>OY728144.1:431529948-432729948 GCA_963277665.1 Viscum album | reverse complement strand
GTACCATTAGAATTTTTCACTACTAAGTCAAAATCTAATAATTGAGTATATGAATTGGCATTCCTTGAGTATTTTCCTAATATACATATATATATATATATATATATTTATATAACTAATCTCAAATAAAGTATTTAAATATTTTTTAAAAAAATTAACCACCTCAACTTTATCATTCTATCTTAAATCCCACACAAAAACTAAAATTATTAGCATTAATATTAGGAGTCATTGATCAAAGAGATCAATCATCAAAAAAATCATAGGATGTCTAAATCTTGACACATTATTTTCAATATATAACACCTTGGGTTTAACCTAGGTCATTCATGCTCATCATATATTCAAATCCTTTGTAATGGTTCATAAATAAAATTTTAATTGGCCTAATCAAATCCCCTAAGAGTTTCAAAATTGGTTCGTAGTAAGGTCACACTCATTGTTCATAAAAATGATTCTCGAGATATACTTTTACAAGTCTTTTTAGAGTTAGTACCCCAAGATGCATCTATTACAAAACCACGTCCACTTTTACTATCCAAACAATGATATTTTTATAGGAAAATATCCCTCCTTTCTTTATCATGATTTAGTATGTTATCCTATGCATGGTATTATCCTAAGGGTTCTTACTAAATTTTACTCATCCTAGTTTTTGAATGTAACTAATCCTTGCTCCGTTACCAACTATAATGACCCATACCATTCATACATAAATATCACGTCTTATTATATGAATATTCAATAAATAACATTATGATCCACATTGAAATTGTATAGTTCAAGTGTCATTGGAAACATGGATACATAAAAAAAATTGTTCATAAGAGATTTGTATCATATCCCACTAAGTTCTAACTAGTAAACTACTTATACATATCATACTTAAAACGTTTATTTATAATTGGAGGAAAGGAAACATAATAAAGGGTGAGATCTAATTCTTAGTAATGGTCAACAAGGGTGATATAAATGATCACTTAAATATAACATGAGTATAAGGGTATGAAAACATGAGCATAACATTTTAAAACCATACCCTACATATCATAGTTCATAATCCCGATCCATTGAATAAATATTTTCATTTCATAAGACATGAAACATAAAATAATCAAAGAACATAAGCCATGAGAACATAGCATTGTCATAAGATATGAGTTTTTATCATACACATAATCATGGAAAATCATTTACTTAGTCAAGTATCACTTTCATGAATATCATAGTGGATTGGGTTCACTCCCTATTCCATCATATTATTAGTCATGGTTTACTCCCATGAAAATCAAAGTGGATAGAGTCCCTTACTGAACCGGGTTCACTCCCCATTATAGCCCTTATTATCTCATGAGATATCCATATTTACCCAATTCATTATAGGGACATTTTATTTTGGTCCAACATATCAAATAAGCATAATCCATTCGTATTTTTTCCACAAGATAACAAATAATTAATCATATATCATAACCTATATAAAGGAAATAGGTTTCATAAGCATTTCAATATTTCATCATAACATAACCTGTGAAAAATAATTGGGTTTAATAAAAATATTATCATCATAATAATAAAAAATAAAAATAAATAATAAGTATGTAATCCATGGGTGTTATCCAAAATAAATGATAAGTTAAATCAAAGTATTTTATCATAAATTAAAATGTGTTTCAAAGATCACTTGGAATATTTCTTGAGAAAAGTGTCCTATTTATTTTGGAATCACCTCTTAAAAATCTAAAAATTTCCAAAATATTGTGGAAAATATTTTATTTGAAATTATTTTTAGAATAATTTAAAGGAATATTATAATCATTAATTGTTCATGATTGTGTAAAAAAATCATGTTGTGTGTATTAAAACAAATATTCTTTCACATTTTTAGTAAAAATTCAAAAGAAACTCGTTCAGAAAACAAAACAAATATTACTTTTAATAATATTATAAAAAATAAAAAATGGGTAAAAATGACTTGAAATTGTCATTTTATAATATAAAAACATTCTTGAAAACATTTATTAAAATCATGGATATGGATGGAAAGTGATTTTTGACCAAATAGTGAAATGAAGTCAAATTTTAAAAAAACATTATTTTTTTCTCTTGAGTTATTAAAGAGAGAAAAATGAGATAAAAACATATAATCTCCCAAAATAACAAGATTAAAATAAAATTCATGTAATTATAGATATATAGTCCATAAAATTTCATCATCATAAACTTGATCATAAACAATCTCAATAAATAATGAGATTGAAACATAAATCCCTTACCTCAGGTTTGAATTTATTTGAAAGGGATTTGACCTCATGTATAATAAATTTAAATGTATTATTATTTCATACCAAAATAATTTAGATACATATAATATCATATATTACAACCTTATAACATTTCAACACTCATTTATTAATAATTCCATATTAAAATCATTACTTTTGAGTGTTAACTACTTCGTTTTTCATGATAATTTTGTTTTTGTAGTTCCCATCCTTGTACTTTGATCACAGTTACATAATATATAGAATTTTAATAATGATATAAATATAATATATGTTAATTTTATATATATATATATATATATATATATTAAGAGTCATCCAGAAAAGATATATATAGAAAAATGAATTACATCATTCATAGTGATGGTAAGTCGTACGTCTGAATGAATGTTGTTTTCACTTTTCAAAAAATAAAAAAAAAAGAAAGGTAAATAATAATTAAATATTAAAGAGTAATTATTATATCATATATATAATATATATTCATTAAATATATCCTTATTACCATCCATGTAAAGTGTAATCAAAAAACAAATCACATTGCTTTATGAAGGTGGTAATCCACACGTATACATGATCCATGTTATCATTTTCTAAAGGATTAGAAGGTAAGAAGTTAGATGTGATATTTTAATTACATAATAGTAATTATTTAATAAATTTCATGTATAAACATTAAACTTGTCATAATAATCATCCATGAAATATGGTGATGGAAAATGAATTGTATTGCTACGTGGAGATGATGGTCCACACATACGCATAAGTGATTCTTCCACTTCCCATTTGAGGGAATAGATGGTGGATATTGATGATTCTATAATAATAATAAAATTTTAGTATATTTATTATATTCAATTTATTATTTTATGATAAATAATACAAAATTAAAGGATTTATAAGAATAAATAAATTGAAATAGGTTGGGTAACATGATTACCTCTTCTTCAGTAGGCCTCCTTTAGATCCTTTCTTAAGGACCATTTGAGTGGTATTTTAAGAATAAAAACATATTTTATTCATGTCTATATAATTTTATAATATATTTGGGTAAGTTTTATTTGAGTTAAATTTCTAAAATTTGTGAAAAAAAGATAAATGAGGGGTTTCCTTTTATATGTGGGGGTGAGGACACACATGGAACTTATTAAAAGATTAAAATGTAATAATGTAATTCTCAATAAAAATGCTTCCAAATGGATAGATATTATAATTTTGGATATTATGAGGTCTAAATATTGCTATAATATATGATTTATACAAGTTTAATTGGAATATTTACCCTTATCTCTTGGTTTATCGCTCAGGTAAATCTGTTTTACCCCTAACAACAGTGAAAAATGTTTACTATTTTTACTATTCATTATGACCAAAAATGGAAGTGGAATCATTATAAATTTTTAACATGTTGATTATAAATTTTGAATCTATTTTTTCAAATTCCATCTCTAAAATTTTCATAAATTACTTATAAAATAAACCTGTAAAATGCAGGGAAAACAATTTTCAAGAAAATTTTTTTTCTTAAGTATAAAAATCTTTTATGCCAAAATACACATAAAATTAATTCCAATTACCATAATTGTATTATTAATAATATAAATGAAATAATTTTACTTTTGAACCTATTTTCAAAAAAAATAACTTTCTAAATTCTTTAAATATAAAGACAATTTTCAATAAAAGTCGATATTTTTCACTATTCATTGAAAATTTTATCATTTCAAAAATTCACAAAAATATACTCTAAGTTAATTTTTAATTTTTAATTTTATAAATAATTTACTTTTTTTATATATGTTTTCTGAAATTTTAATTCATTAATTATATTCTTTTTTTAGAAAAACTAATAAAATCCATTTTTGAAGAAAAATTACTTTTTTGAAACATACAAAGACCTTACTAAAATTATATTTGATTTATCTAAAACCATAAAAAATATTTTTAAAATATTGTTATTTATATTCATACATCCAATTTAATAACTAGGTTATAATATTACTTGTGTTTGTGTCGCTTTCACGGTTGTACCCAATTTGTTTTATAATATTATACTATATTATGGTTCATTTAGACTCAGGGTTACGTGTATTTCAAGCTATTGAAGAAATTGAACTTATTTAAAGAGAAATATATCATAAAATATCAGGGTGTTACAAGATTTTGCTATTTACACACTTAAAAATTATTTATCCAATATATTCTAGTATTTATATATATATATATATATATATATTTAAAATATATATTCCATATTTTAAATGTGGGAACATTGAGAATTCCTTCTCTCTAATTCTTCACAATCTTTATAATCCTTCTTCTTAATATTTTACCAGGTTATAAATCATATATTATGATTTATAATTTACATTGTAATCATCAAGGATTCCTGTAACTATTTCACATTCTTGTAAATAATACAAATGTTGTATTTTAATTCACTAATAATCTCATATCATGAACCTATTTCAATATAGGTATGATTCTTTCCATGGTATTCTTTGTAGTGTGGATTCATTACATCAAAGATAATAATGGGAATTATATAATCATGATAATATACTTAATAATTATTCATGGAAAATTTAAGAACATAATAGGCATTTTCTAATCAATGGTAGTAAACATTACCAAATTTCACATTAGTTTCCTGTTGACAGTTTCATTTCACAAAGGGATTGATGTACTTTACAAAGATCCGTGAAAAACATTATAAATATTGGTTCAAACATATGATGTTATAGATTAAACTTATGAAGTCAGATGAACCTTACAATGAACCTTATGAATTTGGCCTCCAATCATACAAAGTTTCCCATAAACCTTATGAAATCAAAGAATCAACCTTAATAGGTTCACTCAATTTTACTATGAACCATTTAAATTTTAGATATTAATCTTATACAGTTTTCCTTTAAAACATATAAATATTTCCTTTTATATAAAATTAAAATTACACATTTAAATGGGCTTAAATTTATTTTAAACAAAATAAGCCTTACATTTTTTCAATGACCCTTACAAGCATAAGGAGTATTTTATGCCTTTGTCTCAAATTAAACCTTATGTTATCGAGATTAATTTATGCCATTATTGAAAAATAAAACTTTTAAAATATGATGAAACCTTATAAAATATGGTTGAAACTTAAATAATTCTAAACAATATTATGAGATCTAGGATTTATCATATGATTTGGACTTATCAAAACATCAAAAAACTTCCATACGTATAATTTACTTTAGGATCATCCACAACCATCATCAAGAACATCCAAAAAAATTTAAATACATTCAAAACCATATGTATTAAGAGAAAACATCTTCACGTTACCATCACCATATATAAATCCTTTTATTAAACAAACCAACTCAAAATTCCAACATCCTTTATCATCCTTAACCAATTAATCCATGCATGTATTCTTTATAAATTAAAATTATGGTTTCCAAGTATATGGAAACTATATTATCTTTAATTTCTTTATCCAAGAAATCATTTCATATTAATCTAATCTCTATACACTAGTCAAAACTACCATACAAGTCATTATAACGTGTTTTTCATCACGCCAACACATATTTTCAACAAACCTAAATAGTTATAGACAAAAAATCCAACACACACATTTTTATTGAAACAATACTAAAAAATGTATTTTATCAGCACTTTTTATCATTGATTAAATATTTCTTTATGAGTGATTAACCATTTTGTATTAATAAAGGTTACTTTTATCATTGATTTTGGTTAGTGCTAATAGAATCCTTTCTCTCTTTTTAAAATAACCAAAATAGTCTCATCATACCTCCTTTCCATTCAATATTTTGTGGAATATTAATTTTTCTTCCACTTAAATGGGATATTTTGAATAAATAAACCCTCAAAACTAAAGGTATTCTATTAAAAATATGTTTTAAATAATTTATCAACCTATCATGCATGATATTTTTGTGATATTTTCTTTTTATTTCTATAATTAGTTATAATACAATATGTAATTATCAATATATATAAATTTTCATATATATGTGCATATATAAATTTATATATATACAATAAGAAAAATTCATTCTCTAACTATTTTGGTTCTTCTTCACATAATCATCTTTATATTTTTATGTGTAGACACACATATATAAATTTGTGAGTTTCATATGTTTTAATATGTATAAATAAGTATATGTGTTTTTTTATGTGCAAGTGTGTATTTGTGTATCTATGTGTATGTGTACATGTATATATAGTTATAGAAATTAATATATCATATATAGTTAAAAATATATAAAAATAATTGTAAGTATGTTAATTAAAATTAATATGTATTTTTTGTATACTTTATTTATATAAGTATCATAATTTTCAAGTATGTCACACCAATGTGTGACATCGGTTTTTATTTTATTTTATTTTAATTTGAGTTATTTTATGTGTTAGTAATTTGTGGAGTTTTAATTTTAAAAAATTTATGATTTTTAAGTATTGCATGGTTATCCATCATAGTTTGGAAAATTGTATCGTAATCGTGTATTTGGAACTATAACTTGATAGTTCCATTTTGAAAGGTTAGTGCTTGTTTAGTAAACTATACAGAGACTTAGAGGAAACTGTGTGTGGACATTTTGGTCTAGGTAGTGAGTGTCTCATGGTTATGGAACGGTTTGGAAAACTGTTTGGGTTGCCCAAAATTTTAAGTTTTCTTTCTTTGCTTTATCTTTTTCTTTATTTATTTTTCTTCTTTTCATTTACCACTCCCACACCTTATCATGTGGATCCAATTAGCCAAATCCACTCATCGTGTGTGACCATCCCTCTCCTAGATCCTCTCAGCAAGGTGATTTCATGTGGTATCCTCTCGAGTTGGGGTTAGATTTCTAAGGTGTTGACTCATATTCTATATTCTCTTTCTCTCTTATTATATTTTTTTCTTTCCCTATCACCATTGTGGTTCATATGAACCCTGGGTCAAGGTTTTGACATGATTTTATTTGATTTCTTTAGTTTCTAGGGTTTGGGTGGGTCCCTTTTACCTTGATTGGGTATCCACTATTGAAGGAAATTCATTTCTAACCATTATCCAATGATTAAAAGTTGGTTTTCCCCATGTTTTGCCTTTAAATTTTTATAACAATGACTTTATAGGTTTTTTATTAATGTTTTAATTATTTAGTGTTAGCATCAATTATTCTTATTGAAATTCTAGAAAAAAATTATTTTCTTATTAGTCATGGGAACCCTGGTTTAGAGGTACGCTAACTTAGATGGGATGAGATCAATTTCCACTATATATGCTAGTGAAGTATGTATAGAACCTCTTACACTAGCTAATGATGTGTTACTAACTTTTATACTAAATGATAACAATGTTTTTTTGTGGTTACCTAGCCTTAGTAACTATAGGGTAGAGCCTTTGACACTCATTCCTTGATTGGTAGATTGATATTATGGGATCATACTTCTTCTTTATATTATTATACTTGATTGATATGTAAGGTGCCTTTGATTGGATTATTTTATTTCATTTATTTATCTATATTTTGATTCCTTTCTTCATTGATAATTCCATTTATACAGTATGTGTTGTGTTTTTATTAGGCACATTTAAAAAAGGTTTTAAAGAAATATTTAAATTTAAAAAGGGTTATTTAATATAAAGTGTGTAATTTATAAATAAATTTTTTAAGAAATTGTTTTCATTAAATAAAAATAAATATGAAGTTTATAAAATCACATTGAGATGTTATTCGTTTTAAATATAAATAAGTACGAATAACCTATATTTTATTATTGTATTTCAAACTTGTTTTAATGGATATTTTATTAAAATTTAGATATGTGGTAATGTGGGTGGTGGCCTACTGAGTGTTATATACTAACACCTATATCAATTTTTAGTTCCAGGATCTTCCTTGGTTCTTGTTCACTCATGGGTTATGTTTGACATCAGGACTAGTTAGTGACTGGTGGGGATTGAGGTCGGTTTACATTTTTATTTATTACATTAGGCATGTTTTCCTAGTATAGTATTTTATAGGACCTACCTTTATTTTCATAGAATGTACAACATGTGGCCCTATAAATGGGTTCTTTTCTTCTTTTAGTTATGGTTATTGGTGTATTGTATTATTTATGTGGAGACCGAGTGATTTGGGGAGTTGTAGTTTATTGAGGGTTCTTGGGGGTAAGCGGAGGGTGTTGTACTGGTGAAGGAGTTTGAAGATTGAGTTGAGGGATTATTTTATATCTATTTATATATGTTTCTTATTTATGTTTTTTTTATATATACTCATTCATTTTTTAGTGTGGGAATCTGTCTTATGGATGGTTCATGAAAAAAATTCAGCAGAATCATATTGTCTTTTATAGTCTATTACAACTTTTTTTATGGGAAAAATCATTTATATTGATTGTTTATGATTCCTATGACTCTTCTTGTCATCCCGATGGGGTCAGGTATTCCCCTCTAGTATGTCACAATTTGGTTTTAACATCTGTTGGATGAAAAAATCAGGGTGGTTTACAAATGGAATTAGATATTAGATTATTCATAATGCCTAAGTTTCAAAATACCCATTTTTATTTGGGTTGTGAGGGTAGTGATGAGTTAATTTTCTAGAACACGAGAGGTACATATGGGGGAGAGTGTCATGATCTCTCTTATTTTTAGAGCCTCAAATTTTAGGTAATTTCAAGATTGAATCTTGAATTTTTATTTTTATTTTGATCTATTTCATTTGTTTGATATGAAAATTTATATTTGAATTCTGAATGAGTTGTAAGTGATATTGGGATTTGTATAAGCTTTGGGTGATGGTTGGTTAATATATTGAGCTAAACGTCTATTCAACATAGTTTATCTAATAATTTAGAGCCCATGATGATAGTTTTTGGGACTCCACTAAACTCACAAGTAGTTTTTTATTTCATTGTGGACTTTTCTTAGCCTATTTTGATTCATAAATCACTCCTCATGTGAATTTTCACTTGTTGGAGAAGAATAAAATAATATTATAGTTATATTGATGTTATTTAGAATTATTTTGATGTGGTTTTTTTATATGTTTTATAGGTAACTGAAAATTTTAAATTTTTATTTTCAATGAAAAATGGGATTTCATTATTTTCGAAGAAATGTTTCGTTTGATATGTGGGACATAAATTAGTTTAGTTCATGTATAATGTCATTTAAATTTTACCTCCTATAATTTTCAATGAAAATGGTATAATTATTATCATGAGATATGATCCTTGGGGTTATTCTATTAGTTTTTTAGGTGTTATTCCTATAGTTGGTTCCTATATCAGACTCAGAATTGAGTTGTAAGGATAATACCTCTCTTGATCTTGGATCTAGTTCAAGGTTTCTTAAATCGCTTCCAACCTTCTTTTTTAGTGGTCTAGTTTCATCATGAGTGCTCAAGAATGGACCAGTTGAGCTTTTTAGGAATATGTAGAACTTTCATTATCAAGGTTATTATTTGGGTTGGTGTATCCCTCTTTAGTGATGTTTATGGTATTATATTTTTTCATGTATATTTTAGAATTAGTGTGTGCTTATGGAATATCCTTGTATAGTTTTTTTATTTATGTATTAAACATTGGAAGAATTTGGGAATTTTTTATTGGGTAGCTAGGACCAGTATCATTTTTGGTAAGCACTCAAGGGTGTTGGATTTTGGTGGGTATTTATAAGATAGTTCTTGTGTTGTTGAGTTCCTAGTTTGAATGGATGGAGTGTAGTGACTTGGTTCTAAGGTCTATGATATTTTTTAGTGAGTCTTCTGTTGTGTGCATGGGTGTTCATTTGGGTTGTTCCTATCTTGGATTTTTTTTAGTTCCATGATTGTTTTTGAGCCTTGTGATGGATTAAGGATTGTTTGGATTTTGGTGTAATTGAGGTTATTAATGGTGTTCCATCCTAAGTTAGGTGCCTGGATTGGTGTTTTTCATTTTGTTAGAATTATAAAATTGTGGGGAGTTATATTTCTAGTCTCTATTTTCTCTAGGAGTTATCCTATGGTTTTTGGTAGTTTTATCCATTCATGTTGTTCTTGGAGATATCTTGTGATATTAGGAGATCATTTTAGTCTTTTGAGGATTTTGGGTTTGGTGGATTGACCGAGGGATTGTGTTGAGTGTATCTATTTCACTTTAGTCTCTACATAGTTTTTCTACCTCACCGACCTTGTATATTTAAGTGGAATGACCATTCTTGTTCCAATTCCTTCTACTGTAACTGAAGACTTTCTGGGAGCATAAAGTGGCATGGTGAGGAAAATTTTCACATCCACATAAAAAAATAAAATATATATTATATTATTTTATAGTATTTAATATTAATTTTAGTTATTTTATTTTTGGTAATTTTTGGAGTTTTAATTTTAAAATTTTAATTGTTTTTATGTGTTGCACGATTAGCCACAATTATAAAAACCCCAACTTCAGTAACCAAGATCCAGTGTATAATTTATTATATTGGCATAATATACAAGTAATTACATCCTGAAGGTCCAAATAGTTTAGTAGTTTTGATAATCTAGATACATACATGATTCCCATATTACATTTTAATATACAAATTAAAACATATTTTTTCAATAATATCATTATTCCCTATAGTATATCCTTGCATATCATTCATAGTACACTTACTAGATTCTTGGGAAAGGAAAAAATAAGGGTGAGATAAAATGATCATTAATAGTTCTATAAATATGAATTTATCATGAGTAAATTAATAACAATCAATGTGTAATAATCAATATGTAAAGGTAAATATCTGAACACACATTTCATTTAATAAATAACTTTATAGTCATTATTAGATAATGAATAATATATATGGTAAGGTAAATAACTAAAGAATAATTCCATTTAAATAACTTTACTATCATTAATAGATAAGGAATAATCAATATTTAAAGGTAAATAACTAAACAAACATTCTATTTAATTAAATTGGCTATCATGAATAGATAAGGAATAATCAATTTGGCAAGGTAAATAACTGAAAACACATTTCATTTAATCAATAATTGAAAATTAAATGCATCCAAAGATAATTTCACAGAGAAAATATCATGGATAATAATAACTGAATTTTTAATGAATTAAATGTTTAATTATTGGATTTCATGATCTCAGGCATCATGATACCTCCACCTTCAATACCTTTTACAAGATAGCTTAAAACTATAGGTAAAACCCCATTTAATGTTAGCTTACTAATTCACCTCATGAGATATTGATGCATTGATGGGCTATATAATTCTAGGCCCAGCCCGTTACTGCATGTCCAAATCATTTCTCATATATCGAATAATTGATTTAATTCATGAACAATGTTCCTTAACATCAAATATTTGTATTGAGTAAAGAATACGAATTTATCAATATTTTTATACATAATAAAATAACATTCAATGTAGAACACCATATGTATAAATGATATATGGTTTAAAAAATAAATACATCCATGTTAAATAGTAGGGGTATTTTGGGTAAATTTAATGTATAATTATCAAAGGATAGTGAATATTTCAAGGTAAAGTTAATGACTACAAAAACTGAATCAATAAAGTGAATGTTAATATTTTCAATAGTCAAAAATGATCATAAACCATCCATATAAATGATAAGTATGGTATTAATAAAACATATCCTAAATGGATTACATGAAACCTAAATGGTTTTTTATTGAAAAAAAATACTATAAAAAATATTTAAAACATTCTTTAGAAAAATATCCTTTTCACATCAAAATTATTGTTTTTAAACCTAAAATTTCACAAATATTTTAAAAATACTTTTATTTTAAATTAAACTTTTAAACTTATAATTTAATATTTAAAACATTTAGTGGTCATTATGGTAATAAATTTCATACATGTTGTATACGTTTAAAAAATATTTCTTTCGGATTTTTAGTAAAATCCAAATGGGCCCTGTTTAAAAAACATGAAGATTTCTTTCAAAAAAATTGTAAAAAGTAAAAAATGGGTAAAATTTATTTAATATGTAATTCTTATAGTTTTAAAAACATTTATAAAAACATTTCTAGAAAACATGGTTTTGGAAGAAAAAGGATTTTTTATCAAAGAGAGAAACAAAGTCGGATTTTCTTAAAAACATTTTCTTATAAATTTTAAGTACCAATGAATGAAAAAAATGGTATTCATTACTTTAATACATAATTAATAACCATAAGAGAATAAAATTGATGTTTTTTATTATCCAATGATTAAATAATTTTCTTCAATTGAAATTCAAGCATAAACAATCCCGATTAAAATTAGATTGTGAAATAAACCGTTACAAAGATAATAACTTTAAAGTGAGAATTAATTAATGAATTTATTATGTGTATAAAATTTAAATCCACATAAAAATAATGGAAATAAAAAATAATATAATCAAAAATAATTACACACATAATCTTAGAATATCAAAGACAATTAATAAGTAATACAACCCAATGAAAGGAAATTGAGTTATGAAATTCTTTACCACTTGGTAACTTTTAATTAAAATACCATAGGATAAAATAATTAAAATTTAAACTTAAAATACATTTAATTTTTAATGAATCATGATATCACATTTCAAAATTTTAATTATATACACCATATAAAAAAAATTAGGTTCATAACATTTCAATATTCCTCAATAAAGGGAAATTGAGACGAAGTCCCTTATCTCATGCTTCCTTTTGGTTGAACATAATTTAACCTCTTTTATAATAGTTTTAATCATGTTATTAATTTATAAAATAAAAATATTCATATTTATAATATCATATATGATCCTCTTATAATATTTTACCACATGTTTGTTAATAATATTTTGTTATTTTTATTTTTTTAGGTGTTAACTGCCTTGTTTTCTCATGCATGTTTTGTCATGAAAGTTCTGGTTCTTGTGAATATTATATTGTTTCATAATATTTAGAATGATATTACTATTATAAATATAATTTTTTTCATTATATACATTTTAATAATCATTATTTACATTTGAACACAGATAATTGATCATATCGCATCATGAAGATGGTAGACCGTATATACGCACGAGCGGCGTTATCATTTTCTTACTGGGTGAAATGGTAATGAAGTGTGTAATATATTAATTTAATAGGATAAATATAATATCATGTAGGTCACATATATTCAATAAATTTATCCTCATTACCTTCCATGTAAAGCGTAAGTGAAAAACTAATTTCATCACTTCACGGGGCGTTAGTCCGCCAAACACACGAGTGATGTTATCGTATCTGAAAAGAAATGGAACATAAGAAGGTATATGAAATATTAAAATTATAGATGTAAAATAATATCATAAATATAATATAAATGTTTTAAATCCATCATTATATCCATCCTTGAAAGCTGGTAATGGAAAAAGAATTACATTGGTTTTCAAGGCGGTAGTATATCGTAAACACAATCGATGGTTTCATTTCTCATTTGATAGAATAGGAGATGGATATAGTTTTTGAACTTGAAATAATAAAATATAAGTATATTTAATATACTTAGGTTATTATATGACATTTTTTAATAATATTTTAATTATTTAAAAGAATAAATAGAATAAAAATGCTCATTTAAGAACATTACATTTTCTTCAGACAGCTTCTTTAGGTTTCCACCAAAAGCTTTCATATGTAAGATTTATGATCAAACCAAGAGATATATAATGTTTTTATGGGAATAATAAAGTTATTTGGGAATTTATTTTCCAAACTAAATATATTTGTAAGTGTAAAGAGGGGATGGGTAGCCTTTTATAAGTGGGGGAGAAGACACACATGGAATTTTTGAAAAGAATCAATTACACCCATGTTTTTATCATGAAAAAACCCTCCAAAATGGTTAATTAAGAAACCTTATAGGTTATAATATTTAAATATTTTCATAAAATGGGTTTTTTTATAAGTAATTAGGTCATTTTAACTCTTATCTTATTAGTTTAACACCCCCCCCCCGGTAAATCTATTTTTACCTTAACTGTAATAATTAATTTTTAATTCTTTTACTATTCATAATGGTAAAAAATTAAGTTGAACTTTTTATATAATATAACTTATTCTGATTAAAAATACTTAATCCATTTCACTAAACTCAATTCACATAATTATCAGAATCAAATTTAAAATCATACCCAGAGACGAGATGAAAAAGTGGGTTTCTAAAAAGAAAATTCTCATAAGTATGGAAAATTTTAATATCAAAATTTAATATGAAATTGAATAAAATAACCTAAATTAGTTAAATTTTAGTATCATTGAACGCATGTTACTTTAAAATTAATTTAAAATATAATTTAACTTTGTAAATAATTTAAACAAAAAGCCAGTTTTCAATAAAAAAATAGCATTTTTCACTATTAATCAAAAAATGAAACTTTTCAGAAAAATACCAAAAATTATCCTTAGTATAATTTTGATAGATTATTTCAAAAATAAAGTTACTTTTTTCAAATAAATTTTTTAAATTTGTCAAAAATTAATTCTATCATAATGTGCAAGAAGCAACGAAATTGTTTTCTTTGAAAAAATATAGATTCTTAGAAAAAAATTCATTTAACTACAATTAATTATTATTTTTATTTATAATCAAAATATAACCCTAACTTTAATAATTTAGTGAGTAAAATTCATACTCACTAATTTAATGGCTCGGTTATAATGGTATACTATATTTCGGTTCATTTAGGCTTGGGGTAACGTGTTCCAAAAGCTATTAAAGTGACCATATTTAAATAAATATATTTTTTTGGGTTGTCTAAACTCAGTGTTTCATCTTTCATGTGATATTGAATAAAAGTTTCTTCTTTTAAAATAGCAGGGTGTTATAAGAATGGTTTGGAAAACTGTGCAACTACTGTGTGTTTGGAACTATCAATTTACACCATTTGGAATGGTCAGTTCATGGTTAGTAAATTATGTAGTGCCCTAGTAGAAATTTTGAAAGTCCATTTTTTCTAGGAATTTAATTCCATGTGGTTATTGGATGTTTTAGAAAATTTTATGGGTATAAAATGGTGGTTGCCAAAAAATTTAAGTTTTAATTTTTATTTTTATTTCTTTATTTCTTTATTTTTCTTATTTTATTCTCACTCTCCCCCTTCTTATCATGTGACTCCCTTCGGTCAAAATCCCCCCTCATGTGTGAGATCACATCTCCTAGTTACTTTCCATATGGTTATATTTTCTGGTTTCTTCATGAGTTAGGGTTGTATTTCCAAGGTTCATCCACCTCTTCCCTCTTCCATTTATATTCATTTGATTTTATCTTTCTCTATCCCTATTTTGGTTCAGTAAAACCCTAGGTCAAAATTTTTACCAAATTTTATTTTATTTCTTTAGTGTATATGGTTTTTTAATGCTTATTATCCCTTGTTTGGGCATTCTCTATCAGAGGCAACATGTTTCACATCATCTATCAATGATTCAAAGTAAGTTTTCCACAAGTTTAATCTTTTAATTTATAGAACCATGAGATAAAATTTTATTTTATTCTGGTTTCATTGGAATTAGTGCATTTCCTTATTTTAAATAACAATTTAATTTTTTTATTAAACTATGAATCCCAATATTTATTAAAAATCCTAAATGGATCTTTATAATTTATATAAATTTTTAAAAAAAATAATCTTTCATTTAAATTTTCTAAATATTGTTACTTGGAATTTTAAGTGGTACTTAAAATGACAAGTATTGATAAATTATTTAATGGTTAGTTTTGAATAAAACATTAGTTTTAAATTTGTTTCCACCTCATTTGAGAGAGGGAAATAAAAGGATGGTTTTTGAGATTTTAAATAGGTTTTATAAAAAGGGAGTTTGATTTCTTAAATGGATTTCGAAGGGTGACTTCAGATGCAACATTTTCAGGAATAGATTTATAAATAATTTTGTAATTTTCAAAGTGGTGGACTTGGCATCCCAGGTCAATTTTCATTAAGGATTGTTTGGATCCTTTAAGTGGTTTCTAAAATTTATGTGTTTTTTGAAACCCTCTTCATCCCTATTGTTTTTAATTGAGATGTATTATAGCCTGTGGGGAATTCTTTATGCTTTTTATGATTTGATGTATGTGTGATTGGGGATATTGCTTAAGAGGGTGTTGGAGGTGAGGGTGAGATTATCGATTATTCTTATTATTTTCTATGATCATTTCTTTTTTTAACCTTTTATTTATATTGATGATGGGTACCCAATTTCTAGGGCAGGATAACTTAGATGAGATGATATCCCCTTCCACTATTTATGATAGTGAATTGTGTTTTGTACCTCTTCCAATATCCAGTGGAATGTTGCTAACTTTTCTACTAGATGATAGAAAATTATGTTCTAGGTCACCTCACCTTATGAACTATAAGGTAGATATATTGAAACTATTTCCTTGATTGATATTTTGATATAGGGGGATCCTCCTACTTTTTTATATTCCCATTCTTTACTAATATGTATGATACCTATGATTGGATTATTTTATTTATTTTCATGATCTATGATATGGTTTATTTCTTAATTGATCAATCTATTTATGTAGTGTATGATCGGTTTTTATAAATTGATTGTAGAAAATGGATTTAAAGAAATATTTGAATTGAAACGGGGTTATTTCAAACAACCTCTATAATTTCTAAATATATTTTTGTAAGTGATTTTGTTCATTTAATAAAAATAAGGAAGAATTTTATAGATTCAATCTGAAATGATTTTGGTTTTAAATATAAATAAGTATGATAAAACTATATTTTATTAATGTATTTTAAAATATACTTAATGAATTTTTTATTAAAATTTGGACATGAGGAAAGTTAGGTCGTGGTCCGTTGAGCATTATATGCTCACACCAATATCACTTTTTCAGTTTTAATACTTTCATTATTTCTTGTTTTCTATTGGGTGTGTTTGTTATCTGCACCAGTTAGGTACTGGTGGGTATTGCGATTAGTTTCCATTTTTACATATCGCATTTAGTCATTTGTTCTAATTTCATGATTTTTTTATTCTATCTTTATTTTCATAAAATGTTCAGAGTGCGTCACTTCAAATGATTTCTTTGCTGATTTAAGTTATAGTTTGTAGTTTATTGTATTATTTATGCAATGACTAGGTGATTTAGAGAGTTTTATCATGTTTATGGAGCTTAGGGACGATCTTACGATGTTGGTTATGTGAAGGAGTTTAGAGGGTGAGCTAAGTGATTATATTATATCTATTTATATTTTCTACTTGTTTATGTTTTTTTTATATCAACTTATTCATTTTCCATGTAGGCATATGACCTATGGATGGGTCATACTGAAATTTTGGTAGAATCCAGTTGTTTCTTATACATTTATTCAACTTGTTTTTTTGGATAAATTGTCCCAAAGTATTATTTATGATGCCTATGATGCTTGTCATCAACCCAGGGGGTCGGGGATTCCCCTCAGGTACATCAAAATCTATTTTGGGTGTCTATTAGATGGATAACATATCATGATCTATGAGAAAGAATATTCTTTAAATTTATAGTTCATAATTTGAATTGTTTCATTTATAATATGTATATATATTTATAAATGCATATTTATATGTTTACACAAACATAATTATATATTTATACCAAGTATTTAATTTATTTACATATATATATATATATTTATATTATATAAAATATTTATATATATATATATATTTTATTAAGTGTATATATTTTATAATTTATTATAAAATATAGGCTTCATATATATTCTTTTATATACTTTATATACATTTTTATTATAATTTATAGTTATATTTTAAATTTATACTTTATATAAGTTACTCATGTAAAAAACGATACATTATATTCATATTATATTATTTATTTATTGTTAAATATGAATATTATTGAACTGAATAGGATGAATATGAATAAAAATGGATGGATTCAAATGATACAGAAAAATTTTATGAGGATGAGGTTAAAGAGTTCATAAAATTTACAATAGATCATGTAAATCACCCTTATTAAACCATTTTTTCATGTTTATGTTTTTGTTATTAAAGATGAATTTGTCCAGATGAGTTGTAATAACACTTGATATATCATGTAATATATTGAAGTTATAAACATTAGACTAAATATATGCGGGAAATAGATTTATCTAGTGACAAATATAGAACTATGGTTTATGGATTATATTATATGAGTAAGATGGTAAATTATGATGGAGATCATATTGAGGAAATGAAAACAATAGCTAAAGATGGACTTTACAATTTTCTAATTCTATTTGAGAAGTTAAAGATCTATGAAAAGATATAATTGTATAATGGATGTACTAAATATAATATATTATGAGTTGTACAAAATATATATGATTTAAATTTTATAAATAGATAGAGTGATCCAAAATTTGTAGAACTAACCCTACAGAATGATATGTTGCTATAATATAATGAGCTTAGATTCTGAACATATGCCAGAAGAAAAATGTTATGTTCAATGGGTATGATATCAAAAAGAATAAATGTATGTACAAATGACAATATATTGTTTCACAAGAACCATGAATCAATTAAAAATCCCCTAAGTTAGGTTCATCTTGATACAAGAAATATGAATTAAGTCCTTCAAATATTGTATAAAAACTTTATAATCATTCAAAGGTTTATACTGCTATATGGATGTGAGGAGAATAAAAGAAAATGTATATGGTATGTGAATATAATAATTGAATATGGGTAACTTCATTGCCCAAAAAAATATCCTTAGATGAAGAAAATTGATCATGAGTACTAAATTTAGAAATGAAATGAGAAACCTTCATCTTATGATATCTACAGATGGAATTAATTATTTTTGTGTCAAAAGTAACACTCATAAAACCTGGACAATTATTCTAGTAAATTATAACTTTCCCATGTGGTTATGAATGAAGTGAATATACACTATTTATTCACTTCTTATATCATAACCCAAAAACCTCGTTAATGATATTTATGATTATTTGGATCCATTGATCAAATATATGATTTTTATATGGGATTCAAGAATTATATTATATGATGATCATATAAATGACGATTTTCATATTGAGGTCCATTTTGTTCAATATGATAAATTATGGATTTTTTAGGATATATAATTAAAGGAATTTTAGTGTGTCCCATTTGTGAAGATGGTACACACTCAGTTAGGTACATTACTTAAAGATAGTGTTTCTAATACATTGTAAATTTTACCCTAATGACATAAATACTAATATTTAACAACATCATTTTATGGGAATTTAAAATATGGTAAAATTCCTTATCCGTTAATATATGATGAATAATTTGAGAAGGTAAGGATATTATCACCATTTGTTGTAAACCATTTTCAAAAAATGTTATTATACTAACTTTGAAAAATAGATCATTTTTTTAATTATCATATTAGAATTTTTCATAGGTTAGACATTTTATTGATGTCATGCATGTAGAAAAAATTCTTGTGTTTGTGTCATTGGAATGTTACTAAATGAACCTAGAAATAATGTAATTGAGTGTAGGTTAGAAAATATTGGTATGGGGATAAGGGAATATTTGGAACCATTGAAGCGTGGAATACAAATTTTTCTTCCTCCAGTGTCTTACACACTTTCCATGTAAGAAATATTTAAATTTTTAAACTTTTTTAATGGTGTAAAAGTTATATAGGGGTATTAATAAAATATCAATAATATCTTATTGTTGAATGGTTTGAAATTAAAGGGATTAAAATCACATGAGTTTCTTGTTTTGATATAAGGTTTAGTTCATTTGGATTTACATTAAATTCTATCGTATTATATGAATTAAATATGTTCATCACATCATCATTATTTGATATAATGTCTCATTTCATTAGACAAATCACACTATGTGGTCTTATATATTATATATAGATGTACCCCATTGAATGGTATATATATTTTTTCAAAGGGTATATCAAAAATTAAATTCAACCAAAAGGTTGTATTGAAGATTGACATGTTATTGATTAAGTTTTTGAATTCTATATTGACTATATATCTAATGTGGATAACATTGGTTTCCCATAATCTTGTCATAATAGGCCCCTTTTGGGTGAAGGATTTTCCCAAATATATGTTTTCACAACTACTATTATTGAGTTGGTATTGGATCACCTTTACATTTTAAACAATATTTTAGAGGTTGTTACATATATTAAAACTCACAAAGTAATTATTAAGTATTTGAATCCATAATGGGATAAAAGTTGGATATGTAATAGACATAATCAATAGTTTGTAGGTTTATTTTTTTGGAAATAAACTAAATTAAAGGGATATCATATTTAAAGATATCCCTATATTGTAATAAATGATATAAAAATATTGATGCTTATATCACAATCTATGATATAATTCAATTGTACAGTATGGTGGGGCATGAATTTATGATAATGAATGCATGAATTTATTTTCTCCTTCCTATAGTTTTGGATTTAGTTATAAATAAATGTTATTGATTTATTAATGTAATTTATCACTTAAACTGTTAACTGAAGTGTTCATTGAATAAAACAATCCAATGATATGAAACTCTTGAATGTTATGAGCTTATATCCAATGATTGGGGAATTATTTATTAAATGAAGAATTCATATAAAATGATATCATCCTATCCTATTGATGAAAACTCTATACATGATAACCTACGAAAAAACTATATTATCTTAATACACTATTTATCACATAATAGTGAAGGAGCTAACACCACTTCAAGTGTAAGAGAGTCCTGAAGTTATGAACTGGGATCCTATGGCCTGTGTAATCCCTCAGAGGTAGGAAGCATTGGTTTGATTCTACCATGATCCTTTTCAAGTGTACTATAAAGAGTAAAATATGGATTACTCAATGATACGAGTGAACTGGTTCATCGTTAAACTTTACAAATTTGTTCCTTGAAGTTAGATCATCTATAATTTGGGTTTTTTCCACTTACATTGATCATTGAATGATCCTCTAAAACATATCATTAGTATCTGAGAAAGTTTCATCAAGGATCATTCATGTTTAATTCTCTATTTTTTAGAGAAATATATATCATAAATCATTTACAGTTATTTCATATAAAATTATATAAAGGAATTATTTTTGTTTATTTAGTCATAACAAATGAATGTAAGATATCATAAAGTATGATATAACTGAAATTCATGGATTTGAATTATGTCATATCATATGATATATGATATCATAAAATATAACATTATCCAAGGTTTTCATGAAAAAGGGGGTTGTTTCATTAATATAAAACCCACTCAATCATAAAATATGATTTGATCATTACAACATGGATAATTTTATTCAATAATACCAATAATTTCATTTGATTATGCTTATGTCATAGAATATGATATATATGTAGAATAAACTCTCTCTTATATCAGTTGTATTTTACAACTAAAAACCATTTGAAAATACAGAATGTATAAAAAATGTTAATTTTTTTTATTTTTAATATTTTTAATTATTATTTAAATTTTTTTTGTAAATTATGATTATTATGCATTATAAAATAGGCATTTCATGCTTAAAGAAAACATGAAAAGTTCATATTTATTTATCATATTTTTTAAAATAAATAAATTTTATTTATTAGTTTATTGCTTTATATTATTCATGTTTATAAATTTATATAGAAGCTAAATTATGTGTAAGATATATTTATATGATAAATAGAGTTTAGGAGGCATAGTCTTGAATTAAATATTGGTGTGACTTTCTTTATTTTTTTATTTTTTCTATTTTTCTGATTGGTGTGAATTTAAAAGATTTATTTTTCATCTACCTTGACCTCGGTATCTTTTCATGGTTATAAAATCAAGAATAGTGGATAAATATTTGTTTTTGAATATTAGGTTTTAGAGATATCATGAATTGAATTATCCCTTGAGTAATGTCTCTAAAGGGAGAGGGACTTGGGTTTGGACTGCCTAATTCCCTAGAGTCTTATGACTTACTCTAAAAAGGTGTGGGGTTAGTTATCTATCTCTCCGAGATTACACATTTAGAGATTTTTAATCTCATATAACTATATGCCTTTATAAGAAATGTTTATATAACATATACATGATATGAAATTGTATATTTATGAATATTTTTGGCATCTTTTTTTAGGTGAATATCACAAAATTATGGGTTGTGTAAAGAGATAAACATTAATTTGGTTTAAACATATTAATTTGGTAGATGGGGTGTGATTCTAAAACTAAATCATTATAAGAATCTATACACAAAGGAATAAAATAATAGATAATAATGATTTCATGAGATGTAATGGGTTAAATATTCATGTGATATATTTAACTGATGGGACATTTAAAAGAAATCCCTTAAATTAATAATTGTGAGATTCCATCCAAATAATCACTTTTCAATACCTTAATCATTCAGTATGGGTGACCCTAATCATTTGGTGCCTATATATTATATTTTTTAAGGAAAAAAGATACAAGGTCACCCTAACCATTAGTTTATGTGTTCTTAGTGTTTACATTGGTTCACAATACCTATGAAACCTGATCCATTAAGATATTAGAGGGACTTGTTATAAGATTACCCTGGGGGTTAAATCAAGGTATGCACTATCAATAGTAATTAAAACTTTTAATTCTTTAAAGTATCACTTTCCCTTCACGGTTCTGGACCTATCAACATTAAGGGTCACTTTTAATTCTATTTAACTAGATATTTTTTAGACTAATTGATCTATTTTGGTGTTCATGAATAATGTAAATATATAAAATCATATTTACTTGGTTCACCCTCACTGGGCTATTCAAAAGAGCATAAAACAATGATTTTCAAAGCACTAAAATCACTATAAGCTCACTGCTCTTTAAATATTTGGGTTATATCACTCTTATGCCTAGGATCTCTTCCTTATAAAGTGTAGGGATAGTTCAATTATTACCAAGGGTCACTCACTAAAATGTTCCTTTATTGGGTCATTTTTGATTAAAAGGTTCACTTTTACAGTTTATGGACATGTAGGTCCCTTATCCAGTATCTCTTAATGCTTCTTAAAATAAGGTAGAGGGTTTCATGTAGTTAATTTGGGATACATTTTTACCTCTATGAAAACACCACGATGCAACACCTTTTTCTTTCCAGAGTACTATTAGAACAACTTTAATTGAATATATGAATTTCAAACACCTTTTTATACTTTGGAAGGATCTTCAATAGATTCCAATTCATCAAGATGTCCAGCCCCTCACTAGAACAACACATTATTCTTCCTTTGAAATTTTTATCTTCAACAAGTTATCTATTCAGGTCACTAAATCTATATTTTCTAGATATTCAAGATGTGCACATATATTCATTCTTTTCTATTAGATTTTCATTATATTTTGTTTATAAATATGAAATAATATCCCAATAAATCTCTACCCATTACCCCAAAATTGGTATATTAAAACTACATATTAAGATCCATGATTTTCTCCATAACTATTGAGAAATAATAACTTATAGACTCCTAGAAAACTTCTGGATGTGATGTGATCTTAATCCCTATGGAATAGAAATTCTTTTTTTGTATATTATGTGGTGTAACCACCTTACATATGGTACAACCTTCATTTCCTCACACTTAAATAGGGTGTGGTCACACACACTATGGAATGGAAAACTATAGTTGAACATATCTATATCTTTTGGGTAGTAAATATTAAATTTAGTCACACATGATCTCTGATATTACCTCCTCTAACCATTTGACTCATCAAACATGTTTCAACGTATCCATTATAAATATGAAACAATTACTTTATTTTCAAGTGATACTGTCATGATCAATACCCTTGTAGTGTGGGTATATAAAACTTATAGTGCTACGATGTAGATGGTATATACATGGGGAAACTACAATAGGTATGGAAACATCTGAATTATGTAGTTATATTAAATGTGGAACCTCCATTTCACAATGCATAGCTATAGTGTGGACAATATCTTTCCTAGGGTCACTATGGAATAACCCTTTCTGATGTGGTATGGACACCACAAATTTTCTAGTGGCACTGAAATTCCTAGGAATACATTTTTACGCCATGGAGAACATGGTTGTGGTGTAACCAAAGCATTTTTCATCCAACATTGGAATTTCTTATGGATATCCCACAATATATAAGCCCGTTCACTTACTTTACTCCCTAGTTATGAGTAATAGGGTCTTTCCCTCATGTCCTCTATGCTTCTTCTCAGCGGCGCAGACCACTACCTATATGTTTCCACCCTATGGCATAGAACACTTCTTCTATACACCTATAGTTTGGACTTATTTTTTAATCCTACATATTTATTGTGGTGAAACCATAAACACCACACCATATTCATGGTGACTATGAAATAGATAATCTTTATAGTAACCTTTAACAGCATATATGGAAGCACTTCGGTGTAGTCCACTCTACAACACCTCCTCTACACTGTGGAGCATGATTTACAACATGGGGTATCCTTTGCTTCCTTCTTCAACATCTCCACTTGGATAATAATCACTTTATCAAAAGTTCTACATGTGTATCTATGAATATTTCTATCAACAAAATACTTTTTCTATCATCTTTGGGATCAACCAATCTCCAAAGAAACACTTCAACACTTTAGTCATCTTCAACATGTGTTTTCAACAATGATATTTTTAACAAATCTAACTTTATTCATTGATAGTATATCTCACCTATCACTCATAAACCTTGACCATACTTATTGTCAATAACCTTGACTGGTATTATTTTCAAAAAATATAACTTCAAAACTTTGGTATTTCTAAAAATCTCTCTATTTGGATTTTGTTGACAATACACAACATACTTTTGATACCTATTATTAAATCTACTAAGGAATTATATTTTCCCAATTAATGATATCTTCTCCCTATAATGATATATTATTCCCCCCTTATTGTAAATGAAATACAAAGGGAATTTTGAATTCACAAGATCTTTCCAAAATTCCTTTTATATATGTAGGGATTTACTTTTATTTATTATCCTTATTATTAGAGGGAACATCATCTTCAAATCATATACCCTTAATATAGGAAAATATTTCAAGAAATCTTAACCTACACTAGGGGTTATCTTCTCCACATGAGTATATTTTATACCACCATTTTGAAACAACTTAATTCTTTATAATCAGCCACATATTGATTATTTAAATCCTTTGAAACCATATGTTACACAAGCCAATCTATTTTCCTAGTATATTTTTATAATATATTCACTGAGTGAATTTATCGCCTTTCACTTGTGATGTTAATAAATTTTCTAAGCCTAATAAGCCAGAGATCAGTGTAGGAAAAAAAATTATAAACAATAAAGAGGTTTTCTATATCACTCATGAATACTGAGAAACATGCGTACCAACTTTGGCTTTTCACTTTAAAAATGCAACTTGTGATCTCCATAACTTTACACCAAACCATCAGTACATAACATTAAATTACTTGGCTGTGAAAAACATACCACATGATGATGTATTTTATACCACTAAATAAAAATTTGACAACACTTGTTGCAAGATTGGTTCAATTTGATAAAATGATATCATTTGAACTCCATGCCTTTCAGATATTCAAAGGCCTTAAAAATTAGGATAAGTCTTAATAGCCTTTATTGTTTAGTAAAACTCCCCGTGAGACTTTATCTCTTGGCCTTATTTTTTATATCAGTTTTTGGTGGACAAAATAGGGGAACATATTCTACTTTTATAGATTTATATTAATCTCAATCCAGTTGTGCATTTCTTGCACAACCATTCATGTGATTTCCTAGCATGATCACCCCATGGATTGTATTTCCCCTTTAATTATATATTTTGTATTTAAAATGAATTTCATTTTTAGGGAAATCATTTGTTAATAATATCATTCTTTATAAAAACACTTAATAACCTAAAATATTACAAAACTGATAAAAACATGTTAGAATATCAACAAGAATACTCAAGATCCATTCTTACTACATCCACATTCAATTATTTTCTCTTAGTGGGCTGATTCCACTAACTTCATGTCCTATAAATCATCATTTCACGATAGTTCTTATCATAGTAAAGTATAGGAATTCAAATTTTTCCTCAAGTGACATATTGAATTTAAATCATTTCTTTCATTATCAAATTTAGTAAGAAAATTACAACCTTTCTTGATGCTTTAGGATTGACACCAAACTGAACCTTAAATACTTTAACCACTACTTCATGTAATTCCCAACTAAATTTCAGATCTTATTTCAACTTCATTCCATGTGATTTTGAGTACACTTACCCCATGGACTGTGACTACCCATAAGTCCTAAACCTCTTCAATCAAGTTAGAAAATTTATAGAATATGGTGGTAATATTACCTCAAATTTCTCAAGTTGAGGAATAGAGCTGGTCAAGATGAACCAACCCATCACCTACTATTTTCCCTCTCCATTTTTTAGATTTTATGAATGTAATATAATCAAATATTTAAGTTATTGAACATTACATATAGTCAAAAAAATCAATCTCTTTCTAAAGGATATCCTTTATATGATAACTCTTATACTCTTTGTTTTATGGATATAAACAATTTCCTCTATCCTTGGCTATGGATATTCCAAAATTGTGAAATTGATCACACTTGAACAAGTAGATTCTTGAGTTGCATCACTAGTAGATCTCAACTCCTGCTTTATTCTCCACTATATCTTCTTCTTTTTTCCTTTTAGTGGTTTTTGCAAGACCAATTTATAAAAACTATTCCTTGATGGCCAAAATTACCATCTCAGAATACATCTTCCTTAGTGAAGTCAACTTCACATTCTATTCCACCTTCTTCACAACTAGATCAACCACTTTATTTTACCTCCATATTAATCTTTATTACTTCCAAGGGAGTTGTTTTGAAAATATGGATTTCAGTGGTTTTTAAACCCTTTTTTGAAGCTCTTTCTCAGCCTCTAAAACATTAAACCTATTTTACAATTTAATAGGCATATTTCTTGAATAAGTAAAAATGATAAATTTATTTACCTCTTTTCAAAAATTAAACCTAAGAACTACAATACAGTAGTACCAAAGGTAGTCTCCTAATAAGACTACCCTATATAAGTTACTCTGTCTTTATTTATTTAATTTTATAGGAAATTACTTGTTATATAAAAGAAAATATTCTAATTTTTAAACATAAAAGGAGTTACAAACATAAACAAAACAATTGAAAACTAATTGAAATAGTGTGTGTTAATAGTGGGTAATAATCTAGAAACAAGGAGAGAATTTCATAGAAAGTAAATTAAGTGGTTGGAGTGATTAAATCTCATGGATAAATCTCTCTTCGTCATTTGAAAATAATTTCATAATTATAACTCTATCAATGATCAAAATGAAATCTCAAATTTCATATAACATTTATTTGGTTAAATTGAGTTTAGTAGCTAAAATTGCATCCTTTGATCTCCTTTTAGTGTAATTTGATCAATGTTCTCAAAAATCATCGAGAAATTTGACACATTCAACTCCCTCTATGCTCATAATACTTAATTGAGGACTAGGATATTTAAATATAGAGAATCGAGATCAAACTCCTTTTCATATTAGATTAACAAACCACATTAAGAGATAGATACACTCTTATAGATAATATGTCATTCTCAAAATGAAAGAAAAAGAAAGAAACAAAGTGATAGAAAAATTAAACATTGATCAATGATCATATTTAAATATTCAATAATTTGTAGGGAGTTAAAATTGATGAAAAAATAATATGTAAAATAAGAGATACATCACCACTTGAAAATAATAGTTCTGGACATAATAAATATAGATGTACATGATCATAAGGTGAAAGAATCCTTTGATATTTATCTGTATCGGACGTATCATTTGTTCTATAGAAGATCCTTTACTTTCTTCTATCATCACTCCACTTTGTGAAAAGTACTTATGTTTCTACTTGATGTATAATTCTCCCTATATATAAAATATTTATGTGTGTTTACATATAAAAGAAAAACTCAACCATCCTTAATAATGCTAAATTCATGCGTCGATCACCACTAACATCAATTGTTCACTTAGTACTTTTTTCATTTCCCCTATAGCTGTAGCAAAGATCCTCAACAAAGTTATCAGAATTTAATCCTTGATTTAACAAAAATCCATGTGTCAACCTAATTACTTCCTTGTTACTACAATTAGACTAAAGGATGCTAAAGAAGGTGACCCATGCATCTCAAATGATTGAGCTTCAAAGTCAAACTATCTGATTTAGTAGTGAAAATTATTTTCCCTTTCTCCTACCATCATCTCAAGATTCAAAAGTTTTCAACTTCTTCAATCATGTTTCTACGCTCAGGTTCAGATTCAACATTGTGGATAACTCAAATTCAAAGGAATCAAATTTAAATAGAAACAAACTATTGATTTTATCCACACCATGCTCAGTTTGAATCAATTTTCCTCAACATCAACATATTTAATGGTGTGCAAAGTCAAATTATGGTAGGTTGGATTTATTTTGAAAGTGTTTGAACCATGTGGATGGTTCAAGTCACATGGCATCATTCAACAAATCTTTGTCGATGAATAAGCACAATCAACTTCATGATTTGGATTTCATCTAGTAGAATTCAGAATTGGGTTCATCATCTTTAGGACCGGAGATCTAAAAGATTAGATTAAATCAATATTATCAATCTTGTTCAACATCCCTCTACTTCTTGTGTTTGTGTTATTACCATCTGCTTCATCATACTTTTCAATCTCGGTTGATTTCAATGGATCATATCATTCAACATCAGTTGCGGTGAGGATCTTTTTCAAACATGGAACAAGGATCCTAAAATCAAGTATTGTCAGCTTCAAAAATGGCAGATCTGGTTTCACAAAATGATGGTGTCAGCTCAACTCAGGTGTGAACTGGTTTATCTCCTTCAAAATACAGAAACATTGGATCTAATAATTATCTTCCTTATGTGTTTAGGGAATTTGGATATGGGTCCACAGTGGGATCCATTAACATCAGAAAGGGCTTGGTTCTAGGTGACAGCATCGGTCGTCTTCGGTGGTGTCTTCTATAAACAGTGTGATCTAGATCATCGACTCAAATGAAAATAATGGATCGGCCCTAGTATCCCTTTTCCAAGGTCATTTTTCTTCCCCAAATGGTGAGGTTAATTTGGGTATATGGTATTTGTTTTGGTTATTTTCTTAGGGAGTTTGAAAATCAGATACGTGAATGGATTGAGAAATTGGATACATAGTGCAGATTTTTAGAATTGGCTATGTGAGTATCCCATTGGATTTGGCTATGTGAATTCCATTTGGAATTGGATTTGTAAAATAAGAATGATTTTGGATATGTGGTTTGTTCTTTGATTCCCCTACATGGTTTTATCCAGAATTGGCTACATAGGTAGCCATTTCCAATTCTCTTATATAAATTCCTTCCCAGATCAGCTACATTGTTTTATCCACATAGAGAATAATAAATAAATTAAAAAATTAAATTAAATTTGTTAAATAATTATTAATGTAGCTACATATTTAAATAAAATAAAAATTGTACTAAATATTTTTTTTATTAATAACATATTACAATTTTTTAAAAAAATCGTGAAAAGATTAATACATTAATTAATTATAAAAAATATATAAGAGTTAAATTATAATTACATGTCACAAATTATTAAATTATTTAAAGAAAATAGATTAAATAGTAATCTATAATTAATAAATTAAATATAAAAAATAAGTAAAATATTAATTGAAAACCCAGAACAAAAAACTAAACATTGACACAAAAATTTATATTTAAAATAATCTTAAAAATTAAATAAAATCTAAAATATTGAACATAAAAACATAATTAAAACATAAAATCAGTATTTTTATATAAAAAGGATTAAGGGTTTAATTATTCTTACAATAATTTATCAATATAAGTAAATTAATCAATTAAAAAATTATTTTATCAATTAAGATACAATTAATTAAAATAATTTATATGGAAAATTTTTATCAAAATAAAGCCTTATCAAATTCCCTCACACTAAGATTTTGTTTGTCCTCGAGAAAACAATATTCCAAATTCAGTGAAATGAAATGAATCTTAAATTTGAAATAATGGATGTCCATGAAAAAATTGTTTTCAAAATTATTTTCCCCCTTCGATTTCATTAAGCGGTGAAAATATTTTACCCTCACAAAATTAAGTATTTTTAATGAAAAAATGATTCTTGTTTTAAAAAAATATTGACCTTAAAAAATTGAATTCAGATTAAACCCATTTCAATTTTCATTCAACTGAAAGTCCAAACTTCCCTTTATCTCTAAGAGAATAGAAACACATAATTAGAAATAAAATAAATTAGACACTCTATTTGGATGAGAGAACTTAATAATTTAAAAGTTAGTAAAACTAACTCATCCATAATATTAAAAAAATAAAATAATTAGTTCAACTTGGATAATGATTTTCATTTCATAATTCATTTGAATGCATACTTTATGAGTTTGATTCTAATTTCAAAAATTCAAAGACTATGATAACCATGTAACATTAACACAATATTTTAACAAATTAAACCACTTTTCAAGAGGGAAATAAAAAATCAATTACTCAACTAAATCCATAGGGTATTATAAAATTAACCTCCTCAAAGTTTCTACACAACATCAGACTTCATAAAAGTCTAAAATCGTTGAAAATGATTCATTGAAACTTGAAAAATAATCAAATTAAAAAACATTATAGGTTTTTTATGGTTTCACATTGTGTTATAGTTTAAAAAATTGAGATACCCTTCCCTCCACACTAAAACTAAACATCATCCCCAATGTTTAATTAAAGGTGGAGAAACATGTTGATTCAATATAAAGTTCACAAATATTTAACAATTCAATAGATTTGAATCATGTTCAAAGGGATAAAATAAATCTCAATGTAATTTTTCCACAAATAAAATAAATAACAACTCATAGCATGAACAAAATTGTATTACTAGATACAACATCAAAACTTCAGCTCAAGAGAATGGTTTTTATACTGGTTCATGTTCTAGGAATAGTTTAATTTTATTTTCAGAAAAGAAAGTAATATCTAACATTATAAGAAACTAGCACACAATAAAAAATAATCATTTCAATAGTGTTAAAACGCATGTTTTGATAATAATATTATCATGAAAATATTCTTAAAATTACAACACTTTTTAAATAATCAAGTTATAAAGCGTCAAATCCATCAAGAAGAATTTAAATGCATGAAAATAATCAAAAAATTTATGAAAATCACCCCTAAATTAGAATATTTTTTATTTTTATGATTCAAAAAAACACCCCTTCTTTACTTTGAAAAAGATCCTATAGTTAGATTAAAATCTCCAAAAAATAAAATCATAGTAACATTAGATTCAAACAATATCAAAAAAAATATAACCAAATTTTATAAATTAAGGTGTGAGGATAATTCAGTATTCTTCATCTTAAATATTCTTTTTATCATTGTAAAATATTAAACTTCTACTACAAGAAGTATAGAGCAACCCCTAGAAAATTTCCTTATGGTGAATAGCATGAAAAATATCTCCCATTAGGATCATTTTATTAAATATAACTAAACACTAAGAAATAAAAAAAACTAACACTAAAAAAGGTTAGTACCTTCCCCTGCACTTATTCCAAACAAAAAATAAAATTTAAGGGAAGAAAAAACTAAATTTATTTAATAGTGTTCAACCTCTAAAAAAATTAACTCCTTTCACAGATATTCCTTATTACATTCTCTAAATAGTTTCATCTGATTTCCATTTATAATGAATGTAAAATCCTTCCCACGATCTTGAATCTACATAGCACCAAAAGGGAAAATGTGAGTTATAATGAAAGGTCCTTCCTAGATTTGTACAATAATACATTTTATCCAATCTGAAAATCTTGGTTCAAGATTATCTTGTCATGCGCAACCTTTGTTTTATTTTTAAAAATCATAGAATTTTCATATTCATTGTTACTTATTTATTCCAATTATTTTTAATACAACTTCCAATCTTTTCCAGATTTAAACAAATTCTAACTGTAATATTTTACAACCTAAAAATATTTATCCTATACCTCCATGAGCAAATGAAAATATCTTCAAAAAATTATCCTATAAGGTGGAATCCTTATTGGAGTCTTATTGGAATTATTATATGACCAAAGAGAGTCCTCAAGCTATAAGCTCCAATTTTTCCTATTCAGGTTAAAATTTTCTCAAGAACATGTTTAATCTCTCTATTTTAAACGTCTTCCATCCCATTAATTTTAGGGTGATGGATTGTAGAAACTTGATGGCTATCCTCATATCTTATCAATAAATCCTTTAAATTTCTATTACAAAAAATGTGTTCCTTGGTCAGTGAGAATAAACCTTGGCATCCCAAATCTACAAAATAGGTTGCTTTTAATAAATTGGGACACCACTTTATCATCATTAGTTCAATTTGGAACAACTTCTATACATTTGGACACATAATTCACCATAAGTAGGATGTATAAATACCCAAAGTAATTTGGAAAATGACTTATAAAATACATTCCCTAAATATAAAAGACGTAAAAAAACAATAAATGTTTTTGTGTAATCTCATTAATTTGAGAAATATTTCCTTGTAATTGGAAAGTTGTACAAGTCTTACAAAACTCATAAGAATATTTTAAAATAGTGGTCCAAAATAAACCTGAATCTAGCAATTTCCTAGCATTCCTTTGTGGCCCAAAGTGGCCACTACATCTCAAACTATATAAAACCTTCAGAAGTGAAGAAATTTCATAATTTAAGATACATAACCTAAAAAATTATTACTTCCCATGTGCCATAAATAAGGATTATCCAAGACATATTTCCTTCACTCACAAATCAATATAGAAACTTGATTCTTGGAAAACTATTATGGAACAATTTTTGCAGCTAAGTAATTCAAGATATTTGAAAACCATGGTCTCTTGTATAAAAAAAATAGAATATAACTTCTCTCAAGGTAAAATATCTCTTATAGGTTCAAAAAATTCTTATATTGATGAAATTCATTAGATATCTATTGGGAAAAATCCTTCAAGGTAACATTTTAGTGTTTTTGGGTTGATTGTGTTTTTTGAAAAAGAAGGTTTCCAAGGAAATTTGTGGAGTTCCAAATATTTTATTGACAAGGTATATTGAAAAAAGTTCAAGAAAAGTGAATGGATTCCCTAGATATAGTAAAGAAATTTGGGTATGTAAGGTGGCGTTGTTTCATAGTTTTTTCCAAATTTTTGGGATCCAAAATTGGGCGCATGACTCAAGCTTCATAAAAGATATATTTCTAGGAATAAATCTTCATATATAAGGTAAAGGCATTATTTTCATGAATATTGGAGTTTATCAAATATTTTGATCTTTGTAAAGGCATTTGGTGTCACAAAGGTTTGAAGGTTCATGAATGGATGATGGAAAGATGGGTAATCTCCATGACTATGAGAAGCTTTATGAATGGGAAAATTTTCCTGCTACATTGCAAAGATGGGGAGGTTCATGAAAATATTTGAAGAGATTCATGAAAATGTGGTGGTGAGGTTACAAGATTCATAAGTAAATGTCTATAAATAGGCGGCTACCCCCATCATTTAAACAAACAAGCCTTAAAAAATTCAAAGGCTCTAAATTTGGGAAGGTGTTTTGTGAAGGATTATTTTTTTTCATGAAGGTTTTCATAAGATGATTTGTTTCATAGATAAAGGGTGTTCACAAAGGATAATTGAGCTTCGTGAAATGTGTTGAGCTTCGTAAAGGATAATTGAGCTTTGCGAATGCGTTGATCTTTATGAAGGCTAAGTGATATTCATGAACACATTGAGCTTCGCAAAGACTAAGTGAGAATTGAGAAAGGACAGAGCTTCATGAAGGCTATGTGAGCTTCATTAAAGTAGTGATATTCACAAAATTTGTTCGGTTTACAAAATTTAAAAATTATTTTGAAGAAATGGGCAGTTTCATGAAGATTGAAAAGAGGGTTTTCACAAAATTAAGTCTCATGCAAACCATATGGTATTTACCAATAAATATTTGGTAAAGTGGTATTCATCAAGTGGATGAAAATGGGACTTATTGATGTACCAAATGAGGTGTAAAACATATTTATTCAAGTGATAAAAAGAATAATCATCTGAAGGATCAGTGAGCACACTTTAGTTGATAGTGTGGTGAGATTTCAATTTGTGATTGGTTGTAAACTAGTAGGGACACTGAGTCTTCTTAGAACTTTATAATAGAATTTCACTTTAGTGGATTTGATATATAGGAACATTGACTTTATATTCTACATAAATGTTTCCCAATGAGGGTGAAACAAGTAAAATTGATGTGTCCAATGCATCATTTCATTTCAATTCATATATTTCTATAGGAAAGTGAGAGAAGATTATTTTTTTAACAACGAAACAAGATCTGAATGGGGAGTAGTTTTAAACTATCATACCCTGATTCACCCCCACTCTAAAGGTATTCAACCTAGTTGTGATAATAATTGGTATCATAGGGAAAGGTTAATATTAATATTTCTCCCTCAAGGGTTTCAATGTAGGTTGTCATTCATAAAGGGATTCTGATCTTTGATGAAAACAATTTTCAATTATTGATGAATCAGATGCAGTGCTAATTATGATATTTAGGTATGGATGCATTTACTATAGAAATTCATGGTATTTTGGATAGTCTAGATAGTGGTGTTTTATCAAAAGCTAACCGAAGGTAATTCGATGTTGACGCTAGAGGAATCAATGCATTTTGGGGAACATATTCCAATGAAATCTACACAGAGGGGATTCCATGTATGTAAATGCATGACATGTAATAAAAACTATTAAATATCTATAAAGGTTATTCAAAATTCATAGAATCAAAATTATAAGTTATGTGGAACAGATATAAGGATCTGATAATGAACCCCAGTGATTTTGTAGATGGTTTATTTGACTAGGTGAATGTTGTTGTGGAAGACATGCATGGTCTTGAAGAAACTCTTGAAGATGTAAATATAATTAATCGTATATTTAGAAGAATTACACCCTAGTTCAATCTGAAATTATTTGTTCTAGAAGATAAATATCCAAAGGAGTTTACACTTGATATCTTTCATAGTAATCTTGTTGCATACGAGATGAGAAATGAGGATATTAAGTATGTGGAAAAAAAGTAAGTCTAAAGAAGTTGTATTCAAGTCCATGAAGAATCTCACAATTGAATATGGCTAGGAAGAATAAAAGACATATGTGGTCATGTAATTCCTTTCCCCAAATCTTCAAAGAGTAAAAGTAAAGTTCAAAAGTAAACTCCCACTTACTTTCTTTTGATGTGGAAATATTGGATATCTTATAGTAAGGTTCCCTAAGAAGTTTAAAGACAATGGTGTGGATGAATTTAAAACTGCCGTAAATAAGTATTCAGCCTATGTGAAAGGTAAGAAAAATTTTAAGATAAATGTATTCAAAAAAAGAATCTCATTTTATAATAAAATGAAATCTCAAGAGAATCTAATGTTGAAGAGATGGAGAATTGTGAGGATCATACAGAAAATTATATGGTGGTGGTTGTGGGTAGCTCTAAGATAAGAGAAGAAAATGAAAATGATGAGGAATTATTTGATAGAAGAGTTGATATCCATGATGAATTAGAAAAATATCATGAGCAGATAGATTTTTGGGGGGCCAAAACAAATAAATCCAACAAAATAGTTCGTGATGAAAAACTTTATATGTAGAAGAAAGAAGAATATAAATATGAGTTGATAGAAGAAATTGAAAAGATCAAGTCTTCAATTCCATAGAAATCAGAAAAGGTTGTTGAGTAAAATCTCAAAGTTGAAGCATAAAAAAAGAGATCTATGGTTTTACTAAAATGGAAAAAGATAAAATCAAATGTATTGAAGAACATGAAGAGTAATTTTTCAACCTATGAACGAAATTAGATATCAGGAGAGAATCTTAACTTCTGGTATGACATTAGGAAATAAAATCATTCAGGTGATAGAAAAGATATAAGTGGAGCATATAATTCTAGAAAGAAAATAGTAATGGTCATTTCTAAATGACATGTTTGATATGGGGATTGATCACAGACAGAAAGTTGTGGTGATTAATGTCAAACCACAAGAACCACTCTAAGGTTGAAAATTGATTTGGGTATAAATCAAAACTAGAAGAATCATAGAACCCAAGAAAGAACCGGTTCTATAATAATGTACAGGAATACACCTCATATTAGGTGTTATTGTTTTGGAAAGATGGGGCATTCTCAAAATGTATGATCCATAGGCAAAAGTTAACAAAGGGAATAAGAGAGAAAAAATGTGAAAAATTAGAGTTCAATATTACAGGAATGATTTTGATGGTCACTATTTAGGGTGTGGAGGATTCGGGCACATGGCCAGATATTTCTCATCAACAATGCAAATAAATGTGCGGTAGAAGACTGAAAGTGGTCATAAAAAATATCTCAATGTATCATCGAATGAGTTGAAAACTCAAAATTTATTTTTATCTTTTCAAGATGAAATATTTTCATTATACTTTGAGGAATATCAAGATTATGAATTAATAATGGGTGTGAAGTCAAATACATGGATTAAAAATAAAAGAGTTGAGTAGGTAGTGCTTGTAGAGATTTCCCTTAAAGTATCTGATCATTATGGTGTATGTATCCTTGATATTGGATGCACATACCATATGAAGTGAAATAATAATCATGTTATAGGCATCAAATATGACAAGGATGGTGTTGTCAAATTTGTAAATGATTAAGGCATAAAGATTTTTGGCTTGGGAAAATCCAAATTTGGGGGCAAAGATATGAGACGTGATGATGTCTTGGTTGTTGAAAGTATCAGTCACAACTTACTAAGTGTTAGTAAACTATGTGACTTGGGTCGTGATATAATCTTTACCAAGAAGATATGTATCATCAAAAAAAATATGGTATAGTTGTTTTACATGAAAATCTTATGAAGGGGGGTCTCTACCTTGTGAATGGAGAAAAAGATATGTGCTTTCTATCCAGAGAGAAAGAAAATAGTTTATGGCATAAACAATTTTTCCATCTATTCAAACCATCCGTAGAGAATCTAGTTAAAAGTGACATAGCCATACATCTCCCCAAGTAATCATGTGATCATACTCACACGGGTGATGCTTTTCAACAAGGGAATATTATTAGAAATATTTATAAGTTAAATGAACAAAATTTAACCAAATTGCTTGAATTGGTGCATGCATATGTGTGCGGACCTATCTCACCAAGATCCATTGATGAGAAGAGGAATTATTTCCTTTTCTTTGATGATTTCAATAGAATGGAATGGATATTTTACATTTCCCACAATTCTGAAATGTTCAGTTGCATAAAAAAATATTGAAGGGAATCTGAAAGGATAATTGGATAGAATATTCTAAAGTTTCATACTAATAATGATATGGAATTCAAAAATATTCAAGTGTAATATTATATTAAGAAACACAAGATAATGAATCAATTTTTAGTAGTGAGAACTCTCCAATAAAATGGAGTGGTTAATAGGATAAATCATATCATAAAGAACATGGTCAGAACAATGCTTATTGAAAAGGACCTACCATAAAAATTTTGGAAGGAAGCATTCTTAACATCAGTTTACATATCCAATAGGGATCTATTGTGTCTAAAGGAAGAAAAGAATCTATATGAGCAGTGGTATGAAAAGAATCCAATATTGAAATACTTCCAAATATTTTAAAGTAAGTATTTCATTCTCAATAAAGATAAATATAGAAAATTTGAATCTTATGGAGATGAGAGGATATTCCTTTGATGTTCAAGAAAAATAAAATAATATAAATGTTTCAATAAGAGTCTAGGAAAATTAATTTAAATCTATGATGTCCCTATTGTAGAGAATGAAAAAAATCTTCAACAACATGGTGAACAGTTTCCTAATGACAGTGATGAGGAGGTAAGAAACTCTAGGAGAGTAAAATTGGAAAATTCCAATTCAAAAGAATATAATGATGATGATAAGGATGAATTCATATCAATATCTACATGAAAGTTGAGTAGTCGAGCTGAAATTGATAGAAAAAACCATTACTAGTGATCAGGTTGTGCCAGTTCAACACGGAGAATAAAGTCTTTATAGAATCCTTCCACTCTATCTCAGGTAGAGCCTAAATTTTCTAAATAAGTAACTGGAGATAAGAGTTGGGTTAAGGATATGAATGAAGAGCTTGACCAAATTGAGAAGAATCATATATAAGATATTATTTCGAGACTGTAAAATAAAAATTTTATTGGGACCAAATGGGTCTTCTAGAATAAAATAAATGAAGATCGATTGGTAATTTGTAAAAAAAAGAAGGACTAGTGTGAAAGGGATACTCCCAGATAGAGGGAATAGATTTTGATGATATATTTTCACCTATTTCAAGGTGATATACTATATATTCACTTATTCTTGGCCATAGTAGTGCAAATAAAGTTCAAATTTTTCTAGATGGATGTCAATTCAGCATTTCTGAATGGGGTTCTGGAAGAAGAAGTGTCCATAAAGCATCCAAAAGTATTTCTCATTCATAAATATGATAACATAGTTATTCAGATAAGGAACTATCTGGGTTGAATCAAGAACTAAAAGAATGGTATTCAAGGCTTGATCAATTTTTGAAGAAGATCGGTTTTTAGCGTGGTGGAGTTGATTGCAATATATATGTCAACAATAAAAGTTTTCAAAAGAAGATAGTGATGTTGTATGTTGATGAAATAATATTTGGTGGATCAGATGAAGTATAGTTCTTTCAGTTCACAGAATTCATGAAACGTGAGTTTGAAATATCAATGATTGGTGAATTGACTTTTTTCCTTAGTTTATAGGTAACACATAGAAGGAATGTAACATTTATTTCTCAATCCAAATATGCCAAGGAGGTTTTGAGAATATTTGTATTGAATAATTCCAAGGATATGATTAATCTGGTGTCTAACCAGATGAAACCATCATAATATGATGAAAGCAATGCATTTAATGTCACAGAATACAGGTAAATCATTAGAAGTTTGGTTTCCTTGAGAGTGACATGACTTGATATTGTTTTTTCAACATTACAAGTATCAAGGTATTAAATTATTTCCAATTAAATCCATTTAACTAAAATAAAAAGAATAATTTGTTATATTAATTTCACGGTGAATTTTAGTTTTCTTTACAATGACAAATCACAATAAGAGTTATTGGGCTATACAAATGCATATTTTTTTGGTTCAACAAATGATATAAAATCAACATCAGGTGGTCCACTCTATCTTGGTGGATTTTTTATTTCATGGATAATACAAAAAGAAGATTTCATTTTTTTGGCACCAAAGAATCTGAATATATTGTGGTTACTCAATCTTACACACAGCTATTGTGAATGAAGTAATATCTTGGTGATATAGGAGTTGAAGTTAAGTCTCTGATTAGAATACATTGTGATAATTCAAGTGATATAAATCTTAGAAAAAATCCAGTCCATAGATCAAGTATGAAATATATTGAAATAAAGAACCATTTTATCAAGGATAAGGTGGAGCATGGGCTTTAAAAGCTGAAGTATGTGCTTACAAAACTGTAGGTTACAGAAATTATAATGAAGGCCTTGCCCAAATGGGAATTTGAGTGGAATCAATTGGATCTTAGAGTTTATTTGAATCCCTACACTTGAAAAAGTGTGGATGTGGGACCCCCTCTCCTCAAGGTATGGTGTTTTTTTCCATAATGTGTTAATATGTGTTCTTTACAATGTTGTAGCCACAAAGGAGTAACTTTTGGGTTTGTTGAAAAAGAGGAGAAAATATCTTGATTAAGATAGGGTAGAATCTGAAAGAGGGGGTAGTGACTTAGGGGGTGTTTTAAATCTATCAATGATAAAGATGATCGATCAAAGGTTATATATCACCATATATGAGGTTTGTGATGAAATCAATTGAATATTTTTGGAATAAAGTGATTTATTGATGAACTTTTCATGTTACTCTTGTTTCTCATGCTGAGAATGGATCATGTGGGATTAGAGTGTGTGTGTTTGGTAAATCATTGATTACTATATGAATATCAAGAATAAAATTTTGGTTGAGGGTGTAATAAACTTTAATGAGGTATCAAAATGAGAAGAGTTTTCAACAAAACCAAAGGGGGAGGTTGTTGGGAAAAAATCCCTCACGGTAACATTATAGTGTTTTGGGTTGATTGTGTTTATTGAAAAAGATGGTTTCTAAGATCAGTTGTGGAGTTAAAGATATATTTTTGAAAATGTATGTTGAAAAAGTTCCAAGACAAAAGAATGGATTCCTATAGGTGGTATATAAAATTGTGCATACAACATGGCATTGTTTCATAGTGTTTGCCAAATTTTTGGGGTCTAAAATTTAGAGGATGACTCAACCTTCACAGAAGTTGGATTTCTAGGACTGACTCTTTATATATATGAAAAATTCATGGTTTTTGAGAAGATTTGAGTTTCACAAAGATTTTAAGATTTGTGAATGAAGATGGTGTCATGAAGGTTTTAAGGTTCATGAATGAACTATGAAAATAAAGTAAATCTCTGTGACTATGAGAATATTTGTGAATGGGAAAATTTTCTTGGTGCTTCATAAAGATAAATAGGTTCATGATAAATTTTAAAGAACTTATCAAAAAGGCATTAACAAGGTTGTAAGCTTCACAAAAGGGAGTAAATTTCTATTCATAGGTGGATACCCCCCTTATTTGAACAAGCAATCCTTAACAAAAATCTAAAGGTTCTGAATTCACAAAGGTGGTTCATGAAGGATTGTTTTCTTGTGTTAAGGTTTTTATAAGATCATATGTTTCATGGAGATAGGGTTTTCTCAAAGGATAAGTGAGATCCAAAAAAGTTTTTTAGATTTTTTAAGGCTAAGTGATCTTGAGGAATGCATTGTGTAACACCCCAAGATTTCCCAGTACATTTTCTTTTAAAATAAATTCAACAGCTTGCGTTGCATGAAACACTAAGTTTGAGTGCACCACGATCTATAAACCTAACCATTTAAATATAAATTATCAACAGTATTAACCAAATTATGAAACATATGTATATTCCATTTATCTTATGCGTTTTCTAGACAATTATATAATAAAAATCTGATTTTACACATAAAAACTATATTTTTTTAAGGGGAATTTTACCACCTTTTAATAACGCACCTATTTTAAAACTAAATTTTATAAATTTTATAAATTTTATTTTTAAAAATAAACTTTATTTTTGAATTTATAATATCAAAATTATATTAGGGTGAATTTTTAGTATTTTTCTAAGAATTTTCATTTTTTGATGAATAGTGAAAAATACTACACTGTAGTTAAAAAACTGAATTTTCATTTAAATAATTGTTATAGTTTAAATTTATTTTTAAAGTAAAAATATATCAATAATGCATATATTAATCCAATTTAGGTTATTGGAATCATTATTTTATTGAAATTAGATATAAAAACTTATTAAACTGTTGAATGTTTCCTTTTACCAGCCTTCTCACCACATTTGCGGGATTAGTGTTAAACTTAATTTATCCACTTTTGTGAATTGAATTTGGAAAAATGGATATATATAGTTTTAATCAGTATGATATTTATATTCTAATGTGATCAAATTAATTTTTTGATATTATGAATAGTAACTTTAGTAAATTTTTATTTACCACAGTTAAGGGTAAATCGGGTAATTAAAGGTTAAAATAATGTTATAATATTATAAATTTACCCTAAAACTTTTTCTAATTTCATTATATGAGTTTTTTTTCAACCAAAATCAACATTAATATGAAATTATAACCTTTTTAATGAACTTGGGTAAGAATATGACATTTATTATATTTTATTTAAAGATAACTTAAAAATGTCATACTCGTATTTTTAATATCTAAATAATTTTTAATATTGGGTTATACATAAGATAAATTATACTATAAATATTCATTTAAAATATAATGAATTTATCTTCACCATGGTAATTTATTTTTAATTTTGAGATAATAAATAATTTAATTAAAGGCTTGCATAATGATAATGCAGTAATAACTTAATTAATAGAAATATCAAATAAAAGATATTAAAAATATTAAAATAAATATAATTTGAAATAATTATTGACATACATTAATTTTATAGATAAATTTTAAAAAAAATTGATATATTAGATTTTTTTGTTCAAAGTTATCATACTGTTAGGATATTTTTAAAAAGACAAATAATGAATAGTATCAAAATTGAAAAATATGATACTTTAAAATAAATAATATTTTATTTAATGATATAAAATTCAAAAAATATATATAATTCTTTCAAATAACTATAATAAGCTTAAATATGTCGTAAATGATATATTTCGGGTTCTTTTGTCCTTTTATAGTAACTATATTAACCCTGAAGAGTAAAAAGTCAAGTTGTCGCAGTAAGAGTTAAAGGGTTTAACTAAGGGATAATACCAAAATATAAGGTTAATATTGTGACCTAAACATGTATAAAAATACTTGGTTGAGATTATTTAGACCCATAATCATATGATCTTTTAGATAACTCACTTTGGATCTATTTGAAATCAAAAATCAATTTATATTAATTTAATATTTTAAAGGATTCCAAGAGTGCATCTCCCCTCTTTTGTAAAAAGGAAGCTCCTACCTCACTTATTCACACCACATTTAGCCTTCTATATCAATAAAACAATACCAATTTCTCCTCCCAACATTATTATTTATGTTTTTGAGGTTCTGGTCTTCTAAAAATACAAACCCTAGTATCCCTAATAGGAGATCCAAAGGAAGTCCATCTAAGAAGAGGTAATTGTTTTACCAATTTATTTTAGTTCATTTATTCTTATACTTAATCTTAATATGTTGTTTCAATACTAAATAATAAATCATGTATCATATATATTTTGATATGTTATTATGATTATGGGATAACCATATTTCTCATTTTATCCATCCAATGAAAAACAATATCACCATGTGTGTGTGTGTGCGTACGCCTTACCATCTCCACGCTGTGGTGTAATTTGTTTTTCATCAACCCTATATTTGTATGGGTATAATGATGAATATAAATGATAAAATAATAAATATTACATGATATTTATTCTGTATAATTAATATACCATCCTATTCCTTACCACTTTACCATTAATGGAATGATATCATCGCTCGTGCGTACGTACGACCTACCATCTCCATGACACGATGAGATTCATTCTCCACATTAACCAATAAATAATGATTATATATATATATATGATGAGTTAATATAATATTTATGAACTTAATATCATTCTGGGTATGAATAAAATATATATTATGCATAAGAAACAGGACTTACACGAAAAAACAGACATAAGAAAATAAAACAATTGACACCCAAAACAATGGTAATGATGAAATATTATTAACAACATGATATAATAGGATTGTATATGATATAATAAATATGGATATAGTTCATGTATAATTTAATAACATGATTAAACCATTATAAAAGAGGTTAAATCACTCTTAGCTAAAGAAAAGTACAAGGTAAGGGTTAACTTCGCAGTCTCATTATTATCTGGGATTATATATACATAAGTATTTACTAGGATATATTTATCATTCATGTCCATGTTTTTTTAAAATATATTTCAAAATATTCTTACTATTATTCTATAATTATTTAAATTCATTCTTACCCATGTTTGATATTTTATAAAACATTTTGAATTGAATCTTTTTTTCATTTTCTAAACGAGGTACTTTATGACCTTTTTGACAAAATATGAAAAGAATGTTCTTTTATAACTTATATGGAATGAGTGAAACTTCATTTACAATATTACAAGATTCTTTTCACTAAAAATATTTTATTTTAAAATTTTGTTCCCCTTTTAAAATAATTTCAATATAAAAAGGGGTATTTCTCTCAAAAAAAATTTAATCATTTTATTATATTGTTTTCATATATATCAATAGACTTCGTTAGATTTTATGCTTAATTGAGGTTTATTTCTTATGATATAACATAACATATTTTATTTAAGGTTTTATGATATTTTTGACTATGGATGTTTAATTTTGATTCCATTCATGGTTTATGGTTAATGTATTAACATTTTGTATGCTAGTTTTAATACAAATGTTTGTGTTGGCTATGTTTCACCCTTTTTATATGAGGAATACATTGGAATTAGTAAGTGACAGATAGGTCCCTCTATATCCCCTCTATGTGTTGGTAGGTATCAAGAGACAACCTAGTTTGTGTTTTTACCTAATTATGTATGGTGTCTTGTCTAAAGCCTTGATGGTATGTTTATGATGTCTGGTATTATGCATTCCCTCAATATGAGATTAGTAATTGATATTACATGTGATTATTTTGACTACTATAATGTTCCTATGAATGTTTATATGAAATTATTTGATTTATTCTTACCATATTATGCTCAAGATTGTGTTTAAGTGGATTATGTTTCAATTATACACTTTTCCTTAAGGATTATGCTTATTTACTCATAATAGATTATATTGTACGCTTACCCTTACTAAGAATCTATGCTCTCCCCTTATGTTTTATTTTCCTATGATTCCAAGATTTGTATTATGACTAATATGCATTCTCAAAAGATTATCTATGTTGTATTTTATTTTTTTTAATTGTAATGTAAAGTTAATGTATGTAATCTATTTTCCAAGACTGTTAAACTGATCATTCCTTTAGGATTCGACACTTTTATCAATGCCAATGTAATAAAGTATGGCACTGGCTCTGAGATTCTGGGGTCGGGGTGTTACAGTTGGTATTAGAGAAAGTTTAGTAGAAACCTTGGAAACTATATTTAGATAACATAGATTAGAGAACATAACCCTGAGATAGACTTTGATGATAAGTATAAAAAATGTCCTAGAATTTTGGTAAGTTAGAGATTATGTGGGTATTCCTAGCAATAAATCTCAGTTTGGATACTACTAGTGGATGTGGTTCTGGAACAGATGTACCTAGGAGTAACAACTCTAACAAAGTGTGTCAAGTTTGACTGACCATAACCTGGTACACGACAACAGGTCTTATTGTGCAACTGGTTTGACACTCCCTGGGGATATTCTTAAGATAATTCACATTTTCTTTACATTCCATTATAAGTAATTTAAAAGTAAATATGTCCCCAAATAAACCATTTTTATGATTATGAGATTAGATATGCATAAATTTTTTAATTTATGTTATGTATTTTACTAGTTCAAAATTATGAATTTATGAGTCATAACCTAATCTAGTGTATGTGGTTGTTTAGAAATGGCACCTAGTAAAAGGAATAGAAACTGTATCAACACACGTAATCCATGTAGGTATTTCCCTCCAATGTAAGATCATGATATTTGAGCTAGAGCTACAACTCATGCTAAACATCTTATAACTATACTGGGATAGCTAACTTAGGTTATGAACTATAACCTTGATCATAAGGAGAACCTTGATCCACAATTTTGAGGAACAATGTTAGAACACTTCATGAGACAACAACCTCTATTATTCAATGGGACTAAAACTCCATTTGTAGCTGAGAAATAGATAAGTTCCTTAGAGAAGATATTTATTTCTTTGGGAAGTAATGAAAGAGAGAAAGTTTTCATGAAAATTTATCATCTATCAAGAAATGTGGATCAATGGTGGTCATTGATTCAAAACACGAAGGAGGATGAAGAAATAGAAAACATAGAATGAAGGTAATTTAGGGAACTTTTCTTAGAAAAATACTTTCCATGTGAATAGAGAGCAGATATGGAGAGGAAATTTTTGAGTCTAAAGAAAAAGGAGGATGAGAATGTTAAGAAGTATGAAGCTATCTTAAAAAGGTTATCAAGGAATTCTATGGATTAGATACATAATCCAAATATCAAGATTGACCGATTGTTTTATGGGTTAAAACCATTCCTTAGAAGGGAACTAGTCTCCCAAAATTTCTCATCATATAAAGATATAGTCTCATGTTTTATCATGATGGAAAAAGAATTCTCTATATCTTATGACTTTAAAGTAAACAAAGATAAGAAGTGGGGTTTTTAATACTCTAAAAAATAAAATAAGGATAAGGGGAAGAAGGTAATAATTTAATTTCCATCCTGCAATAATTGTGCGAAGAAACACTTTGGTACTTGCCCAAAGGGAATGAGAGTTTGTTACAAGTGTGGAGAAAAAGGCCACCAAGCCCGTGATTATAAGGGAAATAAATAAGCTACCAATGTTTAATAATACAATTTTAAATAAATGGTACATTTTTTAAATTATTTTCCTATGAGTCAAAGAAATTTTCCCTATAAAAGGCCAAGGGAGAAATTCCAAACATATGCAATCACAACTGCTGAGATTGAAGTTTCTAATGATGTGTTGCAATGTACTTTAATTATCTCTTGAAACTTAGCTAATGATTTATTTGATTCTATATCATCACTTTCTTTTACATATTCCTAGTTTTCCAAGAAAATTATACATTTCCCTTTTTATTTAACAAAGGATTTATCAGTAAAAACTCATAAGGCAAGTCTCATTACAACAAAGATATGTCTAAAAATCACCTTTCCAAAAAATAAACACACTTTAGTTTCTGAAATTTTCCTCATGCATATGATTGAATTTGATATAATCCTTAGTATAGATTTTCTTTCAAAATATAATGAAAAAATTCATTGCAAGAAGAAGGAAATTTCAATTTTTAAGGAAGAAAAAGAATCCCTTGTCTTTAAAGCAAAAACTTCATCACCTGATTCTTATCTAGATCCACATCTGGTAGCTTTACTAAATGAAATTATTGGGTAGGAAGAGAAAAAAAATCTAGGGATGAAGAATATAATCTTCAAATTGAGGATGTACCCATCATAAAGGAATACATTTATGTATTTCTTGAAGAATTATTGGGACACCCCCGAGAGTATAAAGTTGAGTTTTCTATTAATTTAATCCTTGGTGCAAGACCAATATCAAAGACTCCATAGAGAATGGTCATAGTGTAATTACTAGATTTAAAGAAACAATCTTAAGATATGGGTAAAAAGTGATTTATTCTCCCTAGTGTTTCTCCATGGGGATCCTTTATTCTCTTTATCAAGAAGAAATATGGATCCATGTGACTGTGCATAGATTATAGGGAAATCAATGCTATTAAAATAAATAACAAGTATCCTCTACCTAATTTCAATGATTTATTTGATCAACTTCATGGAGATCAATTCATTTCAAAGATTGACCTTTATTCTGGATATCATCAACTATGAGTAAAGAAATAATACATCCTAGAGATAAATTTTTGGGCAAGGTATGAACATTATTAATTTACAGTAATTCCATTTGAATTGAATAATGATCCCTTGGTTTTTATGGATCTAATGAACAGATTATTCAAGAAATATCTTGATGATTTTGTTATGGTATTCATTGGTGATATTCTGGTGTATTATAAAAATTATAAAGACCATGAGAATCACTTGTGGATCATCCTTGAGACTCTAAGAATGGAAGAGTAATAAGGTAAATTTCAAAGGTGTGAATTCTTGATTCATGAAATTTCTTTTCTTGGACATATTGTCTCTAAGGATGGAATATTTTTTGATCCTATAAAGAAAAAGGAAATCCAAGAATGACCTGCACCAACAAGCATTATCGAGGTACACGGTTTTATTGGTTTAGCAGGATACTATCAGCATTTGATTTAGAATTTTTTATAATTGGCTAACCCATTAACCAAGCTCACATGTAAAGGGTTTAATTTCTTATGGAAAAAATAATGTGAAAAGTGTTTTAAAGAATTTAAGAGAAGATTGGTCAATGCTTCAATCTTGAGTTGACCATCAGGAAATAGTGGGTTTGTGATATATAGTGATGCGTCAAGGAAAGGACTTAGTTATGTCTTTATGCAGAATGATAGAGTTATTAAATATGAATCAAGGAGGTTAAAAACTCATGAATAGAAATATCCAACTCATGATATTGAGTTAGTAGCGATAATATTTTCTCTAAAGATATGTAGGAACTATCTCTATGGTGAAAGATGTGAGATATATACAGATTACAAGAGTTTTAAATATATTTTCTCATAGAAAGAACTTAATATGAGGAAAAATAAATTGCTCAATCTACTCAAGGATTATGACTTCTCAATACACTACCACCCAGGGAAGGTGGGTAGAATATGCTTTGAGCAGGAATTACTATGGAGTTATGAACAAAATGATAATTGAAATGGATCCGATGTTCATGGGTATAGTAAAGATGGATATGGGAATTATCAAAGTAGGTGAAACATAACTACTTTTTTCAAATAGTTTCCAAACAAACTTTACTATAAAGGATAAAAATTTCTTGGTCTGATGATGTGGACTTCAAAAGAAAATTAAAGATGTGAATGATGTGAAAATGGTAGACTTTATATATGAATATAGAATTTTGAAATTTGGGAAGAGGCTTTGCGTTCCCTCTATACCCGAGAAAAAAAGGGAATTATTGGATGATGCTCATAGCTAAAATTTCTCTCTACACCCTGGTATCACTAAGGTGTATAGATATTTGAGGGAACATTTTTTGTAGAATAATATGAAGTGGGAAATTTCTGATTATGTGTCAAGATTTTTGGTTTTTCAACAATTGAAGGATGAAAGACAATATCCTATAGGATTCAAGCAACCACTTCCTATAGATATGTAAAAATGGGATGATATTACAATGGACTTTTTCATGGAGATACCAAAGACTCATAGAATGAATGATGTGATATGGGTTATTTTTTATCATCTTACTAAATCATCACATTTTCTTAATATAAGAGAAGATTTGCCTCTTGAATACTTAGTAAGAAAATATATTAATGAAGTTTTAAGACTTCATGTTGTACCTCTATCGATGGTGTCTGGTCATGATCCACATTTTACATCAAAATTTTGGAAAGTATTTAGAAGGACTTAGATGATGAGCTTCATTTGAGCACCGCCTAACACCCTCAAACTGATGGAAAATCAGAGAGGAATATTCAAGCTTTATAAGACATGTTGAGATCTTTCTCTTTTGACTTTCAAGGAATATGGGGTTAGTATTTACCTTTCGTATAATTTTCCTATAACAATATCTTCCATTCAAGTATTTAGATGGCACTGTATGAAGTGTTATATGGAAAGAGATGTTGTACACCAACTTGTGGAGATGATGTCGGTGAAAGGAAACTTGTAGGCCTAGAACTTGTTGAGAAAATAATGGAAAATGTGAAGATTATTCAAACTCATATTGAAGTAGCTCAAAGTATGAAAAAGAGATATGTCAATTAATGAAGGAAGAATTTGGAATTTCAAGTGGGATATCATGTTTTCTTGAAGGTATCTCCATGGAAGGGTATTATAAGATTTGGTAAGAAAGTAAAATTAAATCATAGTTACGTCAGACCTTTTGAAATTATGGAATGAATTAGAGTTATAGCTTACCAATTAAAAATTCATCCAAGTCTCTCCAAAGTTCATGATGTTTTCCATATAACACTATTAAGGAGATACATGATACGCATGTACTAACCTATGAAGAAATAGAATTTGAACCTAATATGTCTTATTATGAATCACCTATCAATATTCTTGACACTAGAGAACAAGTGTTAAGGAATCAGACGACTCAATTGGTAAAGGTTCTTTGAAAACCCCATAAAATAGAAGAGACGACATGGGAACCTGAGGAAATTATGATGAAGAACTACCTGAATATTTTTATGAGGTGTTATTCTAGAAATTTGGAGGATGAAATTTTTTGAATGAGGGAAGAGTGTCACACCCCGAGATTTCATAGTATGTTTTCTTTTAAAATAAATTCATTAGCTTGTGTTACACGTAACACTGATTTCGAGCGCCCCATAATCTATTAACCCAGTCATTTAAATAGCGGTTATGAATAGTATTAATCACATTATGAAAATTATTCATATTCCATTTATCTTATGTGTTTCCTAAACAATTATATAAGAACAAATCTGATTTTATGCATAAAAACTATATTTTTTAAGGAGAATTTTACCACCTTTTAATGGCGCACCAATTTTAAAACTAAATTTTAGAAATCTTATTAATTTTATTTTTCAAAATAGACTTCATTTTTGAATTTGGAATATAAAAATTATCTTAGGGTTAATTTTTGTTATTTTTCTGAGAAGTTTCATTTTTTTGATGAATAGTGAAAAATGAAACATTGTAGTTAAAAACCCAACTTTTCATTTAAATAATTATTATACATTAAATTGATTTTTAAAGTCACAATATATCAATAATAAATATATTTATCCAATTTAGGTTATTGGAATCGTTTTTATATTGAAATTAGATATAAAAACTTATTGAACTATTGAATGTTTCCTTTTACCCGCATTCTCGTCACATATACGGGATTACTGTTAAACTTAATTTAGAAACTTATGTGAACTAAATTTAGAAAAATTGATATGAACGATTTTAATTAGTATGATATTTAGAGTATAATAGGATCAACTTAATTTTTGGATATTATGAATAGTAACTTTAGTAAATTTTTATTTACTATGGTTAAGGGTAAATATAGAAATTAAAGGTAATAAAATTTTATAAAGTTATAAAGTTACCCTAACATTTTTCCTAATTTCATTAGATGAGTGGGTTTCGACCAAAATAAAACTTAGTCTGAAATTATAATATTTTTAATCCACTTGGGTAGAAATATGACATTTATTATATTTTATTTAAAGATAAGTTAAAATTGTCATACTTATATTTTTAATAAATAAATAATTATTAATATAGGTTTATACATAAGATAAATTCAACTATAAATAGTCATTTTAAATATAATAAATTTATATTCATTGTGATAATTTATTTTTAATTTTTAGAAAATAAATAATTTAATTAAAAGCTTTCACAATGAAGATGCAGTAATAGTTTAATTAATATAAATAACAAATAAATGATATTAAAAATATTAAAATAAATATAATTTTTCATAATTAATGATATCCATGAATTTTATAGATAAATTTGACATGTTAGTGATATATTAGAAGTGTTGGTATGGAGTTATCATATTTTTTGGATATTTTTAAAAAGAAAAATAATGAGTGGTATCAAATTTGACAAATATGATACTTTAAAATAAATAATATTTTGTTGAATGATATAAAATTCATAAAAAAATTATTCCAAATCTCTATAATAAGGTTAAATATGTCATAAATGGTCCATTTGGGATTCTTTTGGCATTTTATAGTAACTATATTAACCCTGAAGAGTAAAAATTCAACTTGTCACGGTAAGAGTTAAAGGGTTTAACTAAGGGTTAAAGCCAAAAGATAAGGTTATTGTGACCTAAACTTGTCTAAAAATCATTGGTTGAGATTATTTAGACACATAATCATTTTATCTTCAAAATAACTCAATTTTATCTATTTGAAATTGAAAATCAGTTTATATTAATTTAATTTTTTAAAATATTTCAAGAGTGTTCCTCCCATCTCTTATAAAAAGTCACCTCCTCCATCACTTCCTCACACCACATTGAACCTTATATCTTGACCAACCCCTAATCATTTATCTTCTAAACATTATTATTTATGTTCTGAAGGTATTTTTATTCTAAAAATACCAACCTTAGTTTCCCTAAGAGGAGATCCAAAGGAAGTCCACTAAAGAAGAGGTAATTGTTTTATCAATTAAATTAAGTTCATTTCTTCTTCTACTTCATATGCCTACATTGTTTCCATACTAATGTAATAACTATAGTATCATTTATATGCTGAGATGTTATTATGATTATGGGATAACCATATTCATCCTTTTATCCATCCTATGAAAAACAATATCACCATATGCGTGTACATATGGTTTACCATCTCCACACTATGGTGTAATTTTTTTTCATCGCCGCTTTATTTGGAAGGGTATAATGATGAATATAGTGGATAAAATAATAAATATGACATGATATTTATTATTTATAATTAATATACCATCTAATTACTTACCACTTTACCATTAAGTGAATGATATTATCGCTCGTACGTACGTATGACATGTCGTCTCCATGATGCGATGAGATTCAATCTCCACGTTAACTATTCAATAATTATTATAAAAAACATATATATATAATGAGTGAATATAATATTTATTAACTTAATATCATTCTTTATATGAATAAAATATATCTTATGCATAAGAAATAGGACTTACCTGACAAAAAAACCTAATAAAATGTAGCAGTTAACACCCGAAACAATGGTAATAATGAAATATTATTAACAAAACAATATAAGAGGATTGTATATGATATCATAAATATGGGTATACTTATAGTATAATTTAATAATATGTTTCAACCATTATACAAGATTTTAACGCACCCTCAACAAAAGCAAAGTACAAGGTAAGGGTTAACTTCGCAATCTCATTATTATCTAGGATTGTTTATATGTAAGTATTTACTAGGAAATATTTATCATTCATGTCTATGTTTTTTAAAAATATATTTCCAAATATTGTTACTATTATTTTAAAGTAGTTTAAATTCATTCTTACCCATGTTTTACTTTTTATAAAATGTTTTGAAATGATTTTTTTTCATTTTCTAAATGAGGTGCTTTATGACCTTTTAGACAAAATTTGAAAGTAATGTTATTTTTTTAACTTATATGGCGTGAGAAAAACTAAATTTACAATATTAAAAGATTATTTTCACTAAAAATGTTTTCTTTTAAAATTGCATGACCCTTTTAAAATAATTTCAATATAAAAAGGTGTATTTCTCTCAAGAAATTTTTAATGATTCTATTATATTGTATTCATCTATTTCAACATCCTTTGTTGGATTTTATGTTTAATTGATGTTGATTTCTTATGATGCAATCTATAATATTGTATTGAAGGGTTTATGATATTTTTTACTATGAATGTGCTATTTTGATACCATTTATGATTTATGGTTAATGTATTAACATTTCATATGTTAGTTTTAATACGAATATATATGTTGGTTATGTTTCACCCTTTTCATATGAGGAATGCATTGGACTTAGTAAGTGATGAATGGGGCCTGATATAGACCCTTGATACATCAGTCGGACTCATGAGACAAACAAGTTTGGGTTTTCACCCATTTATATATGGTGTGTTGGTCGAAGCCTTGACGGTATTTTATGATTTCCGACATTATGCATTCCCTCATTATGATATTAGTTAGTGATATTACATGTGATTATTTCAAATATTAGAATATACATGTGAATATTCATATAGAATTATTTGAATTATTATTTCCATATTATGCTCAAGATTATGTTTAAGTGGCTTATGTTTCAATTATACACCTTGACTTGGGTTTATGCTTATTTACTCATAATAGCTTCTGTTGTACACTTATCCTTATTGAGCAGCTGAGCACACCTCTTTCTTATGTTTTATTTTCTTAGGATGCCAAGATGTGTTTTATGATTGATATTAAGGGTTAATCTAGGATATTAATAGTGTTATAAAAAGATTATATATGTTGTATTTTATGTTTTGAATTGTAATGTAAATTTCATGTATCTAATCTATTTTCCAAGACTACTAAACTAATTGGTCCTTTGGGATTCTACACTTGTATCTATGACAATGTAATAAAGTATGACACCAACTCCGGGATTTTAGGTTCAGGGTATTACATGTTGAGCTTTTTGAAGGCTAAATGATATTCATGAACATGTTGATCTTTACAAAGTCTAAGTGATATTTTCAAAAGGACAGAGATTCGTGAAAGTTGTGTGAGCTTTGAGAAAGTAGTGAGCTTCATGAAAGTTGTAGGGTTCATGAAATCAGGATATTCTTGTGAAGAATTGGGTAGTTTTGTGAATGTTGGAAAGATGGTTTTTGCAAAAGTAAATATCATGTACACCAAATGGGATTGCCCAGTAAATTTGTGGTAAAGTGGTCTTCATCAATTGGATGAAAGTGGAACTTAGTGATGCACCAAATGAGGTGTAAAACATATTTATTCAATAAATCAAAAGAAGAACCATCTAAAGGTGTAGTGAGCACAATTTAGTTTAGAGATTATTGATATTTGAAATTTTTATTGGTAATAAACTATGAGGGATAGTGAGTACGCTCTGAACTTTGTATCCGTAGTGCACTTTAGTGGATTTGGTACATAGGCACGTTACCTTTTTATTCTCCTTGGATGTAATGTCTTGGACCTCTCTGGTCCATTCCTTAGCAAAAATCTGGTGTTTGAGGTGTTCTGGGAGGTCAAGGTGACTTATCCCCAACACTTTTCCAAATTTCTAGTTTTGTGAACAGTGCAACGGCAACCTTATGTGAATAGTGTCAACGGTAGCCTCTTTCCTTAGACAAATTTCAAGTTCAAGAACAGTATTTTTCCTTTGCTAAATTTCAAGTTCATGAACAATGTTTCCAGAACGGTGAGGTTCCAACAGTGAGGTTTCAATGGTGAGGTTCATGAATAGTGTTTTTACTTTACCAAATTTTGAGTTCATGAACAGTGTTTCCAGAACGGTGAGGTTCCAATGGTGTGGTTTCAACGGTGAGGTTTAGGAATAGTGTTTTTCCTTTTCCAAATTTTGAGTTCATGAATAGTGTTTCCAGAACATTGAGGTTCCAATGGTGAGATTCATGAACAATATTCTTTCCTTTTCCAAATTTCAAGTTCGTGAATAGTGTTTCCAGATTCCTACAGTTTCACCCCTTTAACATTTCCCTTGACATAAAATACATTTAAAGTATAATTTTAAGGACTCTAAGGATGATTAAAAGAACACAAATCCTATATTAATTTCACTAAGGTTCGGTATGCTTTTACTTGGTCAAACCATGTGGTTTAATATGATCCACTTTTAATGGAAAATCCAGTGTATCTTAAATTGTTTCTCTGTTAAATATTATAAAGGGACGAGATATACTCCTCCCTAGTTCTTCCTCCTTGTTCTTAGGTGTGAGATGCTCGAACCTTCCATTCCTTTCTATAAGATTTGTGTGATCAAACTTTCCTCCTTGGACTGGTTCCCCTCTTTTTTGATACAACCAAGCAGTATCGATCAATTTTGATATAAGGTATGATCTATCTCCATTATTTTGGGTTCATATCCTCCTATTTCTCATTAAACTTTTATATAACTCTATATCCATGTTCCTAATGGTATTTTATTAGGTTTTGGCTAATGTGGTGGTGTCTCTGCATCCTAGGGTGGATACAGTTTTCACGGGGGAGGAGATCGTAACCCATTGTGTGGCTCGTTCTCGTATAAAGAACATCAAGAACCATTTGAGGTAGGGGATTCATTTCTTCTCATTTATTTTACGTGAAGATGTATAGTTATCATGTTTTATCCCACTGGATCACAATGGAATTGATATAATAAATATTTGAACAGGATAAATAAATTGATATCGATCGTATGGTATTGCCTCTTGTTTTCCTTGATAGTGTGATATATATTATTTCTTTGTTTAGATTTTCATTCTTAATGGAAATTGGTAAAGAACTTAAAGATATAATTAATTGATAATTGTTTGGATAAAGATAAAGAGGCATGTAAATGAATTTGGTTCTTCCTATTGTAATTTGTTGTTAATCAAATTGGTGCAATAAGCATGTTTAATTATTTGTGAAAGTCTGTTGTTTAGGTTTCCCAAAGTTGGAACCTATGAATAATAAATCAGTTAATCCAAGATGTATTAAAGAACTTTTTGTTTGATAAAAGATAATTCCTAGTAGGGTTCTGGGTTACCATCTTTCTTGTTTAAGGGCCAAGAGCTTAATTCATATGATGGTTGTTTTCCTGCTGCTTGTGTTGTGATGTGATCTTGGAAGGCTGTTGTGATATGTGGGGGCAGGGAGGCCTATTGGTTGTGGTAGTAGGTGATGCCTAGAGTGGCGATATGCATCAGTTTATGCATGTGGGTGTCGGGGAAGACACCAGAGATGATAGAACTAGTTGGATGTGAATGTTTGGATTCTTACTGATCCTTATTGGTTTTTTATCTGATTTAATTTCCCCACTTCTCAAGGAAACTGGTCTTTCTTACCCTTCTTTCAAAAGGGGTGAAGACGCACGGGGTATGCCACATGCTTTCTATGTTTAGATTCTCAAGGTAGGATGGGTTTATGCTCTTGCTATAGGTAGCAAAGACTCGACGGGTAGTTCATCTACTCACCATGTTGAGACCCCTTGTGTTTAGTAGCATAGAATGTTTTTCTAGAATTCCTGGGAATATGGGAAATTAATTGTGTAAATAAATAATTGAATAAATGATGTTAACCCATGGGTTTGGAGCTTTCTAGGGTGCAATGCTTAGGTTGTAATTTGAAGGAACGGTGAACTTTGGGTGTGATGCTAATGAAATATAATGTGTAAATTATTAATGGTTAATTAATATTTATAGAATTAATTAATGTAAAGTGAAACTGATAAAAATGGAATGAAGTAATGTAATAAATCTCTTTAAATAGTTGTGTGCTTATAGGATACCTAGTCTTAGAAGTGGAATCTGAGAGTCCGAGAGGCGTTATCTGCAGTTCAGTCTAAGACTAGGTTATGACCATAGTGTGGTTGTGAGATATAGTATATTATGTACTTTTTGTGTTTCTATACGCTACTCCAACCTATCAATAAGGGCAACTAACACCCTGGGGGTGTTTTCCCAAACATTCCAGTGGAATGATGGATGGCTGACTACCCCCATTGGTCTCGTTCTCTTCTCTTGGTAGTTACTTGTGCTGGTAGGAACAATGGTTAGTTTTCCCCATATATGTGTGTTGAGGGTTGTAATGGATTGTGGTTATTCACACACATATATTTTGGATATAGTTTCCTACGGACTACTATAGGGGTAACATGTATAGGTTGTGATGGTTGGAGGATCCCTACTCGGTGTATGGGCTATAATGGCTTGAGGTTTAATACCCGACGTATGATGCACGTTATGTGAGCTATGGTGGCTCCTCGAAACTACCTGGTTACTTTGCATACGTGGATGTGGTGGTTTTGTTGCATGAGGTGCATGTTGTGGTGCTTTACCCAGGTGTCTGCGATCAATCCTTTTTGGATATATATTCTTAAGACGTGCGACGTTGGGGCAAAGTAGAAAACTGGTGTGGAAATAGTAGTGGGGTACCCTTGATATTATTTAGTATATTATATACTTTTGTATGCGCTACTTGGTGAGAGTAGCCACGATGGGGTTGGGAACTTAGTATACCTATTTAGGTGACGAGTTAGTTTCACTTATTGTTCACTATGTTTTAGCAAGCTTTATTTACTTTTGTATGAGAAGCTTCAGGGAGGATCATACTAAGTATACTATTATATTCACCCTATGTATATATAAACTATTTTTCAAGTCACTTGGAGAAGATTGGAGTTCAGGCTGGTTTCTACTAGCTTGGGGTTGCAGGAGCTGTTTGGGCTTCATGGTTGTTGTTGTTTTTACTTTCTTTTGGGTACTTGTAGTTTTCCCCTTTCATTTGTAGTAGTTTTTCATGACATTACATATGTGAACTTGGGTTTTCTTTTATATTTTAGTTTGAGTTGGAGTTAGTTGGTGTCTATCTTATCTCTCTCTTTCGCATGTGTTCTCTTAGAGGGTAATGCCTCTCATTTGCGTGTTTACTATACCCTTAGTTCTAGTCACCAACCTAAGGCCTACTAGAGGTGGGACTCAGAGGTCATTATCTCCCTTCTCACATTTCTGGCCCAGGAGGGGTACACCTTGTGGATAGGGTGTCATGACATTGAATGTAGCCCCATGTAGGTGAACCAAGAAAAATTGATGTGTCTCGTGCATGCTTTAATTTTTGTTCTTACATTGCTACAGGAAAGTGTGAGAAGAGTGTTTTGTTTAACAACGAATCAAGATCTGAATGGGCATTAGTTTTAAACTATCATACCCTAGTTCACCCCTCCTCTCAAGGAATTTAACCTTTTTGGGATAACAGTATCCTACTCGAATGATCACCCATAGTATTCTCAATTCCTTTCTTATCTTGGATCACTATATCAAATTCCTAGAGCAATAATCTCTATCCACTACTAGAAAATTTAGTATTTTTGGGGGATTGATTTGGGCTACTGCCATTTGGCAGTTTCTATTGAGTACATTAGCAACTTCCAAATGGCGTTCGTTGTATAATTTAACCCCTCGCCCTAAATTTGTCTCCTCCCAAGACCCTCCTCCTCCCCCCATGACCCTCCTCCTCCCAAGACCTCGTTTCGTTCACCCTCCGGTGACCCTGCCTCCGCACGGCGGCAGCCCCGTGCCGTCTTCGTCAAATAGCCCCAGCCCTGTCAGGCCCCGCTATCGATCCCTCCTGCCTCCATCGAGCCCCCCCCCCCCCCCTGTCGAGCCCTTCTGCCATGGTCATGCCCCACTTTCGAGCCCTCCTTCTCTGATCCCTCCCACCCCCATTGAGCTCCCTTTATCAAGCATCATCGTCAAATCCTTCTTCCCCCATCGATCCAACATAGTAAATCCCCTGTTGTGCATCCCTAATCCTACCCCCCCCCCCCCCCTTTACCCGTGGTGAGTCCCCTCCAGGTGATTTGTTCAAATTTTAGTTCAATATTATGTATTCAATTTGAACATTAGGTGATTATTACATGGTTAATTCATCCTTCTACAAATCCAATAGCTCTCTATACTCTCATAATCATCCAATGTCTTTTTTTTCTTCCAGTATAGCATTTGATATTTGTGGAAGGTGTATGAATTGGGATTTAGTTGCATCACATACATGATTTGGCCTTTCATACTATATCACATACATGATTTGGATTTTATTTAATATAATTAAGAATTTTATTTTATCCACAGTCTCCAGGTAAGTTGTTCATTGATTTAATATTTTACAATTTTAAACATTGAAAACTTTTATATGAAATCCTTTTTCCAAGCATCCCAAAAATTATTATTTAGTCATATTTTAATGTTTCACCTTTTTTAATGGCTCAGATTGAGGTGATTGTTGTGGGTGTTCTATTTTTTTCATGACCTTTACTAGTTTGTTGAAGATTATGTTTACCATCATTGGTTATCTAAATCTATGTGCTACATTTTTCCTTTCATGCAATCTTTTGAATTCATGTATGTGATACAGTATGTCGAAAGCAACTTGTAATGAATGATGGATTATTTGATGATTATTATGATGTATTCAATTCAAAGTTTCTTATTTAAATTATGGAAATTAAGAAAAATATAAAAAATGTACAATGAAAAGACAACTATCCTTGTGGGAAAAAATTATTGATTCATAGTGGTAAAGTATTGAAGGATAAAATCACATTTTCAGAGAACAAGATTTCTAAAGATGGATTTCTTTTTTTCATGATTAGAAAGGTTAATCATCCTTCATTATATGTTACTTTTATGTATTATTTCTATATAATACTTCTCAAGAATGTTCTTTCTCATAGAATATTTTTTTCATTTTGAAGGCCTTTACTAGTAATGAGCATCTCTTTAAAATGAAGGGCCACTGTATGAATTTATGGGTATAGATCATTGTTTAACCCTATATTTATTATTCCAACCTCAATAAATTTCATCTCTCTCTCCCTCCATCAGCTAAGGTTTTGGTTATGGTAGTGGTTTACCTAATTACAAGTTTTTTACTTCATTGTCAGAGTGCGTATTTTCCTTTTTAAATAATCTATTTTTTAGGTGGTGGAATTTATCTATCTCATGTATCATGATCAAGATTTTCAATATAGTTATTGTCATGACTCGTCCCCTAGGGCTTGTACCGTGACTACCCCAAGCCCGCCTTTCATAGGCCAGGGGCTGGTGACTTGCACCTAAAGGCATATTCCCTAAAATCGGGAAGGCATTGCCTTTATATCCTTTAACACACACAACCAAGCACACAGCAAGATACAAACACAAGTAAATTGTATAGTAAAAAGAGTGTGTACAGTAGGTAAAAAGGGGTCAGAATACAAGTCCAACTGGAAAGTACAAGAAAACTAGAAAGTACAAGTAAACCGAAACAACTCCTATGAATACCCGCCAAGGACCATACCTAAAGGGTAGGTACAACTCTTGAACGGTCGCCTATGTGGTACGTCTCATCTAAGGTCCACCGCCAAACTACCTCCAGTCCTGGTACCTTCATCCTCAGTCATCATTGTCCGTCGTCTGCACCAAACACAACAAGGTGTGGGCATAGCCCGTGCAGGGGTGAATATAATGATACTCAGTAGGGACCCCGAGACCCTCAAAGGTCTCACAAAATTCACAAAGGATAAACCATGAAGCATGGAAACAACTGACAACCCTACTTTGGTATATGCCGATACATATACCTAAGTTATCAAGTATACCCATCTCATTCATGAGGAAACAAGTTCCAACTCAAAATCCCAAATCTCAACTGTTCCACAAAGGAAGGAATACCCTGAAGGTAACACCACAAAGGTAAGTACCACAAAGGTAATTCCACACAGAAGAATACCACAAAGGTATCACCATGAAGGTAAGTACCATAAAGGTACGCTGCACAGAAGATTACCACAAAGGTAAAGACTCAGCTCACACTAGGTATAATATAGTTTTGGTAGTAAAGATGATTATATGTAACTACAGAATCATCTTACTCTATTAAGAGGCAGACCCACATAGGATCCTAAATCATCAGACCCACGTAGGATCCTAGATCATCAGACCCACATAGGATCCTAGTATAGCAGACCCACGTAGGATCATAGAGTAATCCCATGTGGATTCCTCAAGCAGATCCAAGAGGGATACTAGAACACATACCCATGTAGGATCCCAAAACACAGACCCACATAAGATCCCTTTCTCATGTTACAGCCAGCGATAGGATTCCAGCACTAAGCTCGCTTGATTCCAGGAGAATTAGCTCCTTAATCCACAGGTCAATACTCCAAATACCATGAACTCCCACTTAGAATTATCCCAAAGGAACGCCACGTAATATGGGTCTCAACGCAATAGACGGTGCGTCAATCGGACGCCAGGTCTGTAAGTTATCGGCCTTTTAATCTCGAGGGCCCGGTTAGATTCGTGTTCAATCCAACTTGGTCATACCCCAACTTTATAAAAAACTCAATTGGGGTATACCAAAAGGACGGTCTCAGTCCAAGGTTTCTGGCACCGTAGACGGTTCTTCAAACAAACACCCGAAACTCAAGATATGCATTAAAGAGTGGAAAAGGGTCGAAGCTGGTCCGGGTCCGGTCCGACCCGGCCGGCTGGGTCCGGTCCAGCCCGCTGGGCGGCCTGTGATGGGTGGCCCACTGGGAGGCCCGAGTTAGGAGTCTCGCGGTGTGTGGCCCATTGGGTGTCCTGCAATGGGAAGCCCGCGTTAAGAGGCCCGCGGTGTGCGCCCCGGTGGCCCGTTCTTCATTCCATAGACTCCTGCACTCACCTCGGGATATCACTGTCGATTTAAGACCATCAAAATCCCACAAAGGTTGTAGAGAGTTCAGGTCGTGTTCATTCAGTTCACACCCTCCACATTAGAACGGTAGAAAGCGGCTTATTTGTTCTTAAATCAAGAGGAATATAAATGTTCTTAAATCAAGATGAACGTCAAGAACGAGGAAAGGGATAAACAAACAACAATCCCTACCTTGTCATTCGTTGGAGGAGTCGAGAGCTAAAAGATGAATTAATTGAAGAACGTCAGTGTTTGTTGCTCCTGCAAAGCGCTTCCGATCCGGGCTTGGGGTCGGTTCCTCATTCTTCATTGGAGAGGAAACGTTCTTCGTTGGAGAGAACGTTTCTCCACAATTCCCCCTCGCTCCTTTGCCAACGAAATCCTCTAAACCAACAAAAATGAAGATCCAACTTATTAAAAATAAGTCTAACAATTAATTAAAGTTGAAACATTTAATTAATTATAGTTGGATCAATTTATTAATTGGGGAGTTGATAGGTTTTTACCATTAAGAGGGGTTCGGGTGGTCCCCACCACCAAGAATTTATATTGGGGGTTTTCTAGCTCGGGTGGTCCCCACCTCCATAATTTAAAAAGAGAAGTTATAAAAAAAATAAAATTTGTTCTTCATTTTATTTTTATTTCCAAGAAAAACACAAAAACTAACTTTCACCCTCGACCTACTGTAGTCGAGGTGAAGCTCTCTTTAAGAGAATAACGGTGCTCTGAATTCAACGGTGTCCTCGAACTTCAATTCCGAGCACCAGTTCAAAAGTTACAAAAACCCACTAACATGCTTACTGAATGTACTTAAAAAAATTCAAAAATTCATTCCAGGCACACCGGGCCTCAGAATCACGCGCCGTCAATTTTCGCGGACTCTTAAAATTCCCATATAATTAAAAAAATTACATGGAATTTCTGGGTATTTACAGTTATATACAAAGAAACGATGAAATATTTTGAATGAAAAAATGAGAGCATGCGTTGAAACAGTATCTTTATCTCAATGTTTGTTTTTTAGAACCTTTTCTTTGAATTTTATTTTATCCAGACCTATAATGCATGTTCTGACACGTTATGATTATAGTATTTTAACTCTAACCTCTTCAGGATATTTTATATATATATATATATATATATAATTAAGCGAGAAAATTAATTTCAATGGAAATTGTGAGGTTTGAATGTGAACCCAAACATAGCCTATAGGTTTTGGTGTTTTTTAAAAAAAATGGCATGAAATTTACTCTCTTTATTTCATTTTTTAAGTTTTCGTGTCATTCTTTATTTGTTTACTTTTTTATATTTTTATGTTGTTCCATAATAGAACCTAAGACTACAAGACTGTGTTTCATGAAGTTTCATGGTGTCTCTAATGATCCAATTAGCTGGTCTTGTTTTGAAGCATTTTTCCTTTCACCATGGTTTCAGTTACAAACTAGTACATGCAATTATCATTATTAAAGTTTATTTTATTTATAATATTTTATATCATATCAAGAATTCCCTATTGCATTATTATAATTTATTCATTTCTTATTATATGCATAGAGAGAAAAACTATGGGCTCATCAGGGGTTCCGTCCACAGAAATTACTTCTTCTGGCTTGTGAAAATGCACCTGAAGTTTCTGAACAAGCTGTATGAGTTGATCTATTAGTAAATGATTCTCCTTGTTTTTGTTTCAAAATTTATTTCTATTTTGGATTATTGTTTTACAGAGTTTCAAAGAGAACCCCTTCCACTTTTGATGACATAGCAAAAAAGTAAGGAATCAAGTGCAGTATTTATTTTCTTGCAAGTATGGAATTTCTTTAAATGTTGGGTGTGGAGGTTGAGAGCGGGAAGGGATTATTTTGGGGTTTAATTGATGGTGCATAACTTGTATATATAATTTCAGGTAACCCTTTAAATCATTGAATGTAGAGGACTTGGATCTCTTGATTTTCAAAAATTCAACCAAGAGGTGTGTTTCTTCTTGCATCACTTCAAATTTTCATTTAATCATTATAGTGTGTGGTGTGCCTAAATTGAACGTCGCCCTATTCTTCATACATTTTAGCTTTCTTAGAAAATTGGGTTTAATGACTAATATTGTATTTGGGTGATTATATTTGATTAAAGTTAATAATTTGGGTTTATATATTAGGTTGACTCTCTTGTAAAGACATTTAACTTTAAATATATAAATTATTGTATCATGAAAAAAGATTAGATGGGTAAAGAATGGTCAACCTGAATCCAATCTGAATATTATCCATATGTCGGACTACCCAACCCAATTATTTGTGTTGTGTAAGAGCAGACAGAACATCAATCAGACGTTTAGTCTTTCCAGAATTACCGAATATGCGATTTTTAAAGGTTTTATGCCCATTAAAAAGGTGTGTATGGGGGTCAAAATGAGTCAAACGACGTCTAAGTGCTGTGAAATCAGACAAAAACAATCATATAGAGAATTTTGAATGAGTCGAGCATACGGAACATCAATCAGAGATATGGTTTTCCCAGAATTACCGAATACGTACCTTTGGTGTCATAAAACACCAAAACGTGCATTTAACGGTCAATTTCATATCAAACAACCTCAAAATGACCTGAAATCATAGGAAGACTGTATTATTATTATTCATGTTGTGCAAAAGTAGAAAAAATGTCAATTGGACATTTGGTCTGTCCGAAATGATTGAATATGTGATTTTTAAAGGTTTTACGCCCTTTAAAAAGGTGTGTTCGGGGGTTAAAATCAACCGAACGACGTCTATATATCATGAAATCAGATGAAAACAACTGTAGAGTTAATAGTGAATTGTTTGAGTAGACGAAACATCAATCTGAGATGTCGTTTTCCCGAGAAAACCGAAAATTCACTTTTAGAGTCATAAAACACCAAAACGTGCGTTTGACGGTCAATTCCATATCAAATGACCTCGTAATGACCTCAAATCATAGGAGAACTATCTTATTATTATTATCGATGTGTATGAGTAGATGATACATCAATTGGACACACAGTATGCCCAAAACTATCGAATATGTGGTTTTTAAAGGTTCGATGCCCTTTAAAAAGATGCGTTCGGGGGTCAAAACCAGCCAACTGCCCTCTGAATGCCATGAAATCAGACGACGAAAACTGTATAGTGAATTTTCAATTGTTCAAGAAGATGGAACATCAATCTGAGATTCTGTTTGCCCGAGATGACCAAAAATGCACTTTTAGTGTCATAAAACACCAAAACATGGGATTAACGGTCAATTTCATATCAAACAACTTCCAAATGACATGAAATCACAGGAAGACAGTTTTATTATTATTTTTGATGTGTACGAGCAGACGAAACATCAATCAAATGTGCATTCTACCTGAAATGACCGAATAAGTGGTTTTTAAAAGGTTGGATGCTATTCAAAAAGGTGCATTTGAGGATCAAAATTAGTCGAACGACCTATGAATTCCATGAAATCATAATACAACAATAATAGACTGAATTTTAAATTGTTAGAGGAGATAGAACATCAATCTAGGATTTCTTTTGCCCGAGATGATCAAAAATGCACTTTTAGTGTCATAAAACACCAAAATGTGCATTTAACAGTCAATTCCATATCAAACGACTTTAGAATGACCTAAAATCACAAGACAACCATATTATTATTATTATTGATGTGTATAAGAAGACGAAACATCAATCGGATGCATGGTCTGCCCGAAACGACCAAATATGTGGTTTTTAAAGGTTGGACCGCCCTTTAAAAAGGTGCGCCTGGGGGTCAAAATTAGCCAAACGATGTCTGAATGCCATGAAATTAGACAACAACAACCATAGAGTGAATTTTGAATTGTTCAAGTTGACATAACATTAATCAAAGATGTCATTTTCCCGGGATGACCGAAAACACACTTTTAGTGTCATAAAACAACAAAATGTGTGTTTAACAGTCAATTACATATCAAACGACCTCTGAATGACTTGAAATCATAGAAAGACCATATTATTATTATTCTTGTTGTGTAAGAGCAGTCATAAAGTCAATCGGACATTTGATCTTCCTGGAATAACCAAATATGCAGTTTTTAAAGGTTAGACGCCCTTTAATAAGGTGCGTCTGGGGGTCAAAATGAGCCAAACGACATCTGAATGCCATGAAATCAAACAAAAAAACCATAGAGTGAATTTTGAATGAATCAAGCATACGGAACATCGATCAGAGATGCATTGTTTCCAGGATGACCAAATACGCACCTTTTGTGTTATAAAACACCAAAACGTGTGTTTGACAATCAATTCCATATCAAATAACCTCGGAATGAAATAAAATCATATAAAGACTATATTATTATTATTTGTGTTGTGTAAGAGTAGATGGAACATCAAGTGGACGTTCGGTCTGTCCGGAATGACTAAATATGTGATTTTTAAAGGTTTTACGCCCTTTAAAAAGGTGCGTCTGGGGATAAAAATCATCCAAATAACATCTGATGTTGTGAAATCATACATCAAAACCCGTAGAGTTAATAGTGAATTGATCGAGCAGACGAAACATCAATTTGAGATTTCATTTTCCTGGGATAACCAAAAACTCACTTTTAGTGTCATAAAACACCAAAACGTGCGTTTAACGGTCAATTCCAAATCAAACGACCCTGGAATGACCTGAAATCATAGTAAGACCATATTATTATTATTATTCTTGATGTGTAAGAGCATAAAACATGTCAATTGGATGTGTGGTCTGCCCGGAACTATTGAATATGTGGTTTTTAAATGTTTGATGCCCTTTAAAAAGGTGTGTTTGGGGGTCAAAACCAGTCGAACGACCTCTGAATGCCGTAAAATCAGACGACAACAACCATATAGTGAATTGTAAATTGGTCGATTATACAGAATATCAATGCAAGATGTCGTTTTCTCGGGATGACTAAAAACACACTTTTAGTGTCATAAAACACCAAAACATGTGTTTAACGGTCAATTCCATATCAAATGACTTCAGAATGACCTGAAATCGCAGGAAAACTGTCTTATTATTATTCGTGATGTGTACCAGTAGACGAAACATCAATCGGATGTGTGGTCTACCCAAAAAAACTGAATATGAAGTTTTTAAAGGTTGGATGCCCTTTAAAAAGGTGTGTTCGGGGGTCAAAATCAGTTGAACGACCTCCAAATTTTATGAAATCATACAAAAAAAACCGTAGAGTGAATTGTAAATTGGTTGAGTAGACAGAACCTCAATCCAAGATGTCGTTTATTTGGGATGATCGAAAACAAACTTTTAGTGTCATAAAACACCAAAACGTGTGTTTAATGGTCAATTCCATATCAAACGACTTCATAATGACCTGAAATTATAAGACAACCATATTATTATTATTCATGATGTTTATGAGTAGACAGAATGTCAATAATATGTGAGGTGTTCCTGAAACGACTGAATATGCGGTTTTTAAAGGTTGGACTGCCCTTTAAAAAGGTGAATCTGGGGGTCAAAATCATCCAAACAACATCCCAATGTCGTGAAATCAGACAATTTTTAGACTGAATTGTGAATTGTTCAAGTAGATGAAACATCAATCGAAGATGTCGTTTGCTCGGGATGACTGAAAACGCATTTTTAGGGTCAAAAAACACCAAAACGTACATTTACTGATCAATTCCATATCAAATGAACTCGGAATGACCTGAAATCATTGGAAGACCATCTTATTATTATTTTTGTTGTGTTAGAGCATACAGAACATCAATCAGACATTTGGTCTTCCTAGAATTGTCGAATATGTGGCTTTTAAAGGCTGGACACCCATTAAAAAGGTGTATTTATTAGTCAAAATGAGCGGAACGGCATCTGAATGCTGTGAAATCAGACGACAACAACCGTAGAGTGAATTGTGAATGGGTCGAGCATACATAACATCAAACGGAGATTTCATTTTACCAAGATAACTGAAAAAGCACCTTTAGTGTCATAAAACACCAAAACATGTGTTTAATAGTCAATTTCATATCAAACCACCTCAGAATGACCTGAAATCATAGGAAGTCCATTTTTTTATCATTCTTGTTGTGTAAGAGTAGATAGAACGTCAATCGAACATTCGATTTTCCCAGAATGACCAAATATGCGGTTTTTAAAGGTTATACGCCCTTTAAAAAGGTGCATCAGGGGGTCAAAATCAGTTGAATGACGTCCAAATGTCATGAAATAAACAACAACAATCGTAGAGTTAATAGTGAATTGGTTGAGTAGACATAACATCAATCTGAGATGTCATTTTCCCAGGATGACTGAAAATGCACTTTTAGTGTCATAAAACACTAAAACATGTGTTTAACAGTCAATTCCATATCAAATGACCTCATAATGACCTGAAATCATAAGAAAACCATATTATTATTATTTTTGATGTGTACGAGTAGATGAATTTTCAATTGGACGTGCGGTCTCCCAAAACTATTGAATATGTGGTTTTTAAAGGTTCGGCGCCCTTTAAAAAGGTGTGTTTGGGGGTAAAAACAAGTCAAACGACCTCTGAATGCCGTGAAATTAGACGAAAATATCTATATAGTAAATTTTAAATTTTTCAAGAAGACAAAACATCAATTTGAGATGTCGTTTTTCTGGGATGACCGAAAACACACTTTTAATGTCACAAAACACCAAAACATGTGTTTAACGGTCAATTCCATATCAAATTACTTTATAATGACCTGAAATCAAAGGAAAACCATATTATTATTATTATTGATGTGTAATCACAGATGGAATGTCAATTGGATGTGTGGTCTACCTGAAACGACTGAATATGCGGTTTTTAAAGGTTGGATGCCCTTTAAAAAGGTGCATCCGGGGGTCAAAATGAGTCGAACGACCTCCGAATTCTATGAAATTAGATAAAAACAACCATAGAGTGAATTGTAAATTGTTTTAGTATACGAAACATCAATTAGAGATGTCATTTGTCTGAGATGATTGAAAACGCACTTTTAGTGTCATAAAACAGCAAAACGTGCGTTTAATGGTCAATTCCATATCAAACGAATTTAGAATGACCTGAAATCATAGGACAACCATATTATTATTATTCTTGATGGTACGAGTAGAAAGAATGTCAATCGGACATGCAATGTTCCTGAAACGACCGAATATATAGTTTTTAAAGGTTGGATCACCTTTTAAAAAATTGTGCCTCGGGGTCAAAATCATCCAAATGATGTCTGAATGTCATGAAATCAGATGAAAACAACTATAGAGTAAATTTTGAATTTTTCAAGTAGACAGAACATCAATCAGAGATATCGTTTTCCCGATATGACCAAAAATGCACTTTTAGTGTCAAAAAACACCAAAACGTGTGTTTAACGGTCAATTCCATATCAAACAACATCCGAATGACCTAAAATCATAGGAAGACCATCTTATTATTATTTTTGTTGTGTAACAAAAGAAAGAACATCAATCAGAAGTTCGGTCTTCCCGGAATGGTCGAATATGCGGTTTTTAAAGGTTGGACGCCCTTTAAAAAGGTGTGTTGAAGGGTTCAAATTAGCCGAACAACGTCTGAATGCTGTGAAATCAGACAAAAACAATAATAGAGTGAATTTTTAATGGTTTGAGCATACGAAACATCAATCAAATATGTCTTTTTCCCGAGATGACTGAAAACACACCTTTAGTGTCATAAAACACCAAAACGTGCATTTAACAGTCAATTCCATATCAAATGATCTCAGAATGACCTGAAATCATAGGAAGACCAATTTATAATTATTCTTGTTTTGTAAGAGTATACGGAACATCAATCGGATGTTCGGTCTGCCCGAAATGACTGAATATGTGGTTTTTAAAGGTTTTACGCCCTTAAAAGCACACAGGGGGTCAAACCCAAGCAAACGACCACCGAATGCACTGAAATTAGATGACAAAAATCCAATAGTGATATGTGAAATAGTCTAGGATGGTATGTCAATTGGAGGTTCCGTTTGTCCGAGATGATGGAAAACAAACTTTTAATATCATAAAACATCAAAACGTGTTTTTAACATTCAGATATATAGAAAATGACCTCAGAATGACTTGAAATCACAGGAAATCTATCTTATTATTATTATTGATGTGTACAAGGAGACGACACATCAATCGGAGGTGCTCTCTTCCCGGAACTACTGAATACGTGGTTTTTAAAGATTTAACGCCTTTTAAAAAGGTGCATTCGGGGGTTAAAAATAGTTGAACAACCTCTGAATATGGTGAAATCAAACAACAACAACCGTAGAGTAAGCTGTGAAATGGTCGAGTAGACGGAATGTCAATCGGAGATTCCGTTTGCACGGGATGACTGAAAACATACTTTTAGTGTCATAAAATATCAAAATGTGGGTTTAAGATTCAGATCCATAGAAAATGATTTCAGAATGACCTGAAATCACAGGAAAATTTTCTTATTTTTATTCATGATGTGTATGAGTAGACGGAAAGTCAATCAGATATGTGGTTTGTTCGGAATGACCAAATATGTGGTTTCAATTTCATTTCAATTATTAGTTGAAATATTTTTTTTACTAATTATTTTATTAAATTTTTTCATGTAGTTTTATTCAATGATGGGTGTGGAGCTTGAAGATGATGAGGCAAAGAGATTTATTTTTTCATGGTTTTAGGTATTTTGAAATATTTTTTGTATTTTTGAAATATAGCATTTTTTAAAGTTGCTGTAAATTTTTTAAAAAAATATATATAAAAACCTATAGTAACTGCAATATGGCGATCGCTATAGGTAATCCTGATGTTATCTATAGTGTCCTCCAAATGGTGGAAGCTAAAGGAAACATCGAAAGGCCTAAAGCGTCCGTCGTTTGGTGGACGCTAGGCAGCCGCTATAGGCCTTTAGCGACAGCTTTTGGTGGTCGCTAAAGGACTTCTTTCTACTAGTGATCTAACCATTTATGGTTCGATTCTAAATTTTTCATGAGATATCTAATAGCAGAATGATTTATAACAACTATAACTTTAGATCCCAAAAGATAACTCCTGAATTTATCAAGGGAAAATACAATGGATAATAAATCCTTCTCTATTATGGAATAATTGGACTAGGTAGCATCTAGAGTCCTAGAATAATAGGTAATGACATGTGACTTCCTCTCCATTCTTTACCCATGAACAGCCCCTAGAGATAATTCTGAAGCATCGGTCATTAGCTCAAATAAAGTCCCAATTACATTTTTGAACTATTGGTGGAGATACTAGCTTATGCGTGAGTTCATTAAAGGATTCTTTATACTTCTCATCAAAGATAAAAGGAATTTCCTTATGAAGTAATATTGCTTAAGGAAAACTAGTTCGACTAAAGTCTTTTATGAACATCCTATAAAACCTAACATGCCAAAGAAAAGATCTAATATCCTTTATAGTCTTAGGATGAGGTAGTGAAGAGATGATGTCAATCTTAGACTTTTCCACCATAATTCCATTCTTAGACACTTCATGACCAATCACAATTCCACTTTCAACCCTAAAATGGAATTTTTCATAGTTAATAATAAGGTTCCTCTCAATAATAATTCTAATCATAGATCCTTAACTCCTTAGACATCTCTCAAAAGATGGAAAATACACTATAAATTCATCAATAAACACATAAATGAATTCCTCAAGAAATTCAGAAAAAATGTTAAACATGCATCTTTGGAAAGTGGCAGGAGCATTACATAGTCTAAATGGAATTCTCCAGTAAGAAAATGTATTGAAGGGAAATTTTAAAGTTGTTTTACCCTGGTCCTATACAACTATGTGAATCTAGAAGTATCCGAAAAAACCATCTGAGAAGTAATAATGGGGTAGACCAGCTAACCTTTCAAGTATTTTATCAAGAAAATGAAAGGGAAAGTGGTCCTTCCTAATCCCTAAATTTTTTCTCCAATAATCAATGCATACCCTCCACTTGTTGGGCAACCGAATATTAACTAAATCTCTAAATTCATTTTCAAGAAATGTTGATCCTCTCTTTTTAGGACCAATTTGAACTGGAATTACCCATCGGCTATCATAAATTGGGTAAATAATACATGCAACCAACAAGGTAGACACCGCCTTCTTAACCACTTCAAGAAGTGTACGATTCAAACTCCTTTGAAATTGTCCAACAGGTTTGGAATCATCTTGTAATAGAATCCTATGCATACACACATAAGGACTAATTCCTAGTAAATCTTTTAAAGACCATCCTATGGCCTTCCTATTCTTTCTAAGGACCACTAAAAGTTAGTTTTCTTGTTCATTGGACAACCCACTTGCAATTATAATAGGTATTTTTTTGTCTTTTAAATAAGCATATTTTAAATTTTCAATCAAAGGTTTTAGTTTAAGTGAGAGTGGGATATCCTCTTTGGAAAAATCAGGTTCTTTGAGTTCTTTGACTTATTTTTTAACCTCTAACACATCCCCAAGAATAGTAGAATTAAAAACTCCTAGACTAGCAGTACATGTATTTTCAAGTAGCAAAAAGGTGTCATCCTTAAAAGAAATTTCATATTCATGTTCACAAACATGTGGTGGCTTTTCAATGAAATTTTGAAAATAATTTAAGTCAGTTTCAGCAGAATCTAAAATAATTTCATCCATTTCAAAATCAATTTCACTCTTTAAGTCAAAATTTTCATCAATGGTACATGTTTCAAAAGTTTCATAAAAATCCTCATCATTTTCGGTATTACTTTCAAAAAAAATATTATTCTTTACACGTTTAGAAATCAAAAAATAGTGTGTAATTTTTCTTAAAATAGATTCAATTTCAAAATCATCACTGTAGAAAATTTCATAATTTTTAGTTTCAACATATTCATTTTCTATAAAAAAGTCATTTTCTAAAGAATTCAGAGGTTGATTGTCTTGAATAAAATCAGGAAATAACTTTAAGAAAATCGGTCAATCATGCTAACTTGGTGTGTTAAATGGTCTTCCACCGGGTGTTTCATCGATTCAAAGATACATAAATTAACCAAATTTCCTCCAAACTCTAAGGAAAGAGTCCCTTTATGAACATTGATTATTTCCTTAGCAGTTTTCAAGAATGGTTTTCCTAAAATTAATGGTGCATGTAAACTAAAAAGACCATCTTCCATGTTTGACATGTAAAAATCATTCGGGAAAACTAAATCCTTCACCCTTACCAAGACGTCTTCAATGACTCTAGCTGACTTGGCTAAGCACCTATTAGCCAACTGGATAACAATACCATATTGTTTAAGCTCTCCAACCCGCATTGATGAAAAGACAAAATAAGTCATCACATTTATAGAGGCTCCATAATCTAATATTTAATCTTCAGAATGAAGATAAGCAATGAAACATGGGATAGAAAACAAACCAGGATATTTTCATTTAATAGGGAGGGAATGTTGGATCAAGGAAGAAACATTTCTTCCCAAATTAACTTTTTCACCTCCCTTGAATTTCCTCTTATGAGTGCACATCTCCTTAAGAAATTTTTCATTACTATGGATCTATTTTATAAAATCTAGAAAAGGGATGTTAACCTAGACCTTTCTAAAAGTTTCAAGTGCTTCCTTTTCCATTTTGGTTTCAACATTGTTCTTGACATGAGGGATTCCCAAAGGATAAGGTGGTGACTCCCTATACATTTTAAGATCATCATTAACTTTGCTTTTCCCTTTGTAAGATCCCATTAAGTTTCTAAAATCCCAGGTGGATAGCAGGCGTATGAACATGTTCAAAAGGTTGTAAAATAGTTTTAGCAAAAGGTTTTTCGATAGGTGATAAAACAGGTTCATTATGTGGTTTAGTCACTTCTTCATGGGATTTACCATCAGTTTCAACAGTAGAAGATTCTTTTTCAAGTTCTTGATCAATATGTTTAGCTTGGGGACTATATTTCAGTTCCACTTTTTAGAATTATTGCATTGACATTCTCTCTTCCTCTCGGGTTCACTTATAATTATGACAGAAAATTGTCACATCTTTGATTCTTTAAACCACTAATTTCTATTTACATATGTCCCATTTTAGTCCCCATATTTTGTAGAAACACTTATTGCTATTGTGAAATGGCTTGTTACTTTTTAACCATTTCTTCAAGGTGTGATTCATTCCTTTGGTTACCTTATTTTTTTGAGTTTTCTTGATTCTGGAAATTTGTAAAATTACCACCAAATTGATTTCCTTACATATTTTGATTATACCTAGGCTGCTGATCCAATTTTGGGGGGTGGAAATTCCTATTCAGTTGATCACTAGGCCTAAACCTATTGGTCTATTGGTTATTCCATGCTTCGTTGAAATTTTGGTTTGATTGAAAGGACCTTGGTTCGAAATTTTGGTTTGGGAATTGGGTGTTCAGATTGTTCTGGAAAGGTTTTACAGGAAAGATCTCATTACAAGCTTCAAGACCCTCTCGAAGTTGCAGACATTTATTATTAAAATGATCAGTAGTAGAACAGATGCCACAATGCATCTGAAAGGGAAAGACGGGTTTAGGTTGGGATTGTGAAGGGCCAGAGTTGGTCAACATCACCTTCATCATGCTTGCCAACTCACTCAACTGATTCTTGATTCTTCTATTATCAAAATTGGAAGTAGACACTTTCATAGCTGATTTAACATGGATAAGACCCCTAGTACCAAATTGCTGTGAATTTTTTCACATTTAGGTTTGGCTTTAGCGTTGTGGATAACTTATCTACAAAGGAATCAAATTCAAATAGAAACAAACCGTTGAGTTCATCTGCACCGTACTCACACTGTGTTTGGTGAGATTTTAGTAAAAGAAAAGAAATGATTTAATATTTTATAAAAGAAAAGAAATGATTGTGATTTCTCTCCTTGCGTTTGAATCAGTAACTTAGTAAAAGAAAAGAAATGATTTGGATTTCTCTCCATCTTGTTTGGTGAATCTTTTTAAAAGAAAAGAAAAGAAATTCTACTGTGATACATGTAGAAAATAGGGATAAAATTGGAATTTTAAAATATTAACAACCCTCCACCATCATTTCTCTCCAAATCATCCCAATTTTGAAGTGATTTAAAAACAATAATAGGAGAGAAATTTGTTTCTCTCCATTTCTCCTCTTATCATTTCTTTTTCTTTAAAATTATCTCGTAAAACATGAAAAATCAATTTCTACTCTCAGTATCATTTATTTTCTGTCTGTATCATCCCAACCAAACTAGCCCTCAGTTAGAAGCCATTATCCTCTCATCAACCGCATCCACTGGTGTGCAAATCCGAAGCACAGTAGATCGGGTTTCTTCTGAAAGCGTCTGATCCACATGGAAGGTTCCAGTCGCATGGCCTCTTTCAACAAAGATTTGTCAACGAACCATCACACTCATCTTCAACAACTGGATTTTCATCCAGTGGAATTCGGCCTTGGTTTCATCATCTTCAAGACCGGAGATCTCAAATATCATATTAAATCGACATCCTCAATCCTTCTTGGCCTCCCTCGGCATCTCAAGTTCATGTTCTTGTCGTCTACTTCATCAGACTCGGCCGGATTGGTCGATTTCAAAGTCTTGGCTCAGTCGACATAGGTTGCAGTGAGGGTCATCTTCAAGTTCCAAATGGGGCTCCTCGGATCTGGTATCGTCAGATTCAAAATTGGCGGATCCGGTGTCACCGAATGACGACGGAAGCTCGGATCAGGCATGAACCGGATCATCTCCTTCGATATATGGCGACATCGGATCTGGTCTTCTTCTTCCTCGCGGGTTTGTGGAACATGAATCTAGATCCGTAGTGGGAGCCATCAATGGCGGAGAGGGCTTGGTTCAAGGTGACGGTGCTGGTCGGCTTCGGTGGTGGCTTCTATAAACGGTGCGATCTGGATCGTCGGCTCGAACAATGACGATGACTCGGCCCTCGTATCCCTTGTACAGGGTCGTCCGTCTTCCTCAAATGGTGTGGTCAATTTGTAATTAATTAATTAATTGTAGATTAATTAATAGATTATTTAATTATAAAAAAATAAGAGTTAAATTATAATTACATGTATCCAGTTACTAAATTATTTAAAGAAAATAAATTAAATAGTAATCTACAATTAATTAATTAATTGCAAAAAATAAGGAAAAGATTAATTGAAAAACCGGGACACAAAATTAAACATACGCCAAAATTAATATTTAAAAGAATCTTCAAAAATAAATAAAAACTCAAAGATTGAACAAAAAACACAATTAAAACATAAAATCATTAATTTAACATAAAACAAAGAATCCGGGGTTTAAAAGAATTCAGGGTTTAATTTACAATACCTTTTCATATGCTCGAGGTTAGAAAAAATGAAACATTTACCATAAGAATCATACCTCTTTTGGTCTCTCCTTGATAGAGATATTGGAACTTCTGGAGTTCTAATATAATTGGTCTCGTTAGCTTCAAAACATTTACTCATGATGTGCCCAAATATTCCACAATAAAATAACTTTAGTTCTTTCATCTTTTGTGGAACCACAATTACATATTTTGCATGGGACGACTCTTTACTTCAAGATTTCAGATCTTGATTACTTTTCATTGCTCCGCAAGTTGAGATAGTTTTTGGAGGGATCTTTATCTTCTCTTTAGATGTGTTTATCCTCTCCTCAAGGTCTCTTATATTATTAATCTTTCACCCAACTACTTCAATTCTGAGCCAACATCTCTCAAAGTCCATTTTCTTTCTTCAGATTGTGATATCAATCAAAGTGTACTTGCCTTTAATTTACTTTCCATGGCCATTTTTCTGATCCCTTGGGAAATCTCTTCAAGTGCATCGCTTTGTTCTCTCATCCTCATTCCCATTTTCTACACGATGAAATTCAAGGCAACTTCTTCATTCTTTAAAATCTTATTTTCCAAGTATAAAACTTCAATCATTGAAAAGTACACTCTATGCGTGTTGCTACATCGATCTTCATTGTCATTTCATGAGAATTCCTTGGAATAAAAACTTGATGTTCTTTCCATTTCATCACCAGAATAACATATTTTTTGAGCTCTAAGAGAGAATCTAAAATTTCACATCCTTTCTCCACGCGAGGGTTTGAATCATAGATAACGTCAAGTTTAGATTTTAGCTCGGTTGGGGAACACAACTTCCGGGGTGACTTTTTATTTTTCTTCTTCTTCCCTTTTTTCATAAGGCGCATCTCACCTAGCTTTTCTTCTTTTCCAAAAAAAATATATTCCAGTTTCATCCACATGACTTTAGAGAACTTTCCATGATTCATATTTTTGGTCAAGTCTCCTTGAGAGTTGTATTTAATGCCTCTCTGACCGAAGAATCAATTTCAATTTTTATTTGATCTTTTTAAAAATGACTCTGTGTCAGCTTAACATAACAATTCCATCTTCTACCACTTCTCGAGAAACTCCAAGAGAATCTTCCATGAATCAGATGAACTTGTTTTTTCACACTTTGAAATTATTTCCATCAAAGAAAGGGGCCTTCATCATTGATGACATATTCAACCCAACTTCAGATCAAGTCAAATCAATAAAAAATCCAAAGATAATCCAATCCAAATGATACCACTTTTTGTACTTGAAAAAGGTACTTAGAGAGAGATTTCCCTGAGGGGGTGAATCAGGGCATGCACTGTCAATAAAAATTAAAACTCTTACTCTTTTAAAGTCTCACTTTCCTTTCAAGGATCTTGACCTCTCAACCTTGAGGGTCACTTGTTATGCTATTTAACCAGATATTATTTACATTGATTGATCTATTTTGGTGTGAATGCATAATGTAAATATGTAAATAAGAATTTACATGGTTCACTCACTAGGCTACTCCAAAGAGCATACTATGATGGTGTTCAATGCACCAAAATCACTATGAGATCACTACTCTTCAAAGATTCGAGATAGGTCACTCCTATACCCAGGCTCCCTACATTACAAAGTTTAGGGACAACACACTTATTACCAAGGGTCACTCCCTTGAACATTCCTCCATTTGATCACTACTGGTGGGAAGGATTCCCTTTTTAATTTATGGACATGTAGGTCCCTTCTCCATCATCACTAAAAGCATCTTCAATCAAGGTAAATGCTCTGATGTGGTTCTATTGGGCTGCCTCTTCACCTCTATGAAAACAAGTTGATGCAAAACCTTTGTCTTTCTAGAATACCTATGGAACAACTTCACTTCAATATATTACAAAAAAACACCTTCTTCTACTTTTTTAGGATCTTTAATAAATCCTAATTCTTCAACACTTCCATACCTTCACTAGAAAAACACCTTCTTCTTCCTCTGAAATTCAGATCTTCAATAATCTCTCTATTCATATCTCTATCTCTCTATTTTATAGATATGCAAGATGTTCATAGAGATTCCTTATTGTCTCTTTAACCTTCAATATATTCCATTTATAAATAGGAAATCACGTTCCAATCAATATCTACATGTTACCCCATAATTGGGTTATTCAAACCTCCCATTAAGACCTATGAATTTCATCCATGATTTTCTTCATATCTGTTAAAAAATAAACACTGGTGAATACTTGGAAAACTCATAGATGTGGAATTATATTAAGATCTATAGTGTGGAGATTCTTATTTTTAAAATTATGTGGTGTAACCATATTCCATACGGAACAACCTCCATTCACTCATGCTTCACAGTGGTGTGGTTACACACACTATAGCGTGGACACTTGTAGTTTCCTATATCCATATTTTTTGGGAAGTAACTCCTCCATTTACACACACATGATCTCTAACTTGATCTTCCCTATCTGTTTGACTCACAAAACATTTTGTGGAATATCCATTATCCTTATGGTGTAATGCTTATATTTGAAAGTGATCCTACCATGATCAATACCCATGCAATGTAAGTACATAAAACTCACAGTGTTATGGTGTAGCCTATGTATCCATGGAACAACCTCCTGTAGGAATGGAAACCTATGATTTTTTTATTTATGTTAAATTTGGGACCTCCATGATGCAATTCATAGCTATGATATTGAGTAATTCTTTCCCAAGGTCACTACGGAGTAGTTCTTTATACTATGGAATGAACACCTCAAATGTTCTAGTAGCACTGAAATTTCTCTGAATGAATTTATATACTATGATAAACATGGATGTGGTGTATCCTAATAACTTTTCATCCAACATAAAATCCCCCCCATATAACCCATGAAAAACAATCCACTTCACATCCTTGACTTGCCAGTTAAAAGTAACGGGGTCCTCTCCTAGCTTCCTCTATGCTTCCATCTTGCAGCGTAGACCACTACCTCCGCATTTCCACCCTGCAGCGTGGACCACTACTTCCATACACACACGTGTTGGAATTGTTTTTACATCCACCATATTTATTGTGTCATAGCAATCAACACTACACCATATTCAAGGTGACTAAGATGGGAACAAGAACTGGACTAACCTTTAACATCTCCTTTATAGCTTAGATGGATGAACTATGGTGTAGTCCACTCTCTAGCATCTCATCTGTGCCATGGAGGATGATCTGCAGTGTGGGGTATCCTCCAGATTTCTTCTTAAATTTATCCACTTGTCCAATCATTATTTTTTCAACACTTAAATATGTGTATCTTTGAATATTGTTTTCAAAAACATACCCTGTCCATCATCTTTGGGATCAACCAATATCCTAAGAAACACTTCAATACTTTGGTTATCTTTAATGTGTACTTTCAACAATGTTATTTTTAAAAAATAAAACTTTCTTCATTGAGATTCCAATACACCTCTTGGTTATAAACCTTCTCCATGATTATTGTCAATAAAATTGACCAACCTTATTATTAACAAATCCAATATCAATCCTTTGTTATTTCTAATAATATATGATTTTATTGACAAATTTATTATTTACCGGATATAGTAATGAATTATTTATGAGTTAGATGGTGTAATTCATGATGAAATATGGATCTTTGATCACTAAATAGATATGATGTATGAGGTCATCATTTTTAGTGGGAGAAATTTCATTAAAATACCTTGAAGAAAAGATATAATATATGGTACTCACATACAAATATGTCTATGTTATAGGTTATGGATTACTTCATGATAATTATATTGAGATATCTCATAGGTATTCCCTATAAAACAATTGAATACTGGTATCTAAGGTAGATAAATATTCTTAATATAAATAAGTATTCTGATTATATTAATTTGAATGTTATAGAGGTCAATTTTTCTAACTATAACTCATGGGTATTGGATACTAAGTGCGTGTCACAAATTTATGCAGACAAACAAAGACTTAAAGATAAAAGGAAATTTTAAAAGGGTGAAGCAGATCTTTATGGTGGCAATGCATAAAGATTTAATGCATTATAAGTTATAACTTATGATTTTAATTTACCAATTGTATTAGTTATATAATTAGAGAACTATTATTATGTTCCTGCTATAAATAAATTTTTTATTTTTTTATCTTGTTTGGAAAAGAAGGTACTATCTTTCACTATTAAGAACAAGAGTTGTTCAATATATATAAATTATATGTTTTACAGCATTGGGAATATGATAAATAGTTTATAAATTATATCTATTGATAATCTTATTTATAAAATTCAGAATAAAAAGTTCAAGGTTGATTCAAATCCCACCTATATTTGGAATTTTCGCCTTGGACATATAAAAAATATACATATCCAAATACTCTATAGAGATGGGATCTTGTAACCATTTGATTATTAATAATTTGAGAATTGAAAATATTTTTTATTAGGTAATATTTCCAAAACACCTTTTAGTGAAAAATGTGAAATTTAAAGTGGACTATTGGATCTCATACATAGTGATGTATATTGAACAATGAGTACTCAATCAAGTTGGGGTTTTAGTGACTTCATTACTTTTACCAATGAATTTAGTAGGTGTAGTTATATGTTTCTAATGAAATAAAATTATGATACTTTTAAAAAGTGTAAATAGTTGTATAATTAAGTAAAATATCAATTGGGAAATAGTATTAAGATCCCATGATCATATCAGGGTGGTGAATACACGTGCCATAAATTTTTTGATCATCCAAGGGATTGTAGAATTGTTTAACAACCAACTCCTCCTAGAAAACCAAAATTTAATAGTGTGTCTAACATGAGGAATCATATATTATTGGATATGGTTTGATTAATAATGATTCATTTTGGCCTTCCTATTTAATTCTAGGGTTATGTTCTATATAATTTTTCATTTCTACTAAACTGAATCCCATATAAAGTGGTTATAAAGACACCATATGATATATGGTATGGGAAACATCCCGTTATGTATCTTATAAATATTTATGGATGTGAAGATTTCATATTATGATTATATTCATATAATCTTGACTCCATGTTTGACAAACGATTATTTGTCTGTTTTCCCAAGGAAAATATGGGATGTTATTTCTATAATCCCACTAAACACAAAGTTTTTTATGGACCAACATGGAATTTTCTTTGATAAGGAACACATAAGGTTAGGAGATGGTGGGAGGAATATTGAACTTGGATAATTTCAAGACCAAAATATGTGAAGTGTTCTTGAGATGGAGGTTGAGTCGATTCCACAAAGAGTTGTGGAAGAAGAACTGTCTCAAGTTACATAAGAACCTTGAAGGTTAAGTATGATTCATCGAGATATCTTGAGATATGGATTTATTATAGCTAATTATGGTGAATTAGTGTTCATAAAAGATTAACCCATCACCTACCATGAGGCCATAGTGATTCTTGATTCTAATAAATGGTTAAAATCCATGAAATATAAAATGGACACCACGTACACTAACCAAGCTTGGAATTTGGTGGATGCACCTAAATGGGTGAGACCCATAGAGTTAATACATGTTTTCCATAATGCATTACTGGTGGAAAAGGGATGTAAGAAAATTCATGATATTGACTATGAAGAAAAAAATTCACCAACTATGATGATAAAGTTCATTCAGATATTTCTCCCCACAATAAAATATTTGTACCATGAGATATCTCAAATGGATTTCAAAATTCTTTCATGAGAATTTAGTTGAGATGTGTATATGATACAACCCAAAGGTTTTTAAGTTTCAAATGAGTCTAATAAGGTATAGAAGTAGAAACTATCCATTTATGTATGATATATAATTACCTTATTTTAGGTACTTCTTGACCCTTATTTTGATTATGCTTTTATCAGGCCTTTCCTTAGGGTCATTTTAGGAGTTTTTTTTTAACTTTTGGAAGCCCATGGGGCAATGCACTGTTAGTACACGGTTAGGGAAAACCATTCGTTTTGGCGTAGAAAACTATGCACCCTTTGATAATATAGTGACCCTATCCTTTCACACGTATTATTACATGATTTTAAGAATAATTATCCATCAAATACAAACCAAGGATTGTAAAGGCTAGTGCCTTTAGAAGACTGGGTACATAAAATTGAAAACATGAAAATAGAATAAGACATATTTATATTAATATTCCATAATGAGCCCCTAACTTCCTTTGAGATCCTACATCTACATAGGATAAATTGGGGAATACATAGACAAAATGGATGAGCTAAAAACCCCAGTAAAGGAATAAACATTGGAATAAAACATAAAACATGAGTTAGAAGATATAACATGATGACATAAAAAGGAATGTCACATGAATAAACATATAGAAGTATAACATATAGAACATGGGATCATGGTATCATGGAAACATAGGAATGTTTCATAAGCATGTGATATGACATAAACATGATTCAAGGCTAACTGTCAAAACTATATCACAAGGTGGACAAAGTCAAGTTTACTCCCTAATCCCATACATGATGTCTCATGAGACTAAAATATTACCCAATGAATTGGAGTACTATTTGGGCCCACCCATCATAAAATGTTCATGCATATGTGTTCCACATAAAGAATCAAATATAAGGAATAAACATAAGGGTTACCCATGTAAAGAAATGGGTATTGTAATCATGCCATACATGAGAACCAATGGGCGTATCATAATGGTGTCCATGAAAGAATGGATTTAAATAATACATGGATGTTAATAAGATAAAATGGGAATATATCATGATAAATTATGTACAAATGAGGTGAAAACATGTAAAAAGTGTGTTTAAGAAACTTTAGAAATGAGACACTTTAGTGCAGTTTAAGGGAAAATATTAAAGAGGATTTAAAGAGGACAAAGGAATAATTGTTTGTATAAAATTGAAAAATAACTATGATAGTTTTTCATTATAAAATTAGTGATTTTAGAAAAATAAATGTGGATTAAAATAGACTATGTGGTGTACTTTATAATGGGTAAGAAATGGGGAAGTTCCCTTTAATTGGGCTTACTTATTGAGAGGAAATGAGAGGGGAACCTTTTAAAACATGTATTTCCCCATAAAAGAAAAATTAATTGAGATATATAAAACTTCTTGTACCATATATAGATAATTTATGAAAATTATATAATAATAAAGAATAATTACATTGGGGTATAGAGAGATAAAGTGTAACCTGAAGCAAAAAATAGAGGTTCAAAGAGATCCCTTACATTATGACTGAATGAGTTCTGCACTTGCACTTAATGTCCTGGATAATAAAATTAGATCCATTAATTAATTCATTCATAACCTATTCTATGAATATTTTATTTATTATAATTTTATTAATTCCATTTATGGTTATTTTGATGAGTTATAAGATTCAATTTCATTGTTTTGGGAATGGTTGTTCTCATGGTTTCATGGTCAGTTAACTTTTGTATATTTGTGAATGTTCTTTTCAAATGGAAGAAAAAATCTAGAAGTTGAATGAGATGATATTAATATACTTACATAGTTTAAAATGGTCCCATATATCATTTTTTCAGATATAATAATGGTCCATTAGATAAAATATTAATGAAAATTGTTTAGTTTATTTTGGCGGTTTTTTATCATCACAAAATAGTTTTGTTTTATTATATAATATTATGTATATATATTAGTTACAAAAAATGAAAAAAAAGATATAATATATATATTTAAATATTATTTAAACATAATAATGGTTTTATGACCAGTATTGAAGGCAATAATGGAAAATGAAAACCCGTCGTCCACGAAGGCGGTGAGTCGACATCTCACAGACGATGTTTTCATTTTTTTAGAATAAAAGGAGAAGAGAAGAGATTTGATGATGTATATTCCATTAAAAAAACATTAAAGTATATATATTATATTAGATTTATCAGGTCACTTTGGATAGTGGTGTAAAGTATGGGGTATAAGAAAGAAAGAATTGAAAATAGAAAGGTGGATGATTTTACCTCTTGAATATCGTCTCATTGAGAACCTCCTTAAGGCACTTGGGTTTGGTCTTTTGTTGATACCAGAAGATCCTAGAGATATGAAAGAGGCTTGAGAAGGTAATTGGGTATAATTTAGACAATATTCAAGGCATATAAGTTGTGAGGATAAAAGATGGTGAGGGGTGGTATTTATTGTGAGAGAAGAGGGGTGATTTTGATTATTTTATTCATAAGTTTATTATTTTGGATCGAGACTATCAATAGTGTTGATTACTATGAATAAATATAGGAAATGGTGTAGGATACTTTTAACTAATGTGTGATTACTTCATCCATACATCATCTATGACTAAATAATTCATGTATTTGTTAAATACCATAAATTACCGTATTTCACTATTCACAAAAAATTCAACTATTTTACAAAAAGCCCAAAAATTCACCCAAACAATTTTTTGATGTTTATATTTCAAAAATGAACACAATTTTTTTAAAATAATTTTATAAATATGATAAATTTAATTTTTAATTAAAATCATCATTTATTCAAAAAACATCTATTTTAATATTATAATCGATTTTTATGATACTTTGAAAAATTAATTAAGGTATCATAAAATTATCTTATAATTATAAGATAAAAAAATATTAATTTATGAATCTATTTTATGAAAATAAATTTTATTTTAAATCATTATATTAATTATAAAATTGTAAATAAACAATTATATTTCACAAAAATTCAAACACTTAATTTATCATTTTTAAAACATTTATTTACTTATTCCATGATATGAATATATCATATTTTCATTTATAATATACCTAAATTTTATTTATACTTTAATAGGAAAGGTTATTATTATAACAACCAGATTACTATTCCTAAGGGTCATATTACTATCTCAATGGTTATGTTACTATTCCAACAGTCAGATTTCTAACGATCGTAAGGGTTTACTAATTCCTATAAATACCTCATATTATATTCATTAGTAACTTATATTTTCTCCCAAGGTTATATATACTTCCATATTTTAAATGAATATTTTATTATTAATATTTTGTTTTATTTCTATATCTTTTTTTATGAGTGCAGTCATTCTAGTAGATTAAGCATATCCAAATTATCCTATTATTTTTATCTTATTTTATGTTTATTGTTCTTCTATAATATTTGGAATTCTTATTAGTTTATTCACTAACTAAAGTATCATTCTTCATTTATGAGAATAATGTTTTTATTGGGTTCTCTATGTGATGTATGCTCTTTATACTACATGACATAATTATAAGAAGGTAAATTTTGTTGATAAAATTTTGGGATGTTACATTCTTACCCCTTATGAAATTTCACCCTTGAAATTCCATTTTATATTCTAAGGTGAAAACATGTGACAATATTTCTCCTTCATCACTTCATCTAGTTCCCATGTCACCTCTTCAAATTTTTGTTTCCTCTATAGTACTTTGACCAAGTGAGTAGTCCTATTGTGTAGAACTTTATCTCTATAGTCCAATATCTTCATCAGATGCACCTTGTAAGAGAGATCATTTTACAGTTGTATCACCTTTGAATTTAGTACATGTGATAGATCAGGTATGTACTTCCTTAGGAGTTATAAGTGGAATATATCATGTACTTGAGAGATGTTTGGTGGAAGTGATAGTCGATAGGCCATAAATCCGACATGATCAAGAATCTTAAAGGGGTTGATCTACCTGGGACTTAGCTTTCCCTTATTCCCAAATCTCATAGATCTATTCCATGGAGATATGCAGATGAATAACTTGTCACCATCCTCAAAAACTATGTCACATCGATGATTATATTCATATATCTTCTATTGAATTTGGGATGCCTTTATATGTTGCTAAATGGTTTTCACCTTTTCTACCATTTCTTAGACCATTTCAGGTACTAATAGCTTACGTTTACCAACCTAATCTGAGCATATGGGTGTTTTCATATTTTACTATAAAGGGATTTATATGGGGCCATTTGTATTCTTTGGTGGAAACTATTTTTGTAATAGAACTCGATCAATGAAAGATATTGATCCCATCCTCCTTTGAAGTACACAGAACTTGATCTTAATATATCTTCTAGTTTCTGAATAGCCTGCTCAGATTGGCCATCATTTTTAGGATAATAAGATACACTGAAGTTCAAATCAATATTTAGAGCATGTTGGAGAAATTTCCAATACATGGTGGTAAATCTCAGATCTTTATTAGATGCAATAGATAATGGTACTCTATGTAGCCTCAAAACTTCTCTGATGTATATCCGTGAAAGTTGGTCGAGTGAGAAATGCTCTCAAATTTAAATAAAGTGAGTTTTCTTTTTAAGACGATACACAATAACCCATATAGAATTATTTACTTTGGATTCCTTATGAAGTCTGGTGAAAAAATCCATGGTGATTTTTTCACATTTCCATTTAGGTATGGGTAATGGTTGCATTATCCCCTTATAATTTTTTCTTTTGACCTTCACTTGCTGAAATACTAGACATTTTTATGTATATTCAGCTATCTAATTATTCATATTGTCCCACCAATAATTCTCTCAGAGATATTAATACCTATTTATGTTCCCTAGTTTAATAGAGAAGGTTGAACTATGTGCGTCATTCAGAATCCATTTCTTTATCTCTGGATTAGATGGAACACATAATCGTGACCCAAATCTTACGACTCATTCTTCATAAATTTTTAACTCTAAAGGTTTCTCTTTTCTGATAGCTTCCACCTTCTTCTGAATTTTTACATAATCTCTTTGAGCATCCTTTATCTTCTCTAAAAGGGATAGTTTAGAAATTGTTTGAGAAATGATTGATGGTGTTCCTTACTTAATGATTCCTATGTCGATCCTTTGCAAGTATAAGAATATTGGATCATTCTCAATTCTCATCATTGATAAATTTTTAGAATCCTTTCTACTTAGAGCATCTGCCACTTTATTTTCTTCCCAAGACGGTAGTGGATTGAGTAGTCACAATCCTTGATGAGCTCTAACCATCATCGTTGGAACATATTAAGTTTATTATGTGTGAATAAATATTTTAAGATCTTATGATCAATATATATCTCACATTTTCCCCATAGAGATAATGTTTCTATATTTTCAATTGAAATATCACAGCTTCCAACTCCAGATCATGCATGGGATAGTTTTTCTCATGAACTTTCAGATTCCTTAAGGTGTAGTCCATCAATTTATCATTTTGCATCAGTGCGCAACCTAAGAAAATATTTAAAGAATCATTGTATACCATTAAGAGTTCCCCACTTATTGGTAGTGTGAGTACTGGTGTAGTGATAAGAAACTTTTTAACTCTTTAAAGAAATCTTCAAATTCAATGGTCTAGGTAAACTTTACTCCCTCATGATTCATCTTGGTTAGTGAGTTTGAAAATTGTGATAAGTTCTTCAAAAATCATATATAATACCCAGCTAGACCAAGAAAACTATGGATATTCATTACATATATTGGTTTGGTCCACTCCTCATTTTCCTTTATTTTAGAAGGGTCCATATATATTTCTTTGTTGATGATAAAATGCCCTAAAAATGATACTTCCTCCATAAAAAATTCACATTTAATATACTTTTCATATAGTTTCTCCCTTCACAAATTCTTTAGCACAGTACTCAAATACTCATTGTTTTCCTCCTTTATCTAGGAGTATATCATAATATCATCTATAAAGACTACCAAAAAAAATCATGGTAATATCTAATATGTCTATGAAAATTGCTTGAGTATTAGTGAGTCTGAACGACATCACTACAAACTCATTGTGTTCATACCTCATTTGAAAGGCAATCTTGGGAATATCATCCTTTCTCACCTTTAATTAGTGATATCCTGACAGAAGTTACACCTTAGAGAAATACATGGCCCCATGTAGCTGATCAAATAAGTCATCTATTCATGGTAGGGGATACTTGTTCTTTATCATGATTTTGTTAAGCTCAAACTAATCAATGAAAAGGAACATTGACCCATCCTTTTTCTTGATAAAGAGGAATAGTGAATCTCATGGTGAAGCACTCGGGCATATAAAACCCTTGTATAGATTCTCTTGTAATCGATTCTTCAGTTCCTCCAACTCAATGGTGGCCATTCTATAAGGGGTCTTTGATATAGATAGTGATCTAGGTATAAGATAAACTAAGAACTCAACCTCTCAGTTAGGAGGAAGGATAAGAAATTATTTAGGTAATACATCAGCATAGTTCCTCATAATGGGAATGTCTTCAAGCACAATTATCTCCTCCGTGTTAGTCATTTGAACTAGATATGCTTTCTCATAAGGCAATAATATCCATATTTGAGATGATTATTATGAAGTAGATTCATCATCGTCCATATACTTGTACAGAATTGGAGGATTCCTCAAGATGTGAAGAGTGATCTCCTTTTCCCAGTATTTAATGTTGTAATTGTATACAGATAGCCAATACATGGACAATAAAGCATCAAACTCCACAAAAGGAAGTAAGATGATATTTTTTGGGAGGTTCAGTCCAAAAACATTAACCTAGGAGGATTTATATACTTTGGATGCAATAATTACCCCATTTTTGTTCTTACAGATTACTCAACCTTTATATTTTGAGGTGGTGTTTGAATAGATCTATTAAACATTCAAGATATAAAAGAATGTGTAGAACCTAAATCAAAAAGTACATTCAATATTCTTGAATGAATAATCAGTGTACCTGTCAGCACATCATTTTTAGGTTCCACCTCAATAGTAGTGATAGTATATGCTCTTCCTTTCTTCCTTAAAAGGTAGTTTCTATTGATTTCTTCTGAAAACCCTTGGTTTAGGGTATTGGCTCACATAATGATCATGTTCCTTATAGTTTAAATACTACACTATAGGCCGATTATTGGTATAAACCTATCACGACCTGTCCTTGAGGCCCGTGTCGTGACTACCCCAAGCCCGCCTTCCATAGGCCAGGGGCTAGCGACTAGCACCAAAGGCATAAATCCCTACAACTGGGAAGACATTGCCTTTATAAAATGTAAACACATTCAACCAGAGTACAAGCGGAAGCAAACACTAAGTAAAAATGAAAACAAAAGTAATGATGAAAGTAAGGGGCCGGAAATACAATCCCAACTGTAAAGTACAAGGTAAAAGACAAAACAGCTGGAAGGTGACAAGTAGCTCCTGGATCGTCCACCAGGTAGGATCCATGGTGGACGATCCAGGAGCTACTTTTCACCTTCCAGCTGTTTTTTCTTTTACCTTGTACTTTACAGTTGGGATTGTATTTCCGACCCCTTACTTTCAGCACTACTCCTGTTTTCAGTTTTACTTAGTGTTTGCTTCCGCTTGTACTCTGGTTGAATGTGTTTATGTTTTATAAAGGAAATGTCTTCCCAGTTATAGGGATTTAAGCCTTTGGTGCTAGTAGCCAGCCACTGGCCTATAGAATGCGGGCTTGGGGTAGTCACGGCACGGGCCCTGAGGACGGGTCATGACAAAACCTTCCTTTCTTCTTCCACATTATTGGGATTCTTCAAATCCCTTTGAAAAAATTAGCCTGATGACCCTCTCTTCCACATTTGAATCATCTCCTGGTTCCCCTTAGGTAGTTTCTAGGATGATTATTCCCAAAAATTTTACATGTGGGATGTTGGGTTTTATATCCTTTATTAGATTTATCTATTTATCCTCCTATATTAAACTCAATTTTCCTCTTTTTATCTCTAAACCCACAAGACCACGAAGAGTCTCTAATTTTCATATCAACCTTCAGGGAACAACATAAAATTTCCCCATAACTATCAAAGTATAAAATCACCAAGGCTTTATATAGACTCAACTTTAATCCACTAAATAAGCAATCCACTTTTGTTTTAGTGCTCAAGACAATGTTGAAGGCATGCCATGCAAGTATTATAAATTTTTCCTTATATTCCCTGATAGAATTGTCTTCCTTTTTCTTCAGTATAAGGAACTCCCTATCCATATTAAGATAGAGAGTTTGAGGAAAATATTTATTAAAAAATATTTTCTTGAATCCTTCCCAATCCATGGAATCAATTTCCTTCTTATAATTTGTATTTTTTATTAGTGTCCACCACTGATAATCTTTCCCATCAAAACGATAAACTGCCAATTTGAATTTCTCTTATTCTAAGCATCAAAGGATAGAGAATATCATCTCAATAGAGTTAATCCATTATTTCATGATAAGGGAATCATAAGATCCACTAAATATAGGAGGCCTTTGTCTCATAAAATATTGGACTAAAGCTTGATCTTTCTTAGGAGAAAGATGGTGTTCTATATGATTCAAGTTATTATTCATAACTTGAGCTCGTTGATCCAGTACTGCCATGAATTTATGGGCTCCTATTCCCCTCAAATTTGGTATCTCATTAGGGCAACCATCGCATTGCCTATCACATTGATTTTTGGAATGGTTTACCCTATTTCCTATCATTAAGAAAGAAAAAAGAAATAAAATACAATTAGGGGACTTGAATATTTAGAAAATAAACATATAAAAAGGAAACTTTTAACATAAAAGGATAAAATTATAAATGAAACTTATTATAATGTCTCGGGCTGGCTTACCTGTGAACCGATAGTCAGACCGGTCGCCACATGACCTCAAGTGCGGCTCCCTGTATGCCCGAGATTCTAACTATCAGCGAGGGTCTATAGATAGTCAGTGGGGAGACTATACCCTCATATTTAGAGTGCATAGAGGAAATAGATAATAAAATCAAACAACATCAGAGGCATATATAAAGAAATAGTCAACTGAATAAAGAAAGTAGCCAATGCCAGTTTGTACAATGCATGCATGTCAAGGTGATACATATATGAAAGTAGTAAACAAAACATCATGCTTTACATCTCAGTACAGAAATAAGGAAAAGACTCAAATCCCCAAGGGCGATCTCTATGAGAATCCCGAGATCTCGCTCAATCCTTTGCTCCTAACTCCTAAGTACAGGCAACCAACAATAAGTAAGATCAAAGGCCCTACAAACAAGTAGAGTCTACTCAGGTACCCCAGTATAGTGGCAGCCCAAGTAGGGTGTGAGATATAAATCTCAATAGGCTAGGACCACTAGTGTCTAGCTCAATATGGAAAATTTAATATAATTAAACAGTGTGTAGGTATAATGAAGTAATAAAATAATTGAATAAATAAACTTGAACCCATCCAGGTTCCTAAGGGACACCTGACAGAGATACCCTCTTCGGCTTGTAGTAAAAAATAAGAGTCTAAAGAGGAACAATCACTACTACAAAAACCCCTTTTATCAGTGCTAAAAATGTCCTTTATCAGCGTTAAAAAAGAGCTGTTAAATCCAGCGAAAATAAAGGGGGTCCCTTTTATCAGCACTAAAACAAAGCGCTGATAAAAGGGTCCTTTATCAGTGCTTTCTTTTTAGCACTGATAAAGGACCACTTTTATGAGCGATTTTTTAAAAGCGCTGATAAAAGTTAAAAAAATTAAAAATTAAAAATTAAAAAAATAAAAAAAAACTGCCAATCGAGGGGGCTTTTATAGTGCTTGAGCCCCCCTTTTACAGCGCTTTTCTGCCACCTCCAGTGCCCGCCCGCACCCCTCCACCCTTCATCAGCGCTAGCTCCCATAATTCCTCCATGCGCGCGCGCCCCTGCCTCCACCAGGTTTTGAACTCGACACCTCCCCCCTGCGTGCCTAAGCCTTTACCACTCCTCTATTTTGATTTGTTTTCCATTTCATGATATCTCTATTTATATGTATATATATATATTTAGTTATATTTATTCGTATAGTAATATATATTTATATTAATATATATTTATATTAATATATATATATAGTTATATTAATATATATATAGTTATATTAATATATATATAGTTATATTAATATATATATATAGTTATATTAATATATATATAGTTATATTAATATATATCTCTATTTATATATATATATATATATTTAGTTATATTTATTTGTAGAGTAATATATATTTATATTAATATATATAGATAGTTATATTAATATATATTTATAGTGATATTAATATATATATATTTATAGTAATATTAATATATATATAGTTAGATTAATATATAGGTATATAAATATTCATATATTTGTATTTTAAATAAAATGGATATTAGTTATTATTTAGATAAAGCTAATATATTTTATATGTAAATATATTTTATTATTTATATTTATAATTAAATTTTTATGTGTGAATATATAAAATATATATATATATTATTATGTATTTGATTATAAATAGGAGTGCATTATAAAAAATGATAAAATTTCAAATACATAATATCAATATGAATGTAATACCTTGGAATAAATTCATCCCCCACCAAAAAAAGCTAGTAATACCTTGTTATTAAATGACTATTACTCAATAATTAGCAAATTATTAATTAAAAATATTTTTTTAATTTTTTTATAAGCCATTTTCACTAAATATCTTATATATTAAGTATATTAAGTGCAAATGTATATTTATACTTATCTAAAATATATTTAAAAATTATATATTATATTTATATCAATATAACTATATTTATATATTTATATATTAATATATTATTTTTAATTAATTTTTTTGAAGTCGACCCTTTATCAGCGCTACTAAAAAAAGCGCTGATAAAGGGGTACGTTTATCAGCGCTTTTTTTAGCGCTGATAAAGGTACCCCCTTTATCAGTGCGTTTTTGTTAGCGCTGATAAAGGTTAGCACCAGGAAAAACTATTTTTGTAGTAGTGAATATATATAGAATTCATAAATAAACTATTTAACACATTATTTTATATTATTTATTTAAATGAAAAATCCATGGGTTCCCCTGGACACCTGTATCTCAATACCTATCTCGGCTATGCCGGAGTCTAAACCATTTCTCAAATTCAATTCACAAATCATTACATCACATCATCTTTTATTAACCATTTAATTCAATTCATGTATGACCAATTGGACCTGCATTCTAATGTCAATTAATGGGTGTAGAACGTCCTGTCTAGCACCCTTGTGAGTATTTGGAGCATCAGTCCCTATCCAATAAAAGAAAATTTACATGCATGCTGGTTGTAGAATGCCATGTCTAGCACCCTGTAAGTATTTGGAGCATCAGTCCCTGTCTCACAACCCGTTTATCAATCATACATACATACATACATATATATATATCATGGGTGTATAATGCCATATCTAGAACTCCAAGATCTTTTCCTTTAATTAATTCATAAATTAATTAATCGAGTCCGTTAATTAATTCAATAACTCATTAACAACATCATATTCACTACTAACTCAACAAATAGTTAAACACACCAATTCCATTAATTAACTCAACAATTAACTAATAATTACTATAACATTAATTAATTCAACCATTAATTAATTTAATCAATTTCTCTAATTATGTTCAAGCTGTATGGACTGCATTGGAAAGGAATGATTTGTCGAGGGGATGACGATCACAACAAAATTGCAATTGTTGAAGCGTGTTCACTTTTTTTTGGGTATGTTCTCTTTTAATATATGTCATTGTTGGCGCATGCACATTGCACCTTGTGTAAACATTGCACTCTTTTTTATATGAATAAATTCTTGGGAAGTGTGAGTTAGGTTTCCAATTCACACTTCAATATTCTTAAAAAATCTCATCAATTTCTCTAGTTAATTTAACAATTAACAAATCAAAAGGTAACCATCTCAATATCACAAAATTAATTCTACAATTAATTATTACACTAAAACCATCTCAATATTACATAATTAATTTTACAATTAATTATTACACGGAAACCATCTCAATATTACATAATTAATTCAAAATATAATTATCTCAAGGCAACCATCCCAATATCACATAATTAATTCACAAATTAATTATCTCTAAAGCAACGGTTTCAATATAACATAATTAATCCACAAATTAATTATCTCAAGGCAGCCGTTTCAATATAACATAATTAATTCTCAAATTAATTATCTCAACTTATCCCAAATCAATATCTCATAATTAACCCCCAGAATAATTATCTATATTATAATCTCATAACACATAATTATCTCAACTTAACCGATTTAATATCTCATAATTAATCCCCTGATTAATTATTATCTCAAAACACATAATTAATTCATAATTAATTATTTCAACTTAACTAAATTAATATCTCATAATTAAACCCCCAATTAATTATCACCTAAAAGCATATAATTAATTCATAATTAATTATTTCAACTTAACAAAATTAATATCTCATAATTAATTCCTCGATTAATTATCATCTCAAAGAACATAATTAATTCATAATTAATTATCTCAACTTAACCAAATTAATATCTCATAATTAATTCCTCAATTAATTATCATCTCAAAGCATATAATTAATTCATAATTAATTATCTCAACTTAACCAAATTAATTACTCATAATTAATCCCTCAATTAATTATTATCTCAAAGCACATAAATAATTCATAATTAATTATCTCAACTTAACCAAATTAATTACTCATAATTAATCCCTCAATTAAATATCATCTCAAATCACATAATTAATTCATAATTAATTATCTCAAATAAACCAAATTAATTACTCATTCCCCCAATAAACAATTTAATCCAACATTGCTGTCAACTTTATCAAAAGCAATAAAAAAAAATTGCATTTTATTAATTAGGCAAAGTTTATAACCCTACCTCAATGAATTTGGCCGAGCCAAAGCTTCCTAACTCAAATCGTGACCCGCTCGCATACACGTACCTCAACAAAAGCATGCGCGCACCCAGAATTTATCATCGCACCTAACAACCATTAAATGGTACCCACAATTAGTGTGTTGGGGACCAACGCACACCCAAAACATTAAACACAACACTAAACAACCATAAGCCACTAATTCAAGGGGTGAAAAACCAAAAAAATGGGTATAAACCCTTACCCGAAAAATGACAGCAGTGAACCGAATCAAGACAAATCGCTTCAACTTCAGCGGCGGTCATTGGAATATGGATCAATGGGTCCCAAGAATCCCATTGCACAACCCTAGAACTGAAGAATCAAGGAAACCCAATTAATCCCAAACCTTAGGGTTTTAGTCGCGTGGACAGGACGAAGGAGGAGCCAATCGGCTGATGCGAATTACGAAATACATGGAGACAAACTCACCTCACTGAGATGGACAAACTCTATGAAGGGACCAAAAGGATTCAGGTGGCGAAGAGTTGGAGATGGGGGTGGGGCGCCACATGGAAGAGGCCTTGTGCGGGTCGTGCCTTGCTTCACGTAGGGGGAGGAGAGGTGTGCTTCCCTCATCCTTTCTCCCTCAAATAACTTAATAAAACTCTAATTATATTATAATTGATTTAATAATAATAGTATTAGTAATCCCCATTTTGTTATTATTATTATCAATTAAATAAAACACCTCTTTGATAAACCCCAACCCTATTTACACATCATTTCATTAAATTCCCTTCAACCGAATTTAATTACATAAATTCTCCGAATCATCATTATTTAATTAAATTATCTCACATAATTTAATTAAATAATTTATCCAATTAGTGTTATTTAATTAAAATATCTGAATACAATTTACTTAAATTAAAAACTCCAACTCAACAACATTATTTAATTAAATTATCTCAACCTAAATTTAATTAAACAATAGACCCAATTTTCCAACAACTAATTAAATTCTTATTAACCTTGAATTTAATTAAATAAAACCTCGATTTTGCATTAATTAATTAAATTCATCTTTACCTAGAATTTAATTAAATAAAACCTCAAAACCTCATTTACTCATAATTTAATATTACCATTTAATATTACCATTATTTGATAACCCTCAACTCATCATTTATAAGTCATTTAATTAAATTCCTCTCATCTAAATTTAATTAAATAATCCAACTCATCAACATTTAAAATAAAATTAATTCTTTTCATCTCAATTTAATCAAATAACTTCTCCATCTCAATGTTGTTTAATTAAATTCTATCAAATTTAATTTAATTAAATGAAACCCCCAATATCTTATTTAATTAAATTTCTTTTAACCATGAATTTAATTAAATTAATTTAACCCAAAACTCAAAATTGGGTAGACCAGATGGTTTGACTCGCACGGTCTGGAAAATTGTGCACAGACCGTGTGTTTACTACTAAACACCTGTTTTATTATGCACGGATAACCCGCATGGTTTGACTAACCATGCATAGCCTGTACGAACATCACCGTCTGGTCCAGTTCTTTTGAAACTCATCCTGCCATCCAGGAAACTCCCAGAGCCTTTACCCAATCCCGTTATCAACACTTTAAAAGGTCCCAACTCGTGAAACCTCTTTCTGAAGATTTGTTTTAAAACCGAAAAGTGTAGTAAATGAAAAAGTTCAAAAACTTTCATATTTTAGCCTGGTCAAAAAACACAGTACTCTACAAACTACCCACATTAAAAACTTTTCATCCCCGAGAATCCACTAGGAACTACTACAACATCAACTAACCCACCAAGGTCAAGAAGTCTCATTTGAACAATCGTGTTGCATTCCCAAACTCCCAACAGAACTTTAAATATTTTAGAACCCCAAGCCACAACTCTTTCCTTGAACGACATCGTCGACCCATGAAACACATACCCATCGTTAAACTGATGGCGTGCCTTTAAAATGATTTCAACACCAAATGAATGTATACCAAAGTCCCTACCCAAATTCTGGTGACCTTCCCAAGCCAAGCCATAAAACAGAAACTTTAAAATTGTCATGCCCCAACATGAAAAAAGGCATAACCCAAAGATCTACGCATCCCACGTACCACCCAGATAACAACTACTCATCAAGCCCACATATTTTTAAAACTTTATCATGGCGTAAGATCGACGCTATCTCAGTGTCTCCATGACGAGGTTAAGATAGGGGACATACTCATCTCAATTAGAAGAGCACACTAAGATTAAACCCAGGTCACCATAATATTATTTGAACTATCATCGGTCAACTCTTTATGAAAATCTTATCTTCACTTATGATGCATCATCAACCAAAACCCGATGCCTATTTTACCCAAGACATCCATGTTCATTCAAATATTACCACTAAAACTCTTCCAAAAACTAATAGAGTTTCCAAAATTTTTCACACACCACCAACCTTATCGAGTTGTGCTTCCAAGAAAGCATCGAAACATTTACTAGAACCGATGTGACACTACCCACCTTAAGAGTGTCCATGAAAGGAAAGACTAGTTGCTCTCAAGTGCGCTATTTTAGAAACACCTTAAATGCACGTGTGAAATTCCATGCATGAGGTGAAGCCTCTCACACATGTCACAAACCATTTCAAATTATATTTTAAACATTTCAATTGGCATATGGTGAATTATGTTTGTAAAGAAGGGGTATAGACTAAGAGACCCTTTTCCATTTCATTTCAAGTTTAACCATTTAATCAATTTCAAAGGAAAAAATTCCATTTGGAATGAGTCATCCTACTCGAGGTCTTTATGATCAATTTTCATAAACATGGAAAATTGATTTAAGGCCTAGATATTCCAATTAAATGATGCCACCATTTAACTTAAGCCATCCTAACATGTCAAGTTCATTAAATTACAATAAGGGAAGGCATCCTATCACATGTGGCTATCCCTGAACAAGTCAACTCATTCACCTTGCCTAAACATGGAAAATTCATACACGTAGTAGAAAGAGACACCAAGACTTTCTAAGTAGGCAAGCATAAAAGTCTAATGAAAATGCATTAATTAAACTAAGGTAGTTTAGTAATAATTTCATTAATTCTTTACTCAAAAATAAATAGCATGGAAAAGGACCCTACCTCGTAGTGGAACCCAACTGTCCACATCGGCTCTTGAGGATTTCTAACTAAAGGTTGTTGACCCCCCACTAGGCATATGCACTTTCATGCATGTGCAAGGACACCTAGCCCCTATGAACACACCCACATGGCCATGGGAATGTGCAAGGGGATCCTTACATATATGCTTATATGAATATTCCCCTCTCCACTCACCTAAAAATTCATTTTTTATATATATACATAGGCACACCTATCCCCATACACTTATAAACACGGCCATGCATGAATATATGTGTAATGGGGGAATCTATATATATATAAATACATACCTATGCATACACAGGCGAGGTGCCCTTGACTCAGCGACTCAAAACCACTTGACAGGGATAGAAGCACTGCAAGATAAATGCCATCCACTCTAAAACATCCAAAGGACACCATATAATAATGGAGAAACCAAATAGCGGGTCCAAAACCTTACCTCGGTTGGTGGTGGTAGACCAAATCCACCCAAAACTACACGAAGTTGCCCAACACACTACACAAAGGATGTTAGGGACTCATAAACACCAAAATCCTCAAATATTAACTAGGTAATAAGGAGAAAACTTACCTCGAAGCAAAGTCAGTGAACCGAAATCACCAAAACTGCCTTGCCTTTAGAGTTGGTTGCTGGAATTCGCACCAACAAGACCTAAGAGGCCTTCCGCACCAACCTAAAACAAGAGAAAACCAAAATCGGATCAACCCTAAAGACCTAGGGTTTGAACGATTCTCATCGGGCACTAAATAGGCCGATGAAAAGATAGAAACTAAGAGGATAAGGGATAGATAAGCTTACTATGGATTATCATGCAAAAAACAGAAGAAATTCCTAGAGAAACGATGGAGGGAGAGGAATCCATAGGTGGAGGGCCGTGCATCGAAGGGGAGATCACCCCTTGGGTTGGTGCGTCGCGTGAGTGAGGGGTGAGGGAGAGTATATTTATTTTAAGTTTTATTTTTAATTTAATTTCATTTTAAATTAATTTAATTTCATTAAATAGGCCAGTCTGCATGGTTTGACCTGTATGGTTTGGCAAACCATGTTTCAACTGTGTGGGACTCTCTGTTTAAGAACTTCCTTCTCATGGGTTAGGTTCACGGTTTGGGAAACCATGTGCAACCCATGTGAAACTCCCCTACCCCCTTAATTTAGGTTGCACAGTTGCTGCTATGGACTGCACGGTTTTCATACAAACCATGCGTCCTCTGTAGTTTTCTAAAAACCCTGTTTTCCAGGTCTGATGCTCCCAAAACTCTTTGAGCCACCCGAGAAACTTAAATGAGCCTTCGCCCAATTCCAAAGACATCAGTTAGGAGCATTCCCACTCTCAGAATTCTATTTTGAGGCTCGGTTTTAAAAACGACTGGTTCAGTAATTGAAAGAGTTCAAAAACCTTCGTATTTTAGACTAGTTCAAAATGTGGATCGTTATAACCTTCTCGTCCCCGAGAAGCCTTAGGGAACAACGTACACCGCACCTGACTTACAAGGGTCATGAGACTTTGTTCAAACAACAATGTTGTGTTCCCAAACTCCCAACACACCTTTAAGTACTTCAAAGGAAACCGTCACTTAACCATTTAAAACTCAATCCAATGCTCATTCTCCAACCGAAACACCGAGATGGATCTTACCCAAGCCCGTATGCCCAGGGACATGATACCATCATCTTATCACTAAGAATCCCATCGACGATACTTACCACCTTAGATTTTTAATGTTAGACGACCAAATCCATACCACAGTTCAACCCACCACTGGATTTTCCTTATAAGCATGCCCTTAATCATTTGAAAATGCTCCAGGCATGATTTTAAAAAAATTGAGCGATCGATTTCCCATAGACCCCAAAGCCCAAGTTGAGTCGGCTTTTTATAAAAATCACAAGCTGATACCAACCACACTCATCTTCTCTTGATGACATTCCTTTAAAATGGTTCTTCACAGGTTGTAACCATTTAACAATGAAGGAAAGAGTCAAGACTCTTTGCTGACTAATAAAGAAGACACCCATCTTAGACGACCGGCATTTTAAAATCCAAACCATGATGAATTCTCCCAAGGCATCCTGCATTTACAAAAAACATGCACACCAAAGTCCATCCTTGACCTCTGTTGACTTCCTAGTATCATACCATAAGGGAAACCACCCATCCAGCATGAAACACCAAAAGAGAACCACCCAACCAAGCCCAATGACTTTAAAGTGTTTAGCGCAACATAAGACCAATGCTCTCTTAGTGCATCTAGGATGAAGACAAGATAGGGGACATGCTCATCGATTAGTAGAGTACACTAAGAGGATTTAAAAGGTTTCCATCCAATCATACCCAATTACTGGAAAGGAGAACAGTCGAACCACAACTGGCCGACTTCAAAGAAGTAACTTAGCTTCACCTGCTGATGCGTCAACACGATTTAAGACTCATATGGCTCAAAGGAATTCAAACGTGATCAACCATTTCAAAAAGGAATTTTGGTAGTGTCCCTTATACTTGGAAGGCCACATTAACCATCTTCGGCATGACACACCCTGCCTTAGGAGTGTCCTAGTCATTGAAGGGGAATAAGATCAACTAGTTTCTCATGAGGACGCTGGACTAAAACAACACAAATGAACATGTGATGATCCTTCGAGCCATAATCACAACATCAAAACATTATAGAAAACCAAACCAATGAGACTGGTTTGTCTAAACACCAAATTCTTTAGAAACTCATCCCAAGTATTGGGACAAAATGTTTCTTAAATGCTCAGGTCACTCTACTTGGAGATGACTCGAGACCGTACTCCTAGGAACAAAACTGAATGATTTAACCGAATGCAACCAGTTCATTATTTCATTTAACACTCAACATTACCATGTACATAAACACATACTACTCAAGGAAAAGATAAGGGATCAAATGACCAAAGAAATAACCAACCATGCCTGATGCATGTCTAACCAGATGGAAACGATCACTACACATTACTCACACCCATAATAAGATCAAGGAAAGCATGACTACCTATCCAAACAAGGGTGTAATTTTAAAACTGCAAGTCCAAATCGGGACAATGGCACCCAAACGGTGACCACATCATAAAACAAAATAAATTATCAAGGCATTCAAGTTTCTAAGGGCGCTACCTACTAAGGGATAACCCCTTACGAAGAGAAAGCATCGACTCAAGCATTTTTTCATGCCAAAAAAGTCACTAGGCTCAAAGCCAATCATCAACCCATTGATAAAGAGGAAACATCCTATGAAAAAACCTACAATTCCATTCCAAGTCATCTAAAAAGGAAAATCTCAAGCTACCCACACACGGGGGTTTCACCAAGGTCACCACTACAGGTTCTATTTCCATTCCCTTTTTATTTATTCATATTTCATCTTTAATCATAAAAAATATTTCATTTAAAATATAAATTACTATTTTTTTCAAAACAAAACTCAAGATAATTGATTTTGAAACAACGGCCCAAGGGAAAAATAGGAAACTTTTGAAAACTTCATTTTTTAAAACATTAAACATTCAAAGACATCCCTTAATAAATAGGAAATTTATCACCTAAATTAATTTTAACTATTAAGGCGATGTAAAAGGTTCCCATTAATCCATTTCACTTCAAATCAAAGCTAAATAGCTTTTACATAATTAAGAATTTCAGGAAGAATCATGTCATCACATTTAACATGGATTTCCATTTCTCAATTCATGAGGCACCCATACACTTCATGGATTGAAAATTGACTCCCATTTATCAAAACCGAAATCCATTTTAGATTATAGTATGCTCAAATACATAACATACCAGCCCTATGGGTGGCCATCTACCAACCTATAAAGTGACCACACACTTTACAGTTTGGAATTTGGATCCCTTTAAGTGTAATAAAAATCACTTTAGAATTTACATGCTCACATACATATATAGCAGTGTAGACATATGGGTGGCCATCTACCAACCTATAAAGTGTCCAAACACTTTACAGTTTGGAATTTGACTCCCTTTAGTAAAAAATTTCACCTTAAATTTTAAACTTAGTAGCCTTTAAATTTCAACAATAGCCTTAAAATTTATTCATATTATGATAAAAAGAATGGTTGGAATATTCGGGTTACCATTTCCTGGTTATAAGGCACCCATAAACCTTACAAGAAAAAATTGGTTCCTGTTTATTAACAAACCATATATTTTTAGTCCATGCAATGATTACATATTATCCAAAAATAACATGTTATAAAAATTAGTAAACTAGAGGCATGCCATATCATTCAAGCAAGGCATGATACTAAAAACAAAGTCATGGAATATCATATTCCAAGCATGCTATACTAATAGGAAATAATGCTTTAAGACTACCTAAGCAGGTACAAATCTAAGCATGTTATTAAAACACCTAACATGGCATAAAACTCATGGAACAGTTTACAAATCAACAAGTAGCCTACATATGTAACAACATGGCATGGCATATTCATGGCATGTGAATCTTCTATGTGCCTATGATGATGCATATAATGAGACTTCCTTGCCATATCAAGCCAAGGGTAAAATGCTATAAATTTCATTAACCATTAAGAAGTGGAAATACAATAGTCACTCAAGGTGAAATCATATCAATTGTAATAGAAAACATCATGAATAACAATCCCATCCCTGGTCACTTGGTCATTTTCTGTACGTGGGGTGATCAGTCCTAAGCATGAATATTAACCAAGAGCCGACACATTCTTAGTCTCAAGTGTATCTCCCCATATTCCTGAGGCTATCAACTAGTAGTGAGAGTCTAAGGATAGTTAGCGGGAAGATTATACCCTCATATTCAGAGTGCACAACAGAAATAGATAATAAACTCAGATAAAAGAAGAAGTATGTATAAAGAAATAGTCAACTGAATAAATAAAGTGGCCAACACCTGTTTATATAATGCATGCATGCCAAGGTGATACATATCTGAAAGTAGTAAACAAAAATTCATGCTTTACATATCATTATAGAAATAAGGAAAAGACTCAAATCCCCAAGGGCGATCTTTATGACAATCCTGAGTTCTCGCTCAATCCTTTGCTCCTAACTCCTAAGTACAGGCAACCATCAACAAGTAAGATTGAAGGTTCTGTAGACAAGTAGAGTCTAATTGGGTACCCAAGTATAATGGCGGCCCAAGTAGGGTGTGAGATGTAAATCTCAGTAGTCCGGGACCACCGGTGCCTAGCTCAATCTAGACAATTTAATAAAATTAAACAATTTGAAGGTATAGCGAAGTAATAATAGAATTGAATGAATAAACTACAACCCATCCAGGTTCTAAGGGACACCTAACAAAGATACCTGCTTCGACTTGTAGTTTGAAATAAGAGTATGAATAGGAACTATATATATAGAATGCATAAATAAACTATTTAACACATTATTTTATATTCTTTATTTAACCGCAAAACCCTCGGGTTCCCTTGGACACAAATATCTCAATACCTGTCTATGCTATTTCAGAGTCTGAACCATTTCTCAAATTTAATTCACAAATCATTACATCACTTTGGGTTTCATTAACCATTTAATTCAATTTATGTATGACCAATTGGACCCATAGTCCAATGTTGATTAATGGGAGTAGAACGTCATGTCTAGCACCATCGTGAGTATTTGGAGCATCAGTTCTTATCTCACAAACCATGGATATTTGGAACATCAGTCTTTGTCCCATAAAAGAAAATTTTCATGCATGTTGGGTGTAGAACTCCATGTCTAGCTCCCCATGAGTATTTAGAGCATCATTCCCTCTCTCACAACTCATTTATCAGTCATATACATATATATATATCATGGGTCACTACTAAAAAAACACCATTTATCTGCGCTCAAAATGGGCTTTATCAGCGCTAAAAAAGCACTGTAAATCTCGACGCTGATAAAGGGGGGTACCCTTTATCAGTGCTAAAATAGCATTGATAAAAAACCCTTTATCAACGCTAAAAGAGCGCTGATAAATGCGTGTTTTATCAGCCCTCCTTTAGCGCTGATAAACTAATCCTTTATCAGCACTTCTTTAGAGCTGATAAAGGTGTAGTTTATTAGTGATTTTTTAGTGCTGATAAAGGATCCATTTATCAGTGCTAAAAAAGTGCTGATAAATGCCATGTCTGCTGCTACGAAAAAATCTGCAGCAGCACACCTGAACACCTGCAAAAAAAATCAGCATCTCAATAAGATAATTAGAGAAAGTATACCCATACAAAATTAACAAATAAATCATAATCTAATTAGACCAAATATACCCATACAACAAGTATACCCGTACACCATTAACACATAATTCATAAGTTAATTAAGTACATAAAGAATTCAATTCAGAATTCAGGAGGTTGGGGGCTGTTCAAGGGTTTGGGGTGGCTGTCCAAGGGGGGGTAGGGGGTGTCCGGGGGGATGGGGGGTGTCCAGGGCAGGATTTCCAGGGGGTGGGCTGGTGTCCAGGGTGTTGGGGGGGCTTTACAGGGGGTGGGGGTGTCTAGAGGGGTGGGGTGTCTAGGGGGTGGGTTGGTGTCCAGGGGGGGTGTGGGCAGTCCAAGGGGTTGTTGGGGTTGACTCATACACGTCAAAAAGGACCCATGGATCGTTATTATAAAATATTAATACAATCCGAATGCATTTGGTCAGATTTCCATAGGTCAATTGTTGTTTTCACTTAAAATTGTGTCTATTTTAAACCAAAGAGAGACCCTTTGAGTGCTACATGCCACACTGTGCCTCAAATTGAGGCGGGGATGACTTGTACATGTCAAAAAGGACCCGTGGATCATTATACTAAAGGATAAACACAATCTGAATGTGTTTGGTCAAATTTCCATAGGTCAGTTGTTGTTTTCACTTAAAATTGTGTCCATTTTAAACAAAAGAGAGGCCCTTTGAGTGGTACGAGCCACACCATGCCTCGGATTGAGGCTGGGTTGACTCATACATGTCACAAAGGACCCATGGATCATTCTTATAAAATATCAATACAATACAAATGCGTTTGGTCAGATTTCCGTAGGTAAGTTGTTGTTTTCACTTAAAATTGTGTCCATTTTAAACTAAAGAGAGACCCTTTGAGTGCTACCATCCACACCGTGCCTTATATTGAGGCAGGGATGACTCTTACACATCAAAAAGGACCCTTGGATCTTTCTATTAAAGAATAAATACAATCCTAATGTGTTTAGTTGGATTTCTGTAGGTCAGTTGTTGTTTTCACTTAAAATTGTGTCCATTTTAAACAAAAGAGAGACCCTTTTAGTGGTACCATCCACACCGTGCCTCGTATTGAGGTGGAAATGACTCGTACACATCACAAAGTACCCTTGGATCGTTCTTATAAAATATCAAGACAATCCGAATGCATTTGGTCTGATTTTCGTAGGTCAGTTGTTGTTTTCACTTAAAATTGTGTCCATTTTAAACCAAAGAGAGACCCTTTGAGTGATACCGGCCACACCATGCCTCATATTGAGGCGGATATTACTCTTAAACATCAAAAAGGACCCATGTATTATTATCCTAAAGGATTAACACAATCCAAATGCGTTTGGTCAGATTTCTGTAGGTCAGTTGTTGTTTCCACTTAAAATTGTGTCCATTTTAAACAAAAGAGAGACCCTTTGAGTGGTACCGGCCACACCGTGCCTATTATTGAGGCGGGGATGACTCTTACACATCACAAAGGACCCATGGATCATTATTATAAAATATCAAGACAATACTAATGCATTTGGTCAGATTTTCATAGGTCAGTTGTTGTTTTCAATTAAAATTGTGTCCATTTTAAACAAAAGAGAGACCCTTTGAGTGATAGCGGTCACACCGTGCCTCATATTGAGGAGGAAATGACTCATAAATTTCACAAAGGACCTTTTCATCTTTCTCCTAAAGTATCAACACAATCTAAATGCATTTGGTTGAATTTTCGTAAGTCAGTTGTTGTTTTCACTTAAAATTGTGTCCATTTTAAACAAAATAGAGACCCTTTGAGTGGTACCGGTCACACAGTGCCTCAGATTGAGGCTGAGTTGACTCATACACATCACCAAGGACCCTTGTATCATTATTATAAAAGATCAGGGCAATACGAATACATTTGGTCGTATTTTCATAGGTCAGTTGTTGTTTTCAATTAAAATTGTGTCCCTTTAAAACAAAAGAGAGAACCTTTGAGTGATAGCGGCCACAAAATGCCTCGGATTGAGACGAGGATAACTCTTACACATCAAAAATTACCCTTGGATCGTTCTCCTAAAAGATAAACACAATCTGAATGCGTTTGGTCAGATTTTTGTACGTCAGTTGTTGTTTTCACTTAAAATTGTGTCCATTTTAAACAAAAGAGAGACCCTTTGAGTAGTATCGGCCACACCGTGCCTCTAATTGAGGTGGGGTTTACTCTTACACATCACCAAGGACCCTTGGATCATTACCCTAAAGTATAAACACAATCCGAATGCGTTTGGTCGGATTTCCGTAGGTCAGTTGTTGTTTTCACTTAAAATTGTGTCCATTTTAAATAAAATAGAGACACTTTGAGTGATACCAGCCACACCATGCCTTGTATTGAGGTGAAGTTGACTCATAAACATCACCAAGGACCCTTGTATAGTTCTTATAAAATCTCAAGGCAATCCGAATGCATTTGGTTGTATTTTCATAGGTCAGTTGTTGTTTTCAATTAAAATTGTGTCCATTTTAAACAAACCTTGGAGTGATACCAGCCACACCGTGCCTCGGATTGAGGCAGAGATGACTCTTAAATGTCAAAAATTACCCTTTTATAATTATACTAAAGGATAAACACAATCCTAATGGGTTTGGTCATATTTCCGTAGGTCAGTTGTTGTTTTTACTTAAAATTGTGTCCATTTTAAACAAAAGAGAGACCCTTTGAGTAGTACCGGCCACACCATGCCTCATATTGAGGAGGAGTTGACTCTTACACGTCAAAAAGGACCCATGGATCGTTCTTATAAAATATCAAGACAATCCGAATGCATTTGGTTGGATTTCTGTAGGTCAGTTGTTGTTTTCACTTAAAATTGTGTCCATTTTAAACCAAAGAGAGACCCTTTGAGTGATAGCGGCCACAATGTGCCTCTGATTGATGCAGGGATGACTCTTAAATGTCACAAAGAACCTTTGGATCGTTCTCCTAAATGATCAACACAATCCTAATGTGTTTGGTCGTATTTCCATAGGTCATTTGTTGTTTTCACTTAAAATTGTGTCCATTTTAAACAAAAGAGAGACCCTTTGAGTGGTACCGGCCACACCATGCCTCAAATTGAGGCAGAGATGACTCTTACATGTCACAAAAGACTCTTGGATCATTATTATAAAAGATCAAGACAATCCGAATGCATTTGGTCATATTTTCATAGGCCAGTTGTTGTTTTCAATTAAAATTGTGTCCATTTTAAACAAAAGAGAGACCCTTTGAGTGATAGCAGTAACACCATGCCTCGGATTGAGACAGGGATGACTCGTACACGTCAAAAAGGACCCTTGGATCATTCTATTAAAGGATCAACACAATCCGAATGCGTTTGGTCAGATTATCGTATGTCAGTTGTTGTTTTCACTTAAAATTGTGTCCATTTTAAACAAAAGAGAGACCCTTTGAGTGGTTCAGCATTCTTGCATGTTGCTAGTGCATATCATCTGTTAAAATGGTAAAATGAATCATTGGATAAAGGATGTTTTATTTAATAACAATTACAATTTTCCTATGAACATTTACATACAACAATGTTTTATCTTTTGATCCCCTTAACCCCTCTCAAAAATGACCACCAATTGTACATGTCCCCAAGTCATATCTTCATTGTATTAGTGTACAATATGCCATCAGGTATGCAGCCCACTCATTTCTGAACACATCTATATCGTCTTGTGAGTATGAGGCTTTTCGACAGTTAGAGTAGTACTGAAAAATATAAAAATAAATAATTAATAAATAAATTAAAATAACTAGTAGTTGTTTTTGAAAATACCTCTTTAGGGATGCTAGTTTGTTGATGAAAAATGATCTATTTCATAAATTTACAAACATAATAACCGCAATCATTATCGTTTTTTTGTTTTGGACACTGCAAAAAAATTGATCATTAGGAGAATAAGTAACTTGTGTTGAGATGTGTTTGGATAGTGAAATTTTATTATATATACCCTGATATTTGTCCAGATGTAGTATTTTCTCACCTCCTTATGCTTAGCCCCTGTCCTCATTCCTTTTTTAGACGATAATGATACATCGCCCTATCATAACAAAATCCTCAGTAAAAGATAATATAAATTATATTACTTGATGTTTAGACCTAAAACATAATATGTAGTATCTTACAGATTCACAAACTCTATCATGTGTGGTCGGTTTGATGGATATATTTGCTTTGAATCCAGAAAATAAATCTTTGGAGTATCCAAGTTCACCGCAATTAGAAACCAATGTTTCCTAAAAACACAAAAATTAATATATAATAAAAGAAGTGAAAATATAATTGATATGATTTAATCGTAGAGTTTTACCCCTGCATGGTTGGTATTAAGAAGAGTCTGTCATCTGTAATATTGCTTTCAAATGTTTTCAGCAAGTTGTTCACTATTACATCCCTTTTTGATGGCTCTAATTTTGTTAGGTGTGTTGATGTGGTATGAGGACTAATGAGTCTAAATCTTGGCTCATGGGAAAATTCCTTCAACTGTTTTTCATAAATGCATCTATCAACAATATAAAATGCATTTATTCATAATTTTCACATTAGATCATCTTTTAGAAAATCAATTCATGGAAACATACCTCATATATACATTTACAACTGTGATGCCTAGCCGACCGTTTTTAAGGATCTCATTTACATTTTCATCAGCAACGAAATCTTGACTTTCCTCTCTGTATATATTCTCTTCGAAAACCACTATATGACTATTACCATCTTTTAGCTTCGTATCCACATGATTCTTCAATGCTAGTAAATGTGGATAGATAACATGTGGTGTTATTGTGATTTCAGTAGATCCTTGGGATCAGTTGGTCAATCCTTTAGATGGTTTTGAGCCGATGTTTGTCACCCCCTTCCCTTTCTCCATCTATAACAACAATCATTGGTTCAGACCCTTTTTTCATTAATTGTTAAAGGTTTATCTTGAAAAAAAGGAAATAAATACCTCTTTGTCTGCATGTACTCTTACAAGTTGTGACAGCCATGCAATGAATGTCCCAATATCCTTTTCGACCGTATGAATATCATCGTCATCAAGTGGAATAGGTAGCTCTGCATTTGGATCATGAGCTATAGTAATCGTCACTTTCAGATGATCTTTCAGAAGTGGTCTATTATGTAGCATGACATCTGGGATATTGAACATTGTATCCCTCTCTATAAGGTGATAGGTGGGTGTTGACAGATATAAATCACAATCATTATCACCCTATAGAATATCAGTACAGAAAAATTATCAGTGTTTGTCTGATTCACATTTTATGGGAACAATTATTATAATATTGATTACCACGTCTAAGACAGTTCTTTTAGGGGAATTGATCGCCTCAAAGCTGGTGGGGGGTGGGGCGGGATGTTCATGTGGTGTTTGTTATTGATTTGTGTCTTCCCTTTGTTTCCCACCCATAAAATTTTCTAGCAACTCTCCCTGCCATTGCAATCGTTCTTCAAGGGTTGATATTTTTTCACTCATTTGTTCCAATTTTTCATCTGTATCATCCGTTTTTTTTATTCTTCTCAAAATATACTCGAGGTGTCACCCCAAACCCCGCACCTCTAACACGATCGTATTTTTCTAGCTACTTCAAAGCCATCGATAATAGGTTTGTATCCGCTACAGGAGTAAATGATTCTTGTGACTGTCAGATATAGGAAAATAACTAATTATTTTTATGTAATAGCAATTTAAAATAAATATTTTTATCATTGTGTCATACTTACACATATTTCCCACACTTTTTGTGTGTTCTCATCTACTAACTTCCCTTCCTTATTCACACGTGCCTCCTTCCATAGCACATGATGTGGGATGGAAGTGTATTTGGTTTTAGACTCATCAATCTACATATAAACATAGAAAGATAATTATGATGTTTTTTATTAGCACCTAACAATATTACTGTAAATTTAAAATACGTACCATTTTCTTTTCTAATGAAGCGCACCCCATCCTTTCTTTATGATAGGGGTATGTTGGTTTTGATGTACGTTCCTTATTTTTAGTACAGAGTTTCTGTTTCATAAATGAAATATTGACAATCAAAGTGATGAATACAGGTATCCTCAAAAAATGTATTATCACCCATAATGTACCTGAAACTTCTCATCCCCACGACAACCAATAAATGCATCCCATGCTTCTTGGGATATCAAGTGAGCATAGACAATGGGTGGGTGCGGGTTTATTTTACCTTTGGAATATTTCAGGTGACATCTTGTTAAAATAGTGCGAAAACCTCGATGAATACTTCCTGCAAGGATTAATACATAATCCTTGTGTGAATCGTCTACTATAAATGTACTCTACAAGATATTGAGAAGAGTAAGACATTGTTTAATTATTTTATTTGCTAGTAAATTAAAGAAATAAATTCATAATGTTACTGTGATTTCTTCCCAGATCATAGCCTTCAGCCCGAACACAACATGGTGCCTTGAATCTATGTCAATCGGCACGCGTTTCCGAGTGACAACTCCAATGTAGCTGCTAAACATATCCTTGTTGGGATTCACATGTTGGCCTCGTGCATTCCATCCGACTTAAAATTTGATGCCTTTGCTTTTCGCCTTAAGAACTTTAGCTAACACCGTCAAACTACGACGCACCTGTGTTTTCTAAAACGTTGGTCCTTCATTCCCAACCATTTCCTCGATATCAACATCATCTATATGTTCATCTGAAATGGTATCAACGACATGTGCTGATGGTTGTTGGAACTCAACACTAGGAGCAGCAGGAGCCACAACAGTAGGAGCAGCAGTAGCCGCAACAGGAGTAGTAGGAGTAGCAGGAGCCGTAGCAGGAGGAGCAGCAGGAGCAATAGGAGCCGCAACAGGAGTAGCAGCAGGAGCAGCAACAACAGTAGCAGCCGCAGCAGCAGCATCTTGAATTTGGATTTTCATCCAACTGCTTAAAAATTTGGTCCTAAAACCATCCTATAAACTGGTGATTATGTGTATTTGATAACCATTTTTATCCCTTTATGGATTCAACTGCCTAAGAATTTCTTTGTGAGTTTCAATATATGAAGAAACCTCCCAACTATTATTCAAAACATAAAGATGGGCCTGATCCTGATCTGTAATATTGATTGTCACAACTTCTCTTCCAGAAATTCTCTCACCCTCAATGCGTCCAGTGTGACGATATTTCAGGAGACCAATGATTTCCACATCAGATAGGTATTCGGTACAAAATTAAATGGCTTCCTCAACAATATATCGCTCCACTATACAACCCTCTGGCCAACTTCGATTTTTGACATACCCTTTAAAAATATTTATATACCGTTAAACATGATACATCCATCTATAGTGCACAGAACCACAAAGTCGAATCTCTCTCACCAAGTGAATCATCAAATGAACCATCATATCAAATAATTTTGACGGGAAGAACATTTATAATTCACATAATATGATGACAATTTCTTTTTCCATAGCTAACAATTTCACCGGGTCTAAAAATTTGCTACATATAGCTTTGAAAAAGAAACAAAGTTTGGTTAACGTATGACGAACATTCTTGGGAAAAATGCAACGTAAAGCTATAGGAATTAGATCTTGGATCAAAACATGGAAATCATGTGATTTAAAACATTTTAACTTCAAATCATTCATTGACACAATGTTCTTGATATTTGATGAATACCCCTATGGAACCTTTACATCATCGAAGAAGTTTCAAAACTGATATCTCTCCTCCCTAGAAATAGTATAAGCAGTTCGAGGAAGAAACATTCGATTTTCACCCTTCACGGGAGCCAACTCTTCTCGTATTCTCATGTCAACCATGTCCAACCTTTCCTTAATTCAATCTTTTGTTTTGCCAGGGGCATTTAGAAACGTTCCGATAACACTGTCACATACATTTTTTTCCACATGCATCACATCAAAAAAATGTATGATGTACAAACAATTTAAGTATGGTAATTCAAAAAAAAACTGATCTCTTTTTCGAACCGATTTTCGTAAGGTTTTTTGAAAATGGTTTACCAAAAACAGTGTTCAAATATTTTACTTTCTCAAACAGTTGATCACCTATTAGTGGAGATGGTGCTGCGTGTTGTTCTGAACTTCCATTGAATGATTTCGTCCAAGATCGATACTTATAACGACGAGGTAGAAATCTAAGATGTCCTAGAAACACAGATTTCGATGAATGTTTCAACCTAATTGATTCTTTATCTTCTTTGCACATGGGACACCCTTGAGTTCCTTTAATGATACAGCCTGAAAAATTTCTATAAGTAGGGAAATCATTTATTGTCCCATACAACATCGCTCTCAACGTGAAGTATTCACTTTTATAAGCATCATACAACATAACACCTGAATCCCACAATAACTTCAAATCATTGATCAAAGCACCAGATAAACATCAATATTGTTACCTGGTTGTTTTGGTCCTAATATAAGCATAGATAACATGATGAATTTCCTCTTCATGCATAAACAGGGTGGCAAGTTATAATTTACCAACATAACAGGCCATGTACTATGAGTGCTGGTTTGAAAACCAAAAAGGATTCACTCCATATTTAGATAACGCAAGATGAAGGTTTCTCGGCTCTTTTCCAAATTCAGGATACTCATGATCAATTTTCTTCCATTGAGGAGAGTCGGCCAGATGATGTAATTTCCCATATTTATTTATTTTATCTGCATGTCACGACAATTGTCTTGCAGTTTCTTCACTTCCATATAGACGCCTAAACCTTGGAATGATTGGAAAGTACCATACAACTTTCATAGAATTGGATTTATCTTTCTTATATCGAGAAGCACCACACTTTGGGAATTCTGTAAGTGATTTTTTATCCTTTCTAAACAATATACAGTCTTTCGGGCAGGCATGTATTATTTCAGAAATCATACCCATCGAGCGTAGCATTCATCTAGCTTCATATGTCCGTCTTGGGAGCTCATTATCTTCCGGGAGCATGTCATTCAAGAGATCAAGTAGTTCCGTAAAACTGACATCACTCCATCCATTTCCTGCTTTCAATTTATACAACTTCAGTACAACTGACAATGTTTTATACTTAGTGCAACCAGCATACAATGGCGTCTTTGCACAACTCTTTAACTTCTCAAACAATTTTTAGCAATCACGGAGTTCATCTTCAATTGTATTTTTTATTTCCTCAATACAATATTCATCATCATTGACATCTGTAATCACATCCTCCATATGATCTTCTTCATTATCCATATTTTTATTCATATCTGATGATCCATAAAACACAGTTTTATCCCAGCCAGTAGCTACATTCGCTTTTTCTCTGTGTTTATTCCAACATTTATAAATCCGATATATTCCATGACATATCAAATGTTCTTCCAACTCCTCTAGAGTAATTATTCTAGAATAACAACAACATAAACACGTACAAAGGATTTGAGAAGGATCCTTTGCATGATCCTTTGCAAACTTGATGAACTCTTTCACTCTGTTCTCGTACTCTATTGTCAAACGATTAGCATTCATCCAATATTTATTCATCTTCATCCTATTTGAATCTCAAATATTAGTATTTATTATTCAATTACACAAAAAAAGACTTCCAAATACAGTAGAATAGAACCACTTCCTTATAAAAATAGAGATTAATAGAGCCTAACCATTAGTATTTATTCATCTTCATTCAATATAATTACTTTAGATTCATTATAGTTTCCTCAAATCACCCCAGACCAAACACAAGAATAATCAAGAATGATACATCTACCACTCCTAGGTCTCTTCCCTACATTCAATATCATCATGCCTAAATACCCATATATCCACACATACACATGTCACAAACACATAAAAAACCATATCCACATCAGAACCAAAGTACCAATATGGATTTCAATCAGGTTACTCGACTCAAGTGGTGGTGTGTAAGAAATAATAAGAAAATATAATAAGTATATAGTCACACATAAATCTCAAACTGGTGTTAATAATCTAATAAACCCAAGGTATCATTCCATCTATCAGAATAATCTGAAGGATCCCATGTGCGACAGTAGTCCCAGGTGGTGAAGGTTCCTAAGGAGGAAGGGGCGAACACGCACCTATCGGGGTTCGAGTTCAGGTCACTGAGGTTGAAGGTGGCCTGATACTCCTACAAGGGTTCATTCCATATTTCACAAACCATGTCCTGGTACCCTAGGATGTTAACCCACTTCTGGTGGAAGTGAAACCGTTCATGATGATCATACCAAGAAGAAATGGAAACCAAGATGGGGGAGTGAATCAAAATACCTCAAGCAAGATGAAAAAACATGGTATTTGAGAATAGGTTAATGGCTTTCATGTTGAATAGAAACCTATCCAATAGACTCCACAAGAGGTGATGGCCCCTACAGTTGTTTCACCAGGTGAAACTATCACCTGAAAAGCTGAGATCAATGAGGGCCTTCCCAGCCATGAACTGAACAAACTCCATGATGGCCTTCCTCTGGAATGGGATTCTACCTTTCCTTTCCTTTGGGTTAGAAATGACATTAAATTCACCCCCAAAAAACAATGGATGGTGGCTGGGATCAAAGGTATTTTGTTCACTCTATAGAGATTCCCTTTGAAGAGGGTCATAGCTTCCAAAAACAAAAGTCATAAGGAAGGATGTGTCACTGTTGGACACCTTGGTAGTGATGAATTGATTTCAATTTGAAAAGTATCAACAACATATTTACTGTGCCAAAATACCCATTTGTGTCTGTTGGAGGGGTCAGAGTGTAGAAATCCATGCAACTTAATCTTCTAGGATAATTCTATGATTATTATAGGGGTTTTTGTGTTATTTTACAACAACAAAAATGACATTGTGCTTTTTGATTTCTATAGTGAGGAAGTCCGATTTAACATGGGCAATAAGACCATGAGTATTACATATTAAGATAATAATGATGGGTAGGACAAGGCTCTGGCATTGGATCTAGAGTTAGTAGCCTTATTGAAGTGGGAGGATGATCTCTCATTGAGGTCCCTTGATTTTGAACATATTCATAATCCCTTCTGGTTGGTAAGCTTCATATGAGTGGGATATAAGGATCCAAAGGGGCAAGGGAAGGATGGGTAATGAAATTTGGGGGCTGGTGAGGGAGTTCTCTCTGGATCAATAAGTATTTGGAGCTAGATGACAGGCTCAGAGCCAAGGGAGATAGAACAAACACTGCTAGGAAGGGGCCTGATCACTACAGAGAAGCAGTAAGTAACCTCAGTGAGGGAAAAGGACATAGATGGAGGTAGGGGTGGCAAGGCTAGAAAGCTTGGTGGTCTGGGAATCATGCCATACAAGTGCACTGCCAGGAAAAGTCACTTAGATAGCATAAAGGAAAGAAGGGGGGAACCCCTCGAATAAAATAGGGTTCAAGCATTGGATGACCTAGAAATTCATCAGAACCGGGTGGTGTTGTCCTTAAAGAAAAAGGTTATACTTCATTTCTTAATTTATGGTGACATGGTGTTGTATCTAAGGGAATTGATGATACCTAGGAGGAATCTAGTGAAACTGGAATCCAAGTGTGAAGGACCTTAAATTTTTCATAAACTTCACTAAGATAGTGTAAACTCATTGATCGCCATTGATGATGAGCATATCAATATTTCCACCAATACTAGGTTTCTCAAGAGATATTTTACATGAATAATCCATCCCTTTAGTCTGAGATATATGGATTTGAACTAAAAATCCAACATCCTAGTTATATGTTGTTTTGTGTGGTGTTGGGCCGCCACAAGCCCCTTCTCACATCAGGTCATTATTCTTGCATGACATGCCAAAAATTCTGGGACACACCCCCTTTAGTCCATGAATCACGAACTTAAACTTTTTTCATCCTCTACCCATATTTCACATGGTGTAGGGACTCTATGGATGTAAAATTCACCTCAACCTCACTATATGTTCTAGTTGCATGATATGAAATCGTGTGACATTTTGGTAAAATATATTCAACCTTAAAATACATTATCATAATCCTAATCACAAGATATTAAAATGTGTGTCCAATGTTCTCATTGCATGAAGTTAAAAAAACATGGTTCATGTCCCTATTGTGTGATATAAAACTTTGAAATGAATTTATCCTTGAACTGAGAGGGCTCCCTCTTTCTGATGATGATCACTTACCACGCCATGTTGAAGAACTAAATAAGGATTGATTCCCATTTAATATCATGGGATATCAAGAGACTGAAAAATTATATATCATTGGATCAGCTCACTCATTGAACTACCTCAACACTTCCATTAATGAAAACAAGTTTTTCTCTCACTCATGGATGCACTCCATATATTAAAAAATTGCATTCAATCTATTAAAAAAACAAAACATTGTGGTCAACCATTTTTTAAAATATATATTTCATTTTATATAAATGAAAAAATTCACAAGGAATTCTATTTTCCTAACTTAATCTACTTTTATAAAAATAACAATACACATATTAAGAAATCCCTTTTAAAGAAAATCAACCCATGTCAAACATTCCCCAAAGATTCCACATTTTTATTTACAGTAAAAAAACTATACTAATAGAAAATCCTAGAATAATGGAGTAATGATAAAAGAAAAAATAAATAATCAAGGTTAGATAAAAACTAAATTGTAGAAAAAGTAAATAATAAAGGTAATCAATGGGAGTAACTCATAATCACAAAATAATCCATTAAAATAATTATGGGAAAGAAAATAATTTTAATTGGAGAAACATAGGATGATATCTGACCTATAGGTTTTAATGGAAATTGACTCACTCACGGAACACCACCTGGTTATGTGACCAGACAATCAATATAAAAGAGGCCTCTTGGGGACATCAAAAATAGACTCAAGTGAGCACCTCATGGATAACTAGAGTAGAACCCATTTGATTAATCACAAATCTAAGGTCTCTCATGTACCAACTACCAAACATAAAGCAAAGTATTCATCACAATCATCAATAGTAAAATCCCAAAATCAAAAAATGATTTGGAAAACATACCTTAAACATATCATTAACTTATTTTAGGTATATCTAGAACCTTGTTTTGGTCTCCTTATATTTGGAGATTATCTAAAGATGTTTTGAGTGAATTTTGAGAAATTTTGGTGGTTTTGGGGGGGTGTTCACAGTTGGATCATTGTTAGGGAAAATCATTTCATTGGGCCAAATAAACCATTCATCCTATGATAAGCCACTACAAGGGGGTTCATAGATTTTTCAGACCGTGCAAAGCGAAGCTCGAAGGGCGGCGGAGGTCCAGCACGCGAAGCTCAGCAGGCGGCGGAGGACCGGCAACGCGAAGCTTGAGGGCAGAGGAGGTCCAGCAACGTGAAGCTCAGTGGGCGGTGGAGGTCTGGCAAAGCAAAGCTCGAGGGTGGCAGAGGTATAGCAACACGAAGATCAGCGGGCGGCGGAGGTCCGACAACGAGAAGCTCGAGGGCGGCGGAGGTCCGACAACGTGAAGCTCAGCAGGCAGTGGAGGGGAGTCGCAGGGTTCCAGTACCGCGATATCTTTAGGTTACGATGAAACGAGGGCACTGTTCGACCGACTTTATAAAAAAATGGACTATGGTTTTATCAGCGCTAAAATTTTAGCACTGATAAAGGTATCCTTTATCAGCGCTTTTTTAGCGCTGATAATGGTCCTCTTTATCAGCGCTAAAAAAGCGCTGATAAATCCTTCCTGTATCAGTGCTAACATTTTAGCGCTAATAAAGGGATTATTTATTAGTGATTTTCTAGCGCTGATAAAGGGTCTTTTTATCAGCACTTTTTTTGCACTGATAAAGGGATTCTTTATCAGCGCTAAAATTTTAACGCTGATAAAGGGTTCCTTTATCAGTGGTTTTTACTTAGCGCTGATATAAAGTGGCGCTTCTCTTGTCTGTTTTTGTAGTAGTGGGTGTATAATGTCATGTCTAGCACCCCAAGATCCCATCCATTAATTAATTCATAAATTAATTAATCAAGTCCATTAATTAATTCAATGACTCATTAACAACATCACATTCACTACTAACTCGATAAATAGTTAAACACAACAATTTCATTAGTCGACTCAAAAATTAACTAATAATTACTATAACATTAATTAATTCAACCATTAATTAATCTCATCAATTTCTCAAGTTAATTTAACAATTAAGAAATAAAAAGGAAACCATATCAATATCACATAATTAATTCTATAATTCATTATTACACGACAATCATCTCAATATTACATAATTAATTCTACAATTAATTATTACACGACAACCATCACAATATTACAAAATTAATTCACAAAATAATTATCTCAAGGCAACCATCCCAATATCACATAATTAATTCACAAATTAATTATCCCTAAAGTAACCATTTTAATATCACATAATTAGTTCACAAATTAATTATCTCAAGGCAGTTGTTTCAATATAAAATAATTAATTTTCAAATTAATTATCTCAACTTAGACCAAATCAATATCTCATAATTAACCCCCGATTAATTATCTATATTATAATCACATAACACATAATTAATTCAAAATCAATTATCTCAACTTAACCAATTTAATATCTCATAATTAATCCCCTGATTAATTATCATCTCAAAGCACACAACTAATTCATAATTAATTATTTCAACTTAACCAAGTTAATATATCATAATTAAACCCATGATTAATTATCATCTCAAAGCACATAAATAATTCATAATTAATTATTTAAACTTAACCAAATTAATATCTGATAATTAATTCCTTGATTAATTATCATTTCAAAGCACATAATTAATTCATAATTAATTATCTCAACTTAACCAAATTAATATCTCATAATTAATTATTATATTAATTATCATACCAAAGCACATAATTAGTTCATAATTAATTATCTAAACTTAACCAAATTAATTACTCATAATTAATCCCTTGATTAATTATTATCTAAAAGAATTTAAATAATTCATAATTAATTATCTCAACTTAACCAAATCAATTACTCATAATTAATCCCTTAATTAATTATCATCTCAAAGCACATAATTAATTCATAATTAATTACCTTAAATTAACCAAATTAATTACTCATTCCCCCAATAAAAAATTTAATCCAACATTGCAGTCAACTTTATCAAAATCAATAAATCAACAAAACTGTATTTTATTAATTAGGAAAAGTTTAGAACCCTACCTCAAGGAATTTGGCCGAGCCAAAGCTTCATAACTCAAACCGCGACCCGCTCGCGTACACCCACCTAAATAAAAGCACACACACACTTGGAATTTATCATCTCACCTAACAACCATTAAATGAAACCCATAATTAGTGCGGCGAGGACCAATGCACACCCAAAACATTAACAACAACACTAAAAAACCATAAGCCACTAATTCAAGGGGTGAAAAACCAAAAAAACGAGTATAAACCCTTACCCAAAAAATGACGACGATGAACCGAATCAAGATGAATTACTTCACCTTTGGTGGCGGTCATTGAAATATAGACCAACGGGTCCCAAGAAGCCCATTGAAAACCCCATAACTAAAGAATCAAGAAAACCCAATTAATCCTGAGCCTTAGAGTTTCGTTCATGCGAACAGGGCAAAGGAGAAGCCAACCAACTGATGTGAATTACAAAACACACATAGACAGACTCACCTCGCTGAGATGGAAAAACTCCGTGAAGGGACTAGAAGGATCCGGGGGCGTGAAGAGGATCCATAGATGGGGGTGGTGTGCCTCATGGGAGAGACCATGTGTGGGTCACGCCTTGCTTCACGTAGGGGGAGGAGAGGTGCGCTTCCCTCTTCCTTTCTCCCTAAAATAAAATAATAAAACTCTAATTATATTATAATTGATATAATAATAGTAATAGTAATCCCCATTATATTATTATTACTATTATTAATTAATAAAAACACCTCCTTGATAAACCCCAACCTCATTTACACAACATTTAATTAAATTCCCTTCAACCAAATTTAATTAAATAAATTCTATAACTCGTCATTATTTAATTAAATTATCTCACACAATTTAATTAAAAAAACCAGACACCTCATTAATCATCATTTAATTAAATTTGTTTCAACTGAATTTAATTAAATAATTTCTTCAATTCATGTTATTTAATTAAAATCTCTAAACACAATTTAATTAAATTAAAACTCTAACTCATAAACATTATTTAATTAAATTCTCTCAAACTCAATTTAATTAAATAATAACCCTCATTTCACAATAACTAATTAAATTCTTCTTAACCTTTCATTTAATTAAATAAAACCTCCATTTCGCATTAATTAATTAAATTCCTATTTACCTTGAATTTAATTAAATGAAACCCCAACTCCTCATTTACTCATAATTTAATATTACCATTTAATATTAACCTTCTTTGATAACCCACTTATCCTCAATTACATGTCATTTAATTTAATTCCTCTCATCTCAATTTAATTAAATAAAAACTCTAACTCATCAATATTTAAAATAAAATTAATTATTTTCATCTCAATTTAATTAAATAAATTCTCTATCTCAATGTAATTTAATTAAATTCTATAAAATTTAATTTAATTAAATGAAACCCCCAACAACTCATTTAATTAAATTCCTTTCAACAATGAATTTAATTAAATTAAATTAACCCAAAACTCAAAACTGGGTAGACCACATGGTTTGACTTGCACAGTCTGAAAAAATGTGTGCAGATCGTGCATCCACTATTGGACACCTATTTTATTATGCATGGATGACCCGTATGGTTTGACTAACCATGCGCAAACCATGAAAACATCACTGCCTGGTCTGGTTCTCCCAAAACCCATCCTTCCATCCGAGAAACTTCTCGAGTCTTTACCCAATCCCATTATCAAAACTTTAAAAGATCACAACTTGTGAAACTTATTTCCAAAGATTGTTTTTAAAACTGAACTGTGCAGTAAATGAAAAAGTTCAAAAACTTTTGTATTTTAGCCCATTCCAAAAACATGAGACTCTACAAACTACACGCCTTAAAAACTTCACGTCCTCGAGAAGCCATCGAGAACTAATAAGACATCAACCAACAAACCTTGGTCAATAAGTCTCATTTGAACGATCGTGTTGCATTCCCAAATACCCAACGCACCATTAAACATTTTAGAAGTCCAAGCCACAACTCTTTCCTTGAAATACATCTCTGACGCATGAAACCCATACCCATCGTTAAACTGGAAGCGTGCCTTTAAAACGATTTCAACACCAAACACATGTATAAAAAAGTCCATACCCATCTTCTAGTAACCTTCCCAATCCAAGCCATTGTAAGGATACTTTAAAACTATCATTCCCCAGCACAAAAAAAGGCATAACCCAAATATCTAAGCATCCCGCATACCACCCAGATAATAACTACTCATCAAGGCCAATGATTTTTAAAACTTTAGCATGACTTAAGACCAATGCGATCTCAGTGGCTCCAGGATGAGACCAAGATAGGGGACATGCACATCTAAATCAGAAGAGAACACTGAGAGTAAACCCATGTCACTAGAAGAGCAGTCGAATTATCACCGATCAACTCTTTACAAAAAGTTTGGCTTCACCTGCCGATACGTCATCAACCAAAACCTGATGCCTATTTTACTTATGTCATTTGTGTTAATTAAAAGATTACCACTGAAAATATTCCAAAAACTAATGGATTTTCCATAATTTTTCACACACCACCAACCTTATCAGTCATGCTGCCAACCAAGCATCGTCACGTTTAACAGAACCAATGTGACACTTCCCACCTTAGGAGTGTCCATGTCATGGAAAGGAAAGACTAGCTGCTCTCAAGAACACTATTTAAGAAACACCTTAAATTCATGTGTGGCGTTCCAAGCATGAGGTGAAGCCTCCCACACATGTCACAAGAAATTTCAAATTCCCTTTGAAAATTTCAATTAGAATATGGTGAATTACGTTTGTAAAGAAGGGGTATGGACTAAGAGACCCTAGTCTGTTTCATTTCAATTTTAACCATTCAATCCATTTTAAAGGAAAACATTCGATTCGGTATTAGTCATCCAAATATAGGTCCTTACGATCAATTTTACTAAACATTGAAAATTGATTTAAGGCCTAGCCATTCCAATTAAAGGGTGTTACCATTTCACTAAACCCATCCTAACATGTCAAGTTCATTTAGATTACTACAAGGAAAGGCATCCTATCACATGTGGGTCTCCCTAAAGAATTTAACTCATTCAAATTTCCTAAACATAGCAGATTCATACACACAACATAAAGAGAAACCAAGAATTTCTAAGCAGGCAAGCATAAATGTTTAATGAATCTGCATTAATTAAACTATGGTAGTGCAGTAATAATATCATTAATGCTTTACTCAAAAATAAAGAGCATGGAAAGGGACCCTACCTCATAGTGGAAACCAGTTGTCCACATAGGCTCTTGAGGACTTCTAACTAAAGGTTTCTACTCCCCCAGTAGGCATATGCACTTTCACACACGTTCAAGGACACCTAGCCCCTATGCACACACCTGCGTAGCTATGAGCGTGCACAAGGGGATCCTTACATATATTATTATATGCATACGCCCGTCTCCACTCACCTACGCATGAATTTTTTATATATATACATAGGAACACTTATCCCCATACACATATAAACATTGCCATGCATGAATATACGTGTAATAGGGGAACCTATATATATATATATATATAAATACATACCTATGCATACGCAGGCGAGTCGCCCTTGACTCGGTGAATCAAAACCACTTCACAGGGACCGAAACACTATAAGATAAATACTAGAAACTCTAAAACACCCAAAGAAAACCATATAAAAATGGAGAAACCAAATAGTGGGTCCAAAACCTTACCTTAATTGGTGGCGGTAGACCAAATCCACCAAAAACTACACAAAGCAGCCCAAAGCACCACACAAAGGATGTCAGGGACTCATAAACACCAAATTCCCCAAATATTAACTTGTAAATAAGGAGAAAACTCACCCCAAAGAAAATATGGTGGACCAAAATCACCCGAACTACCTCGCCTTCGGCGGCGATTACTAGAATATGCACCAACAAGACCCAAGAGGCCTTCTACACCAACCTATAATAAGAGAAAATCGAAATCAGATCAACCCTAAAGACCTAAGGTTTGATAGATTCTCATCGAGTGCTAAATAGGCTTATGCGAATCCAGAAACTGAGAGGAGAAGGGAGATAGAATCTTACCATAGAGGATCATGTGAAGAATATAAGAAATCCATGAAAAAATAAGCGGGGAGAGGAGGCCATAGGTGGAGGGACGTGCGTAGAAGGGGATATCCCCCTTGGGTTGGTGTGTCCCGTGAGTGAGGGTGAGGGGGAGTATATTTAGGTTAAGTTTTATTTTTTAATTTACTTTCATTTTAAAGTAATTTAATTTTATTAAATAGGCTAGTCCACACAGTTTGACCCACACAGTTTGGAAAACTGTGCACCAACCGTGTGGGACTCTTTGTTTAAGAACTCCCCTTGCATGGGCTTGGCACACGGTTTGGGAAACCATGTGCAGCCCATGTGAAACACCTCTACCCCCTTAATTTTGGTTTTGGTTGCTGCTATGGGTCGCATGGTTTTCAGACAAACTATTCTCCCTCTTTAGTTTCCCAAAAACCCCGTTTTCTGGGTCGGATGCTCCCCGAACTCTTCAATCCACCCAAGAAACTTAAATGAGCCTTCACCTCATTCCAAAGACATTAGTTTGGAGCATTGCTGGTCTCAGAATTCTGCTTCGAGGCTCGATTTCAAAAACAACTGGTCCATTAATTGAAAAATTTCAAAAACCTTCGTATTTTATCCCAGATCAAAATTCAAATCGTTACAACCTTCCCACCTTAGAACTTCTCATCCCCGAGAAGCCTTATGGAACAACGTACACCACACACAACCTATAGGCACTACTGGAAATAAACTATTTCCCAACGGTTCAGAACCGTTGGGAAAGCCCCTCAAACCGTTGGGAAAGGTTTTCCCAACGGTTCTCATAACCGTTGGGAAGTAAGCCGTTGGGAAAGGTTTTCCCAACGGTTTACTTTCAACCGTTGCAATAGGCCCATAGAAGTTACCCTACCCCAACGGTTTGGGTGAACCGTTGGGATAGTTTTTCCCAACGGTTCTCCCAAACCGTTGGGAAAACCAAATGCCACACATTTTCCCAACGGTTCCAAACCGTTGGGATATACCATGTGGAACAGTTTCCCAACGGTTTTAAACCGTTGGGAATTGGTGAAGTCTTTCCCAACGGTTTAGAACCGTTGGGAAACGACATGCTAAAAACTTATATGCCAACGGTTTGAAACCGTTGGCATACCCTATGCTGCAAATTGCAGCACCCTGCAATTTGCACAGCCCCTGTCCCCTGTCTATCACCACCAGTCATCAGGCCTCATTTTCACCTCATTTTCACCTCATTTTCACCTCATTTTCGATCCAACTATTGTACCAGTAATAAAATAAAACATACATATTCAATTACGAACAAATTCATACACATTTAACATATAATGGATCCTGAAACTATACAAATCCATAATTAAATTACAATTCATAAACATACATAATTCATATATAATTCAATTTAAAATTTAGATGACAATTATACGTGGAATCTGAAATTCAATTCATAATATGATCGGTTTTTTCTATACCATATATTTTTACCTCAAATGATGTCCATTTTAAACAAAATACATACACCTGAAGTGATACCGGCCACACCGCACCTCAGATTGAGGCGGGGTTAACTCGTACACGTCACATTTGACTCATGGATCGTTGTGCTAAAGTATCGACAGAATCCTAATGCGTTTGGTCGGTTTTCCGTATGCCAGTTGATGTTTTTCACTTAAAATGGCGTCCTTTTGAAACAAAAGACGGACACTATGAGTGGTGCCGACCACACCGCGTCTCCAATTGAGGCGGGGTTGATTCGTACACGTCACATATGACTCATGGATCGTTCTCCTAAAGTTTAAATGGAAACCGAATGCGTTTGGTCGGTTTTCCGTATGTACCTAAAATGTTGTCCATTTTAAACAAAAGAGTGACACTTAGACTCATCCCGACCACACCGCGACTCAGATTCATCCCGGGTTGGCTCGTACATGTCACATATGACCCATGGATCATTGTGATAAATTATAAAAAGATTCTGAATGCGTTTGGTCGGTTTTGCGTATGCCAGTTGTTCTTTTCATTTATAATCATGTCCATTTTAAACAAAAGAGACATAGTTAGAGCGGTGTCGGCCACACCACATCTCAGATTAAGACGGGGTTGACTTGTACACGTCACATATGACCCATGGATCGTTGTGCTAAAGTATCGATAGAATCCGAATGCGTTTGGTCGGTCTTCCGTATGTCAGTTGATGTTTTTCACTTAAAATGACGTCCTTTTGAAACAAAAGACGGACACTTTGAGTGGTGTCAGCCGCACCGCATGTCGGATTGAGGCGGGATGATTCGTACACGTCACATAGGACCCATGGATCGTTCTCCTAAAGTTACAATGGAAACCGAATGCGTTTGGTCGGTTTTCCGTATGTACTTAAAATGGTGTACATTTTAAACAAAAGAGAGCCATTTAGACTGATCCCGGTCACACCGCGACTCGGATTGACCCGGGTTGGCTCGTACACGTCACATATGACCCATGGATCGTTGTGATAAATTATCAAAAGATTCTGAATGCGTTTGGTCGGTTTTGCGTATGCCAGTTGTTCTTTTCACTTATAATCCTGTCCATTTTAAACAAAACAGACACAGTTAGAGCGGTGTCGGCCACACCGCGGCTCGGATTGAGGCGGGGATGATTCGTACACGTCACATATGACTCATGGATCGTTCTCCTAAAGTTTCAATGGAAACCGAATGCGTTTGGTCGGTTTTCCGTATGTACTTAAAATGGTGTCCATTTTAAACAAAAGAGAGCCACTTAGACTGATCTCGGCCAAACCGCGACTCGGATTGAACCCGGGTTGCCTCGTACAGGTCACATATGACCCATGGATTGTTGTGATAAATGATCAAAAGATTCGGAATGCGTTTGGTCGGTTTTGCGTATGCCAGTTGTTCTTTTTCACTTATAATCATGCCCATTTTAAACAGAAGAGACATAGTTAGAGCGGTGTCGGCCACACCGCGTCTCGGATTGAGACGGGGATGATTGGTACACGTCACATATGACCCATGGATCGTTCTCCTAAAGTTTCAATGGAAACCGAATGCGTTTGGTCGGTTTTGCGTATGCCAGTTCTTTTCACTTATAATCCTACCCATTTTAAACAAAACAGACACAGTTAGAGCAGTGTTGACCACACCGCGCCTCGGATTGTGGCGGGGATGATTCGTACACCTCACATATGACCCATGAATCGTTCTCCTAAAGTTTCAATGGAAACCGAATGCGTTTGGTTGGTTTTCCGTATGTACTTAAATTGATGTCCATTTTAAACAAAAGAGAGCCACTTAGACTGATCCCGGCCACACCGCGACTCGGATTGAGCCCGAGTGGGCTCGTACATGTCACATATGACTGATGGATGTTGGGTCGGAGGTGATGGCAAGAGGGGGGGTGAATTGCCTTTTTAAAATTAATTAACAATTTAAAACAAATTTAAATGCAGCGGAAAGTAAAATGGCAAGACACAATTGATAACGGAGTTCGGCTTTAAACTCAAGCCTACGTCTCCGCTCCCAACTCAACCGTTAGGAGATTTATACGACCGCTTGCTTTTTAATGGTTATAGCAAGAAACCCACTAGCCGTTTTAAGGTAGGCTAGATCACCTTCTTACAGCTTGCTTTTTTATTATGGTTGTAGCAAGAAACCCAAATTGAAAGAAGAAAAAGGGTGGTTTGTTTTAATACAAACCCAATTAAGAACTAAACAATTGAAGTAAATAATTTAGAACAAACTAGAGGAAGCGTTGAGCGCCAAGAGGTGAGTGTAGTTGATGTAGAGGCAGCCCAAGCTTCAAAGATGGCAATTGGATCTCAAGTAGCCTTTGAGAATTGTCGTAGGAGCCTCAAATGATTAAAATAGCTTTGGTATGCTTCGGTATATGATCGGTAGTGTTCCCGGCATCCATGGATGTCTATTTATAGGAGAAATGCTCCCAAATACTTCAAAATAGCCGTTGGAGGGTTTTCGGAGCCGTTGGGGATCAAGTGGGCAAGCCTGGTCAGTTTGACTGAGCACACCGGCTGGCCGGTGCTGATCCACCGGCTGGCCGGTGCACCAGACAGAAGCAAGGGATTTCTCTGGCTCCACCGGCTGACCGGTGCTGAGCCACCGGCTGGCCGGTGGTCTGGACAGAAGCATGCTATTCTGTCTGGGTTCCACCGGCTGGCCGGTGGTCAGGCACCGGCTGGCCGGTGGTCTGGACAGAAGGTATTCCATTCTGTCTGGGCCCACCGGTTGGCCGGTGGCCAGACACCGGCTGACCGGTGGCACCTGGAAGAGGGCAAGGCCTTCTGCCTTGTCCACCGGCTGGCCGATGGGCTGGATCCGGCTGGCCAGTGACCTTACCGGCTGGCCGGTGGTCTCACACCGGCTGGCCGGTGGACTTAAAATGACGTCTTTTTGAAACAAAAGACCAACACTTTTTGAGTGGTGTCGGCCACACCGCGTCTCCGATTGTGGCGGGGTTGATTCGTACACGTCACATATGACCCATGGATCGTTCTCCTAAAGTTTCAACGGAAACCGAATCCGTTTGGTCGTTTTTCCGTATGTACTTAAAATGGTGTTCATTTTAAACAAAAGAGAGCCACTTAAACTTATGTTGAATCTCCTTATTTCATTTCTTATCACCATATCCATGGGACTGTTCTCCAGACTCTATCACAAAGATTATATCACTTCAAACTATTTATTTATAGATTCCAACCTATCGAATTTCTAGATCATTTAGAAGGTGTGGTTTTTAACCACTGAATAATCCATTAATTTTTATAGCATTATTAATATCAAAACCCTAATAATACCATTCAAGACATGAAAAATTTTATTCATAGGTTGTGATAGATTCAACTTCTATTTTCTTCAGCACTATAAATTCTCTATATATATTTGTATCAAGAGTTCAATGGAAAACTTGTTATGAAACATTATCTTAATGTCTTCCGAGTCAATTTCATCAATTTTTTTATTTCTTCTTACTATTTTAATAAATTAGAACCATTGGTAAGCCTCTATGTAAAGATGATAAATTTCTTGGGACACCTTATTCATCATAGAATAGTTAAGTATAGATTTAAAGTGGTGTCCATTTTAAACAAGAGAGCGACCCTTTGGGTGGTAGCGGTCACACCGTGCCTCGGATTGAGGCGGAGTTGAATCTTACACGTCACATTTGACCCATGGATAGTTGTCCTTAAGTTTCAATAGAATCTCAATGGGTTTGGTCGGTTTGCCGTATGTCAGTTGTTGATTTCACTTAAAATTAAGTCCATTTTTAACAAAACAGTGACACTGTGAGTGGTGTCGGCCACACCGGGCCTCGGTTTGATGCGGTGTTGAATCGTACACGTCACACATGAGTCATTGATCGTTGTGAAAAAGTATCAACGCAATCAGAAGCCGTTAGATCGGTTTGGCGTATGTACGTAAAATATTGTCCATTTTAAACTAAATACATACACTTGGAGTGATACCGGTCACACACAAAATCACCCTTCGACATATCCTACAATGTCTTCAGACCCCACCCTTTCCCCTCGGCTGTCAAAATCACCCTTCGACTATCTGGTTATGATTTTTGACAGCCGAGGGGAAAGGGTGGGGTCTCAATCCGAGGCGCGGTGTGACCGGTATCACTCCAAGTGTATGTATTTAGTTTAAAATGGACAATATTTTACGTACATACGCCAAATCGATCTAACGGCTTCTGATTGCGTTGATACTTTTTCACAATGGACAATATTTTACATCAATATCAATGCCAGGATCAGAAGGACCAGATATGAGTATACTCATGAAAGTGAAAGGTTTTTTCATACACAACCATGAGGGAAGATTATAAATGTGTATAAAAACTGGCCATGTGCTGTGCGAAGTAAGCATCTGCCCAAACGGATCCAGCCCATCGGCCAGCCGGTGGACAAGGCAGAAGGGCTTGCCCTCTTCCAGGTGCCACCGGTCAGCCGGTGTCTGACCACCGGCCAACCGGTGGGCCCAGACAGAATGGGATGTCTTCTGTCTAGACCACCGGCCAGCCGGTGGCCTCCTCACCGGCCAGCCGGTGGAACTCTTTGGAATAGTGAGACCTACTGTCTCACCACCGGCCAGCCGGTGGCCTTCCCACCGGCCAGCCGGTGGCTCCTGGGCAGAAGCTCTCTCCACCTTCCAAGGCACCGGCCAGCCGGTGGGCAAGCACCGGTCAGCCGGTAAGCAAAGTCAAACTAGCCGTTAGAGCTTGACCAGACTTGCCCACTTGATCCCCAACGGCTCCGAAAGCCCTCCAACGGCCATATTGAAGTATTTGGGAGTATTTCTCCTATAAATAGACGTCCATGGATGCCGGGAAGACTACCGATCATATACCGAAGCATACCAAAGCTATTTTGATCATTTGAGGCTCCTACGACAATTCTCAAAGGCTACTTGAGATCCAATTGCCATCCTTGAAGCTTGGGCTGCCTCTACATCAACTACACTCACCACTTGGCGCTCAAGGCTTCCTCTAGTTTGTTCTAAATTATTTACTTCAATTGTTTAGTTCTTAATTGGGTTTGTATTAAAACAAACCACCCTTTTTCTTCCTTCTTTCAATTTGGGTTTCTTGCTACAACCATAATAAAAAAGCAAGCTGTAAGAAGGTGATCTAGCCTACCTTAAAACGGCTAGTGGGTTTCTTGCTATAACCATTAAAAAGCAAGCGGTCGTATAAATCTCCCAACGGTTGAGTTGGGAGCGGAGACGTAGGCTTGTGTTTAAAGCCGAACTCCGTTATCAATTGTGTCTTGCCATTTTACTTTCCGCTGCATTTAAATTTGTTTTAAATTGTTAATTAATTTTAAAAAGGCAATTCACCCCCCCCCCCTCTTGCCATCACCTCCGACCCAACAGGGAAGACATGGTAGCTATCCAAACATATAACCACCATCCTAGATATTAGAAAAATTACCCATAACTCAAAACCTCTGATCGTTGGTAAGTTTATCCAACTCTGGTTGGGAATGTGTAGAAATAACATAAAAATACATGATATATAGATAGCACAAAATACTCAACCTATGGGTTCACATTAACTACATAAATGATATTAACACATAAATCATTTTGAATCAAATTTCTCCGGACATCCCCCCACTCACCCCAGACTCGGACAACTCCCCAATTACCTCGGACATCCCCCACCCCTCGGACAGTCCCCCACTCACCCCGGAAATCCCCCCACCCCTCGGACAGCCCCCCACTCACCCAGGACAACCCCCACCCCTCGGACAGCCCCCCACTCACCCCGGACAGCCCCCCACTCACCCCGGACAGCCCCCCCCCCCACCCACCCCGGACAGCCCCCCCACCCCTCGGACAACCCCCCACTCACCCCGGATAGCCCCCCACACACCCCGGACATCCCCAACCCATCGGACAGCCCCCCACTCACCCCGGACTCACCCCGGACAGCCCCCACTCACCCCGGACAGCCCCCACCCCTCGGACCCCCCCCCCCACTCACCCCGGACATCCCCCCACCCCTCGGACAACCACCTGGACAGCCCCTAGCAATACCAAGATTTCTAAGAACCGAAAATTTATAAATGATATTAACACATAAATCATTTTGAATCAAAACAAGTCATACACCCAAGATTAAATGTCCCAACACACACCCAAATAAAACACACACCCAAAACAAGTCATACACACCCAAAACAGTAGATGAAAAACATCAAAATGATAGATTAGAAGTGTAGAACTAATTAATTTAATGAAAACAGAAAACACAAAACAGAAAACAAATAAGATAAAGATATAGCCGTGTGGGCAAATCAAAATAGAAAATAAAAAATAGATTAACAGCATTAAAAATAACATATGACTTACAGATTTGGAGTTCTCACCTAAAAAATTGACTAATTGAAGATGGGGAAAGAGTTCTCCAACCTGGGTGAGAGCACCAGAGGGGATGAGAGCTTCGGCAGAGGGGATTTAGGGCTGCAGTCGCACGGGAAGGGAAAGAAACCGGGCTTCTGTTTATGAGGGAAACATTCCCAACGGTTTTTAAAACCGTTGGGATATGAATTCTATACCAACGGTTTAAAAAAACCGTTGGTATACATCCTTCCCAGGAGGACTTTTACCAACGGTTTAACAAAACCGTTGGTAAAAGATGGCCTTTCCCAACGGTTTTCATAAACCGTTGGGGAAAGGCTTGGATCTCCTTCAAATACCAACGGTTGACAAGAACCGTTGGCAAAACCTCTCAAATACCAACGGTTATACTAAACCGTTGGTATGTAAGTGTTGGGAAAACTCCAGTTTCCAGTAGTGAGGGGTTGGGAGACTTTGTTCAAAAAATAAAGTTGTGTTCCCAAATTCCCAATGCACCTTGAAGTACTTGAAAGGTAACCAGAACTTAAACCATTTAAAACTCAATCCAGTTCTCATTCTCCAACTGAAACATTAAGACAAATCTTACCCGAGCGCATCTGCCTAGGGAGACGATCCCATCGTCATCTCCCTAAGCATACCATTGACGATACTTCCCACCCTATATGTTTAACGTTGAATGAACAAATCTATACCACGATGAAAACAACCATTGGATTTTCCTTATAAGCACACCCTTAAGCATTTGAAAATGATCCAGGCATGATTTTAAAACAATTGAACGATCAATTTCCCATCGAACCCAAAGCCCAAGTCAACCTGGATTTTCATAAAAAGCATCGGCTAACACCAACCAAACTCATCTTCTCTTTACGATGTGCCTTTAATATGGTTCTTCACCAGCTATAACCATTTAACAAGGGAGGAAAGAGTCAAGCCTCTTGGCTGAATAATCAAGAAGACATCTGTCTTAGATGGATTTCATTTTAAAGCCAAACCGTGATGCCTTCTCCCAAGGCATCCTGCATTTACAACAAACATGCACACCGAAGTATATCCCTGACTTCTGGTGACTTCCTAAGATCAGACCACAAGGGAAAACATGCATCCAGCATGAAACACCAAAAGTGAACCACCCAACCAAGCCCAACGACTTTAAAGTGTTCTGTGCGGCATAAGACCGATTCTCTCTTAGTGCATCTAGGATGAAGATAAGATAGGGGACATGCTAGTAAATTAGTAGAGTAAACTAAGAGGATTTAAAAGGTTTCTAGCCAATCATACCCAATCACTAGAAAGAATAATAGTCAAACCACAACTGGATAACTTCAAAGAAGTAACTTGGCTTCGCCTACTAACACGTCAAAATGATTTAAGACTTGCATGACTCAAAGGCATTCAAACATGGTCAACCATTCCAAAAAGGCATTTATGTAGTGTCACTTCTACTTGGAAGGCCACATTACCCAGATTCGACACAACACTCCCCGACTTAGGAGTGTCCTAGTCATTGAAGGGGAAGAAGATCAACTAGCCACTCATGAGCGCACTAGAACAAAACAACACAAATGGACGTGTGACGCTCCTCTGAGACATAATCACAACGTCAAAACATTTTAGAAAACCAAACCAACAAGCTAGTGTGTCAAAACACCCAATTATTTAGAAACTCATCCAAAGCATGGGGACAAAACAATTTTTAAATGCTAACGTCACTCTACATGGAGATGACTCGAGACCGTACACATAGGCAAAACACTCAACGATTTAACCGAACACAATCGGTTCTTTATTTCATTTAACACTCGATGGTACCACATGCATCAACGCATACTATATGAGGGAAAGAGAAGGGATCAAACAACCAAATAAACAACTGAACATGCCCGAGGCATGTCTAACCAGCTGGAAACGATCATTACCCATTGTTCATACCCACAACAATATGAAGGAAATGATGACTACCCATCCAAACAAGGGTATCATTTTAAAACTAAAAGTCCTACTTGGGACAATGGAACTCGAACGGTACCCACATTAGAAAACAAAAGTCACTAGCAAGGTATTCAAGTTTCTAAGGGACCTACCTACTATAGGCTATCCCCTTACGAAGAACAAGCATCGACCCAAGAATTTGGCCACACCAACAAATTCACTAGGCTAAAGTCGATCATCAAGCCATTTCTAAAGATAAAACATCCTACAAAAAACTCCTACAATTCCGTTCCAAGGTATCTAAAAAGGAAAAGCTCAAGCTACCCACACACAAGGGTTTCACCAAGGTCACCACTACAGGTTCCATTTCCAAGCCCTTTTTATTTATTCATATTTCATCTTTAATCATTAAAAAGTTTTCATTTAAAATATCAAGTACCATTTTTTTCGAAACAAAACTCAATATACTTGATTTTCAAACAATAACCCAAGGGAAAAACATGCAAGTTTCTCAAACTTCTTTCTTCTAAACATTAAACATTCAAAGTTATCCCTTCATAAATAGGAAATTTATCACCTAAATTCCTTTTAATTGTTAAGGTGAACTAAAAGGGTCCCATTAATCCATTTCACTTCAGATAAATGCTAAATAGATTTTACATAATTAAGCATTTCGAGAAGCATCATGTCATAATATTTAACATGGGTTTCCATTTCCCAATTCATGAGGTGCCCATACACTTCATGGATTGATAATTGGCTCCCATTTATCAAAACCAAAATCCATTTTAGATTATAGTATGCTCAAATACATAACAGACCATCCCTATGGGTGGCTATATACTAACATATAAAGAGACCATACACTTTATAGTTTGGCAGTTGGACCCCTTTAATTATAATCAAAATCACTTTAGAATTTAAATGATCACATACATATATAGCAGTGTAGATAGATGAGTGGCTATCTACCAACCTATAAAGCACCCATACACTTTACAGTTTGGAATTTGGCCCCCTTTAGTCAAAAAAATTTCACCTTAGATTTTAAACTTAGTATCCTTTATGTTTCAACAATAGCCTTAAAATGTATTCATATTATGCTAAAAAATGTTTTAAATATATGGGTTAATATTTCCTAGTTATAAGGTTCTCAGACACCTTACAAGCAAAAACTGGTTCATGATTATTCACAACCCATGTATTTTCATCCCATGCAACGATTACATATTATCCAAAAATAACATGTTATCAAAAGCAGTAACCCAGAGTCATGGCATATCATTCAAGAAATGCATGCTACTAAAAAAAAGGCATGGCATAACATATTCCAAGCATACTACACTAATAGGCAAGCATGCTTTAAGACTACCTAAGCAGGCACAAATATAATCATGTTATTAAAACACCTAACATGGCATAACACTCATGGAATAATTTCCAAATCAAAAAGAAACCTACATATGCTATGCAACTACATGGCATGGAATATGCATGTCATGTGCATGGAATGTGAATTTACTATGTGCCTACGATGATGCATGTAATGAGACTTACTTTCCATATCAGGCTAAGGGTAAAATACTAGAAATTTAAAAAAACCATTAAGAAGAAGAAATACAATAGTCACTCAAGGTGAAATCATATCAATTGTAATAGAAAACAACATGAACAACAATCCCATCCCTGGTCACTTAGTCAATTCCTGTACGTGGGGTGATCAGTCCCAAGCACGACTATTAACCAAGAGCTGACACATTACTAGTCTCAGGCACATATCCCCATATGCCTAAGTCTATAAACTAGTAGCGAGGGTATACGGATAGTCAGTGGGGAGACTATACCCTCATATTCAGAGTGCACAACAGAAATAAATAATAAACTCAGACAAAAGCAGGAGAAAATATAAAGCAATAGTTAACTGAATAAAGAAAGTGGCCAACACCAGTTTATACAATGCATGTATTTTAAAGTGATACATATCTGAAAGTGTTGGACCCTCCATGATATTGTGGTTTTCATAATCAAAAATTATTTCAATATACAGATTCTACTCTTTTAAGAAATTTTAATATCTCTATGTGAATCAATTTTGTAATACAACAACATATACTTTAATAAGTCAATTGCTTATAGGTCATGAATCAATATGTTTACAAGTGTATTTTTACATATACTTTGATTAAAAATTCCTCTTGTAATGGTATATACAAGACAGACTCTTCACAATCTTTTTTGGATTCCCTGAGACCGAAGTTGACACACCGAAGTTTGACAAAATTCGACAGACCGAAGTTGACACACCGAAGTTCACAAACCGAAGGATGACTCACCGAATTTCGACAAACCGAAATACGACAAACTGAAATATGACACACCAAAGTATGACCGACCAAAGTTCGACAGACCGAAGTTGACACACCGAAGTACAACAGACCGAAGTATGACAGACTGAAGTCGACACACCGAAGTTGACACACCGAAGATGATAGACCGATATTATCAAACCGAATCCAACACATCGAAGATGACTCACTGATTGATATAAATAACTGTTTCCATTTTATTAATTCAAATTTATTTCTAACGATCATATGTAGAAAAATTAATGTTTCTGGCATTATTTAATGTTGTCTATAGGAGTATCTGTAGACAAGTACGAGGTACATGCATGTGTGAATATCTTTATGTCTAGAGGATCGTAGAGTATAAAAGGACCTCATATTTTACATTAAAGATATGACAATAGCAGTACACACTAAGACACAGACTGTGCGAATACGAAAAGAGAATAACCAAGACCTTGATATTACAAGAAGACTGTAACAAGCTACCTTCTCCAAAAAAGGGCTTCAGTATACATCGAGACATTAAAGAAGATGAACCTTTTTCACTCCTTGAAGCTGGATTATAGAAATTTAGATACTCTGTTCTGAAGATAACTTCTAGAAGAAGACTCAAATACCATATTCTCAACATTCATTGAGTCTAGAGCCTTAATTCACAACACACAGATAATTATTAACTCTATTCTCTTTATTAACTCGGTTGTGTTTTATATTCTGTATTTGAGAAGTGTGTATATTTTTTTGTATAACACACAATGTCTCCTGAGCATAACTGGAGGATATCAAACTATACTCATACTCAATCACTTTTTACATTTTTTTCCCATGAATAACTGTGGTAGAGGTCAAGTGTGACCTGTACAGCTGGGTGTGCTATTGTAAACCCTGATCCAGGGTGTGGATCAAAAGTTTATTTATATAAACTACTTGGTGGAAGGTTATCAACAAGTGGAGAGGATTAAGTCTCTTCTTGAGACTGAACCTCTTGTTTACATTGTTGTGCCAATATTCAATTACTCTGCTTTGTTTTATCCTCTGCTTATATTTTCCAAAACATAAAATTGTTTTTATTGCACTTTCATAGTTAGTTTTGGTTAGTGTGTGTATTTGTTTAATTTAGTAGACTTGTTTCAAAAGTTGAATTGGTGTTCTATACTGATTCATTTGAGTATTAATCACCCTTTGAGAAACCTGTTGACCAGTTGAACATTTACATTTCTATTGCCTTAATTAACTGGGCCATTTTTAAAATTGGGGGTTTTATTAACCATAAAGTTTTTAACAGAAATTTTAATTGGAACTCAATTCACCCCCCCTCTTGAGTATCCAATCCAAACAACATTTGGTATCAGAGGTTTATTTATTTTCAAATTTTTTAATTTATTTTCAAATGTGATTTTAGTTGTATCTTAAAGATCTTAAAATTTTTGCCATATCTAAATTTTCAGTTCTTTAAATTCTAAGTAACTATGGAAAATAGAGTTGAGGGTGCTTCTACTAACAATCCACCTTTATTTAATGGTAATAACTATTCTATGTGGAAATTAAAAATGAAAATTTATCTAGAGAGTATGGGACCTAAAATCAAGGATACAATTGAAGAGTAACATGTATTGCCTGCTACTGCTAGGGACACACGGTCTCAGCTGACTAAAGCTACATATAATAATAACTATAAAGCAATGAATGCATTGTACTATTCTCTAGGTGATGATGAATTCAATAAAATATCTTCTTGTAAAACTACATATGAAATTTGGGATACTTTAGCTGTTTCTCATGAGGGAACAACTAATGTTAAATAAATGAAATTAAATACATACACTATTAAATATGATAATTTTAAAATGAAGTCTGATGAGATTATATCTGAAATGTATCTCAGGTTCAAAGAAATAGTGAACACTATGAGTATGCTTGGAAAACTAGTGGACAACAAGGACCAAATCATGAGACTACTTTGATGCCTACCGGACAGATGGAGGGGAACTTTTGTTTCCATCTGAGAATCTTGTGACATAAGCAAGCTACCAGTTAAAGAACTAGTAGGCAAGCTTATGATGTATGAGGAAGAACTTAAGGTGAATAAAGAAGTAGATGAGGAACCAAGGAACAAATCAGTAGCATTCAAGACTACTACCTTAAAGAGAAAAAAAAGAAAAAGTTTAAGTTCATGCAAAAAGATCCACTAGTGAAGAGTCAGATTCAGATAGTGATGAGGAGATGGCTCATCTTGCAAGGAGATTCAAAAAGTTCTACAGAACGAAGAGATTATTCAGGAAGTCAAACTACAAGGGAAAATATGATAGTAAAGGAAATGGAAGAAAGACAGAAAATGGAATGACAACTCAAATGAAATAATCTGCTATGAGTGTAAATGAAAAGGTCATGTGAAGGCAGACTGTCCCAAGCTGAAATTCAAGAAGAAATATGAAGACAAGGGAAAGGATATAAAAAGTCTATGAAAGATACCTGGGTTGATTTAGAAGAAATCTCCAGTGGATCTGATGCTTCTGATAGTGAACTGAACAATCATGCTAACTTATGTTTCATGACAGAAACATCTTAGGTAACACTTTACTCTCCTATACATAATGCCTATTATTATGAGAATAAGATTGAGTTACATAATGATGAAGATATATCTAAGGATGAACTATTTGAATATTGTTAAATGCTTGAGGATACCTTTAATGAGATCAAGGACAAATATAAATCACTAAATAGACAACATGCTTTAAATGCAAATTATAAGTCAAGTCTGGATATTGAGAAAGAAAAATGTGATTAATTGTTAAAAGAAAATACCGAACTCAAATTATCAAATGAACAATTAAAGAAAGATCTTGAAAAATTTACTGTTGGTAAAGATACCCCGAATCAATTGATAGGACAATAGATTGCCCCAAAATATACAACCGGTCTAGGATATCATCCTGGACAGAGAAGGATCATTAAAACTAAATTTATTCCAAAATCTGGATAATTCACAACTAGTTCAAGTTCTAGACCATTTATTGAAAAAAAAATCTCTAAAGGACCAAACAAAGTGTTTATGTCTCAAAATATATCTTCTGATTATAGGAAATCTATGAGACAAGTATGGGTTCCCAAAGTTTTACTTTCTAACCTCTCAAGATCCAAGAAAATCTGGGTACCAAAGTTACCCCATGTCTAATATGTTTTGCAGGTATGTTTCCTAAAGATTTCCTGTAAGACTCTGTGTTACTTGGACAATGGATGTTCAAGAAATATGACAGGAGAATACTTATGTTTTATGAGCCAAATCAAGGTTAATGGTGGACACGTAACTTTTGGTGAAAATGCAAAGGGAAAAATCGCCAGCTTAGGCCAGATCGGTAACCCTAATACAGTATTAATTTCCAAAGTAATTTTTGTTGATGGATTAAAGTACAATTTACTTATCATCTCTCAGTTGTGTGATGATGGTTTCAATGTTAAATTTAAAAATGATGCATGTAATGTTTTTAATTCCAAAAATGATTTAATATTTATAGCTCTTAGAAATGAGAATGTGTATGTTGTTGACTTAAATTCTTTATCTAAGAAAAACGTTTCTTGCTTAAATACTTTTCATAAGAAATCCTGGTCGTGGAATAGAAGATTAGGACATCGCAATGTGCACTATCTTAGGAAATTGAATAGGAAAGGTTTAGTTAGAGACTTACCTAAACTAGAATTCCCACTTAACAAAGTGTGCAATCCCTGTCAAAAGGGAAAGCGACACAAAGTTTCTTTCAAACCAAAGAAATAAGTTTATAATTCTCAACCGCTTGAGTTGGTTCACATGGATTTTTTTGGACCATCAAGAGTTTCAACTTTAAATGGGAAGCACTATGTTTATGTACTTGTAGATGATTTTTCTAGATACACTTGGGGTATAATTTCTAGCTCACAAAAGTGAATCTTTCTCTTATTTTATCAAATAATCTAAGTCTGTGGAAAACCTTAGTGGACTTATAATCAAGACCTTGAGAAGTGATCATGGTCGTGAGTTTGAAAATTAGGAGTTTGAATCTTATTGCTCACACAATGGATATAGTCACAATTCCTCTGCTCCTAGAACACCTCAACAAAATGGAGTCGTGGAAAGAAGAAATAGGACCCTTCAAGAAATATCTAGGACTATGCTTAGTGAATATAATTTACCAATTTATTTTTGGGTTGAATCTGTAAATACATATTTTTATACCATTAATAGAGTCTTGATTAGACCTATTCTTAAGAATACCCCTTATGAACTTTGGAATAATAGGAAGCCTAAGGTTAACTACTTTAGAGTTTTTGGTTTCAAAGTCTATATCCTTAATACTAAGGACAAATTTTCCTCTAAGAGTGATGAAGGAATTTTCCTAGGTTACTCAATCTCAATTAAAGCCTATAGAGTATTCAATAAGAAAACCAAAGGTGTGGAAGAGTCAGTTCATGTCAAATTTGATGAGACTGATCCACATGAACCCAAAACCTCTCTTTAATATCTTGAGGAAGATATGTCAATTCTGAACCTTAATGATAATGATGGTGAATCCCGTGTAAAAGTAACCAATTCTGGGAATCTTCTAGAATCTGAACCTTTTGAGTCTGAACCAATAGACAATCATGAGGAGTCTAGTTCAACTCTTTCTAGAGGTATTCAAACTCTCAAGAATCATCCTTTAGATTTTGTAGTAGGTTATTTAAATCGAGGGATACAAACTAGAGCTTCTCTGAGAAACCAGGTTGAACATCAAGATTTTCGTTCACAGCTTGAACCCAAAAATATTAATGATTCTATCAATGATGAATTTTGGGTGATTTCTATGAAAGAATAATAAAATCAATTTGAAATAAACAAAGTCTGGGAACTATTTGGAAGACCTAAGGACACTTTGACAATAGGCACTAAATGGGTTTTTAGAAACAAAGTTGATGAGTCTGGTAATATAGTTAGAAATAAGGCTAGATTATTTGCACAAGGTTATAGTCAAGAGGAAGGAATAGACTATGAGGAGACCTTTGCACCTATAGCTAGGTTATAGGCCATTAGGATACCACTTGCTTATACAACTCATCTAAATTTCAAAATTTATCAAATGGATTTCAAAAGTGCTTTTCTAAATGGGTATATAGTTGAGGATGTGTTTGTTGAACAACCCCCTGGATTTAAAAATCCCCATTTTTCAAACCATGTGTTTAAACTTTCTAAATATTTATATGGTTTAAAGTAAGATCCATGAGCTTGGTATGATAGACTTAGTTCCTTTCTTATATCAAAAGGTTTTACTAAAGGAATAGAAGATCCTACTTTGTTTATTAAAAGGATTTCCAAAGATGTTTTGATAGTACAAATTTATATAGATGATATAATTTTTGGATCTTCTAAAAAAACTTTATGTGCTGGTTTTTCAGAAATAATGCAAAATGAATTTGAAATGAGTTTAATGGGAGAACTTAAAATTTTCTTGGGATTTTAGATTTTTCAAAATAAAGATGGTATTATTTTAAATCAAAGTAAATATACTAAATATCTTTTAATTTTTTTTTGGTTTGGATGGTAGTAAAGGTAGTGATACACCTATGAGTACCACTTAAAAATTGGATGCTGATGAAGCTGGTGAATTAGTGGATCAAACCAACTACAGAGGTATGATAGGAAGTCTGCTCTATCTTAGTGCTAGAAGACCTGATATTATGTTCAGTGTATGCATGTGTGCTCACTTTTAAGCTAATCCAAAATAATCTCATATGTCGTTAAAAGGATTTTCAAATATCTCAAATATACTCCCAACTTAGGACTATTTTATCCAAGAGGACAACCATTTGATTTAATAAGTTATTCAGATACTGACTTTGCTGGTTGTAAACTAGATAGAAAAAACACCTCTGGGACATGTCACATGTTAGGAAAGTCACTAGTATTATGGTGCAGTAAAAAACTGAATTCTGTTGCATTATCTACAGCCAAAGCAGAATACATTGCTGCTGGTAGTTGTTGTGCACAAATTTTGTGGATGAAACACACTTTACTAGACTATGGATATCAATTCAAACATGTATCCATTAACTATGACAACACTAGTGCTATTAACATTTCTATAAATCCAATATCTCATTCCAGAACAAATCATATTGATGTAAGACATCACTTTCTGAGAGATCACTATCAAAAAGGTGATATAACATTTGAGTTTATTGGGACTAAACATCAGCTTTCTGATATATTCACTAAACCTTTAAATTCTGAGAGAATGAATTACATCAGAGATGAACTAGGAATGACAAATCAGCAACCGATCTTTATGAAACCAATCTTTATAAAATCGATCTTTATGAAACCGATCTTTATGAAACCGATCTTTATGAAACCGATCTTTATGAAACTGATCTTTATGAAACTGATATTTATAAAACTGATCTTTATAAAACTGATCTTTATAAAACCGATCTTTCTAAAACCAATTTTTGTGAAACCAATCTTTGTGAAATCGATTTTTTGTGAAACCGATCTTTGTGAAACCAATTTTTGTAAAACCGATCTTTATAAAACCGATCTTTATAAAACTGATTCTTTGACACCGATATACTTAAAGGCTGTTTTGTAAATTCCGCATGCTTTAAGTGAAACGACGCTGTTTTATCTATGTTAACTTGTCGTGTTTAAATTTTATGTTTTTCGATTTACAATCCCTAAATGATATATTAACTCCAATACATACCGACCTTTCACCTTCTCCATAGCCATAAAGCTTTCTACATTTAGTCTCTCTCTCTCTCTCTCTCGACTTTCGACCTCTAAACACAAGTTAGAATCCGAAGCTTCGTCATGGCAAGGACTAAGCATGCAATGGAAGAAACTCACAAATCTCCTCCTGCTAAGCGTCAGAAGGGTGAAACTAGCGGTACTGCGAAACCAAGCTTAGAAATCCAAGTAGTTACAGCTAAAAAGGAAGTGTCTGCTGAGTGGCTTCTGTCAAGAAAATCTTTTCTACTAAAGGTACTGGAATCTCAAGGGTGGATCAGTTGGTTTACCAACAATGAAAGACCATATTATCCCAAACTAGTGCATATGTTTTACCAGCATTTGAGTATAACACTTGATGAATCCGAGGCAGAAAAAATGAAATCTATGGTAAAAGGAAAGGAAGTATCTTTTTCGTCCAAGGAATGGGTTGAATTCTTAGAGGTACCTCATGAAGGTGTCTATGCTGACTATCCTGGTAATATTCCACCATCTTCAAAATTGTTTTCATATGGAGATGCTCTAAAGGAGATGACTGGAAATGAAGAATCTGAATAGACTGTTGCAAATGAATTTGAAGGAGAAGTGAGATTGCTTTTTAAGTTCATACAACATCAAATCTGTCCAAGGAAGGGAGATTTCTCTGCTATGAAATATCAGGATTTCTTCTTGATATTTTTGTTGAAACATGGAATAAAGGTGAATCTGTGAAGACATCTCATGGTACATATTTATGATTTGATTAAGACATCTAAGAAGTCCATCTGCTTATACTATCTGAGAATGATTTTTTCCATGTTGAAAGAATTAGACTGTGTAGAAGATAGAGATGAAATGATAACTGCCTATAGTGGTTTTTGTCTTTAGAAAGACATTTGTAAAAGGATGAAAATCTTCTAGAACCCATGGAGGAGATGTTGGGTAGGAGATGAAGAAAGGTTGTATGAGGAGTTCAATCTAGTTGACCATCCTTTTAGACCAAAGGACCAAGTTGATCCAGGTCTCAAACCTGGAGAAGTTCCTATCTATTATGATGAGGAAGCTAAGGCTGAAGTGCCTAGGAAAGAAGGATCTCCTTTTGATGATAGGAGTGATCCTGATATTGTTGAAAGTCCCAAGAATATGACTTATGGACCTGCTAGTCCACCTATGGAATTGCCTTCAAGAGAAACTATTCTAGGTGATGAATAAGAAGAAGAAACATAAGTTACTGGAGTTGAAGGTTATGTTATAAAATCAGATAAGGAATCTGTTGATGATGATGATGGTGGTGGTGGTGGTGGTGGTGATAATGGTGATGATGGAGGAAGTTTTGAGCATGTGAGAGACTCTCTAAAAGTGGGGCAACAAGTGGTTGACAGATCCAGTGAGGAATATGTTCATGGAGCTGGTGATGGAATTGAGCCTACTGATCAACAAGATGATGATCATAGAGATTCTGGACATGAGGTCAGATCACTCCATCCCAATGATGAAAACCAAGAGATCATTTCGGAATTGAATGATATTATAGTTGCTGGCCAGGAAGAAGAAGATGTAGTTCCACTGCCTCAAATTGAGGAAGTACCTGGTGAAGTTGAAATAGCTGGAGCTCAGGAAGAACCTGAAGTTTGGTTGGTTCCTATCCCCAGACAAGGTGTTATTTCTAGGGAGCAGGATGAAGAAATTGATGATATTAATGTTATTCCTCAGCCTCAGGGAAGAAGGGTAAGAATTAATACCGTTGAGCCAAGATATTGGACCTGTGCTAAAGAGTGGAATAGTAATCCATGCTACATTCTTTTTGGTTTAGATTATGACTCAGATGAGGAAAGGGTACCTCCTCCTCCTGTTCCTCAAGTCCATGCTGATCCCGAACCTATTGCATCTATTCCTCTAGCCGAACCTCCACCTCAAAAACCTATATCTTAGTTAGTGCCCAGTGACTATGTCACCAAGGATGATTTGGAAAAATTTAAGAATGAGATATGTGAGTCTGTGATAGTTTCAAAGGGATCCAGAAATGAATCCTCCACCACAATAAGTATCTCAGATGCTGATGCAGCAAAAATAGAAAGAATAGTGATTCAGGAGATTCAACCAAATCTTATTACTACATCTGAAACTATTATTAGACACAACACTTTGCTGAGAGAAGAAGTAAGAAAGACGATAAATGAGCTGAATTCCTTAACCTCTAACTTTAATATCTCCTTTAGTGGTGTTATAGAAGTTCTTAGGAACTTGGTAACTCATCTACTCAGTGTATATTTGAAAAAGTTGAAAGAATAACTTGGAAAAATGTTGTCTGGCCCATCTAGTTCCAGGAGTGGAAGAAGTGTTACTGCTGATATGGAGTCTCTCAAGGGTGTGATGAGAGAGGAAATTCAAAAACTCCAGCTTGATTCAGATAATGAAACCCTTGAAAAAGTACATTGGAGTACATATCTTGTTTACAATATGGTCATATAGTGCACTAATGAAGCCTCTGCAGCTCAGAAAGAAATTCAGGAAAAAGTGGATAAGTATTTCACTAAGATATATACCAAGCATGACCTCATCAACAGTTTCAAGTTTATGGCAGAAAATCTTCAAATTCTCTCAATCACCGAAGCATTCAAAAGGCAAGTTCTCTAATTGAAAGAGTTTACACCTTTACTGAGTAAATTTATGGAGAATAAGGATGACTTTGAGAAGGAAATGCAATATGGAGGAGAAATCATTAATGACTTCATCAAACTCCTCAAACCTTATCTGCATGTTTAGGATGAAGCTATTGTGGTCTCTCCAGCTACTTCAATTGGTACTGCCTCTCGGGCTCCTACTCCAATGATTGTCTCTTAAGATCTTAATCATATTCGATCGATCATTATTGAGCAGTCTCCCAGTCATTTGTTGTCAGAGAGAAGGCCTACCCTTACAGCTACTATTCCTACAGGTCTTGCTCTGCCTGGATTGTAATCAGATCACCACCATCCTCTGCCACTTCCAATCCTTCTTCTTCTCCATTGGATCCTTCATAAAAAGGCAAAGATCCTCATCATCCAAAGCCTTAATGATGGATTGTTTCTTTTTGATAGGGATTTGGTCTTTTTGTTTATCTTGTACTCTTATGACTTTGAATGAAAATTCTTATGGTGTATTTATTTTCTCTTATTTCCCCTTACTGCTTTTATCTTTTTTTAATACTAAAAGGGGGAGAAAATAAGGATGGTATATAAAATAAGGATGGAATATAATTGAGGGGGAGATTTGTTTTAAATAAATTCTATCAATGCCAAACTTTAGTTATATTGGACAAATACATTCATCTATGTTAAATCTATCTTTATTCTATATATTTTCATGTATGCCATAATTTTTTATTATCAAAAAGGGGGAGATTGTTGGACCCTCCATGATATTGTGGTTTTCATAATCACAAATTATTTCAATATAGAGATTCTACTCTTTCAAGAAATTTTAATATCTCTATGTGAATCAATTTTGTCATACATCAACATATACTTTCATAAGTCAATTGCTTATAATTCATGAATCAATATGTTTACAAGTTTATTTTTACATATACTTTGATTAAAAATTCGTCTTGTAATGGTATATGCAAGACAGACACTTTACAATCTTTTTTGGATTCCCTGAGACTGAAGTTGACACACCAAAAGTTCGACAAAATTCGACAGAACGAAGTTGACACATCGAAGTTCGACAGATCGAAGGATGACTCACCAAAGTTTGAAAAACCGAAATACGACACACCAAAATACGACACACCCAAGTATGAAAAACTGAAGTTCGATAGACCGAAGTTGACACACTGAAGTACGACAGACCGAAGTATGACAGACCGAAGTCGACACACTGAAGTTGACACACTGAAGATGATAGACTGATGTTATCAAACCGAAGCCGACACATCGAAGATGACTCACCGATTGATATAAATAATTGTTTCTATTTTATTAATTAAAATTTATTTCTAATGGTCATATGTAGACAAGTTAATGTTTCTGACATTATTTAAAGTTGTCTATAGGAGTATCCACAGACAAGTACGAGGTACATGCACGTGTGAAGATCTTTATGTCTAGAGGATCATGGAGTATAAAAGGACCTCATCTTTTACGTTAAAGATATGATAGTAGCAGTACATGCTAAGACACAGACTATGGGAATATCAAAAGATAAAACTAAGCACTTGAGATTACCAGAAGACTGTAACAAGCTACCTTCTCCAAAAAAGGGCTTCATTATACATCAATACATTAAAGAAGCTGAACCTGTTCACTCCTTGAAGCTGGATTACAGAAATTGTGATACTCTGTTCTGAAGATAAATTTGAGAAAAAGACTCAAATACCATATTCTCAACATTCATTGAGTCTAGATCCTTACTTCACAACACACATAGAATTCTTAACTCTATTCTATTTCTTAACTCTATTGTGTTTTATATTCTCTATTTGAGAATTGTGTATATTTTTTTGTATAACACACACTGTGTCCTGAGCATAACTAGAGGATATCAAACTATCCTCATACTCAATTACTTTTTACATTTTGTTTTCCACGAATAACTATGGTAGAGGTCAAGTGTGACCTGGACAGCTGGGTGTGTTGTTGTAAACCCCGATCCAGGGTGTGGATCAAAAGTTTATTTATATAAACTGCTTGGTGGCAGGTGATCACCAAGTGGAGAGGATTAAGTATCTGCTTGAGACTGAACCTCTTGTATACATTGTTGTGCCAATCTTCAATTACTCTGTTTTGTTTTATCCGCTGCTTATATTTTTTAAAATATAAAACTGTTTTTTATTACACTTTGATAGTTAGTTTTGGTTAGTGTGTGTATTTGTTTAATTTAGTAGACTTTTTTTGAAAATTTGAATTGGTGTTCTACACTGATTCATCTGAGGATTAATCACCCTTTGAGAAACCTATTGACCAATTGAACATTTATATTTCTACTACCTTAATTAACTGGGACGTTTTTAAAATTGGGGGTTTTCTTAACCATAAAGTTTTTAATAGAAATTTTAATTGGAACTCAATTCACCCCCCTCTTGAGTATCCACTCCGACCAACAGAAACCAGTAAGAAAAATATCATTCTTTATATCTCAATACAAAAATAAGGAAAAGAATCAAATCCCCAAGGGTGATCTCCATGAGCATCTCAAGCTCCCACTTGGTCCTTTTCTCCTAACTCCCAAGTACAAGCAACCAAAAACAAGCAAGATTGAAGGTCCTGCAAACAAGTATAGTCTACTCGGGTACCCCAGCACAATGGCGGCCCAAGTAGGGTGTGAGATATAAATCTCAGTAGGCTGGGACCATCAATTTATAGCTCAATCTAGACAATTTAATATGATTAAATAGTGTGCAGTTATAACCAAGTAATAACAGAGTTGAATAAATAATTTACAACCCATCTAGGTTCCTAAGGGACACCTAACAAAGATACCTACTTCAGCACATAGCTGAAAATAAGAGTCTAAATAGGAACTATATATATAGAATGCATAAATAAATCCTTTAACACATTATTTGATATTCTTTATTTAACTACAAAATACCCAGGTTCCCATGGACACCCATATCTCAATACCTATCTCGGTTGTGCCGGAGTTTGAACCGTTTCTCATATTCAATTCACAAATCATTACATAATATCATTTTTCATTAACCATTTAATTCAATTCATGTTTGACCAATTGGACCCACATTCCAAAGTCAATTAATGGGTGTATAACATCATCTCTAGAACCCTCATGAGTATTTGGAGCACTAGTCCTTGTCTCACAACCCATGAGTATTTAGAGCATCAATCCGTGTCCTATAAAAGAAAATTTGCAAGCATGTTGGGTGTAGAATGCCATTTCTAGATCCCCGTGTTTATTTGGAGCATCAGTCTCTATCTCACAACCTGTTTATTAATCACACACACACACACGCACGCACGCACACACACACACACACACACATATATATATATCACATGTGTAGAATGTCATGTCTAGCACCCCAAGATCCTATCCATTAATTAATTCATAAATTAATTAATCGAGTCCATTAATTAATTCAATAACTCATTAACAACAAATCATTCACTACTAACTCAACAAATAGTCAAACACAACAATTCCATTAGTTAACTCAACAATTAACTAATGATTACTATAAAATTAATTAATTCAAACATTAATTAATCTCATCAATTTATCTAATTAATTTAACAATTAACAAATAAAAAGGCAACCATGTCAATATCACATAATTTTTTCTATAATTAATTATTACACAACAACCATCTCAATATTACATAATTAATTATACAATTAATTATTATGCGTCAACCATCTCAATATAACATAATTAATTCACAAAATAATTATCTCAAGGAAATCATCCCAATATCACATAATTAATTCATAAATTAATTATCTCTAAATAAAGCGTTTCAATATCACATAATTAATTCACAAATTAATTATCTCAATGCAGTTTTTTCAATATAACATAATTAATTCACAAATTAATTATCTCAACAAAGCCCAAATAAAAATCTCATAATTAACCCCTGATTAATTATCTATATTATAATCTCATAAAACATAATTAATTCACACTTAATTATCTCAACTTAACGAGTTTAATATCTCATAATTAATCCCCTGATTAATTATTATCTCAAAGCACATAATTAATTCATAATTAATTATTTCAACTTAACCAAATTAATATCTCATAACTAAACCCCCGATTAATTATCATCTCAAAGAACATAAATAATTCATAATTAATTATTTCAACTTAACCAAATTAATATCTCATAATTAATTCCTCAATTAATTATCATCTCAAAGCACATAATTAATTCATAATTAATTATCTCAACTTAACCAAATTAATTTCTCATAATTAATTCCTCGATTAATTATCATCTCAAAGAACATAATTAATTCATAACTAATTATCTCAATTTAACCAAATTAATTACTCATAATTAATCCCTCAATTAATTGTTATCTCAAAGCACATAATTAATTCATAATTAATTACCTCAACTTAACTAAATTAATTACTCATAATTAATCCCTCGAATAATTATCATTTAGAATCATATAATTAATTCATAATTAATTATCTCAACTTAACGAAATTAATTACTCATTCCCCCAATAAACAATTTAATCAAACATTGCAATCAACTTTATTAAAATCAATAAATCAACAAAACTGTATTTTATTAATTAGGCAAAGTTTAGAACCCTACCTCAATGAATTTGGCTGAGCCAAAGCTTCCTAACTCAAACCACAACCCACTCACGTACCCACACCTCAAAAAAAGCGTATGTGCACTTAGAATTTATCGTCGCACCTAACAACCATTAACTGACACCCATAATTAGTGCGGCGGGGACCAACACATACCCAAAACATTAACCACAACACTAAACAACCATAATCCACTAATTAAAGGGATGAGAAACCAAAAACAACAGGTATAAACCCTTATCTGAAAAATGATGGCAGTGAACCAAATCAAGCAGAATTGTTTTTCCTTCAGCGACGGTTGTCAGAATATAGACCAATGGGTCCTGGGAAGCCTGTTTCACAACCCTAGAACTGAATAATCAAGGAAACCCAATTACTCTCGAGTCTTAGGGTTTCGGCCGCACAGAAAAGGCGAAGGAGGAGCCAATAGGCCGATGCTAATTATGAAACACGCAGATATGGACTCACCTCACCGAGACGGACAAACTCCGTGAAGGGATCAGAATGATTCGAGCACGTGAGGATGAGCCGAAGATGGGGGTGGCGCGCCTCATGGGAGAGGCCTTGTGCGGGTCGCGCCTTGCTTCACGTAGGGGGAGGAGAGGTGTGCTTCCCTCATCCTTTCTACCTCAAATAACCTAATAAAACTCTTATTATATTATAATTGATATAATAATAATAGTAATCCATATTATATTATTATTATTAATAATTAATTAAAACATCTCTTTCATAAACCCCAACCCCATTTACACATCATTTAATTAAATTCCCTTCAACCGAATTTAATTAAATAAATTCTCTAACTCATCATTATTTAATTAAATTCTCTTGCACAATTTAATTTAAGAAATCTAACACCTCATTAATCACCATTTAATTAAATTCTTTCCAACTGAATTTAATTAAATAATTTCTATAATTAATGTTATTTAATTAAAATATCTAAACAAAATTTAATTAAATTAAAAACTCCAACTCATAAACATTATTTAATTAAATTCTCTCAACCTCAATTTAATTAAATAATAACCCTCATTCACAAAAACTAATTAAATTCTTCTTAACCTTGTATTTAATTAAATAAAACATCAATTTTGGGTTAATTAATTAAATTATTATTTACCTTAAATTTAATTAAATGAAACCCCAAGTCCTCATTTACTCATCATTTAATATTACCATTTAATATTACCCTTCTTTGATAACCATTAACTCCTCATTTACATGTCATTTAATTAAATTCCTATCTTATCAATTTAATTAAATAAAGACTCCAACTCATCAAAATTTAAAATAAAATTAATTCTTTTAATCTCAATTTAATTAAATAACTTCTTCATATCAATGTCATTTAATTAAATTCTCTCAACTTCAATTTAATTAAATGAAACCCCTAAAAACTGATTTAATTAAATTCTTTTCAATCATGAATTTAATTAAATTAATTTAACCTAAAACTAAAAATTGGGTAGACCACATGGTTTGACTCGCACGGTTTGACAAACTGTGTGCAGACTATGTGTTCGCTACTGGACACCTATTTTATTATGCACAACTAACCTGCATAGTTTGACTAACCATGCGTAGCCCGTGAAAATGTCACTGTCTGGTCCGGTTCTCCTGAAACTCATCCCACCATCCAGGAAACTCCTCATGCCTTTACCCAAGCCCTTTATCAACACTTTAAAAGATACCAACACACAAAACTTATTTTTGAAGCTTGGTTTTAAAACAAAATCGTGCAGTAAATGAAAGAGTTCAAAAACTTTTGTATTTTAGCCTGGTCCAAAAACATGGGACTCTTCAAACTACCCACCTCAAAAACTTCTCATCCCTGATAAGCCATTGGGAACTACTACAACATCAACCAACCCACCAAGGTTAAGAAGTTTCATTTGTGCGAACACGTTGTGTTCCCAAATGACCAACGCACCTTTAAACATTTTAGAACCCCAAGCCACAAATCTTTCCTTGAAATAAATTTCTGAACCATGAAACCCATACCTGTCGTTAAACCGACAACATGCCTTTAAAACAATGTTAACACCAAACACATGTATATGAAAGTCCCTACCCAACTTCTGGTGACCTTACCAAGCCAAGCCATCGTAAGGATACTTTAAAACTGTCATTCCCCAGCATGAATAAAGGAATAACCCAAATATCTATTCATCCCACGTACCACCCAGATAACAACTACTCATCGAGCCAAATGATTTTTAAAATTTTATCACGGTGTAAGACCGATTCTATCTCAGTGGATCCAAGATGAGGTCAAGATAGGGGACATGCTCATCTCAATCAGAAGAGAACACTAAGAGTAAACCTAGGTCACTAGAAGATCAATCAAACTATTGCCAGTCAAATCTTTACTAAAATCTCGGCTTCACCTGCTGATGCGTCATCAACCAAAACCCGATGGCTATTTCAACAAAGGATTTTGTGTTCATTCAAAGATTACCACTGAAACTCTTCCAAAAACTAACAGAGTTTCCAAAAATTTTCACACACCACCAAACTTATCAATTCATGCTTCCAAGTAAGCACCGACACATTTACCAAAACTTATGTGACACTACCCATCTTAGAAGTGTCCATGTCGTGGAAAGGAAAGACTTGCCACTCTCAAGTGTTTTATTTTAGAAACACCTTAAACGCACATGTGATGTTCCATGAACCAAAATTACCATGTCAACATGTCGCATGAAAGCCAAAATTTTAAACTGATTGGTATGTCAAAACACTTGAGTCCCAAAAGTCCTCTCGAGCAGTGGGATGATCTTACCTTAACGCCCCAATCTCTCTACTCCGGAGTTAACCTGAGAATGTCTTTACGACTGACCATGACTAAGGCATGTCTAACCTGATGAGCCAAGCATTCTTCAATACTTAATCCTAAACCAATATTCCAGATACAATGACTACCCCTCAAAATAAGGGTGTCATTCTTTAAAACCCAAAATTCATATTAGGGAAAATGACACTTAAACGGTACCAACATCAAAAATCTCATAGAAGAAAAAAAAAAAAAAAAAAAAACTCCAGTCTTTAAACGTTTAACATTTAGTTTCATTTCATTGTATACAGGAAAATTAGAATCTAAATTCCTTCTTAACACAGAGGAGGAAGGGATTGAATTGAGGGTGGATCAAAGGATGAAGGTCTGTGCGGGAACCTCATCAACTCAAATCTGCCGAAGTGATGCGAACCCTCTCTCGATCTAAATTCTTTACATGGATTCATTTAACCCATAGTGGGAAAGATCGTTTGAACCTCTTCAAAATGATCCAGTGGAAATATTAGCATCCTCTGCTCTTCCTCATAAAACTATCTCCTTCGCGGAAGCCATTGCAATAATTCTTTCCACAGAGTCGATTCAAAACAAATCCACCATTATCAAACGTTTGGGAGATGATACTATCACTGTGGTAGCAAATCTGAAAGCGATAAAGCAAAGGTTAGAATCATGCAAATTTTCAGTGCTTGGCCATATCTCATATGAAAGAGGAGCTAAACTCTGGACCTATGAGACTCTAAAGGAGCGAATTTCGCATTGCTGGAGCTTCTCCAACTAGCGCCTAATTCTGATTGGAAAGGGTTATTTCCATGTCATCTTGCAGAGTCAAGAGGATATTAGCGCAGTCTGGCGTTTGGGCACCGTAAACTTGAAACCATGTATTTTTCGCTTCTCAGAATGGGATGTAAACTTTAATCCATTCACTCAAAAGCACTCCATTGCGCAAGTCTGGGCTAGAATCCATGGAATTCCATGGATTTACTGGCATCCTAAGATACTAAATGATCTGGCATCTGGTATTGGGACTCCATTGATAATTGATCAATGAAAAATTAGTGGTGATCTTGGGATTTATGCTAGAGTTCTCATTGAAATTGATATGGAAACATCACCCCTAGAGCGTGTGTCACTGGATGTCAATGACCACCTTATAGAGGTACGATTTGAATTTGAGAATATCCTGAAATATTGTGATCATTGCAGGATGGTAGGACATGTTATAGAAAAATGAAGAGTTGTCTAGAGAATTATCAAGCCAAACCTGAGCAACGCTTCATAGAGGGATATCTCAAAAGAAAAGAATCCAGTCACAAAGTAGTATGTGAAAAAGACAACCAATGCTTTCTTGAAAGGGATGACAGGTTACAATGCAGCTAACACGAGCAAAAACTGGGCTGACTTGGTGGAACAGGAGGAGGCACAAGGCTGTCTTGACAAACTGGCTGTAGATGGTATCCAAATAGAAGCAGATTGCATAGACATTGACAGTGGAAATGAGGAGCTAGTGTTTCAGGAACTATTAGATTAAATCCTTACATTTGTGCTTAGTGTGAAATATAAAGTTTTCACATTGGATCTTGTTAGCTTTAACCTGCTAAAATCCTCTAAGATAGAGGATATTGAAGGGGGAAATAATAGCCAGGTTCCTTTACCCAAGAAAACATCGAGTGATATACAATTGGGGAGTATAGATTCCTATTTAGCAGTTACCCCCTCACAGGTACATACCACATGAAAGAGAGGGGAGCCCTATCAAGAAAATTATGAGGGTACTTCAAAGCAAATGCTGCACTCTAATGCTCTTAAACAAGCATACCCAAGGAGATATTCCGGGAAGAAATAAATGGAACTGAAAGAAAAAGGGGGTCTTGCCCTTAAGAAAAAATCATTATGAAGCTCCACTTTTGGAACTGTCAGGGGATGGACAACCCTACTACTTTAAGTTCCCTCAGGCTTATAGTTGAGAAATATAAACCAGATATAATTGGGATTTCTGAGCCTAAAACAAACTACATCAGCAAAAACTCTCAACTGGAGAGCAAGGGATACTCATTGCTTTGTTCTGTTCAACACTCCCCTAATCTGGACAGACTTTGGGTTCTTGTTCATAACAGACTTTTCAACCCAACTTTGGTTCAAGTGGATGAGAAAATCATCACCTGCAAGTTCCTCATATCATGTCAGTCTACATAATTCTCAATGGTTTATGCCTTCAACAATTATATAAATAGAAGATCTTTATGGTTGTAAATTAAAGAGTTATCTAGTACAATCTCTGGCCCATGGGTAGTCATGGGGGACTTTAATTCCATTCTCTATGCGGATGAAAAAATTGGACTTGTTTCAAGTGATATATCCATGAGATATTTTATAACTTGTGTTTAGGAGTCAAATATTATCAAAATAAACCTAGTGGGAGCCAAATATACTTGGTATAGAAGGCATTTAAGCATCATGAGAGCAAGCAGGATTGACCGTGCCTTTGGGAATGACTCTGTACTTGAGAGTTGGAAATCTTAACATGTGTCACCCTTGCTAGGCATAATTTGTACCACCCTCTATTTTTACTCAACTTTACTGCTAAGGGCGATAAGTAGCCTATTCCATTTCGGTTTAATAATGCTTGGACTACCCTTCCATAGTGCTCCCAAATTTTCAAGGATACATGGACCATGGAGGACCATAACAAAAATCCTTTAGCCTATATTCTTAAACTCAAAGTCCTCAAAATCAAGATGAAATAGTGGAGAAAACAAAGATTCAGCCTCCTAGATCAAGAGATTGATATTCTCAAGAACCCCCTTCATGAAATTCAAGAATCCATCACTAAGGGTGACTTTAATGGGGACCTTACACAAGAATCCAGAATGTCCTCTGAGCTGAACAACCTTATCAGACTTAAAGAAAGAATTCGGAGAGAACTTTTCAGAGTTAAGTGGCTCATAGATGGAGACAGAAACACCAAATTTTTCAATGCCCTTCAAAGGGCCCAAAAATTTAATAGGCCTTTATATCTCTTAAAGGATAGAGACAAAAGTTTGGATGATAGACAAAGCCTATCACATCATATTGTCTCTTAATATACAAATCTCTTTAATGGTCTAAGGAAAAATGAGGAAATAATAGAATGTACCATTCCCAAACTTGTTGATGAGGCTGATAAAATTATTATAAATTCAATTCCACTTGATTTTGAAATCAGAGATGCTGTTTTTGGTCTAAAAAATGACAACTCACTAGGACTTGATGGATTCACAAATCACTTCTGCCAATTCTATTGGGATATCATTTACATTGATGTGTGTAGATTGGTTAAACACTTTTTCATAGATGGATCTCTCTCCCAAAGCTTTAATTCTCAGTTCATTTCCTTAATCACTAAGGTGGAGAATTCTAGTGATGTTAGTCAATTCAGATCAGTTGCTTCGGTAAATACCATCTATAAGATCATCACTAAAATTATTGCTAATCATCTCTCATGTTTCTGGAAATATTATCTCATGTAATAAGTTTGGATATGTAAAAGGGATGAAAATTAAGTATTTCCTCTCAACTGCCTCTAAATGTGTGAATCTTCTTTAGAAGTCTACCAGATGAGGTAATATTTCTCTCAAAATTGACATCTGGAAGGCCTTTGATACTATTGACTGGGGTTTTATTGGTTGTATTCTTTATAAGTTTGGATTTCAAATGAGCTTTATTCAAAGGGTCAATGATCTTATCAGCTCTGATCAAATATCCATTCTTATTAATGGTTCCCCGGAAGGCTACTTTTTGGCTCCAGTGGGGTGAGACAAGAAGATCCTCTTTTTTCCATCATTTTTGCAATTTTTTAGGACTATTTAAGCAGACTTCTACTTTACATGGCCAGAAGGGGTGACATCAGTAAAATCAGGGCAGCTCGGGGTATTGTTGCTCCCTCTCACCTTCTCTTTGCGGATGATATTATTATCTTTTCCCAGGGAGATAAAAAAACCATTACATGCATAAAGAAATCCCTTCTTTATTATGAAAGAGTTTCTGGACAGGAGATTAATTGGAGCAAGTCCTTCATCTTTTTTGGGAAGAACATCTCACCCTCCAGGAAATCCAGCATGATGTGTGATCTTGGAATTAAAGAAGGGTATTTCCCCTTCAACTATCTTGGGGTTCCCTTGTTCCTTGGAAGGCCTCGCCCCTCTCATTTTTTGGAGGCTGTGAGTCAAATTCAAATAACCCTTTCCTCTTGGAAGGGAAAATCCCTTTCAATGGAAGGAATGTTGTGCCTTGTTAAACATGTGGCCACTTCAAAGATTGCATACTCTTTCATGGTTTATTCTCGTCCAGCCACTATCATTAAAATCATAAATTCCATCATGAGAAATTTTGTGTGGAGTGGGAATATCTTAGAAAGGAAATTGATTGCACCACCTTGGAAAAAATGTTGTATGCCACCAAATAAATGGGGTCTTGGTCTCAAAAACATTGAATCCTTTAACCCCTCCCTACATGCCCACTTCATTTGGAGAATCATTAATGATAAGTCCCCCTCCCTAGACTTCCTCCACTCCAAGATCCTTAGCAGGTTGATTAAAGGAAACATGGCCCATATTCAATCATCTATCTGTCCTGGTCTGAGGAAAGTTTTTTAGGATATTAGCAACCACTCTCACTGGTTAGTGAATGCTCATTCCTCTCTGGAATTATGGAGACACAATTGGACTGGTGCTCCCCTTATTCATAGTGTTGACACCACTGATAAGAATATTTAATATAACTACTCTATTAAATACCAAATTGCTCAAAGGGAGGTGTTTCCATCTCACATAGAGCTCACCATTTCCAATTATGATTTTCTGAACACCGATGACCTGCTTATTTGGGAACCAAGTCCGAAAGGGATTCTGGACTCCAAGGGCTACTACAACCACCTGATTCAAGGAACTAGTACTGGGATGGAGGCTTTTAACAAAAAGTGGCTATTTCCATCTCAGTTCACTTTTCTTTGGTGGATTTTTCTCAATAAGTTGTCGGTCGAGGTGAACCTATAGTGGGTGGGGATTTCCCTATGTTCACACTGTGATTTGTGCCAACAACACTGTGATGATGTAAACCACCTATTTTTATCCTGAAACACAACTACTTCTCTCTAGAAATCAGTTTTTGACTGGTTTGGGATTCATCCTATGCAGAACGCTGATGCTTCAGGATTTCTCTTAGACCTGCTGGCAGTCCACCTTTCACCGCAGGTACACATCCTATTTCTATTTGCCTGTGAAAAAGTGTTTCACCTTATCTGGAGAGGTAGGAACAAAATATTTCATGAAGGGTCCATCTTCAACCCCAATGTTACACTCTCTGAAATCCTATTTGTGGCGCAACATATGAATGCCCTGCACAATGACTGCTACGAAAAATCAGTCAAGGACCTTGTTGTTCTGCAAAAGCTTCATATTCAAGGAAATTTTCCTCAGCCTCAGGGTACCATTGAATTATTATGGACTCACCTATTTATGGGATGGATCAAATGAAATATGGATGGTGCTTCACAAAGTAACCTAGGACTAGAAGGATATGGAATCATCTTCAGAGACCACAATAGAGATTTTATTGAAGGTCTTCATGGCCCCTGTGGTAATGCCACAGCTCTTGAAGTTGAAATGATGGGTTTCATCAAATCTGTTGAGATTGCATGCCAATGAAATTGGAACAATGTTTGGTTCGAAAGTGACTCAATGACAATTTTTCATGCAGCTAGAATGGGGTAGCTTCATCTGGTATGGAAACTCACCTAAAAATGGAACAAATTCATCAAAGAACTTATCTCAGTGAACCATATCATCACACACATCTATCATGAAGTTAATAAACCTGTTGACTACCTTGCAAATAAGGGGTCTCCATAAACATGTGTATCCACTATTTTAGTATCCCCTTTGAGCTGATTGATATTCTCCAAAGGGATAAATGTAAATTTCCTTCTTTTTGACTCTTGTAATTCTTTTTTCAATATATTAATCCATGCTGATTGATTTAAAAAAATACACAAAGGCAACCTCTGAGGGTCCCATTTATTCTAATCTAAGTTCTTCAAAAAGAAACCCACAACAGTTCATTCAATAAAAACTCAACATTTTTACATTTATAACCATTTCTTGACACGATATGGTTATACAAGGCTCAAACACATGGGTGGCCATCTACCAATCGATAAGGCACCCATACACCTTACCACTGGCATTTGGCTCCCATTCATCACAATCAATGTTCGCTTAACATTTTAACTTTAGCAACCCTTTTTCAGTCATTTGAATACATGAATTACCCTTTTTCTAGTTATAAGGCTCTCATACACTACACAACTGAAACTAGCTCCTGTCGTAAATGAAACTAATCAAAATTTTTTCACCAATGCATCCATGTACACATCAAAACATTTCTAGCATGTTATCACAAATAGTAACATAGAATTATGGTATAACATAGAATCATGGAATAACAAAAAATCATGTTAATAATAGAGGCAACATTGTATATAAACACTCAAGCATGTTAAATCTATCACTGAAACATTCTATATAAATAGGCCTGCTAAAGAAGATCAAAACATGACATTACACCCAAGGCACACAATCAAAATTAGCAGGCATCCTACTAATGAAACTATATGGAATGTCATATACAAGGAATGTGAATCTCTAAGTGCTTAAGATGATGCATGTAATTCACCTTCCTTGCTATATCAGGACAAGGAAAATTTCCAAAATTCTCAAAATCAATAAGCTGCGGAAAGTACATTACTCACCCAAGGTGAAATCATATCAACTGTAACAACTGAAAATATCAACATCAATTCCCAACCCTGGCCACTTGGTCATTTCCCATACATGGGGTGATCAATCCTAGATATAACTATTAACCAAGTGCTGACACTTTCCTAGTCTCCTGTCTACCATCCCAAAATAGAAGGACAAAGGAAAAGGAAAGAAAACCAAAACCTATGATACCACTTTATAATGTACTGGCCCGGATTACCCTCGAACTGATAGCCAGAACGGTCTCCACATGACATCAAGAGCACCTACCCGTATGTCCAAAGCTTCCAACTAGAATTAAGGGTCTATGGATAGTCAGTGGAGATACTATACCCTCATATTCAGAGTGCACAGAGGAAATATATAATAAACTTAGACAACAACAAAAGCAGATATAAATCAATAGTCAATTGAATAAAGAAAGTGGCCAATGCCAGTTTATAAAATGCATGCATGTCAAGGCGATACATATATGAAAGTAGTAAACAAAACAACATGCTTTACATCTCAGTACAGGTAGAGTGACCTGAACATTTAAGAATCGGTTTGTCCCAATGCTCAGGATGAGTTTCTAAAGACTTGGGTGTTTTTGACATGCTGGTCTCATTGGTTTAGTTTTCTTTAAATGTTTTGACATCATGATCATGGATTGGATGAGCATTACACATTTGTTTTTCGGTGTTTTAATACTAGCGTGCTCATGAGTGGCTAGTTGATATTTTTTTCATTCAACGACTAGGACACTCCTTAGGCAAGGAGCGTGTCATGTCGAATCTAGTAAACGTGGACTTCCATGTAGAAGGGAAACTACAAAAAATTCCATCGGGTGATAAAGGCATGTGTTCGGTTAATGATTTTTCTTAAGTTGGTGAAGTCGAGTCCCTTCCTAGTAGTCAACCAGTTGTGGTTCAACCTTTCTTCCTTCTAGAAATCAGGTAAGTTTAACTGTCAACCATTAAATTTCTCTTAGTGTACTATGTTGCATGTCCTCCATCATGTCATCATCTTAGATGCACTAAGAGATCATCAGTCATAAATTGTGCTAAATGATTTAAAGTTTTTGGGATTATTTGGGTGGTTCTCTTATGGTGTTTCACGTGGGATGTGTGCTTTCCTTCATGGTTTGACCTTATAGATGTCATCAGAAGTCGAGTGTAAGCTTTGATGAGAATGTTTGTGCTAAAAGAGAGATGCCTTAGAAGAAGGTACCGAATTTATGCTTATAAAATGTAGGACATCTAATATAAGCATCTTTTTAATTAGTCATCTAGAGATGGCTCAACTCTTACCTTTCTTGGTAAATGGATATAGTTGGAGAAGAACCATTTTCAGGCATGTCGTCAGGTGGAGACAAGTGTGGTTGGTATAAACCAGTGGTTCTCATGAACAACTCGCTCGACTTTGGCTTTGAGGTTGATGAGAATCGACCATTAAATCATTTTAAAATCACTCTAGGAGATTGGTAAATGCTTAAGGGCATTCTTTTCATGACTATACCAATGGTGGTTTGAACCATGGTTTTGTTATTGGTAACTTAACGTTAAAACCGAAGGTGGGAAGTACCTTGGGCCAAATACTTGAATATACAACGATGTGATCATTTATATGGGTAGACAGGCTCAGGTATGATCCATTTCAGTGTTTTGGTTTGGAAAATGAGCATTGGTTAGAGTTTTTAATGGTTTAGGTGTTTTTTTACTTGGAAATTCTTAAAGGTGCATTAGAAATTTGGGAATGAAATGATACCATTTGAGAGAAGACTCACGACCCCTATAGGATGGGTGAGGTGTACGTGGTTCCCTAAGGCTTCTCGGGGATGAGAATTTCTAATGCGGGAAGGTTGTAATGATCCTCATTTTGAACCTGGTTAAAATGTGAAGGTTTTTGATCCTTTTCAAATACCGAAGTTTCATTTTTAAAATCGGGCCTCAGAATGGAATTCCAAGAGTTGGGTTTTTTAAAATGATATATTTGGACTTGGGTGAAGCCCCGTTAAGTTTCCCAGGGGGCTCAATGATTTTTGGGAGCATCAGACTTGGAAAAATGCGGAGTGTGAATGGTTTGTCTAAAAACCGTGCAGCCCATAGCAATAACCATGCAACCATTTTTAAGGGGAAAAATATGTTTCACACAGGCTTCAAATGGTTTCCCAAACTATGTGCCTTGCCCATGCGGGGTGTTCCAGGTGTCTGGTGGAGGAAACACAGTTAGCGCACGGTTTCCAAAACCATGCAGCTTAACTATACACGACACCCTATTTTAGGATGTTAATTATTTTAAAATTTAATTAAAATAAAACCTAAAACGAAAATACCGAACTCTCTCTCACCCCCTGAAATCGTGATTCACCAACCCCATAGGGCTCCCCCTTCATCATGCGCTACCCCTTTCATGGCTTCCTCTCAGATCAACTTCCATCCGCCATTTCTTCTAATTATCTGTATGAATATCCTAGGAATGAGTCTCTCCTCTCTTATACTCCCTTTCCTAGCTTCGATTCGGCCTAACCATCACCCCATAGGGTTTTTACAAACCATAGCTCTTTGGGGTTGATCCGATTTTTTGTTTTTTTTTGTTCTAGGTTGGTGCAAAATACATCTCGGATCTCATTGGTGCATGTTTTGGTAACCTCCACCAAAGGTGAGGTGGTTCAGGTGATTTTGGTCTACCAGTATTGTTTTGGGGTAAGTTTTATAGTTTTAATTTGGTTTCGCACCTCTTGTATTAGGGTCTAAGTGTGTTATTGACTCCATATTAATTAATTAGTAGGGAGTTGGTTTGTTTTGTGTGGTTTCAGGTCGATTTGGTTCACCGCCACCAACGAAGGTAAGGTTTAAGACCCGCTATTTATTTTCTCCCCTATTATATGGTGTTCATTGGGTGTTTTAGAGTTTCTAGTATTTATCTTGAAGTGTGTTGGCCCCTTTCAAGTGGTTTAGAGTCTCCAAGTCAAGGGCGACTCACCTGCGTATGCATAGGTAAGTAAATATATGTATGTTGGTTCCCCCATTGCACGTATATACATCCATGGTAGTGTTTATACATGTATGGGGATAAGTGTTCCCATGTATATATATATATATATATAAATGAATTCGTAGGTGAGTGGAGACGGGCATATGCATATAAGAATATATGTAAGGATCCCGTTGCGCATTCCCATGGCCATACAAGTGTGTGCATAGGAGATAGGTGTCCTTGAATATGTGTGAAGTTGCATATGCCCAGTAGGGGAGCAACAACTTTTAGTTAGAAAGCTTCAAAAATCCGGAGTGGACAGTTGGGTCCACTGTGAGGTAGGATCCCTTTCCCCTACAATTTAAGTTTATCAATGCATTAATTAATTAAGTTGCTTATTGCACAATTCTTAGATTTAATTAATGTGGTATGGTTTCCTAGTTTAAATTATTACTTTGATCAACCAAATGAAATGATTAAATGTGATAATTGGTTGATTGATAATGGAATCATGTTTTTGTAATAAAACCCATCAATCAAGGTGTGCTTCCTTCAAGCTAAAAATGTAGTGATAGCCTATTATGCTTCCTTCTTTATTGCCTTTCTTTTTCCCTACACTTAGGTTAGAATTAATAAGGGACGTTTTAGGTTGCTTGGAACTACTTATTACACCTTTCCCCTTTAACTAATTTTCCATGTTTAGGAAAATTGGATGAGATGACCTTTAATAGGGAACTTATACTAAATAATGTGCCTTGACTAAATGGTTAGTCCACAATGAGTTGATTGACTTGTATTAAATGGTTTATATGAAAAGGCACCCTGAAATGGAATTGAATATGAAAAATAACATACATGAGAAGTATTTTCCTCATGGTATGAGTTGTACTTTTTACTAATTTACCACATAATAGGTCTTTCCTTGTGTTTTAAATATTAAACATGGTTATTGAAATGCATAGGAGGTTTTTACTTATGTATTATTATTATATATGTAAGTTATGGCTTATTTGAAATGAATTGAATGTGACCAAGCCCATGTTAATGTGTTGATTGAAATACTTAATATGGTTTGACTTAAGTAGAATTGTGAATGTGATTTCTTATGTGTAATATGATATGGCTATTTGAAATAATAAGAGGTGTTGCCTTATGTTTTATATTATAAATGTGATTATATTAATGATGGTAAGGGAGGGCTGAATGAGAATGACAACTCTACGCTTCTTTACATCGATACTAAAATGATGGTAAGAGAGGGATGATGAGCATGGTGACTCAACGTTCTCTTACATCAATATTAGGCTTACTACCCCATGAGTAGATCTTATTAGCTCATAGTCTAGTTTTTATATGCATGCACGTTACGTCCCGATCCTGTCAGCAGATAGAGGCCAAGAGATTAAAAGGTCTCTTGGACCTGGGTTTGGGGCAGACTGTGAGAGCTCCCCTAGAATTTGGATGGTGGTGGTATGTCTCGATCCACCCCAATATAAATCTAATGCATAGAGGCTAAGAGATTAAAAGGGATCTGGGACCTAGGTTTGGGGTAGACCGTGAGAGCTCCCCTAGAATTCAGATGGTATTGGTATGTCCCGATCCACCCCAACTTTCATCTATACTATAAGTGTGCACATGCTGAGGCCACTTAATGATCTGTTGTATATATACTATAAGTGTGCACATGCTGAGGCCACTTTTTTAACTATCTTATAAGTGTGAACATGTTGAGGCCACTTAATGATCTTTTATATATATACTATAAGTTTTCATATGCTAAGGCCACTTAATGATCTGTTGTATATATATTATCAGTGTGCACATGCTGAGGCCACTTTGAACTATATTATAAGTGTGCACATACTGAGTCCACATAGTGAACTATATATATATATAATGACATGATCAGACTAATATCCCAGCAATGCACTGAAGCTGGTATAATTTCCAGGTGTCCCTTAGGAATCTGAACGAGTGTTAGTTATTTATTCAATTCTATCATTAATAATTCATACCTACATACTATTAAATTTATATTACACTGTCTGGATAGGGCCAGAGACTGATGGTGTCAGCCAATTGAGATTTATATCTCACACCCTTCTCAGGCTGCCATTGCACTAGGGTACCCGAGTAGACCTTTCTTATTCATAGGACTGCAGACCTTGGACTTTACTTGTTGTTGTATGCTAGTACCTGGAGATAGGAGCAAAGGACTGAGCTAGAGCTCAGGATTCTCGTAGAGTTTACCTTAGGAATTTTAGAATAAAAGGTTAAGAAAAGAGATTTGATGATGGATATTCCATTAACACAATAAAATTCCAGTATATATATGATACTGGAGTTATCACGTCACTTCAGATAGTGTGAGAAAGGATGTGGTAGAAGAATGAAATAATTTAAAAGAGAAAGGTGGAGGATTTTACCTCTTGAATATCATCTCCTTGATAACCTCCTTAAGGCACTTGGGTTTGGTATTTTATTAAGAACAAAAGATCTTGGATATGGGTAAGATGTTTGGGAATGTAATTGGGAATAATTTAGATAATCTTCAAGGTTTAGAACATGTTGGGAGATGGTGTGGTGAGGGGTGGTATTTATAGGGGAGGAGAGGGGTATTTCTGATTATTTTATTCATTAGTTTAATATTTTTGGATCAAGATTATCAATAGTGTTGATTCTTATGGATAAATATAGTAAATGGTTCAGGATATTTTGAAGCAATGGGTGCTTACCTCATCTATACAACAACCATGACTCAATAATTCATGTATTTGTTAAATATTATAAATTGTCGTATTTCACTATTCACAAAAACTTCAACTATTTTAGAAAAATCTCCAAAATTCATCCTAAACGTTTTTTCATGTTTAGATTTAAAAAATTAAATCCATTTTATAAAAATAATTTTATAAATATGAAAGCTTTAATTTTTAATTAAAATCGTCATTTATTCGAAAAATATCGATTTTAATATTATAACTGATTTTATGACACCTTCAAATTTTAATTAAGGTCTCATAAAATTATATTATAATTATAAGACAAAAAATTATTAATTTATAAATCTATTTTATGAAAATAAATTTTCTTTTAAATCATTATATTAATTATAAATTTATAAATAAACATTTACGTTTCACAAAAATGTCAACACTTAATTTATCATTTTTAAAATATTTATTTACTTATTCTGTGATATAAATATATAATATTTTAATTTATAAGATACCTAAATTTTATTTATACTTTCATAGGTGATTTTACTATTATAACAATCAGATTACTATTCCTAATGATCATATTACTATTCCAATGGCCATGTTATTATTCTAACTGTCATATTTCTAACAGTCATAAGGGTTTACTACTTCTGATAAATACCTCTTATTTCATTTATCATTCACTTATATTTTCTCCCAAGGTTATATATAATTTCATATTTTAAATGAATATTTTATTATTAAAATTATGTTTTATTTCTATAGATTTATTCTTGAGTGTGGTCATTCTAGTGGATCAAGCATATCAAAATTATCCTATTCTTATTATCTAATTTTCTATATATTGTCCCACTATAATTTTTGGAATTATTATTGGATTATTCACAGAATAAATTATCATTCTTAATTTATTAGAATAGTGTTTTCATTGGGTTATATATGTGATGCATGTGCTTTATACTACATGTTATAATTATAAGAAGCAAAATTTTATTGATAAAATTCTGGGTCATTACAGATAAGATACTAGAGGGGGCACATGGTTTTTCTAAATAGTGTGTCCACCCCTCTAAACTATTAAACCTATGGAAAGTAGGATTTTCATGGTTACTAAATGGTTAGTTTAACTGTGAGGCCGAACCGTGCACCGTATCCATGCATCTAGTAGGGGCGCACAGTTACTACTAACTACATGACTCATACAACAAACTATGTTTGTGGTTTTAAATTCACCCTAAAAATTTATTAAATTTTTTGGGACCCCCAGTTTAATCCCAACTCAACCCCATTCAACCCTAATGTGATTCTATGGTTCTTTAAGGCTCTCAAGAGGTGATTTTGACTCCTCAAACCCCTTCTCTTTGTGGATAGAAGTGCTGGTGATTTCATTGGATCTCCTTCTGGTAAGTGAATCTCCTCTTGTTTATTTTTTTCGATATCTTATTATATCCTCCTAAGAGTGTCATAAATCATCATGTTATTGATGTATCTAATATTAATTTTTATGGATCTTGATTCTATTTTTGTTTTCTTGATCTTATTCTCCTCTATTCTCATTGAAGTTCCTATTGTGGGTGTTGATTTGATCATGTGATTAAAGGTAGATAGTCCATAATGATTTACCATACAATTGAAACCCTAATTACTTGATTTATTTTAAATGAGTTTTTAATTAATTAAAAACCTAGTTTTGATATTATTTGATGTTTGATTTGAAAAATTCATGGAAATTTTTAAAAACTATCATTTTTAATGGAATTGAAATTATTGGGTCGATTTAAGAAAAATGATGGATTAAATTGAAAGTTGTTTTGATGAAATTATTTGAAATTGATTATTAAGAAAAATGGATTAAAATTAAAGATGATTTTTAAAGGTATGAATTGATGAAAACCTGTGATTTGGTTTTGAAATTAAAAAGTAATATTTAAATTAAAATTGGTCTATTGAATTGTAAATAATGAATTGATTTGAATTGAATGATTTTACTATGAAGGATTGATTTTTTGTTTGATTGAAAACACATATGAGCCTGGGTATTTAGTGGGTGATTAGGATAATAATTCTAGGACTCTAACTCCCTAGTAATGGATTAACAATGACAACACTAACTAAACTAAGTTTTGCATGATTTCCCATGATGGGTCCCTTAATAGGGTGTAGATTGATTTCTCGTAATGGGAACCCTATTGGGGTGTTGATTTAAGTGTGCACAACTATCTTGAGTCATGATGATAAATGAGAAGTGTGTGTATCCTATATCTAGAAACTAACATACCAAAGGGCTTATAAACATGGTGTTTTTTTGTTTGATTTGATTATATTTACCATTTATTATCGAACTATTTTATTCGTGATAATTTTTTTATATAAATGTTTTATATAAAATGTTAATTTAATCATATTTTTATGTATCTTCCATCTTTTTTATTAAAATCATGTTTTTTGAAAATATTGATATGAATTTCCATGCCTTGTATTATTTAAATTGAAAGAATAATTGGTTTAATTTTTATGTAATTAATTATGGAACACTTGGTGAAACCCTACTAGGCTATTTATCTCACACCCTAACTTTGCCTTTAGGAATTTGTATATTATCTTATGATAGGTCTAAGAAAAGGGAAAGTACCAATTTTAGGTGGTGGGTGTACTTGATTCATGGTACCTAGAGTGATGGAGGTGACTGGTAGAGATGTGATCCACTTTTTACATGGGTTTTTATAAGTTTTTATCTTATAATATGTTGTGTCTTTTGATGATGTACTATTTGGGTATTAATATACCTATTTGATTATGGTAATTTCTCCTTTAGGAGTGTTGACATACCTACTTGTATCATTAATATTCCAATATTTTGCGGAAAAACTATTTCCTCTTTATCTTGATGTGATTCTAGATGATAGTCACCAACCTATGGGAATCAAAAATTCCCTTTGTGATATATAAGGACAGGCTTGGGTATTAGTGTACCAAAGTATTCTAGTTGGTTCATGACATTATGGATTGAATCAAGCTTATAGGAGTTTTAATATTCAATTTTATAATGAAATAATTTTTTTTGGTTTCATCATAAATAAAAATTATTCATGTGTATACAAGCAGATTAGTGGGATCATAGTGGTGTTTCTGATATTGTATGTGGATAAAATAATTCTTATTAGAAATTTCATCATGATACTTAACTCTGTAAAGATATGTCTAGGTAAATAATTATCAATGAAATACATGGTTCAAGAAACAAACATACTTGGTATGAAGATCCATAAATATATTAGAGGTTTATTAGACTTAAACAAGACACTTACATTAGTAAAGTACAAAATAGGTTGAATATGAATAACTCCAAAATGGGGTATTTACTAGTGTTACATGGTATGAATATTAGGAAGATTCAAGATCCTTTTAAGTAGTTATCAAGGATGGATAAAATTCCCTATGCATCTTCCATAGTTTCTATTATGTATTCCATGCTGTGTACTTGTATTGATGTCACCTATTCTTTTAGAATTACTTCTGGATTCCAATATTTTACTGGTGAGAGTCATTGGATTACTGTGAAGAACATCCTTAAGTACTAAAGAAGAAAAAAGGATATGTTATTGTTATAAGATCTCAATCAAGTTTTGGGTTTTTATTAAATGGTAAAGCTATTAGTTATAAGATTCCAAGACAAGAAACCACAACAGAATCAAAAATTGAGGTGGAGTACATTGCTACATTGGACGCTTCAAAGGAATCTTTTTAGACCAAGAATTTCATCTCTAAACTAAAGTTGGTTCCTACTATAGAGGGATTTATTGGTATTTATTGTGAAAACAATGGAGATATCACTTATTAAAAGGAACCTTAGTCTCACTCAGTGACCAAGCACATCCTTTGAGAATACCATATTTTACAATTGATCATTGGGAGAAGCAATGTTGATTTTTTTTGAGTGGATACTTTATTTAAATCATTTTCACATTATAAGTATTAGGGTCTAGTAGAGTCTCTTGGTATATGATACTTAAGATATTTATGTAATGGTTTCATAATGTATCGTGCTATTATTATAATAAAAGGAAATCTCTATTTATGATTCATTTATATGTGTTGCAATTTAATTTATATGAATGATGTAATGAAAATATCCCCTCAAAGTATGAATTTCATTTTTCCCTAATATATGATCATCATAGAGTATTCTGAGTTGTGATGATATGACATGATTATCATGAGTAGTGGACTCACAAGATAATAAGTGGATAATTACTACTTGGTCTGACCCTCTAAGTATTTCCCATGGAATATCATACAATCATCAATATATAATGGGGTGTATGCTTATAATAAATCATTATTACCTGAGTTTTTTTAGATACCAAGCATAATAACTTTCATACTTTGATACCTTTCTTACACAATTCATTTCAACTTAGCTAATCAGGGGTTGGGTCAGTATGTTGTTGATCATGTATTCGATTGGAAAAAACCCAAGATAGGATTTTTCTCTCATATGATGAGTAAATACATTTATCCATTGATTGAATTAAACTAAGGAAATGGTTGTAAATTATTAGTTTAGTCACATGATATGTGTTCAACTACTTGAATAAGGGGAAAGTGATGTACTCATCAGTTAGAAAAAGGATATGTTATGTATTCATTGACCAGGTTAGTCTTTTTTGAAAAATCATAAAATATTTGATGGAATATAATAGATCGTAATTGTTACATATCTAGTGGTTACTTAGTGTCATGGTAAAATGGATTATATAGGTATAAATATTATGTATATGATACATATTGATGTGGAAATTTTCATATGAGATATGAGTATGTTTGATGGAGATCACACCATACCCCTTAGTAGAATGGTAAGTATTGACACTTTACTAGAGGCATATCTTTGCTCACATCTATGAAATGAGGATTTTATATATATTTTCAATTCTATTAAGGCCCACGTCATCACATAGTTAGGCCTTTGGATAAGGATTATGTTTTGGGAAAAAAATATTCCCAAGTGAATAGAGTTTGATAAAATTTCATCCAAAATATCTTTGGATGGATTTACAAGAGTAATAAAATTATACATTAAGTTTTTATAGGATATTATACTAGTGGTAAGTTATTAGAAATAAAACAAATCAATGGTATATCATATTTAATTATATCCTTCAATTATAACAAGTGATATAAACATATTGATGCATATATCACAACATATGATATGATGTCATCTCAGAGTATGATGCAGTAATACATTTATGATAATGAATTCAAGATTTTATCCACTTATTCCTTTGGTTTTAACTTCAATTATAAATCAATTTGTTTTATTTTTTAATGGGATTTCACACATAAACTATTCATTAATGTGTTAATTGAATAGAAAACTACAACATGAAAAAAATCTTGACTTCTATGAGTTCGTAGCCAATGCTCATGTCACTCATTATTAAATGAATAATGTCTGTAAAAGGATATGATCCTCCCCCTTCTTGATGAAACTTATATATTTCAATGTATGAGAAGTTTTTTATTTATTTAGACATAAAATTTTAAAGGGGGGTCTATTGGGTCAAGGGAGAATAAAATGTTTTATTTCTAAAGGGGATATGTTTCTTGGTTTTTAGGGAGAGGATTATTAAAATTCTTAAGCATAATGAGTATCTTTATGTTAATCTATTAAATATGTGGATTATCATAAAAATTATAAATATTTTATTTTATTTTATATATATTTAACTATTTATTTACAATTAATTTATATTTTTATGTTAAGCTTTTGTGATCATCAAAAAGGGGAGATTATTTTCCCCTCACTCTCATGGTTTTTTCATGATCACAGACACTCGTCTTTATTTCTAATAGTTTCATTGAAGTGTTTTTAGTTTCTATTTAATAGACTTTAAATATTATTTGATAAATTAATTGAATTTTTTAAAGAGGATACGTTGATCTTGTTAAAGGCTTGAACATGTCATATCTCATGTTTTTATAACATATAATGAAGTTTGAATAACATTTTAATGATTTTGAAGGATGTAGTGGAGCTCCCTCTTGGAGGAAAAGTAATGTAGGTTACACCAGCTATCTGATTCAAGGAACCAACCAAGTGGCACCATGATAGAAAAATCCCTATTATAGTATAATTCAACCAAGAATCCAATAGATTTCCACTAGGTTTCTAGTGGTGAATATTGAAGCAGAAACTTCTAATAGAAGTCCACCAGCCAACCGGTGGAGGAGTACCAAATAGTTGGTGGGAGATGTACATTATCCATCACTATCAGTTAGGACACTAACTACCCAGTAGAGGATACTGGGTATCCAGTGGCATCGAGACTCCTTATCTGAAGGTGAATTTAATGTGTTTAATCTTTCCATTATGATAGTCTTCTTCAGCTTAATTACCCATGATAAATTCTAGAAGGTTCTTAGCTATTTTAAAGCCTATAAATAGAGGCCTTGGGTGATCAAATATGTAAAAGAACACGAGAAACAACTTGTTGATTGAATTGAAACTAAAACTCTTGAATTTTTCAAGTCATTCTCTTAAAGTTCCATCCTTAATTTCCAAATATCAAAGTCTCTCACCTTTGTCTTTATATATATCTCTCTCTCAAATTGTATCCACCCTTAAATAGAGATAAAAGGCCAAAATTATAACAGTTTTTCACATAGAAAATCACTTCTTATCATCCCACCTTATATCTTTGGTTCTTGTGTTTCTGTTAAAACCAAGGTAAGTGGTTCTTAGGTCTTTATAAAAACCAACAGACGTTTGGTTCTTGGGTCTCCATGAAAGACAATGGAAGTTATTTCTTTGGAATCAATTAAAAATAGGAAATTTGGTTCTTAAGTTACCATTAAAACCAAGGGAAGGTATTAATAATACATATCTCTCTAATTGAGGGTGGTGACATAGGGGTAACTCATGTACTATTTCTAAACTCCTTATGAAAATTTTCTCTCTCCCTTTTTTATTTCTACATTGTATCATTCTAATAGTGATACATATAAATTGTATAAATCTGATTCATCCTCTTTACACTACACTTAAACACATATTTAACTTTTATATTAACTTATTGAATATATGAATCAAGTTTATTATTTATCTCTTAATTGATCTCATCTATTTATCTTTTAAAAATAATTTTATTTTACAATTTTTGTTTTATTTTATCCATTTAATTTCTAAAAGGTATTTCACCCCCCTCTTGTGATATCTTCTCTAACTAATAAACTTATGAAAAAAATATCTCCACTTGAAACATTATTTATCACTCGATAGTGAAGGTTCTATAATCCCTTTAAGTGTATAAAAATCTTTTACGGTACAAAATGGGATCATAAGGTTGGTGTAACCCATCAGAGGTATGAAGAATTGTTTTGTTGTTACCATGATTTTTATCAAGCGTATTATAAAGAGTAAAATTTGGGTTACTCGATAATATAGGTACATTGGTTCTTTATTAAAAATTTTACATTTTATCCTTGAAGATAGATTATGAATCATATGATTTTATTTCCACTTCCATTGATCATTATAAGATCCATTAAAACCCATCAGGTTTAGAGACTATATTCTTAAGGAATTATCCATAAATCCAAATTTTATTTCATAATATATTCGATGGCTATCTATAGGATCAAGTGTACATGTATTATATTATAATAATTATGTAATTATTTATTATACATTATATGTAAATGAATGAGATGAACATAATATTATGAAAAATATTTAAGATTCTCTTATGGAAAAAATGATTCATGTATCTAGTAACAAGGAAATAAATTTATTTTACATGAATATTTCATACTTTGGAATCATTAAAAAATATGGGAGCTATATTATATAACAATACAAGTGACAAATTTTTAATGCAATGGATTGATAACTTGAGTTTAGTTAAAATTCATAAATTGGGATTCATGAATGTGAATTTTAGTAATGAAGGGTACAAGGATGAGCTATTCATAATTGAATTGTAGTAATTATAAGTAATTTATTACCTAGACCCTATAAACTAAAATTGGTTAAATATTATATTTTCAACTTAAACAACTACATGGTCAAATGAAAATTCCATCGAGGATGACCCTTTCATTGGTATTTCATAATCATTTTATGGTATTCCCAATATAGATACTGTCTTTTATGTCATAGGGACCAAAAAGATGGGATTTTTATACTCAATGGAGGGGCTAAATCCGTTCAACCTTTAAAGAAAAAAAATAATGAACATGTTAGATATATATGATTAGTTTTTTTATATACAATGTGTTTCCCCATGATATTATAGTATTTACATAATATAAAATAAATGTTATTATACTTATGGAAATAATAGATTCTCTACCTCTTGATGTTACCAATGTAGAGGAAAAACATATTGGTGATGTTGAAGTTGAGAAAAAGTTAGAAGGTGATGAAAATTTGGTTGAAAAAAATATAACAGTACCCTATAATAATAGTGTTATCACAAAATATTAAGTAAATAAGTAAAGTTATGAAATTTAAGGTGGGATGGAATGCACATGATCAACCAATTGACCCCCAAAAGTCTATTTTCATTAGTTATATTATGGCCAATACTCAAATTCATGCGACGATTGATAAATATATGTAGTGAAATGTTGTGATTTTATTTAAGGTAATAATTTAAGAATAAATTTGGGTAACATTATTATTAATTTATCTATTTTTCTGAAAAAATAAAATAATAAAACATTTATTTACTCTTTATTATCCTTTATAGAGTACATTTATATTAGAATATATTCAAATGAAATTCATATTGATGGTCATTGTAAAGGATCATATATAATTTTAGACACTTATTATGAAACATCATCTTAGGGATACTGAGAGGAAAGTAAAACCCCACCCTCCACATATATGCACACACTTTATAAACCAAGAAACCTGGGATGCTTTCATTGGCCGTCAGGGGGAGTAAGTATTTAAGGTAAATTTTAAGTAGTATTATTATATTTTAAATCATATGTATTAATCACTTTGACTTATAATTATTAATTTATGAAATATTAAAGGAGTGAAGAAAATAAATAGTGTGCATAAAAAACAACATAACCCTACCATAAAGTAAGGATGGGTTACACTTTAATTGAATAATAAATAGTATGTATTTTAAATCTATAGTAAAATTTATATGTGATATGAAATAAAAATAATTATTATTTTCTTTCATTCATATGTATATTTATGAATTATAATATAAAGCCACTACCATCCCATTTCATGTGATATAGAAGGAGGTTTTTGTAAATAAAAAGAGATAAATAGTAGATAAAAACATGAAAAAATTATTGGAATCATGTGTATGTATGAAAAAATAAAAATTTGATGTGATTAAAAAAAATATTACATAAAAGTGACATCATAATTTCCTATATTTATTATTTAGTTTATACACAATAATAATCCTCTACTATACCTGATGCATAACTAATTTTAGCAATTTTGGTGTTAGGAATAGTATGGCCACGTTAAAGGGAAATATTTTGAATTGTCACCCCGAGTATACTTGGAGAAAGTAATGACATGGGTGAGAAAATGAAAAGTATACAAGCATAGATAAGTGATTGAATAGAAAAATTTAGTTAGCAAGATGATGTTATAATCTAATTTATTTTAAGGTATTAATAAGAAGAATAAACACATTAGCATCCACAACATGAAGAGTTGCCCTGAAATTTGAGTCTTTCCATTCCCCTCATAAGATATTTTTACCTAAGGTAATAGATTTGTTTATAATAGTTTCTACTAAATGTTAATAAAACAACTATAGATACCTTTATTGTGCTAAAATTATGTATGGTGAAATCAATTGTGATTTATATCTATTAGGACCCACTCATTTCATTATTTTTAGAGGTTTGGTGTACAACATCTAAAGAAATATTCTACAGAATTAAAAATGTATAAAAGATTATAAGATGGTAGGGATTAATGTAGATCACAAGATGAGTGTCAATATACTTGTTTCCCATGTTTATCTTAATGTTTACATAGTCAAAAATTCTATTTTAAAATTCATATCATGGCTATTTAATCTTATAAACACGCATGATGATAATATAGTATGTCCATTCTAATTAATTTTAAATGAAAACATTTTATAATTAATGAAAAAAAGGTTTGAACATATATATGTTATTATATAAGGAGAAACAGAATGAGAAATAAAAGGATGAGTTAGAACAATCTAAAGTATAAACTAATAGATAAAAATGAATTTCTAAGATTATATTAACCCTATTAATTATGTTGTCAGATTTATTAAAATTAAAAATTAATGTATATAATATGTTCTAAGATTAAAATATTTCCTACATTGAATTTTAAGAACAGATGTATGGATAGACCAATACTGATATGATTGGTCTTGAGAATGTAAATTGAATTCTCAAGAATTAATAGTTAGATTCCTTATTTTTAAATGAATACATGAGGTAAATTTTCATAATATTTTTTTCCAATAATTGATCTACTATGAAAATTTTTGGTTAATACTATTCATATTTTCTATAGGTGTTTATATCAAACAAATGTAAATGGATCATATAGAAATGAATATTTTGGATTCGTTAGTCCTCATTTCACTTTTACACAAAATACAATATTGAATGAAGATGGAATTTTATTAAGAGTACACCAATTAGGTAAAGTGTTTGAAAAGAAAATAATTGAATATGGTATATTCTTAATACCTACAATATAGGGTTAACAAATTTATTGTCTAATTGTATAAAATATATTTTCATTTTTTTCATTACACATTTCTTTTTATTTTTTTGGAATCACTTTATGCTCATTGAGATCAATTTAAATACTCCAAAGATATTTTTTGTGGATCCAATGCATGGATTTCCAACAAATTGACCACACATAATGCATATTATGAATTTTTAATACACTATATTCAATATTTTTTGAATAAATTTCAAATTATAGGTTTTATATAATTATCAATAAGAATTTTTTTATAAGAAATCGATGTATATTTATCATCAAAACCATGGTATAAGGAAGAGCAATGCGCATAATAAGCCTATGGATTTCTATAACTAGATAAATATTATGGTATATATGATAAGATGTTACTATCAAAACATATATTAAAACTTATTAATTATTTTTATCAATATTTATTTAGTGTCTGAAATAAAGTAATCACATTGATTGATATTATTAAATTTATAAATTTACGAAATATTTTATATTCCATCCATAAAATAAAATCACTAAAGAGGTATTTTTGAATGTAATTAAAATTTCATTTAAAATATTTATTTAATATTTTCTATCTATATCTTTCCAGTACTACCAGAATTGTCAACAATAAACATATTTAAATGATAAAATAGTTTTTTTTTGGAATAAGTGGGAAGATTATATGGTGTTAGAATTCTTATAGACCTCAAAAATATGTGATTTCCTACCATGATTGTATTTTTTATTTCATAGATATCCTAAATATTTGTTTTTATCTACTATTTATTTAGTTAATTTTCATATCATTTTATGTTAGATTTATGAAGAGATACTTTATAATTGAATGTTTTCTATCTTTATAGAAATAAGACAAAATATAGATTTGTTGTCTAGTAAAGGATTTTATTGTAATGTTATGAATGTGATATTAAGATCCTGTGTTATTTCAAAAAAATATCAATATGTAGGGTTGTTTATACAATGCGATAGAGATATTAATATAGATTTGTCTCCTAGGATTCAAACTAGATAGATAAAATGTAGAATGGATTATGGGGTGCTTTTTATCATAAAATTCCTTTGAAATTGTTGGGAAAAAATTAATATAATTTTTATTAGGAAAACTATTATATAATATAGTGAGTATTGACCTTTGATGGGACACCTTGAACAAAAAACATGGGTATCAGAAATGAAAAAGTTAATATGGGCATGTGGGAAGACTAAAATGGATGAGATTAGAAATAAATGTGTTTGGGAGAAAATTTTAGGGGTTTAGATTGATGATAAGATGACTAAAACTATATTTAGATGATTTGGACATGTTATAAGAATACCCAGGGATTCACTAGTTAATAGAGTAATCTTAAAGAAAAAAAATCACTTATTAAAAGGGGTAGAAGCAGACCTAAAAGGTTATTTTATTTCAAAATGCACATCATATACTCAAAATTGAGAAAATACACTTGGATTATATTTATAATTTATTATAATTATCCTTATTTCATGGGTGACATGTATGAATTAACCACAAGTCAATTTGACACACAGTATGGTCGTTATGACTGAAAGTGCACATTTGCATTTAAATTTGACGTTTTTGTTTGAATTGTGAGTGGAAAACTCAAAAGATTGGAAACAAAATCATATTTTCTTGATACTTTAGAAAAAAATATAAATAATTTCTTTATGATTTTTAGGAATTGGCTTCATAACAATCTGACACATGGTGTGGATGGTATGATAGAAATTGCATATTTTAGTTTAAAAGTGACATTTTAGTTCAAACCATGTGTAACATACTTAAAATAAAGAAAATTTAATTGGATTTTATTAATATATTAAGAAAAAATATCATTAATAAATTTATGAGACATTGTATTTAACCGCATGTCAATCTGATACACAGTGTGGTTGTTATGAATGAAAATGTGTGTTTTTATTTAAAAATGACACTTTAGTAAAAAACGAGTGTCACATGATCAAATTCAATAAAACACACTTGTGTTGTATTAATAATTTGCAAAAAAAATATCAATAGTTCATTTTTAATATTTAGGAATGAACATCATGACAATATGACACACGATGTGGGAGATATGACTCATAGTGCACATTTTAAAGTGACATTTTATTTTAAAACACACATCCCATACTAAAAAATAGTCAATCACACTTGAAATGTATTTATATTTTAGGAAAAATATTGATAATTCATTTGTGATGTTTAAGAATTAACCATACATCAATATGATATATGATGTTTCCGTTAATACTAAAAGTGACTGTTTTCATTTAAAAGTAAAATTTTAGTTCAAAAAATGTATCAATACTCAAAGATAAGAAAACTCACTTGTATTGCCATGATACTTTAGAGAAAAGATCAATAATTCACTGATGATGTGTAGGAATTAATCGCACATCAATCTGATACGTGGTGTGGCTGGTATGATTAAAAGAGCATGTTTTCATTTTAAAAGTGATATTTTAGTTCAAAATGAATGTTACATACTCAAAACTAATAAAACACACTCATATTATCTTGAAAATTTAGGAAAAATACCCACAATTCAATTGTGACATGCAGGAATTAACAATCAATCTAACACATAGTGTGGTTGTTATGAATGAAAATGCATGTTTTCATTTAAATGTTACATTTTAGTTCAAAATAACCATAAAATACCCAAAAATAAGGAAACATGCTCTTATTTTAGTGATACTTTATAAAAAATATCTCAAGTTAATTTTTTATATGTTGGAATCAACCTTGTGTCAATATGACACTCAATGTTTCTGATATGATTAAAATTGCATGTTTTTAGTTTAAAAGTGACATTTTAGTTCAAAACGTATGTTACATTCTCAAAAGTAAGTAAACATATTCATGATGACTTGATACTTTATTAAAAATATTTATAATTCATTATCATATGTCAATCCAACACATGGGGTGGCCGTTAGAACAAAAAGTGTGAATTTTCATTTAAAAGTGGAATTTTATTTTAAAATGAGTGCCACAAACTCTAAAGAAATTAAATTTACTCAAATTATATTGATAATTTAGTAAAAATATTGAAAATTACTTGTTTATTTTTAGGAATTAACCACACATAAATCTGATACACAGTGTGGTCATTGTGACTGAAAGTTTTTTGTTTTCATTTAAAAGTGAAATTTTAGTTCAAAACATGCATCACATAAAAAAATATAAGAAAATGAACTCAAACTATCTTGATAATTTTTGGAAAAACATCTATCATTCATTTATTACATATAATAATTAACGTCATGTCAATCTGGTACACGGTGTGACCAATATTATTGAAAGTGTAAGTTTTTAGTTTTAAAGTGACTTTTTAGTTTGAAACACATGTCACATACTCAAAACCAATTAAACACACTTGGATTGTATTGATAATTTAGTAAAAATATTTATAATTCATTAGTGATGTGTAATAATTAACCCCACATAAATCTAACACACTGTTTCTGACGCTTTCGCCAGGGCGCGCTCGTCCGTCACGTTCAGGGGACGTCAGCGCTGTTCTGTTGCCCCGTATTCCCGCTTTCCAAAGGCGGGTGGCATCCGCTCCCTGTTCGGGGACGTTTTCTCCTTGATCAAAATGGGATGATGGGATGTCGGTTCTTCCTTCTGTGGATTCCTCATCGAAATTCATCACCTATTCTAGGTCTCCCTTATAGATTAAGACGTACTTCGTGAAACTCTTCCCAGTGCCATGTTCCCATGAATGCCGGTTAATTACACTGCTTCTGTCAGGACATTCCAAGGGGTCCGGTCAGGGTAGCAACCTTTAGTTGGGGGAGTAGTCACGTTGAGGCATCACTAACGTGTCTGGACACTGGGGGATTGTAGTGTCTATCTTTTGTCCCTTATTATAGAGATTCTCGAGGGCGCGGAAGCCTGAGGCATCCCACATTGAGTGTGGGGAATCATATTCCATAGTCATGTTTTTGAGGTTTTCCTCAGCTTCCCATGTTTAACACAGGGTATGCCGCATGTTTAACGTCCAGCGGAGACAGATCGGGCTGATTAGAACACTAGGTAGAGTGGATCAGATTGAATAACCCCTTGGAGGGAACACCGATATTGGGGCCAACATGTGGGTGGTTTCCTGAATTCTGCGGAGGGGAATGGGGTGGCATGATCTCACCGGGATGTGGCAGCCCGGGTAAGAATCTGGATAGAAGATGGTTTTTTAGGCTTGAGCCTCGAGAAGACTTCCTACGTACCATGACTTGACATGGATCAAAGACCACATAGTTCAAGATGGGGTGTGTTGGAAAACTGATGTGAAGATGGACTGGGGGGTCCGATGGATGATGGGATTGAACCTCGTGGAGGATTCCTACATACCATGCCTTAACATGGATCAAAATCCTCATAGTTTGGGATGGATGTGTGGGGCTTACACTCTAGGCTGCCCAAGGTAGCAGGTGAACCGACGTGAAGATGAGGTCGGAATGACCGGGTGGTGGGATTGAACCTCGTGAGGCTTCCTACGTAGCATGCCTTGACATGGATCAAAGTCACCGTAGTTCAGAAATGGGTGTTGATGAACCGATGTAAAGAAGGACCTGGGGGTCCGATGGGTGTTGGGCTTGAACCTAAGGGAGGCTTCCTACGTACCATGCCTTAACATGGATCAAAGTCTCAGTGGTTCGGGATGGAATTTGGGGGGTTTACACTCTAGGCTTCCCAGGGTGTTTGGTGAGCCGACATGAGGGAGGTCAGAACAACCAGGTGGTGGGATTGAACCTCATGGAGGCTTCCTACGTACTATGCCTTGACATGGATCAAAGTCCACATAGTTCGGGTGGTGGAGTGTTGGCGAACCGACGTGAAGATGGACTGAGGGTCCAATGGGTGTTGGGCTTGAACCTCGTGAGGCTTCCTACGTACCATGCCTTGACATGGATCAAATTCCCCGTAGTTCGGGTGCTCACAACAGCTTGTCGATGGATTGGAATTCATTTTAACGTCATGCGGGACAGGGGTGAACTGACGTGAATGGGGTTGGAACGACCAGGTGGTGGGCTTGAACCTTGTGGAGACTTCCTACGTACCGTGACTTGACATGGATCAAAGTCTTCATTGTTCACATGATGGTGGGGATTAGGGTCGGTGCTTACTCTAAGCCAACGTGAGTCATTCTCGGTGTGAGAAACAAGAGGCAGCAGAGACCAGACGATCACGTCGCAAAGGGTACGTCTGTGGGAAGTGAGAAGGGGCTTATGCGTTGAGAGACCCATGGTGTCGGGGCTTACTCCAGGATGGAGGTCCGTCAGCAACAAAGTGCAGCGGGATAGGGACTTGGGACCGAAAAAGGATAATCCTCATTCCCTATCATGCCCTCCTCCAACCTTGGCACCGAGGAAGTGAGGAGGGGTAGGGGTGGTGCCTCATGCAAGAAAATCTAGGGGCTTACACCAAGGTGGCATCCCTTCCCCCACGGACAAACACCACTCCCAAAATGAGGATATAATCCCTTGTGGAGAACAGGGGGCGTAGAGAATGTCCAAAGTGGGGGGCGCCCCGCATGAGAGGCATGGGGCGATGTCATAGTTTAACGTCGTGTGTTGAGGATGAGGGTGCTTGGCAGTTTAACATCCTGAAGCTTAGAAGAGGTGGGTTTTCTCCGCACCCCTAGGACTTACATAATCGGTACCCTCTACCCCTTGTGGGAGGGAAGGTACCGACAATGCCGTAGTGAAGGGGGGTCACAGAGCAAACCATCGAGGGGTCCACGTTAGCGTGGCTATGCGAAGAAGCAATAGTCTTTAGCATAGCTATGTGAAGAAGCATTAGGCCCAGCAACTCTACGGGCAGTATCGTCGAGGGGACTTTGAAATCAAATCGTGCGAACCTGGAGGGATGCATGAAAAAAGGATTTTCCAAGAAGAGGGGTCCATAGGCAGGGGCCTTGTGGAGATCGGTTGCTCTGTGTGGTGGAGGGCACTTGCGAATGGGTGTGCTTCGCAAAGTAGGGTGACATAGCCTTAGCATGAGGCGAAGTTTCAAATGGGAGGTGCTTCGCTAAGTGGAAGGGAATTCACGGAGCACAACCTCACGAGGAAAAGGTGCCACGTGAAGTAGGAAGTTGGGAAGCAATGTGCTTCGTGAAGTACAGTGATCCTGCTTTAGAAAATGGATCAAGTGTACATGAAGGGTGCTTCGTGTAGCATAAATGCTTCGCGATGACCCGATCCCCCTTGGGGACTCCCTCCTTCCCGAAATCCCTTAGGCTTCGCGAAAGGCATCCATCTCAGAAGAGGGGATCAAAATGAGACAATGCAGAGGCACTTTGTGAAGAAAAAGTACCTCGCGTAGCTCATGACTCGCAGAGCAAAGGGTGCCTCGCGATTTGAGAGCTAGGAAGTTGAAAGGTCGGATCATCTATCTTTTGGGCTTGGGGGGAGCCCGGTATTTATAGGCAAGAGGCGCTGCGAAGTATAGCTTATGCGGCGCGAAGAGGGCTCGATTTGCTTCACGGCGAGTCGCGAACGTTAGGGGCGTTCGCAGAGGGTACCGCCTCCTTTGCTTCGTGGCGGGATCACGAACGTCAGCGGCGCTCGCCGAGGGTACCACCTCCTATGCATCACGGTGGCCGCGTGGCTTGGGGGGACTCTGCGAAGTGGCTTCGTGAGGCCGACCACGAGGTCTCTTTCCCTTCTTTCTTTCCTTCCAACATTTTGGTGCCAAAAAATGCCCCCCCCTCAGATGAGGATCCACGAAGCAATCAAGGTTCTAAGTCTGAGGGTCAATCGCCAAAATCTTCGGTCGTTCGCGGAGATGGATCGCAAAGAGGGCTTGCGAGGGGGACAACCGACGCACAGGCGGAGCGCGCCGCGAAGCTCGGCCTCATCCGGATGCGCCACGAAGCGCTGACGGTCGCCGTCTATAAATAGGGGGGGATTGTAAGGGTTGGTGTCCTGAGAACCAACTATTTTGTACTTTGATTACATGAATGTTCACTTATTATATTGTTCATTATTCTGCATGAATATAATATAATAATGTCCTGGAATATTTGTTGCATTAATAAGGTCATGGAAGATCCCCTCTATGATGAGAACCGTGAAATGCTATAACAATATTCTTAAATAAAGTTCTTCAGTTGGATGACATACTATGATAGGACACATAGTATACAGACCGTCATGTGTGAGTACTCGTAAGAATACGAGACTCTCTATCATGGAGTTCACACTTGGTAATCTCCAAGATGGGAGATTATGAGAACAGACCCGCCAGTAGCAATTCCACATGTCTTGGTGTCATCAGACATTGATATCTACGAGCGTGTGTAATGGTCCTTAGACTGGAAGATTATCATTAACTCATGTCATGACTCACGCACTTATATTTACTGACGAAAACCATCACGCAGATAGTTGGCGGGAAGTAGGGTACGTTGGGTGCGTCACGAATGACATGTTGTTAATGGATAAGTCAAGGAAGGATTTGTCCCTTCCATTTATGGAAGTTGATATCTCGGCCCTTTGATTGAAATAGAACCGTCGCATTAAATTCCACGACCATGGTGTAAACGATGAGTTTATTTCAGGTAGTCAAAGAACGACGGATCAAGCATATAGGTTTATGACACTTCCATGAAACCTGCTTGATGGGATATTGAGATAAAGAGATTAAATTACACAGTAAGCGTTCGTATGAGGTGATACGTCAATGCGGTGTCAACTTCTTTCTCTTGGGTGCCTTGACCCGTTTCTAGAGAGTAATCTTGGACTTTAGGCAAGCTCGCCTAATGCCAACGAGAAAGAATCCTAGAGGGTCACACACTAAGTGTATTCAAGTATCTCAAGTAGAATAAAGATTATTCCTGTACGTGGTTTAATAATTATTCAAGGAAGCCTAAATCGTTTTAATGATGGAGGAATAAGGAAATGAAAAAAAGATATACATGTCGTGTACATTGAATGTACACGCCGTGTAGTTTTCAATGAAAAACAAGTACACGCCATGTATTTATTAATACATGTCGTGTAGTATTTCCAGTCGGGATTTTGAGGATATAATATTTTTTTAAATTATATTTATTATAATCAGGGTGGGCGCATGTCAAGGAATTAATTATTCGACATGGGGGTTTTAAATAAGAGTCAATGAAATAAATAAAATGCGTAACGCGTTTATTTATTGTCATAACTCTACAATCTCAAACCTGATTATAAATATCCTCACAACCCCAAATCTTTTCCGACCCCACACACAACAATTCTGGAGAATTATTTCAAGGCCGAAAGAACATCTTCCTCTAAGAACGCTCTCAAGACCGAGAGAGATCCTCTTCCATTGGATCAAGATGATCTAAGGCGGACAACGCAAGCAAAGGTTTCTCCATGCTAGCACCCGGAGACTCCTTTGGCGACGTCCTGAGATACTAGGTACACGTGTGGATCACCGCTAGAGGAAGTCTACACTTGGCTTCTGCGACGCAACGACGAATCACATCGGAACGTGATCAAGAACATCAACGAAGAAAGAACACCCAAAAGGTATTTCTTTTCAATTGATTAAATTAATTATAATCAACTTGTAACGATCCTACCTTTTGGTTCTGGGAATTTTCCTTTCTTTGTACATTTCTGTGATTCGATCTGTGGAGACTGGCGTTTTCTTCGTATTGATCCTAGATTGATCATTGTTAATGACAAAAATCCAAGTGGGAACATCCAACCACGTGCTTCCACTACGCCCGGAACCTTCAGGCATGACCTCTCTTTTTTCCTTTCCCTTCTCCATGAATTTTTCCTTTTGCGCTCTCAATTTGTGAAGCTCCGCGTACTCCGTGAATGCTCCACGTGAATCGGGATTCGCAGCGCACCGCGAGTCTTTGACTCCATGATAGTGCTATGTGAGCATGCACTTGTAGACCGAGGCAATGCTCCGCGAATCAGCTTCGTGAACGAGCTCTGTGAACAGGCTTCATGATTCGACCTGAAAATTGTTCGAGTCTTTAAAACCAAATGGCCCATCAAGAAGTTTCCCAGGGGGTGCTTGCAGATGCCGCCCGGAGGGATGAGATTGAAAATTGTTTGGGACTAGGAGAGTTGGTACGTAGCCACTAGGACCATAAGTCATTGACGAAGCCGCTATCGGAGAGCCAGAAGAACTATCCGCTGTGTAGGAGGCTTCCCTTGTATGAATTTGGGCTGAGGGATGACATCTTCATTCCCAAGGTGAGTAGGGACGAACCAGATTGCGGGTTCAGGAGCACGCCGTGCCAGTGCCAATGGTTCTAGGCAGCTGATGGTCATGCGCAGGAGGACTTCACACCCATCATTGTTGACTGCCTGTACAACCACCTGAACAATATTTATGGGCAGGCATTGTAGCCGGAGACGTTTCCTCCTCTATACCATACAATACGGAAGGCATCCCTGATGGATTCGAAGAAGGGGTGGTCCGAGGAGTGGGACCTGCGCTAGGGCAGAAACTTCACAGACGATTGGGCATGGGCCTACTGGGTAGGCACCTTGTGTGAGGAGTTTGGAGCTGATATGAGGAGAGTGGGTTTCTATGAGGTAGCCTAGGCCTCCTAATTCCACATATATCAACCGAAACAGCTGATGCCAGAGCTTTTGAGAAGATGGTCGTCTAGGACCAACACTTGTCACTTGCACCATGGGGAGGTCAGCATCAGTTTGTGGGATGTCCATCAGATTTCAGGGGTCCCGATCTTGGGGGCTATGTATGACGAGTTCTTCCCCGTCATGAGTGCGTGGGAGGATTCAGAGCAGATGATGCGGCTGGCGATGGCACTGATGGGGCTGGTCCCCGGGAGGCCGCGACTGGTTTCCCGCGAGGCCTCAGACTTGCCCGAAGGGGGATTAACAGGAAAAGGAGCACTAGTATTGGCGTCTCTTGGAGGAAATCTAGTGGAAGACCTGGGGTTTCAATGTCAATACTGAACAACATCCAATAGTCAGGCTGGCGGCGTTTATTGTGGCCCTTATCTATGGTTGGATCTTACCAGTGAGGGATACCAATATGGGGGTGCGACCTAGCACATTTATCATGGCCTCCATGTTGGCCACAAGAGGGAGGGTCAATCTAGGGATCCCGATGCTCGCTAAATTGTACAAGATGCTATGGCATGTCAGTGAGGGGAAGAAGCCGCAGAGGATATGCGGGCCCTTCCATCTTCTATATGGGTGGATCGTGGCGCACATCAGGGGGGTTTACGAATATTCGAACCCCATCTCACCTCCGAGGTCAAACTTCCGCTCATCCATCCTGAATGATACCGGGAGATTTCCATCCAAATTGACCATACTGTTGGTACTAAACTGGGTGTGGAAGGTGGACGAGTTTAATTTTCACCCATTTCCATTGCCGATGGGGGTACTCATCGAAGACATTCAGGGAACGAAAGAGCACCAGGCCTATCTCCTAGACTTTCGAGGTGGGGTCTTGGTGGAAAGGGTGGACTGTGAGGTTCTCTGCGAGCCATACACCCCACACTGGTTTGCAAGGCAATTCCGGTGCGTGCAGTGACTGACTCCACAGGTCTACTGGGAGGTGCGCCACGAGGAGCACCCGTGTGTGATGAAGAAATTGTGTCTCATGTTCACACGGGAAGATGGGAAAATGTGGAATGCATTGCCTCCACCTACTGCTACCTTTGGACTGGTGAAGGAGTATTCCATAAGCTGGGAGGCAGCTTATCTGGGGGAAATTCTGAAGCAGCCAACTATTCGAGCTGGTGATGGTGGGCCTTCTCTATATCGAGGCCGGTGCCAAAAGGCAGCAAGGGCCTCCCGCGGTGGCGGGGCTACTATGGCGGTGAGACCTGCACTAGCTGAGGGTGAGGAAGCGATGGCGGATCCAACAGCGGTAGTGGATCCGGTGGTCCTAGGAGAGTAGAGCCATCCGGAGGGGCGGCCACCAAGAGGATTCCGCAAGATATCTACTCAGGCCCCGGGGAAACGACTGCGCCATATTAATATGCCATAGGATGTTGTTTTTCTTGGAGGCCTGGGACATTTGGGATGTCAACCGGAAATTTCTTAGCCTACCCGAGATGTGGAAACACTTGAACCATCTCAGGATGGATTTACCAGGTATAGGCCCTGTCCGGGCTGGTTTTGCAGTATCCCCGGCGGAGGTGGAGCAATATCTGGCTGAGCTGGAGGACTTCGTGCATTCCAGGGGTGCCCTGTGTCCAATGACGGATCAGGTGAGGGTAATCCTAGATTAGACGGTTCCACCACAGCTATCGGCCGCTGAGATGAGAGAGCACTTTCCCCTACTGGAAGAATCAAACGAATCCTCTTAGGGGGATGAGGCCGGTGGAGGGAGCCCGTTGGAGGAAGGCAAAGTCGGCGATCAAGACTCGGGTCTCAACGATTTCACAGAGGATCTCAAGGTAATGTTCCAAGTTTCTTTCCTAAGAGTTTTCTCTCAGGTCTTTATGGAATTCTTACCAACATCTGAATCGCGCAGGAGGACCTTGTGCACAGATCTCGTTCTCGCACCTCAATGGGTGCTGATGCAGGACCCTAGGAACCCGCACTTGTGGTTGCGTCCAGTTCTATGTCTGGAAGGGCTAGGGCACCCAAGGTGGCTCCCCCAGAATATCCGGACCTTCCGAAAATATATGTAGGGCCATGCTTCGGGGTCCCGTCAACATCAACTCAAGAGCGACGCCAGGAGTTCGATCTCTGTAAGTCTTCTCTACTGAGTTCATTACCGCCACACGTTGATTGTGCCAACTGACGTCCATGCCCTTCTCTGTTACGTACAGTTCTTCGATTGGCATGGGCCGCTACGGCGAGGTTGTTCTGGATTTCTGGGAGTGCCCCTCCCAGGGTCATGCCAGTAATTGTGGATATAGTTACCCAGACCACCTGAGCTGCAACACCCCGTATCATTGGAGGGACCACCAGCAGGGTCGTGCCTGAGGTTATTGAGGTGGAGTCCGACAATGAGGATCGGTCGGTCAACCCAAGTCCCGCCACACCTGATCCGACGCTAGATGCCACGCCTGATCCAATGCTAGACGTATACCCCTCTAAAGATTTCTTGAGGGAGTACCCCGCATACGAGCCTGCCAACTATGCGGAATGGGATGAGACGACCTCTAATGAAGAGGATAACGATATAGTCCACCACCGATCATGGAAGATGATCGTGCGCATTATCAAAAAGACCCCCCAGGCGTTATGGTTGGACGAGATGGACATACTTCACTAACTGCTACATGAACTGTGTGCTGGGGGAGTGGATGCCCAACGCCCTCACCTGCTCATTTGAGATCTTATAACGGAGAAGATCTGGGAGTATGATCGCGGCCTCAGCGTGGGCTAGCAGCAGAGGAAGGCGATGAACATCAAGAAGCTCCGGGAGGCTGAAGATGAGATCCAGCGGCTACAGATTCAGGAAAATGAGAACTCAACCTCTCTTAATGCACAATCAGAGCTGATCTTGTGATTGAAGGCCCAGCTGGAAGAGGCAGAAGAACGCATGAGGCAAGCTTCCGAAGATATGGCCGTCATTCAGGCTGACGTAGAGCAGGCCCAAACTGAGTCTGATGAATTGAACCCCATCACTATTGAGGAGGAGTGGGAGTTGAGCCAGCGACAACAACTCTTGTATGCCATAAGTCATAGGGTGGAGGAACTGCAACTCTCTTTTAATAGGGTCAACCCGTCCATGGGAGAGATAGACCCCCGAGTGCTGTAAGGATCACAAACTCTCAAACGTACTTTCATGTTTTGATTTATTTGATGTCATAGCATACATGAGTTTCATTATTGAGGTTGGATTTTTTACACATCTTTTATACTCGTGAAATATCCTATGGTCAGTCCCTAAGCTCACACAGGTCAAGACCAATGTGAGAAACAGGGAGTGATCACCATGTTATTCCATCTAAACATAATGCATCGACCAAGATTCAGGAATCCAGGGTTTAGGAAACCAATATGAATCTTCCGAGAAGACATGGGAGAGGCCCGATCAGATGATTAGGACCTCAGAACAATCGAAAAGCCATTCTTTTGGTGTGATCTAGTGTACGATAGGGGTAATGCCAGGGGCGTTGGGATTAGTCCGAACATAGGGAAGTGGAAGGTGTGAATCATGATACCCAAAAATACGAAACGCTATGGGGGGTGGCGTGACAATGAAGGATAACTGCTGACCATGTTCGAAACACAGTATCCTTATTGAGTTAGCCTGAAATGGGGATAAAAAATGAGGGCCGACCGTTGACCATCTTCGGAACACGGGGCCTGACTCAAAATGTTATCCATTAGTCTTTCAGAACGTCAGACCAGGACAATAGGAAGGCCATAGGCCGAGCATCCATACTGTTAGGGGGTTCCTATAGACTTGAAAGAGGATGAGGGTCCGAGTAAGGGGCATGCAAAGTGTGGAATGTGGAGTGAGGGTTTGTTCAAACAGAATCCAACACTCTTGAAGTTACGCCATCGTGGTGGAAGCACACTAGATGGCGCATCGGTCTGATCATGGATCATTATTTCTTTCAGACAGGGCCTCTCTGGCGAGGGAACCATCACTTCCCAATGTCATCTTGGGGCATCCTGAACTTGTTCAGGGAACAATTGCAGTTACTTAGTTCCCTACGAGGGGTCTGGCCAGGAGGCCGGAAAGGGGGAGGAATAGGATTTATGATTCCTGGGGCTAGACCCTAGGAAAAATACCGGGGTCTCTCTACGTATCCCATGAGGATGGGAATCAAGCCACACGTAGTTCTGGAGGCACGGTTTAACGTCATGCGGGATGAGGAGAAGCCTGGTTGTGCCGGTACGCATCCCACCAAAACTACTATGCCCACGTGAGTAATGCTCGATGTGGGAAACAAGAAGTAATGGGGGACTTTCCCGACATAGGAAGGGGCATGTTAGGGCAAAGGGATGCTCGGTGAATGCCAGCCCAATGATGCTAACCCGTCCATGTAGCACACCTAGATGCGCAAAGAGGTAGATCCGAGTATGTTGGAATTTCACATGAACATGAGGAAGTGGAAATGTGTGAATCATGATGCTCGCAATCTAGATCACAATGATGGTGGCATGGTGATGGAGGATAACTATTGACCTTGGAGGAAAAACAGAATCTATATCACATTAGCCTGGAATGGGGACAAAAAAATGAGGGTTGACCATTGACTATGTTCGAAACACGGGACCTGTCGCAAATGTCGTCCGAGATCCTTAGGGATGTTGGCCCGAAACGATAGGAGAGCCCTTAGGCCCAACATCCATGGAGAGCCCTTAGGCCTAGCATCCATGTCGTCCGAGGGTCCTTTTGGACGTGGAAGAGGATGAGGATCCAAATAACGAGCTCACAAATCTTGTACATGGAACTAGGGGAATGTCCCCATGAGAATTACACACTTTGGGCTCTTTTTCAAATGCATCTAAATACGTCAACGAGATGTATTAGATAGAGGGACTCGAGTCACTTCTCATAGGGAGATCTTAGTTTAGGGTCGTAGAACTCAGACCATGGATGGGAGGAAACGCGGGAGACTCATGTCGAGTAATTACAAAAACCCGACGTGGATGGGGACCTAGGGTTCCGACCACCACATGTTCCCTGGAGAGGTTTCAGGTTGAGGGACTGAAAATGAGAGTTGAGTTGGGCCTGAGGCAAAGTGCACAGGCATTCCTATATACCCCATGAAGATGGGGATCAAGATGCACATAGTTCTTAAGGTGGCACGGTAGGGTACCAGTGCTAGGGAAAAAGGGGCGTGCGCACATGGCCCTCACGCCAAGAGAAGCGGTATTTGATAAATTTTGTTTGTCCTTTAAGGTGGGTGGGATTTTTTTTGTGAAGCGGCAGGCCTAGGCTAGCAGGCCCTGGCATCGCCACAAGAATCAAGCCGTGGTAGGCGTTGATAAATGGCATGGTGTATGACCAATACCCAACGTGATGTCCCCTACGATGAGGTCATCACAATGCAGTGTCGTTTTTCGTCGTGTGGCCAGGACGATAATGTCATAGTTTAGGGTCATGTGATAGGACCAAGCATGCATTTTAACGTCGTGCAGCGCAAACGTAGCAGAGACGATGCTAGGTGGGTAATGTGTACGGTGCAATAAAACATTCCCGTCGTGAATGGTGACATGGTCCCGTATCATACCGTACGTCTCAGGACAAGGGGCTTACATAGAGGTAAGAGTGAAAGAGGCTGGAGAAACTAGCTCCCAGCTGAGCTGGACCCGAAAACGAGACGTCCGGGTGGTCCTACGCATCCCATAAGGATGGGAATCAAGCTTCCCGTAGTTCTAGAGGGTGACTTTTAATGTCGTGCGGGATAGGATGGGGATAATTCTTAGAACAGGTTGCGTGTGGTGCGACTATTGCAAAACCCTATGTGAATGAGGTCATAATCCCGTACCATACCACGCGGTCCCGTAGTCAAAGTTCTGAAGGTGGGACAGAAAATACAAATTAGAATAACTCAAGTTGGACCCATAGACAAGAAGTTTGGGAGTTCCTACGTATCCCATTAGGATGGAAATCAAGATATACGTAGTTCTGGGGAGATATTAGTTTATGGTCTTAGAGCTCAGACCATGGAGGGACTCTGACTTTCCAAGTAAGCGCAGAACTCGACCTGATCCCTAAACCCACGTGAGTCAAACTCAGTGTGGGAAACAAGGGAGTAAGATCTTTATTGCAATACCTAGAATGGCCATCAAAGGGAAATCAGTGCAGAGCTCTGAATGGAACCCTTATCGCGGCTTTGTTCTCCTAACGTGCAGATGCGCACTAATGAATAGTACCAAGAGTTTCGAAGATCTACTTGGACATGAAAAGGTATGGAAGGATGTGAATCATGCAACTGACATTTCGAGCTAAATGGGGTTGGCGTGGCGATGGAGGATAACTGTTAAACATGGCAGAAACGCAACATCCAAATCGTGTTAGCCTGAAGTGGGAACAAAAAATGAGCATCGACCGCTGAACATATTTGCAAAGTGGGATTTGTATCAATTTGTTGTATGAAACACTCGGGGGCATTGGACCGTAATGGTAGGATATCCATTAGGCATAGTATCCATGCCTTTTTTGGGGGTCCCTTAAGGTGTGAGTAATGGAATCCCTAATGAAGGGGAACATGAAGCCTGGGAAATGGGTGGAAGCATGTCCGAGTAGAACCCAACATTCCAAGGACTAAACCAGAGTACCCTTAGGCACATTAATGAACCGTCAAAGAGGGTTGATGCAGATGCTCAGGAGGGAGAGGTACATGGTGCGGTCATTACAAGCCTGATGTGAACGAGGACATAATCCCATGCCACACCATATACTCCCTTCTCCGGGGAAGGGTAGGCCAAGGGGCCAAGGTGAAATGGAGATTTTTGGGAGATGGGACTGGACCCAAAATCTAGACATTCAGGTGGTCCTACGTATCCCATAAGGATGAGAATCAAGCCACACGTAGTTCTTGAAGATACCTAGGGGGAAGATACCCCAATGAGGGGGGTGTGTGGCACGTGAATGAGGAAATAATCCCATACCACACCGTACGCTCCCATAAGAGAACCTAGGCCAGGGCCCCGAAAGGCCAAGGGGCCTAAGGCTGGGCCTCGGTCAAGAAGGCCTGACCTACTTGCAGTTTAACATCTTGCAGTGAGGACGAGGCTGGGATAAGGTGTCTCATCAGGGGATGTGTACAGCGCGGTGAACAACCCGACGTGGATGAGGGCATAATCTCATATCCCACCGCACAATCCCATAAGGGAAAACTTGGGTCGGGGGCCCGAGAAGGCCAAGGGGCCTAACAGTTGGCACCGCCCAGAGGGAGTTCATCGCTTGGGGATAAAACGGGGTGGAATGAACCACTAAACTCGATGTTTGGGATATCTCAGGGTGGACCTAATGATCTAGGATAGCTGTTGACCACATTCGAAACATAGCGTCCCTATAGTGGCCTGAAATGGGAGTAATAAACGAGAATCATCCACTGACCACATTCGAAACGCGGGACTTGTATCATTTCTTTGCTCAACATCCTTGAGGGAATTGGACCGAAGTGGTAAGAGAGCCCTTAGGCTTAGAATCCATACCATTCAGGGACCCTTCTGGACGGGGGAGGTGATGGAATCCCAGACAAGGAGTAGGTGAAGCATAGCTGTACCCATCTCCAAAAGAGGCAAACATCTCCAGGGAGTGGGACTTATGGCTGGAGAGAGATTAGCTCGACGTGAATTGGGGAAAAATTGCACCCTTTCTATACATATTGACCCGGGGGAAAGATTCTGACGTTTGGGCTGGGGTAATGGACAAAATGTCTTGGCGTTCCTATGTATCCCATAAGGATGGGAATCAAGCCATACGTAGTTCTTGAAGGCTATGCAGTTTAACTTCATGTGGTGAAGACGTGGTAGGATAGAAGAATGGGAGTGGGCACATGGTGTGACCATTATAACCCTTGTATGAGTGGGGCTGAAGGATCCCATATCATGAAAGTATCCTATGAGAGAACTATTCCCAGGGGGGATAGTCGAAAAAGAAGAGTTTGGGGCTAGGCTCAAAACGAAGCATTTGAGTGTTCCTACGTATCCCATAAAGATGAGAATCAAGCCATACGTAGTTCTCAAGATGCATTTTAATGTCATGAAGGAAGATGCAAAGTTTAAATTCATGTAGGACTGGACAGTTTAAGGTCATGCAGGACCATCGTGTAGTTTAGGGTCATGTGGGATCGTCCAGTTTAAGGTCATACAGGACCATCGTGCAGTTTAAGGTCATGCGGGACCATCGTGAAGTTTAAGGTCATGTGGGACCGTCATTTAGTTTAAGGTCATGTGGGACCGCCGTGCAGTTTAAGGTCATGCGGGACCGTCGTGCAGTTTAAGGTCATGCGGGACCGTCGTGCAATTTAAGGTCATGCGGGACCGTCTTGCAGTTTAAGGTCATGCGGGACCGTCGTGCAGTTTAAGTTCATGCGAGATCGTCCAGTTTAAGGTCGTGCAGGACCATGGGACTCAGGAAAAGTATTTCTTGAGGCATTTGGAATTGGTGGGAGGAGTTATACGCTCACCATCCATGGTCACCAAGGATTATTCTCCATTGGGGTAAACCCTGTGGACTACGTAAGGTCCTTCCCATTTGGGCTCCAACTTGGGTGGTTTCCTGCTGGGGATCATTGGTGCTCAGAGGGCCAACACCAGGCCGCCTTGTAGAAAAGAGTGGAGGCGAACCTTCTTGTTGAAGGCTCTAGATATCTTATTCTGATACCTTTCCAGATTGTGCAGGGCACAAATCCTACCCTCATCAAGTGCTTCCAATTCAGCTAGACGGATTTCGGCCACTTTATCTGGCGTCTGCCGGTCATAGACCGCAGTACGTAACGAAGGAAGCTGAATCTCAATTGGCAGGATGGCCTTAGCTCCGTACACCAGGGAATACGGGGTCACTTGGGTGGAATTATGAGTCGTCGTCCGGTAGGCCCAGAGGGAATTGGGGAGCTTGTCCGGACAAATCTTCTTGTTCCGACCAACCATTTTCTACAAAATGTTGGAGAGGGTTTTGTTGAATGCCTCTATCTATACATTTGCCTGTGAATGATAGCAGGAGGTATGGTTGGAGCGAATATTGTACTTGGTGTACAATTTATTCAACTCAGCTGCTCAGAAGTTTGTGCCGTTATCAGTGAGAACGGTTTGAGGGACTCCAAATCAGTAGATGATGTTGGAGCTCAAAAAATCGACAATGGATCGAGCCTTGACTTCCTTGAGTGGGACTGCCTCTACCCACTTGGAGAAGGAATCCATAGCGGTCAGGATGAACCTGCAATGGTGAGCTGTCGCCAGTGGGTACGACCCCATGACATCGAGCCCCCACACCGCGAAAGGCCAAGAGTACTTGGTGGAGTGGATAGGTTCTAGCGGCCGATGTAGGAAATTAGCATGAACTTGGAATGCATGAAATCTCTTAGAGAACTCGATACAATCATGGATCATTGAGGGCCATAAGTACCCCAGTCTCCGGATCTGATGGGATAACTTCGGCCCAGCCTAGTGGGCACCGTAGGAACTAGCATGAAGCTCTTGCATGACCTGAGAAATCTGGACTCCTTGAATTCAATAGAGGATAACACCATCAAAACCACTCTTATAGAGGATCTGCTTGAGACTGGGCCCACTATAGAGGGTAAACTTCAGTGCACGGCGTCGGATTCACTCGCTCTTGGCCCGATCATCCGGGAGGCAACCATTTTGGAGATACTCGACAAAAGGGTCTCTCCAGTCGGGAGTCATTTCAACCACTACATTTGAAGAACCTGGGGCTCCTGACGTGGAGGGTCTGGTGGTAATATGGCTTACTCGCAGGCCGTCTTCATCCTCCAGGGTGACGGGGGAAATGAATCTCCAGTGTGACACATGTATAATCAGATCATCCTGCTCAGGTTCTGTAAGTGACACAGCTAAGCCGACCAAAATGTCCGCTCGACCATTCTGTGACCAAGGGACATGGGTACCTCTGGTCGAGAAGGGAACTGGGCCATTAGATGGAGGTGCACTCCAACAATGGCATGAGCTCTGTATTCCTGACAACATAGTCATCATTGACTTGATTAATGACTAGTTCGGAATCCCATTTCACGTGAAAATGGGGCACATCGATCTCAAGGTCCAGCTCGAGGCCAGTGATGAGAGCCCGATACTCTGCCTCATTGTTGGTGCAACCTTCTGACAACAGGAATGAGTACTGCAGAACGGCTTGTGCTGGGGTGATGAAGATGATACCCAAACCCACTCTGTTGAGCCTAGGGTCATTGAGCCTCCTACCAGTAGGACTCTAAGAGGCACCATCAAAATGCATCTGCCAACATGGGACGACTTGATCTACCGAGAGGATTGCCTCGTCAGGAAAATCAAGGTCCAGTGACTGGTTCATAGAGGTTGGATGGGCAGCTAAAAAGTCTTCCAATGCCTGCCCCTTGATAGCCTTCTGGGACATGAACCTGATTTTAAACTTCTGGAGGTTCACCGCCCACCACGCTAGTCAGCCAGTAAATAGGGGGCGGTTCAGGATGTACTTCAGTGGGTCTACCTGAGAGACCAACCGTACCTCATGGTGCTGCAGGCAATGTCACAATTTCTGTATGGAAAACATGAGTTCCATACATCTCTTTTCAATGGGGGAGTATCTGGTCTCTGTATCAAGGAGTATGTGGCTAAGGTAGTAGAGATTGTTATCTGTCCCCTCATTATTCTTCTGGGCGAGCAGGGCACTGAGGGATCAATCCAGGGCAGTGACATAGAGGATCAGTGGCTTCCCGGAGAAGGGTGGCATCAAGACCAGAGGCTGTAGCAGATACTGCTTGACTTCCTCAAATGCGGTCTAACACTCTTCATCCCATTCATAGGCGGTTCCCTTCTTCATGAGATGTGAAAAGGGATTAAAATTTCTAGCCAAATTTGCAATGAATCAGCGTATGTAGGCTAAGTGTCCTTGAAATCCTCGAAGCTCCTAAATATTTCTAGAGGGGCATCTGGCTGATGGCCTTGATCTTCTATGGGTCGATCTCGATGCCCCGATATCTGACAACGAATCTGAGAAACTTGCCAAAGGTGACCCTGAAGGTGCATTTAAGCGGGTTTATCTTCAGATGGTGGGAACGGAGGAAACCAAACACTTTCTAAAGTTCCTTGAGATGGTCCTGGCGCTGGCGATATTTGACCACCAGTTCTTCCACATAGCACTCCACCAATGTTCTGATAATTAGCTTGAATATGCGGTGCATGGCCCGCTGATATGTGGCACCTGCATTTTTTAGGCCGAAGCGCATAACCTGGTAACAGAAAGTACCTTGGGGGCCCTAAAAGCGGTGGACTTCTTGTCTATGGAGGCCATCCAGATCTGGTTGTACCCAGAATAACCATCCATAAAGGAGAGGGATTGGAACCTGGTCGTAGAATCAATCAACAATTCTGTCACTGAAAGGGGAAAGTCATCCTTCGGACAGTGGTAGTTGAGATCGCAGAAGTCGATACAGACTCTAATCTGCCCGTTCTTTTTCCTGACTGGCACAATGTTGTCCAGCCACTTGGGGTACTGGACCTCCTTGACAAATTTGGCTCTAATGATCTTCTCAACCTCAGCCTCGGCCATGGTGCCATGATAAGGGTGCATATTTCTAGGAGGATGCTTGAATCCGCGTTGGTTTTTCAGGAGACCAAAGCAGTGGACGGCTACCTGGGGATCTAGTCCTGACATCTCATCGTAACTCCAGGCGAGCACATCACAGTGCTGCTTAAGGAAGTTAATGTACCGCTACTTCTCCCCAAGGGACATGGAGGCACTGATCAATGTGGGTATCAGATCTGCCTCGCTACCATGGTTCAGCTGTACCAGTTCATCGACCGTGGTAGAGACACCTTCTTCAAAGGTAGGGGGAGTATCCTCTAGATCCTCTTCTCCACTTATAGAGGGATCTTCCATGGGGGGAGTTTCTTTTGATCCACCAGACTCTGATGGGAGGATGGTGCCGGCTTGAGCAGTAGTGTTCAGCATATCGTGAGATTCACGTGCTGCTGAGACCATGGCGATGAAGGCAGTTGATCTGATCCCATCTGGTCTTCAGCCCATGGGGCCACGCTTGATAACATCAAAACAGTAGTGGCGCCTCACCTTGAGCCGGTTAATTCTAGCCCGATGAAACAAACATGTGTTATGTACCACCGTTGCCATGAGCCTAATGTCCTGATACCGTACGGGGGTAGGGGGTTCTGGGATCACCTGAGCCTGGTTTTTATAGGAGTACAAGGTGATGTTTCACCATCTCTTGGACCTGGGAATATGCCTTCCTCTCATACCCGAAACGACAAAGCATTGACCCATGTCAGGGGTCGTGGACTCCAAATGATGGATTAGGAATATTTAGGTGTCATCTAGACCTGCCTAGGGATCACTTGTGACCATGGCGGGATCAATATCACTTTCCAGAATCTACTTAACCTTGCTCTTGTAATAGTCAGCGTCCAGATAGCGGGCTTCACAAGAGGAAAAAGGAGACGCATCTTCTTGGAGCATGCCTACTCTAACATTGAGGGAGTATTTGAGGCATTGGTGATACGATGAAGGGACCACTTCATGTAGGTGGAGCCATGGCCTACCCATCAATGTGTTGTATGCGGTGTCCTAGGAGACAACCATGAATTCGGTACTAGCAACTAGGCCACCGAACTGGGTCCTCAAATGGATCTTGCCGACCGGGGTTTGCTCGGTCCTGTCGTATCCCTATATTATTAGGTCGGAGGGAGTTAAATCATCCTCAAATAACCCCATCTTATGTAGTGTTCAAGTCAGGATTAGGTTAATCCCAAAGCCCATGTCAACAAGACAACAGTGAACTTCCACACCATTGAACTAGCCAGTGATGTACAATGGACGAATGTTCCCTTATATGGGAGGGTATTCCTCTTCACCAGAGAATGAGATAACTTCCTGGAATTTGGCATTCTAAATTGCCTCAGCATGGAAGGATTCTACAGCTGCTACCTCCGTCTCAAATTGGAGGGGGATCCTTAGATCCTCGGCGAGCACCTCACCCATGTATGATGACAGGTGAAGAGCCTCAAGGATATAAAGCCTCACTGGAATGTTGGAGAGATGTTTGAGGACATCGTACTTTTGTTCCAGGCGCGAACCTCTACTTACAGGAGGTCGCTCTGTGATTGGAGGCACGGTGGGCCCTACCGGCTCGACCGGTGGCTGGCTAGTGCTGGGTATGTCCCACTTCTCACTAGTCGAGGCCTGAAGAGTAGCTTTCAGATGAGGACAGGATGACTGAGATTGGCCTATAGTAGGGAAAGACTGGTCATGGTGCAGACGAGGTAGCTCTGCCTGATCTTGTAGCACAAATGATGGTGGGGCTAGATCTGAGGACACCAGAGGAGGAGGTTGTGCGTGCTGATCTCTGCACTGGGCCTACTGTCTGGTCTCAGTGGCATGCACGGCCTAGATGAATGTGTTAGATGATGTGCCTTGATGACCCATATGGCCGCGGCTCCACCGAAGTTGGTGTCGAATGGGGACGTTGGGGAGGTCCACCTGGCGTTCCCCTTCATCGAGAGTCATATAGAGATTTACTAACTCCATGGTATTAACTGAAGCGTACCCCTGACTGTCACTTGACGAATCATCCACCACTGGGCGGATTATGGGAGGGATCCTTATCTCAGGGGGTATGAAGTCACCGAGAGTGCGGGATGACGACGACATTGGTGGAGCACATTTCTTCTTCTTGCACCACTGATGCTTGCTCTTCTGGGAAGAGGCCAGCTAAGATGATGATGCAGATGTGCTGGCTGTAGCTTCTGAAGGCTCCGGCTGATTCAGGCATGCCCGAATAATGCTATGGGTGCGAGTGACTGTTTTACGATCCATCCAGTCATCGTAATTCTAAGCTCCGTGTCTAGGAACTTAATTCCACTCACCTTCGTTGTCGCTACCACTTTCTGACCTCACAAAGACACCCGCCACTTATGCCGGGGTCGGGCCCAGCCTGACTATGTTGTTATCGACCTGGTATTGGAGCCAGTCTTTAAACACATATCATTGCTTGAGGGTGTGCCCCAGAATTTGATGGTAGGGGTAGTAGTTGGGACGATCAGTGAGAGTCGCCTCTTCTGGACTTCTGCACTCAGGCAGTCGCACAATCCCTTGCTACAAGGTGCTACGGAAATAACCAGGGACCTGAGCCTCATTGAATGATTAGGTCCGATTCCTTCTGTCCGGGAAGGGGGATCTGGGAGCTTGGCCCTGACGAGGTGCCAGAGGAGCCTGCTGAGGAGGCGGAACCTGATTATCCTGCCTAGGAGGCGGTGGCGCGTTGTGTGGGGGAACCTTCTGGTTCTGAGGTGGTCGCTGCTGGGCAGAAGGCTGCGCCGGTGGTGGCAGGCCTCTATGGGGTTGCGGAGCCGGTGCAACTGGTATCAATTATAGATGCTCGGGGGCTTCTATTTGGGCCACCGCAGTGGGCATGGATCTGGAATCCCTCCTTGATGGGATCACAAGGGGCAGCGGACATGCCTGACTAGCCTGTTGTAGAGTTTCCTCGAGGTGCAAGGCCTTATCTTAGAAGTCTCGGAACCCTACGGGGTAGTTATGAGTGATGAGGGAAAGAACCAGTTCTATTTTGATATTCCCTACGCACATCATCAGTAATTGCTACTAAGTCAGTGGCATGTCGAGGGAGTATGTGAGCCCCTTCCACCAGGCAATGAAATCCATGACTCGCTCATCGGGCATTTGCTTGCACCTGAAGAGGTCTGTGATGCTGGTCTTCTGCGTGGTGGAGCTGAACTGGTACATGAATTGCCGGTGAAGATCCTCCCAGTCGGTCACCGATCCAATGGGGAGCTGGCTATACCAGACAAATTCAGGGCCTTCCAATGTCTGCACAAAACAACGGAGCTTGGAGGCTTCTTGCTATGCTGGAATCCCCAACATGGGGACAAACCTTGAGGAAAAGTGGGTTAGGTGCTGCGGCGGGTCCCCTGTCCCGTTAAAGGGCGAGAAAGTGGGATTTCCAGAACCTGGGGGTGCAAGCATATCATCCACCCATGCTGGATATGGCTTTCCATCTGGTGGGACCTCCACCTGTCGTGTTTCCAACGCCTCGAGGCGGGCGATGACTGTTGCCATTGGATTGTCTGGACAGGGGTCCCTATCTTTACGGGGATCCCTAACCACAAGTGCATTACTGGGCTCTTCGACACATTAGATGGGTTCAACGGCTCGTGGTGCGTCTGTCGGAGCGGCCTGTGGGGCGGCTGGGGGAACCCAGGCCAGATTCCTCGGATTGTCGCGCCATTCGGGAGGGTTTGGTGAGGCGTATCATTCCATCTTGCCGTGAGTTCCGGCTTAAACCCTGTCCGTGGGAGCGGTATGATCAGGGTTGCCCGGAGGCATCTCATCGGGGGGAAGTTGTTCCTGCCCCTGCTGCCCTGTCCTAGGATCACCATAGTCGGGTCGTCGCTCTACATTGCGTTCGTCCAGAAGTCCGTTGACCAACCTCTTCTGCTCAGCAAGTTGCTAGAACAACGTAGCCTTCTCAGGGTCTTCCTCTGTCTTCTGCACTGAGGAGAACGGGTTGGAGTGCCTGACAGCACCAACATGTTCTTTACCCCTATCGGCATTCTGAATGATTACCAATGACTCGGTAGGTGCAGGTAGACCTAAGAGGTTTCTCTACTGATGAGTAATCCTCTCTGATGGGTCCAATAGTGGTGGCACACCCTCAGGGGGTAAATCTCCATCAAGAAACTCCAGCTCATCCTCCTTGTCTACGACATCAGCCATGTGGACCGTGACCCTTCCTGGGGGCATGTCCTCAATATCGCATATCGAGTCAGGCTGCCGTCAAATAGGGGTGAAGAGGAGGGAAATGTACTTCCCCCATCCATGTACTTGCACGTGGGGGTAGCCTCTCTGAGGATTTTGCGGAGTACCCTGAAACTCTAAACACATCTTTGTTGGAGGATCCTCTGGTGACCTGGTGACTCAGGGCGCTGGGCCACAAGGAGTGTGGCCAAATAGACCAGACGAGATTTCTCACTGATTTCCTCAAAGTGCACTTGGATCCTGGGGTATTCCACCCGATGATAATGAATACGGAAGTGCGTCGCCCATAGGGTTTGACGAAAGCACTCGACTTCCTCTGGGGTGAGGGATTCTGGTGCACAGAAGTTCGATGCTGCCGTCAGACAGAACTTCTCTGGGAAGTGATCCGCTGCAAGAATGTTCCATAAGCTCCTGGGCTCGGATTTAGGGTCTAGCCCCGTATTTCCCCACTCGTCAATCGGAGGTGGCTGAGGAACCGGTAGGGGTACTGAGGCGGACCACTGAGACAGTAGACTGGGCGGTGGAGAATACGGCGAACGAGCCGACTGGATGCTGAATTCTAGGCCATCCTCTGAGGAGTGCGGTGACCTGACCACAATGTCACGATACGACAGGCTGACAGCCAAAACTTCTGGTGTATGGATCATGGTTACCGGTGATGGGTCACGTTGTTTCTTAACCGCCATCAGTCCCCAAAATAGCTCTCAATGATCTATAGTCGAGGTAGAGGGCACTTCTAGTGATGATGGAGGTGACTGCACAGTCGGAACCTGTGGGATTCCCAAAATTTCCTCATCCTGGATGTACCTGTGAAGAGAGGTAGGAATCCGGTGGCCTTCACACTCTAGAAGGATGAGGCTGATACACCTTGTTCCTAACCTAGTCCTTGACACAGAGGACCGAGAGGAGGGTTCCACCGCTAAGTCGTACTCTGCTTCAGAATCCGAGAAACATACCGGTTTGATCTTACTCTGAAGCTTTTCGGTATTATTCTTGCGGAAACGACGACCCGCCTTCTTGCCTCGGAACGGATCTTTGGGGAAGGAAAGATTCCCAACATGAGGAGGTCCCTCGACCGTACAAGTGTTGGGGTGGGGAGAACTTCCGCCTGAATGGTCCAGGGTGCAAGGAGCACCGGGGCAGATGTCAAGGGGGAAACGGGGAGGACCTCCGTGCTGGGTGCTGGTGTGGGTAGGACCTCTGCTGGAACTGATGGGAGCACGAGTATGACCTCCATGCCTGGTTCCCTTAGTGATGTCAGTGTGAGGCAGGTCCCCATACTAATCAGACCGAACATGGATAGGACCTTCGTGCTGGGTACTGGTGAAGTGAATTTGATCTCCACCCCTCTGGTTACTAGGATGAGGAGGACCTTCATCGGCTGCTACGAGGATGTGAGGGAGGTCCTCACATCGTAGAGTGACTGATGTGCAACGTCCCCACCTCGGCGGTCCGTGGTAGGAGGGACGGCTCCGTATCCAGTGTAATGAGAACTAGAGAGTCTCCCAGATGGGGTGTTTCTACCATGGGGAAGACCCTCATTTGGGTGGAAGCTGGCAAAGGGAATACCTCCAAGATGGGCCTGGAAGCGGGAAGGGTCCGCTTCCTCCATGGTACTTGCACGAGGAGGGTCTCTGTACCGGGTGTCATTACCGCATATTAGTCTGCGGTGGCCACCACCTGTGCCTGCGACCATGAGAGTCAACCCAACCTGCCCATGTGGTGGTTGGGGCCTTGATCTAGTTCAGGCGTATAGCTTCCCCTGCTCTGTGTATGCAGGGGGTTGATGATGCACGTCGGCAGTGGCTTAGGACATAATAGCCGCTGACGTTGATGCCCCTTGATGGTTGATCCCCTTGGCCTATGCCCGACGCTGGCGTCGGGTCAACCAGACTGGTACCGGAGGTGAAGGTAGGTAGTCTACCTACTCTTCAGCTTGGGGAACTAGGTGGCAGCGCTGGCGCGACCTGGTGGGGGCCCTCGCTGAGAACCCCTGGGACGAAACTCTAGCCGGGCTGGCCTGGAAATCCCCTACCTCATCGGCTTAGGGCATGCAGTCGTCGAGGCGTTCTAGGGATAGTCTCCCGAAATGATTAAAGATTGGAGTGGGGATCAACGACTCCCTGCGTGGCCCTCGGGGGAGGCATTGGCGACGAGGTGCAGACGCCTCTAAATCCAGGCGGGCCATGTCCCTCATAGGGATGACCCCCTCTTCCTCGTACCTACATACAAGGTCATTGATTACCCTCCGTTGGATCATTTATGATGGGGAGAGGGGGCGTGGGTGCCAAGTAATTACGGTAGTCGGGGCCATCGCAGAAGAGGCAGAATCTCGCGGGGTAGCCACATTGAGATTTCCCCTGCCCCCACATCGGTGGGCAGGAGGTGATCGGGTTCCAGATACAGCAACTGGGTTCCTGAAAGTAGGGAGATCAGCTCATTAGTACTGACAGAAAAAGAAATCGACACCCAGTGCCCCAACACCATTCCGTCTTCCATGACCAGTAAAAGGGATCCACGCTGACAACGTCGTAGACCGAGATTCCCAACATTTTGACTGCCCCAACTTCTGGTGAGTTTCACGCCAGGCCCACTATTTTCTTGGCGGGATCTGGCGCTGGATATCTAGATCCGGTGACACATCACTCAACTAATGTCTCAAGCGCTACTAATCTCCATTTTTGGGAGAATAATTTGACATCGGGTTCACCATTTCTGTTTCTGATGCTTTCGCTGGGGCGCGCTCATCCATCACGTTCGGGGGACGTCGGTGCTGTTCTATTTCCCCACATTCCCGCTTTCCAAAGGCGGGCGGTATCCGCTCCCTGTTCGGGGACGTTTTCTCCTTGATCGAAATAGGATGATGGGATGTCGGTTCTTTCTTCCATGGATTCCTCCTCGAAATTCGTCATCTGGTCCGGGTCTCCCTTATAGATTAAGACGTAGTTCTTGAAACTCTTCCTAGTTCCATGTTTCCATGAATGACGGTTAATTACACTGCTTTTGTCAGGACATTCCAAGGGGCCGGTCAGGGCAGCAACCTTCAGTTGGGGGAGTAGTCACGTTGAGGCATCACTGACGTGTCAGGACGCTGGGGGATTGGTGTGTCTGTATTTTGTCGATTATTATAGAGATTATCGAGGGTGCGGAAGCCCGAGGCATCCCACATAGAGCGTGGGGAATCATATGCCATAGGCATTTCTTTGAGGTTTTCCTTAGCTTCCCATGTTTATCACAAGGTATTCCGCAAATTTAACGTCCAGCGGAGACGGATCGGGCTGATCAGAACACTAGCTAGAGTGGATTAGATTGAAAAACCCCAGGGAGGGAACACCGATATTGGGTCCAGCACATGGGAGGATTCTCGAATGTTGTGGAGGGTAATAGGGTGGCATGATCTCACAGGGATGTGGCGGCCCGAGTAAGAATCAGGATAGAAGATGATTTTTTGGGCTTGAGCCTTGAGGAGACTTCCTACGTACCATGCCTTGACATGGATCAAAGACCATGTAGTTCAGGATGGGGAGTGTCGGCGAACCGACGTGAAGATGGACTGGGGGGTCCGATGGATGATGGGATTGAACCTCGTGGAGGCTTCCTATGTACCATGCCTTGACATGGATCAAAGTACCTGTAGTTCGGGATGGATGTGTGGGGCTTACACTCTAGGCTGCCCAAGGTGGCAGGTGAACCGATGTGAAGATGAGGTCGGGATGACCGGGTGGTGGGCTTGAACCTCGTGAGGCTTCCTACGTACCATGCCTTGACATCGATCAAAGTCCCCGTAGTTCAGAAACGGGTGTCGGGGAACCGACGTGAAGAAGGACCTGGGGGTCCGATGGGTGTTGGGCTTGAAACTCAGGGAGGCTTCCTACATACCATGCCTTAACATGGATCAAAGTCCCCATACTTCGGGATGGAATTTGGGGGGTTTACACTCTAATCTTCCTAGGGTGTTTGGTGAGACAACGTGAGGGAGGTTGGAATGACCAGGTGGTGGGATTGAACCTTGTGGAGGCTTCCTACGTACCATGCCTTGACATGGATCAAAGTCCTCGTAGTTTGGGTGGTGGCGTGTTGGAAAACTGACGTGAAGATGGACCGGGGGTCCAATGGGTGTTGGGCTTGAACCTTGTGAGGCTTCCTACGTACCATGCCTTGACATGGATCAAAGTCCCTGTAGTTCGGGCGATCACAATGGCTTGCCTCTGGATTAGAATGCAGTTTAACATCATGCGGGATGGGGGTGAACCAATGTGAATGGGTTCAGAACGACCAGGTGGTGGGCTTGAACCTCGTGGAGGCTTCCTACATACCATAAATTGATGTGCATCAAAGTCCTCATAGTTCACAAGATGGTGGGGGTTAGGGTTGGTGCTTACTCTAAGACCACGTGAGTCATGCTCGGTGTGAGAAACAAGAGCCAGCAGAGACCTGACGATCACGTTGTGAAGGGTGTGTCTGTGGGAAGAAGGAAGGGGCTTACGCGTTGACCAGCCCATGATGTCGGGGCTTACTCCAGGATGGAGGCCCGTCAACGACAAAGCGCAGCGGGAGAGGGACTTGGTACTGAAAAAAAGGAGAATCCTCGTTCCCTATCACACCCTCCGCCATCTTTGGCACCGAGGAAGTGAGGAGGGGCAGGGGTAGTGCCTCTTGCAAGAAAAGTTAGGGACTTACACCAAGGTGGAAGCCCTTCCCCCGTGGACAAACGCCACTCCCAGAAGGAGGATATCATCCCTTGTGGAGACCAGGGGGCATAGAGAATGTCCAAAGTGGGGGGAACCCCATGTGAGAGGCACGAGGCGATGTCACAGTTTAACGTCGTGTGTTGAGGATAAGGGTGCTTGGAATTTTAACGTCTTACAGATCGGACGAGGTGGATTTTCTCTGCACCCCCAGGACTTACATAACCGGTACCCTCTGCCCCTTGTGGGAGGGAAGGTACCGGCAATGTCGTAGTGAAGGGGGGTTGTAGAGCGAACCATCTAGGGGTCCACGTTAGCGTGGCTATGCGAAGAAGCAATATCCGTTAGCGTGCCTATGCGAAGAAGAATTAGGCGCAGCAACGCTACGGGCGGTATCGTCCAAGGGACTTTGAAATCACATCGTATGAACCTGGAGGGATGCACGGGAAAAATATTTTCCAAGTAGAGGGGTCCATAGGTAGGGGACTTGTGGAGATCGGTTGCTCTACGTGGTGGAGGGCACTTGCGAAGGGGTGTGCTTCGTGAAGTGGGGTTCCTTATCCTTAGCGTGATATGGAGGTGAAAATGGGAGGTGCTTCACGAAGTGGAAGGGCATTCGCAGAGCACAGCCTCGTGAGGCAAAGGTGCCTCGCGAAGTAGGATGTTGGGAAGCAGTGTGCTTCGCGAAGTACAGTGATCCTGCCTTAGGAAATGTATCAAGTGTACATGAAGGGTTCTTCGCGAAGCATAAATGCTTCATGATGACCCAGGCCCCCTTGGGGACCCCCTCCTTCGCAAAATCCCTTAGGCTTTGCGAAATGCATCCCTCTTGGAAGAGGGGATCAAAACGAGACAATGCAGAGGCACTTCGCGAAGAAAAAGTACCTTGCGTAGTTCATGACTTGCAGATCAAAGGGTGATTCATGATTTGGGAGATAATAAGTTGAAAGGTCAGATCGTCCGTCTTTTGGGCTCAGGGGGGAGCCGGGTATTTATAGGCAAGAGGCACCACGAAGCAGAGATTACGCGGCGCGAAGAGGGCTTGGGTTGCTTCACAGCGAGTCACGAACGTCAGGGGCATTCGTGAAGGGTACCACCTCCTTTGCTTCGTGGCGGGCTCGTGAATGTTAGTGTAATTCGTAGAGGGTACCACCTCCTTTGCTTCTTAGCGGGCTTGCAAACGTCAGTGGCGTTCACGGAGGGTACCACCTCCTGTGCTTTGCGGCGGCCGCGTGGCTTGGGGGGACTCTGCGAAGTGGCTTCACGAGGCTGATCACGGGGCCTCTTTCCCTTCTTTCTTTCCTTCCAACATTTTGGCTCCAACACACATGATGAAGACATTATGATAAAAATGATTTTTTTTCATTTAAAAATGAAATTCTAGTTCAAAACATATGCCACATGCTCAAAATTGAGAAAAAATTCTTGTATTGTATTTATAATTTATGAAAAGGATTAATATTTTATTTGTGATGTGTTGGAATTAAATTCACATAAATTTGACACATAGTGTGGATGATATGACTGAAAGTGCATCACATACTCAAAACAGAGAAAACACATTGTAAGTGTCATATTACATTGTAATATTTTTTATTTATGTATTATGTTATCCTTTTTCTTTATGTATTATGTTTTATATTTTATTATATCCTTCTGGTTTTTTTATTTATGAATTATTGTATCATATTTATGTTTTATTTATTTATTTATAGTATTCTAAAATAATAATTATTTCTATTATAGGTACACACTTATTTTATTCAATATGGTGTTAGTTTGTTTGAAAATTGGTAACATAATTAGAATCTATTGTAAGGGGTTCCCAAATATAAAATATTATAGGGCCACTCAGTCTCCCATTAGTTAAATTATTTTTGAGTTTGTAAAAAATTATAAATATTTGTAATAAATTGTACAAGTCAGTGTAATTATAATATATTGAAATGTTTTTAAAATATTTTTTTGTAATTTTAATTTAATATAATGTAAATTTATTTAAAATTTATTTATTTGGATACATTAGTGTGTTTTTCATGTATAAGTACATTTCTATAACTAATAAATTTTTTTAATGTTAGAGATAATACTGGTAAAAGTCACTTTTATTATTACTAATTACAACACTCATAAAGGCCAATTTTATTATTATCAAAAATAGCATTGATAAAATTGCATTTTATTAGTGCTAACTATAGTGCTTATAAGAGGTGATTTTATCTGTTTTTTGAGTGGAGATAAAATATCTTAGTTTTTATTAGCACTTGAAACATAAATGATTTTTTAGCATTGATAAATCCAAAATCATGCACTGATAAAAGCCTGAACTATAGTAGTGGACCCTTTATCTATGTTGAAAATGTTCTAATAAAACCCCCTTTTATCTACAGTTTTTTTAGAACTGATAAAAACAGCTGTATTTTATTAACATTCAAAACATTAGTGTTTTTTAGCATTGATAAACCAAATTTTTAATATTGATAAAAGAATATTTTGTAGTAGTGAAACCTAACCCCACTTAGCCTCGTGTCCCTATTCTCTATAACTCTCTCGATGCCTTCCAATGCCACTACACACCTTTCCTGAACTCACCTGACCCTAACATCACTAAAACCCTCTTTTCACTTTTTTGAGAGCCTTTTGCCTCAAAAACATAATCCCCTCTCTCACCCTTTCTTTCCTTCCCCAATAACTGCATCCCTCTCGGTCACTGTTGTCTGTACTTGTCACCACCGTCGTCACCTACCACACAATCACTCACAACCCATAATTATTTTATTATTTTTTATTGCTGAAAAATGTGATCTCCTCCAAGTTGATTCACTTTAATTTTTTATAGATTTTTCAAAAGTTAGTTAGAATCAAAGATACACATTTGAGTTATTTTTGTTGAAAATTATTGAAACTTGTTTTTATTATTAAATTGAATTATTTGTTTACAATTACAAAAGATAAATTGATTAATAAATGCATTTTTTTTAATATTATTTAAATTAATCCATTTTTAATTAATTAATCATTGAAGTTTATTGAAATGATATTTTTTATCAAATTAATTGACTATATTTTTTTTGTTTTTGTTATTTATTTTATGTTAGATTTTCATATGTTATTTTTGTATTAAATTTCATTTTTTATGTTTTAAAATCATCATAATTGATGTTTAGGTTATTTAGTTTTCTAATTTCATATTTTTTATATAGAATATAAAATAATAATGGTATATAAAACATAATATTTTGTAAGTGCAAGAAAAATATTTGACTTAAATGTTTCTATTTTCAAATTTGTGTTTTTAAATATTTCTTGAGTAAATTACCCAATTGTATGCTTTTAAATTTATTATAATTAAAATTTTTAATATGTTTAATGTAATCATGCATATATACATGTTTTTTAGTTATAATTTTAAGAATTCTATGATCTATTTAGTTTTATATGTGGAAAATGTTTCAATTACAAAAATTTTAAAATAAAAATTGTTTCACTACAAGTATGAAATAAGAGTTATGAGTTTTCTATGGTTTTATATTTTTATTATTTTAATATGTGACAAAAAATAAATTATTTTATTTATTAAACTAAAATAATTAATATATTTTATTTTATTTTATAATAATAAAAATATTTAGGTTTTATGATAACTGTAATAAATTGGTATATATTATTATCATTTTTTATAATGATTATTTTTTTATAGTTTATTTTTATATATATTATCATCTATACTGATATTTAATTTAATTATTTTACTAGAATCAACTTAATAAGAATTATTTCTATATGTCAATTATTTATTAATATAAATATACAGAGATGGATAAGATTTGGATTGATCAACCATATCGATTTTTTATAGAATATTTTAATGGGATTAAACAATTTATTGATCTCAACAGTGATTTAAAAAGTAATTTTATTAGTTTTTAGTATATAAAATGTGAAAAAAAATATATTTTCAAACAAAATATTATAAGATAACATTTGTTTCTGAATGAGTTTTAAAAAAATTAAGAATTGGACATGTTGGGGGGAATAGTATATCTCTTGTCACTGATCAAAAATATTCTGATTGATATTGATCTAATTATAGTTGATTTTATAATTGTAATTCTCACTGATATGAGACACCAATTTCATCCTAAATAGCGTGACACAAAAAATGTTGATGTCGGATGGAGTGATCTTTGTTTTACTACAGATAGTGAAGAATTAATGTTCTTTAAAATTATTAATTATATATATACTAAATAATATCTTAGATGAACTAGATTTAGTAAATTTTCATCTATAGTGGAGTTTTTACATTTGAAGACTTTAAATTGGTTGATAGATACCTCTTTTTATATGTTATTTTTATTATTACAGAAGTTAATCCTAGTTGGGTCTAATGGTACTATGATTTTATGTTGACTGAAAACTTAGGTTTCACACATGAGATCATTGATGCATGTCCTAAAAACAATATACTATTTAGAAAATAGAATGCGTCACTCACTAATTGTACTATTTGCAACTAATTTAGCTAGAAGGGACAACATGTCATATTTATGGAGGGTTGTCAAAGAATAATTTAAAATATCCTATGTATATCTTAAATCATACGACTGATTTGTATCTTAAGGAGTTAGGCCTAGAAAACTCACAATTATTTATCACTTACGTTTGTTTTTTTATTAATTATAAAAAAAGGAATTCATGGGGAGGTAAACATGTGTGCGTGTTTATGCATCAAAATTAAATGAAAGAATCCCTAGGTTAGGAAAACATGAGCCCTTAACTATCCAAATTAATTTCTTAAAATCCATTGATAATCCACCTAATACCATTTTCATGGATCATGAACCTTAAATTAGTCTATAAGGCTTAGTCTACCTTCTGAAACCTTATAGGCACACCAAGTCTCACCTCCTTCATAGTTTTGAGTGATGGATATACCATAATCATAGACAAGTCACAACCATTTACTCATTCCCAATGGTATAATTTTCATCCCTCAATGCACATAACTCTAATAATATGAAATTTGGACCAATATAAGGTAGGGAAAAATTTTGGTTGAGATTGGAAGGAGATAATTGAGATAACCAATAGAAAGTGAGAAACCTCCCCACAATCCAGGGGTAAGATTACTACCCCATCACAACATAATCTAAAATATATATAAAGAAAATGAAAATGGACTTGGGAGCATCATGAGACCTCCCCCAAGACTTCACCTTGATTTAGTTTTCTAATACCATGGAGTTTAGATATTACTATTATAGAATAAAGGAAGTTCATAAACAAAAATTAAAATAGAAAGATAATTTTTTTTAATTCACATAATAGAGATAGATTGAAAAAAAAAACAAAGTACAAAATAAAGCCTAAGGATTATCCGACAAGATGGAAATAGAGAGTCCCTACATTCCCCTATCCTCTTTTAATAGTTATATCTTTAAGAGAACCAATATAAACTAGGAATAAATAGTACATTAATATCATTATTTGAATAATACATCTCAAAAAAAGTTGCATAACCCATAGACCAACATGTTTAGTTCCTTAGATATTGTCTACATAAAAATATTAATTTAGTACACTTGGGAACATTTCTCTATAATCATTCTACTCTAGACCATTTACTACATATCTCACATGATAAAATCATCTTCATAACCTAGGGAATATAAATATAAGATTGGGGTGAGCTCAGACACTCAGTAATGGAAAAACATATCATGAAGTGTTAGATCCTAAATGTGAATGATTATATAAGAAAGACTTAAATATATTAATAATATATCATAAGACCATATATTATAATCATAAAACATAATAAATAAACATAAGATCATAAATATAATATTAAGGATGTGTAAAAGTTATGACTCAGTTCAAAATACATATCAATAACCAAAAACACATGAGCATGACATAAATGTGTAGAATACATTAACGATGAGGAATAATCATGAAATCATGTAATAAATTGATAAAATACTTAAACATTTGGCACAATAATAAACATAGGATTTTTTATCATTGTGAACTTGGATACCTGCCAACTCCTTCACTTGTAAAATTATGAGTATAGAAAAATTCCATCACACTCACCCTTTGTGTACCTAGATACTTGCTTATCCATTTATATAACATTTATATATCATGAGATATAATACTTTACCTAATTAATTGGAGAGAGATAAAGGTACCACTTTTATCATAATCCATACATTTGTGTGCTACTTGAAAATTAAACATTCATCATCACAAAAAGAACCTAAGGAAAAAATAATGGGTTTATTAAAACTTTAAAAAAAATCACTTATCATGAACTTAAGAAATATTAAGATATCAAAAATATAATTTTACAAAATTAATCTTATCATAATAACATATATAGGGTGACTAAAGCATCACTTCATTAAAGATAAACCTCATAGGATAAATAGATGTGAAAATATAATTTTTTTCACATAACCTTTTAAAAATTTTAATTTCCAGTTACTTTTAAAAACATTTTTTTAAAGTTAAAATGAAGAATTTTTTGAAACCTTAATATAAATATTTCCCAAATAAATAATCCTTGAAAATACATAAAATTTTTAAAAAATGAGATATGAAAATACCTTAAAAACTTGTACTTTTAAAATAATATTTAATAAAGGAGAATTAAAAAGAAATAAATTATTAAAAAACAAAATCTAAGATACTTTTAAATATTTTAATTTTAAAAAAAATAATCTTTAATCATGGAACATTGAAAATGATATAATTGTTATAAAACTAAAATGTTTATTGGATGATAAAACTTTTATTTTGAAAGGATAGAAAACCCATCTGAACATTTTGAAATAACTTTATTGAAAACCCACATCGTTAAAAAGGAAAAATAAATATATAATTTAAAATGAAACAAGATGAATAAAAGGATCATTGTAGATAAAAAAAATTAGTTTCCACTAAGGAAATTAAAACATTGATGTGAAGTAAAAATATGGACATTGATGAAAAACCCATAAAAGTAATGGGAATTATTCTTAACAAAAATGAATTTTAAAAAAATATTATAATCATTAAGGAAGAATAATTTGGTGTGAAACATGATTTACCTGGAAATGAGGGTGAAATAAAACCTAAAATAATCATATCTTATAATATATCAATCTTGAAAGATAATACATGAAGAAGATCTATTATGACCCAAAGAAAATATTTGAGTAAAAAAAAAACCCTTACAACCTTTTTAATTTTTGAATCAAAACCCCGTAAGAGGATGAACATGGAAAAAACATTATAAATCATGAAATATAATGAAATAATGATATAAAATAATAATGGAGTATATTTACACCATAAGAAATGAAACATGATGTATATCATAAACATGTCTCAGGGGATTCAAATTTGGGACAAAGAAACCCTTATGAATATCACAATCTTTAAAGTAATGATCATTTGGAAAATAATTCATATGAAAAAATTGTAAATATAGATAAATGAAATAGGAAATACAATTTTATATAGTCATAGGATGAAATATTTTAACTTGGAATAACGGGGTTCAAGAATAACCATTATAACTCAAAGAAAGGAAAATAAGTTATGAAAAAATCTTACAACTTATAAAAAATTCTAATAAAAACCCATTGAAAGAAAGATAGATTGAATTTGAAGTTAAAATAACATGAATAAGAATAATACATTACATTTAATATCCAATTTTTGGTATATAAAATATTTAATATAAATATTGGCATAAAAGAACATGTATCTCAAAGAAGGAAGCTTTGAGACAAAACCCTTTCCTCATTTACCAGCTTAATCGAATGTACTCTAAACTCATGTAAATAAAACATAACTATATTAATATTATATTTTATAACCATATCTATACCTAAAAATATTAATAATTTTAATTTATAATCATTATCTTCATGTACATTAGTTAGTTTTTTCCTATTTTCCCACATTAGGTGTTTATAGTTTTGACCATTTGTAAAAGTTTCATATGAGTGATATTAGTTTTTGTTATTCTTAAAAAGTTTATCATTAAAATTCCAATAAGTTCACTATCATTTCCCCCTAACTCCAAATATATCGTGATGAAAGAAGAGAGATAATAACCCCCAAGTCCTTCCTCCAGTAGTCCCTTGGTTGGAAATAAGCACTAAGGGTATAAAAATATCACATATGGGAGGTATTACCCTTTATAAATAAAATGGGATTGGGAGATAGGATAAAAAATAACCAAAAAACTCCATAACATTACATAAAAATAAACCCAAAACCATCCCATAATTATTGAACAAAGTAAACCCGTACATATAAAAGTCTCCAAGTGAAGTACCAAAAGAAAAGTCATGTACCATTGACTCAAAATCAACTCCTAACCAAGCTATAAATGTCCATATCAGTCCCTAAATTCCTTCTAGAAACTTGAAAAAAAGTTTTTATATATATGGTGAGTATATAATTATACTCAGTAGGATCATACCCAAGGTATCAAGTGAACACTTGAAAATAGTATGCTAATGTTCTAGTTAACAAGCAGCAGAACCAACAAGCACCTAAATAGGTCAACTAAGAAAACCTTGCCTCACCGTGGCTCGCTAACTAAATCACACATCCAATATAGTAATATTTTATTGAGATCGTAACATAGAAAGAAACCCCACTACCTATTCCCCACTAATTTTTTACTCTCACGCCCCAATGTTGAACATCTGATGCTCATATCCCTTCTATACATATCACATCACATCACAACACATATCTGATGTGGGTTGGGATGTAACCCTACCTCCCTAACTATCACAAGGTCTAGAATCTAGTTCTAGTATCAGTTACCATCACATCATGTCTTACTTATAGACTGTTGGTCCCATACAGTGTGTCTCATTACAGGCACAACAACCAAATCTCACTGGAAAACACTTTGGCCAACACTACACGTATCGCTTGTAAACATCTATCCCATCAGTGTTGAAGGAATAATGGGGGAGAGGGAGTATTCAACCATCTATATAACCACCATCCTAGATATTGGGGAAAAAATCAAAACCCTGAACCTATGAACGTTGGTAAGGTTATCTAACTTAGGTGGGGAGGATATAGAAAATAATATAAAATGCATGATATATAGATATCACACAATACCCAACATATAAGTTTACATAAATTTCACTAGTACACACCACATCACCACCATTATTCCACACATATATCTCCAAAAATACTTCCACCACTATATTTAACACACCACACAACCACCACACAAGATACACATTTCTACTTTCAATTAAAAGTTTCCCCATTTCCATATTTAATAATTTTACACTAACTCCCATTACTAATTATTTTCTTTCACATTTAGTAACCCAACAACTATCCCAATAACCATCAGAACCACTATCCATTTATTCATTTAGCAACCCATTAATTTATTCATTTCATTCACCATCATCATTTATTCCACTGCTGCCAGGGAAACTAACACAACTACACCACCCAAAAACTATCCAAACTCACAACAACCATCGCCACAACACTACAACCACTACCATCATAACATCACATCAACCAAGCCATATATCTCCAACAAATGTATCTCACAACTACTACATAGCCACAACTATCTTATGCCACAACTACTATGCATCACAACCACTATCCATCACAACCACTGAACACCACATCGTATACCACAACCTAATTGCACAACACTACTACCAGGCACAACAATGCAACACATCATTACTATTACTTAACTACCCAAATTTCATCCATGCCAACCAACCACCACATCATATCCCTACACATTACAAAACCCATTTATTCACCTTCATCACCATACAACAACCCATAACACACAAAGGTGTTGGAAAAATTATGTTGTTCAAACATATCTCAGTTTCTATGTGCTTTGATGATTCAAAAAATCACTACATTTATTCTAACAAGTTTATCTTAAGTGTTTTCAGATTAAATTTACCAAAAGAATTTATCTTATGTTGTGTCTCCAAGTGTTTATCTTATAATGAATAAACTATTTTATTTTCGACAAAGTATCTTATCTTATGAGAATTGAAGAATATCTTCAGTTTTCTCAGAATCAGAAAGTGTTGAAAGTTTATTATACTGCGTAAAATTTTATCATATGAAGATAATGGTTTAATTACTAATTTTCTTAATCCATATGTGTTAGTCGAAATTAAAATATGAGAATACATTATCTTACAAAAAGGATATTCATAAAATATTATCTTATAAAAGTTAGAAGAAGTTGAAGAACTAAGTATTGCATCATAGTAATAAATTTATCTTATACTAAAGAATTATATAATGATCAATTTAATTTAGAGACTAGTTTTATCTTATGAAGTCTCTCGAGAAGTTGTCTTATAATTAATAGTGCCACCAGTTTAATATATTATGAAATCTTAGTTGTATGTCATGATTACTTTGATAATATATTAATAAGTAATTTCATGATTTTAAAGTAGATCAGAAAAAGTATTATCCATTTAAGAAAAAAATTATCTAAATGGTATGTATCTTTTCTATAAATAAAAATATCTTATGAATAAGAAGGTCTCTGATAACACCACTGCAAAATTAATTTCTATATTTGGAAGGATTGGATGCATATCCTTGATAGCCTATCTCATTAAGATTGGTGTGTGTATCACTTGATTGTTAGGATTACCTCATGATTAAGTTCAAAATGAAATATAAAAGGACTAGTTAGCCGCTATGTAAAGAATAAGGAAGATAGATAGACACATATACAGACACACACATATATATGAATACTATGAATACCTATACATAGAAAAGATAAAACCTAAATATTTGTGTTGTGATTACATGTTATATTAGTTTAACTAAAGATCATCCTAATCTATAACTTGAATACTATATTATTCTAATTATGTATCTTCATCTACTATCATTTTTTGATTGTAACTATGTTATGTAGTTGTATCTTAAAAAAAATTATTCTATTTTTTACACATGGTGTAAGAGTGTGTTTTAAGACTGTGGATAAGTCTTGTAAAGGTAGATCCTAGTTAAAATCTCTTAGACCTTTGTATTAAATGAAATCTACTTGTACTCAGTTAGGATCCCCTATTAAAAGGGTTGTTATAGTGAAAGTCACCAAACTCATGGAGTAGAGTGTTGGTGGAGTGGACTAGGGGATTTCTATTCCCCAAACCACTATAAATATCCAACATTAAATCTATTTATTTATTATTTAATTTAATCTACCTATATTTATTAAGAAAAAAGATTCAAACAATCATAAATTAATAGGGAGGTTTTCTATAAAGATTTTTTTTAGAACTCAATTCACCCCCCCTCTTGAGTATTCATCTGGCCATTATCTAGGACAAAAATTAGTATCAGAGCCTGTGAATCTTGAGTTCACTATTTTCAAAGGTTGAAGTCAAAATATCCATCTTTAAATGGATTCCATGGCTGATAACAGATAAGGTATGTCAATGATTAGAGCTCTGTACTTTAATGGTGAAAACTATGGTTTTTGGAAGGCTCGTATGACCATTTTTCTGAAAAATATAGGCATGAAAGTTTATCTCAAATCAATAAATACTTACTAAGACATAACTTGAAACATGGGATTCTAAAGTTGAATAAAATAATTATCTGAACTCCAAATATATGAATGGTATAATCTATAGATTAGGAACAAATGGGTTCAATAAAGTATCTCAATTTTAAACAGCACATGGAATGTGGACCACTATGGTAGTTTCATATGAAGGTATCGAAAATTTAAAGGCTCTTAGGTATGATAAAACTAATATTAGGTTTGAAACATTCAAAATGGATTAAGGTTAAAGTATTAATCAACTAAATGGAAGGCTCACTGATATTTTCAATAACATTACTTATCTAGGAGAACCTATTACTGAACTTAAAAAAGAATTGAAAGTTCTCAGAGCATTACCACCCAAGTGGAGTGGAATCTCAATTGATATCAGACAATCTAAAAAGGTAAAAAAATTAATATAAAACATATCAAGGGAAATATCATGATGTATGAAGCTGAAATGGACACTGGAGTTGAAGAGCATAAGATGGTCAAGAAGGAAAATGTTTCCTAGAAGGTTTTTACTTCTAAAGATGATAGAAAGAATAAAAGTTAACAAATATCTAGAACATCTGAATAAGAATATTCCTTAATAAATTATGGATCAAATGATGATCTTGCTTATATAGCTCTAAAATTCAAAAAATTATACAATAAGAGAAGTGGTTTCAAAATACTCTTTAATAAGTACAAGAAGAATGGTGATTGTTCTAAAGAGTTGAGATACTATGAGTGTAAGAAGTTAGGACATATCAACCCTAAATATCTGATAATTAAAGATGATAAGAAGATAGAAAATAAATACTTCAATAAGGATAGTTATAAGAAATATAAGAAAGCAATGAAGGCCACTTGGAGTGATTTTGAAGATTCTAGTGAATTCACATAATTAGAATCAGAAGCTAAAGTTATTAATCAAAAGGACAATGTATACTTTATGGAACATTCATATGAGGTATATTCTTATTATTCTTATGATCATGAGAAAGAATAAAAAAACGAAAATTTATCATATTAAGAATTAAATGAATATTTTACCATGTTGAAAACTAAGTATGAAATACTGAAAAATAAGAATAAGGATCTCAAAAATTCTTATAATAATATTTTTAATGCAGAGTTGGACCCAAATAAATAGATTTTAGAATTAAATAATCAATTATAAAAAAATAAAAATCTTAAATAATGAACAAGATAAAACAATAGAGATCCTATAGAAGGAATTTTAAAATTTTAAAGATGTTGCGAGTGTCTTTACTAAAGGATAAGATTAAAAAAATAAATTTATTGGTCAAAATCAACTTAAGAAAGAGAAGTTTGTAATAGGAAGTTGGGTTGAAGAACCTAAATTCAATAAAAAATATTTTTTCCCTAGTTCTAAAAACATAAAACATTCAAAAATTACTTTTTTTCATTGTGGTGAAGTAAGACATTATGCTAAAATCTGTAATTTGAAAAATCCTCAATTCTGTGGAATTAAAAATGCATTTCCTATGAAATATTTTTCAAAACAAGTCACATATATATCTAGAAAACAAAAAAAAATTAGATACCTAAGCCTATTATAGTTAACATTTCTAGACCCAAAAGAGTTTGGTTACCAATAAATTATTTTATTTTATTTGTCATTATAGGGAACAAACCACGAGAACATCAATGAAAAATGGTTCATGGACAGTGGTTATTCAATACATATGAGTGGTGATTTCTCAAATTTTCACTCACTATCCAATATTTATAGAATATATGTCAATTTTGTGACAATAAAAAAGGAAAAATAGTTGTAACTGGATATATTGTAAATACTTAGTCTATTCTCATCAATGCAGTTCTTTATGTTGATGTCTTAAAGAAAAATTTGATAAATATCGCTCAACTTTGTAATGATGGCTATTCTATCAATTTTTCTAAAAATTCCTTTTTAGATTTAAAAGATTAGATTATCATGTTTAAATCACCTAGAATATATAATTTTTATACACTAGATATTAATTATTTGTTTAGAAAAAATTTAAATTGTTTAAATGTTGAAATTGAGGATTCATGGATTTGGTATAGAAGGATTGGACATTGTAATGTCCATTCCTTGAAAAAGTTATGTAAGAAATATTTTCTTTCTGACTTCCCTAACTTTAAATTGGATAAAAAGAAGCTATGTGATGCATTTAAAATGCGAAAGAAACATGATTCATATTTTAAACCAATTAAATAGGTTGCTACATCTAGACCTCTTGAACTTATTCATATGGATCTGTTCGAACTTTCTAGAATTAAAAGTCTTGCTGGTAAATCATTTTTTATGTGTTTGCTGATGATTTTTTGAGGTTTACATGGGTTTTATTTTTAAAATTTAATATTTAAGTGTTCTCTATTTTAATTATTTTTTTAAGCTTTTATAAAACAAAAAAGATGTCAAAATCGTGTCTTTAAGAAGTGATCATAAAGGTGAATTTGAAAATCATGAATTTAATTCCTATTTCTCTAAGAAAGGAATTAAACATACATTTTCTACCCCATGACATATCAATATAATGGTGTTATTGAAAGTAGGAATAATAATTATAGGAAATTTCTAGGACTATGTTGTCTGAATGTAACATGATCACTCACTTTTGGGTCGAGGCTATTAACACATCATGTTATTCCAATAACAAAGTTATAATAAGTCCAATCTTAAATAAAACACCCTATGAGATATGGAATAATAGAAAAGCAAAATTATGATACTTAAAAGTATTTAGATGCAAGGTTTATATCATAAACACCAAGGATAGACTTGGAAATTTTGATCTAAAGGATGATAAAGGTATATTACTATATTATTATACTACTTCCAAAGCCTATAAAGTTTTCAAAAAAATGTCAAGTATTTTTGAAGAATCATCCCATTTTAATTTTGATTAAAGTGATCCTTTTTATATCCAAATGGTTCGAACTAATGATCAAGGTGATTCTCTCAAATATATGATACCTAAAACTCTCTTTAATAACAACAAGGATGATGATTTAGAACTCAATTACTTTCAATAAAGTTCAGTAAGGATTGATACTAGTGAACCAAAATGTGTGTCTCCTAGAATACCTAGAAATTTTAAAGACCATCCTCTAGAAATAGTTATATGAATCTTAGATGAAGGTGTAAGAACTAGAAGAAATATAGGAAATCTAGTTTAATTATCTACCTTTTTTGTCCCAAGTAGAACCTATATCTATAGAAAAATCTTTATTAGATGAAATTTGGTTCTTATCTATGTAGGAAGTTTTATATAGATTAAAAAGAAAAAAAGTTTTGGAATTAGTTGAAAGACCCTTAGACTATCCTGTAATTGGAAAAATTGGTTATTTAGAAATAAGAAAGATGATCATGGTGTAATAACTATAAATAAAGCTGTATTAGTTACCAAAGGATACAATCATGAAGAAGGAATAGATTATAAAGAAACCTTTTCTCCAGTATCTATGTTAGAATATATTATAATTATTCTATCATATGCGTCATATATAAATTTTAAATTATATCATAAGGATATAAAATATGTTTTTCTTAATCAATTTTTAATGGAGGAAGTTTACATAGAACAACCTCATGGTTTGAGAATCCTCAATTTCAAAATTCAAATTTTAAACTCACCAAATATTTGTATGGACATAAAAAAGATCCACGGGAATGGTATGAAAGATTAAGATCTTTTCTTTTATCAAATGGTCTTATATTAGGAATGGAAGAACCTAAATTATTTAAGAAAAATTCAACCTAATATATTATGTTAGTAAAAATATATGTAGATGTTGTTATTTTTTTTATCAACAAATAAAAAATTATGCAATGATTTTTCAAAACTTATGAAAAAGGAATTTGAAAAGCATGTGATGCGTGGGTTAAAATATTTTCTAGGACTTCAAATCTATCAAAAATATTTTAAAAATGTTTTAAATCAAAGAAATTACATACTTTATTTACTTAATAAGTTTGGAATTGAAAATATTAAGACTTAATCAACTCCTTTGTGCTTCAATATTAAACTTGATTTGCATGAAACTGGAAAACCAGTTTATAACAAGTTAAATAGAGGAATAATTGGAAGTTTGTTATATATTACTGTAATTAGGATAGATATTATGTTTTAAATATGTCCTTTTTAAAATATTTCAATCTAATCCAAAAGAATATCATTTAAATGATTCCAAAATAATTCTAAGATATTTAAAATGAAATGTGTCACTTTCTCATATTTTTTAAAAAACTTATAATTTTAATTTAACTTCATATTTAGATATGGTTTTTTCTGGATATAGACTAGATAGAAAAATACCCTCAAGAACCTTTCATTTTCTTGGTAAATACTTAGTATATTGGTTGAGTAAGAAAAAAAATACTCTATAGCGTTATCAACTATTAAAGATGAATATATTACAGTGAGAAGTTGTTCTAAAAAAGTGTTATGGATGAAACACACCTTAATGGATTTAAATTTAATTTTAATTTTGTTCCAATAAAATGTGATAACACAAGTGCTATCAACATTTCATAGAATCTGATAAAACATTAAAGAACAAAAAACATTGATTTAAGACATCATTTATTAAGAGATCATGCACAAAATGATGATATATCTATAGATTTTTTTTGCACATAAAATCAATTAGCAGACATTTTTACTAAACCATTGTATGCTGAAAGTTTTGATTTCATTGAATCAGAATTAGGATTATTTAATTTTTCTTAATATTATATTTAATATATTATATTTTTTTTATTTGAAGTAAATATGTTATTTATCTTATTTTAATTTTCTTTTTTTACCACCGTTTTGAGTATTGGTCATATAAAATAGGTCATGTCACCTAGTTTTAGTAATAATTACTCTTCACATCCCTGCATGACCCCTTAATCATAGCAAAATAAAAGAAGTGTGTATCAAATCTATATGCGAAATGATTTTCAAACCTTTAAACCCTCTTTCTCTCTACCCAAATTTTCATTACCCTAACCTTACAACCCTATGAACCCTTTTTAATGGAGAAAATTAAGAGAACCGAAGGTGCCTCATCGATCATAATGAAGAATCAAAGGATATCAAGAAAAGTTTTGAGCAGACGAGCAATTGATTTTGATTGGATGGATAAGATATATATGTTAATAAAGAAGTTAATTAATATTCAGGTATGGGAATACATCTTTCATGAAATTAAAACCTTTTTTGTTATTCCAAAATGAATTTCATGAGTTCTATGAATCGTCATTTTCCACTTTGGTAATGATGAAGACTAGGTTACTTCAATAGTAAACTAGAAGAATATCTTGATAACCTCTATATAGTTATCAGAAGATTTCAAAATCCCTCATGAAGGCTACCCATTTTTCAGTAGCTCCTTAACTGTGGTGGATGGAGTCACTTCACCAGAGATAATGAAGTTTCTCTTCAGAATATTATATGTTGAAAAAAAAACCATTCAAAGACTTAGAGCCCAAAATAAAAGTACTTAACAAGTTCATACATCCTGGAATAACACAAAGAAATGGTGAGTTTTAGAAATCTATTTTTTAAGAAATTACTTTTCTTTATTTTTTCATGATTGAAAAACCAGTTATTTCAGAATGATATATTTTATGACACATATTCCATGTTTAAAACAAGTCTTTAAATTTATATCCTTTTGGAAGGATATTAACCCTCATTTTTTAGAAATACTAGAGTTTGTTTGGATCAAAATACCACAACTCCTTATCACAATTTGAAAACCTTAAGTGTGGGTGTTTTAAGAAAAATTGGTTTGTGTTAGAATTCCTCATTAAATAAGTTAGTTCCCTTAACCTCAAAAACTGAAGTGGAACCTTCATCGACTCAGAGGGAGTCATACCACTTGCAAGAATTACAGGTGTTAGAATAAGGATTAACTTAGAGTACTGAGATAAGAGAAATTCTAGATGATGAAAAGACTATTGCTACTAGGCACAAAAAAGTAAGAGTTAGTATAGAATGTTGAGATCAAACTTTTTTTAGGAGATTTCACCTCTTATTCTTATCTCTGTACCAATTCAAGTAAATAAATAAAGGATAGACTCTATTATCACCCGTAAATTTTTTGTTGGTCAAAATATAACCATTTTGATAAAACCCAAAAACTTCTCCTCTCGTTGTTGACTCTCATTCTAAATAATTAGAAAAGTTGGTTTTCAAAAGGGTAACTAGATCTGAATCACAAGAATCAATTCATGTTTAAGAAGTACCCCTCAATAAATAAAGACAAACAGTTGGTAGTGAAATAATTGAAGTCCACTAGGATAGACATTCTATTGTTCATGAATAAGTAAGTAATTCTTAAATTCAGGAATTTTGAAGATGTGTTTCTGAAAAAGAGAGCCTTTCCAAGTTAGCATTAGAAATTAAGTCTCTAAAGACTCAGTTGGTTGAATCTAGAAAAGATATTATGGATATTTGAGAAATATCTATGTCTAAATAATAATCGGTTGAAGTAAATATGATAGTGCAATCGATTTTTGAGAAATGCTCATCAAAATCTCTAAGAGGAATCACAGATCAAAGTGATATTTTTTCAAAACTGAAAAATGTTTCTCAATAATAAACACTTTAATCTCCCCCATTTATTTGATACAATATATTATTATCTTAAAGTAAATAGTTTAAGATCTCCAATGGGACTTGATTAGTTAAGTAAGGAGAATTAATTTTGTTCCACAAGAATCTCTTTTATTGTTTGATCAATCCAAGAAAGATATTTCTCTTCTGTTGAAAGAAAAGTGCTTGAAATGCAGAATCTATCTTCTGAAGTAAATAAGGATGTAATATTTATCATAATTGTATTGAAAAATATATATGTTTCTTTATCCAATAACTTCAACATTATAGAGAAAAAGGTCGAAGATCTGCATTAGATAGTGGAAAATAGTTTTAAGAAAGAATCATTTTATGAAGATGATGAAGAAGAGGTCAATTATTTTGTGGAGAATAATTAATCTAATATTTCTACAAAATTTAAGGAAATTATTTCCTATAGTCATCTTGTAAGTGTTTTAGATCATCAGTTTGAAGAGTTAAGGAAGTTGGTGGTTGGAATTGAAAAGGAAGGAGATATTCAAAATCTATTAGGAAACTTTTATCAAAGAGTTTGGAATGGTTTCATGAATATATTTGACTACTGAAAACATGATATATTGAAAAGGATATATACATGTGTAGATGACCTATTTCAGATGTGTGGGAGACATCTTATAGGACCTCCTATAGTTGATCGACATGGCTCTACCTCACTGAGACTAAGTGGAATTTTTTATCCAACTAATGAGTACCCAAGGGAAAATATCATGTTTGAACAAGAAGTTTATTTACCTTCACCCGAACCACCCTCTAAACCATTATTTATACCTATAGATAAATAATATTTGGTGAGAGCTCAGTGAGCCACTCTCAACATTCAGTCCACACCAATACGAATTGCTCAAGGTGATCGAGCAGGTTTTGGAGCATCTCTATTGATGTTGGGTGATGTTGTTGGTGAGATAGTTGACGCCCATTTTTTGAAATCATATTTACCCTCTAGAAAATCATTATTATTCAAGAAAACACCTTCTAAAAATCAAAACAATCTCAACAATTGATACACCTTTTGTTCGTGAAGTTTATTTCCTAGTGTATGGGAATCTTAAAAACATTTTAAGTATGCCTCGTTTAATGGAATATTAAAAACATTTGAATCATGACTTGTTTATATAATATTTAAAACATTTTAATATATTTTTATATTAAAATTTCAATTCCTAAATGATTTTAATGCTTTAATTCCTTTAATGTTCTTTTTAGATGATTACTTTTGATATGCTTTTATCTTTTTAGTAGTTTTTCAATATTCTTATTTTATGATTTTTCTATTTTTCACTCTATACTTTTTTAAAATTTTATCCTTGTGATCTATATATTTTAGTATTTGTTTAAATTTATTTATTTTCTTAATGATCCCTTATTGACACTATTTAATTCCAAATTCGATTCACAAGCAATACCATTAAATGTTTACTATTGTTTATGTGCAATACTAATTATATTCCTCACTCTACTTATTTTTTATATCACAAAAAGGGGGAGCAGAAAAGAAAAATACAAAAAAAGTTTTAAAGTTTTTTCAAAAATGGGGAGAAGGAAAGGAAAATACAAAAAAAAATCAAGTTTAGTTCTTGGAATAATAAAATGATTTTGAAAGGAAAATTTTCTTTAAAATAGATGAATAAAAGGAATAATATATGTTTCTTAATGTTTTATCTTACGTGAAAATTATTTAAAGATAAAAGCCTATTGTATAAATTTTTTCCCCATATCATGGGTTTTGTGATCCTCAAAAGGGGGAGATTGTTGGACATATTATGTTGTTCCAACATATCTTAGTTTCTATATGTTTTGATGATTCTAAAAATACCTACTTTTATTCTAATAAATTTATCTTAAGTGATTTCAGATTATATTTATCGAAATAATTTATCTTATGTTGTGTCTCCAAGTGTTTATTTTATGATGAATAGAGTACTCATTTTTTGAAAAAGTTTCTTATCTTATGATAATTGAAGAATATCTTGAATTTTCTCAGAATTAGAAAGTGTCGAAAGATTATTATATTATGTAAGACTTTATCTTACGAAGAGAATAGTTGAATTACTGAGTTTCTCAATCCATATTCTTTATTAAGAATAAAAATAGGAGAAGAAATTATCTTATGAAAAGGATATTCATAAAATATTATCTTATGAAATCCATAAGATGTTGAAGTATCTAATTATTGAATTGCAGTAATATATTTTATCTTATGTTGAAGAATTACTTTATGTTCAGTTTAATTCATAGGCCTTTTTTATCTTAATAAGTCTATCAAGAAGTTATCTTATGATGAATAGTGACTCAAGTTTAATATCTTACGAAGTCTTAACCATATGTCATGATTACTTTTCTAATCTCTTGATAATTTATTCCATGATTTTAAAGAAGACCAAAAAGGGATTATCCATTTAAGGAGAAATCAATCTACATGGTATGTTGCTTTTTTATGAATAGAAATATCTAAAGAATAAGAAGATATCTAACAATGCTAATGAAAAAGTAATTTATATATTTGGAAGGATTGGATGCATATCCTTAATAGATTGTCTCATCAATATCGTTGTGTTTCTCACTTGGCTTTTAGGATTATCTCATACTTAAGTTCAAAATGAGATATAAAAGGAACAGTTATACACTATATAAATAAGAAAGAAGATAGATAGAAACATATACAAACACATACATACATACGAATACTATGAATACCTATACATAGAAAATATCAAACCTAAATGTTGGTGTTGTACGTACACTACTACAAAACATGAATTTAACAGTGCTAGAATCGGCCTTTATTTGTGCTAGAAAAGTACTAATAACCTTAAAACGGTTAAAAGTCCATCACTTTTATCAGTGCTAAAAAAGCGCTGATAAAGGATATATTTATCAGTGCAAAAAAAAACCACTGATAAAATACCCCCTTTATCAGTGTGTTTCTTTAGCGCTTATTAATAGTACCTTTGTCAGTGCTTTTAAAAGTGATCATAAATGGAATCCTTTATCAGTGCTTTTATTTGCGCCGATAAAAGTATGATTTATCAGTGTTTTTTTGGTGTTGATAAAATATGATTTCTTAGCAAATTTTAATTCACTTATATAGATAGACTTTATTAGTGCTTGTATAAGTTCTAATAAATGAGTCATTTATGAGCGCATTTAGTAGCGCTGATAAAGGTGAAAACTACCGTGTGATACTGTAACACAATACATCACTAGAAATAGGTGCAGTGTGCTGCAACAACACACTATATCAGCATAAATAGAAAAAATACCAAAATAAGATAAAAATATTGAATTTAAATGAAATAAAATTTCTAACACAAATACAAGAAAAATCCAACACTATTATAGAATATGTAGTTTTTTTATTAAAATTAATGATAGTTTTGAATAAAAAAGATGCATTTGGAGTCATACCGGTCACACCATGCATCAGATTGAGGCGCGACTGAATTCTACACATCCAAAATAATTCATGGGTCACTTTCCTAATGTATCAAACAATCTAAATTTTTTTGCTCAGTTTTGAGTATGTCATTTGTTTTTATGATTAAAATTAATATTGATTTTGAATAAAAAGATGAACTTGGAGTCATACCGGTCACACCGTACATTGGATTGAGGTTTGGCTAATCCTTACACATCAAAAATGATGTATGGATCATTGTCATAAAGTATCAAAAAATCAGAATACGTTTGCTCAGTTTTGAGTATGTCATTTGTTTTTTTACTAAAATTAATGTCAATTTTGAATAAAAATGACGCACTTAGAGTCATATCAGTCACATCATGCATCAGATTGAGGCGTGGCTGAATGATACACGTCTCAAGCGACTCATGGATAATTTTCCTAAAGTATCAAAACAATCAGAATGAGTTTGATCGGTTTTGAGCATGTCAGTTTTTTTATTAACATTAATGCCACTTTTGAATAAAAAATATGTAGTTAGATTCATACTGATCACATCGTGCATCAGATAGAGGTGAATCTGATCCCTACACATCAAAAATTACTTATGGATCATTTTCATAAAGTACTAAAATAATCCAAATTTTTTTTCTTGTTTTTGAGTTTGTCAGTTGTTTTTTTACTAAAATTAATGCAAACTTTGAAAAGACGCACTTGGAGTCATGTTGTGCATCGGATTGAGGTGTGGCTAAATGAAAAAAGTCCCAAATGAATCATGAATCATTTTCTTAAAGTATTAAAATAATTGGAAAACATTTTATCAGTTTTGAGTATGTCAGTTTTTTTTTATTAACATCAATTCAACTTTTGAATAAAAAAGACACAATTGGAGTCATACCGATCACATTGTGCATCAGATAGAGGTGCGGATGATCCCTACTCGTCAAAAATAATGTATAGATCATTTTCCTAAAGTACCAAAACAATATGAATGAATTTTCTCAGTTTTGAGTATGTCGGTTGTTTTTTTACTAAAATTAATGTCAATTTTGAATAAAAAAGACATGCATGGAGTCACATTGTGTGTCGTTTTGAGGTGCGGTTGAATGTTACACATCCCAAATGACTCATGTATCATTGTACTAAAGTATAAAAACAATAAAAAGGTGTTTTCTCAGTTTTCAGTATGTCAATTGTTTTTTCGATTAAAATTAATGTCAATTTTGAATAAAAAGATGTACTTGGAGTCATACCAGTCACACTGTGCATGTAACGGCCCGAAATTTTGAATAAATTTTGTTTCCTAACTTTGTGTGTTATTTTATTTTATACTCAACAAAACTATTTCATTTAATAAAATGAGTATAATTAAAATAAGACCATTGGGTTTTGACTTTTATATGACCGCTCGTCAATATGACTATTGGAAACTAAATGGTGCGATTATTGTCTATAAATATAAGTGATCTTGATTAATTAATATAGAAAGCAGATTTGATGGCCCCATCTAGTAGTCTCGGTCTGATCGAAGCCCATCTGACAGAACTCAGGAAGGAGGTATCACCTTTGGGCTTTGCTTTGGACCAAACCCAAGCTGAACTTCATCGTGTGAAGCTGGAATGGAATCGCCTTCGCGAGAAGTTCAAGCCGATATAAATCACTACTCCGGTAATGTTGTCCGAGCCGCCCCAAGATTCTATCACCCTAGCACACATTAATCTTAGGTCCTATACTGGTGTTATAAGGGGTTATGTAATGAGGCCGCAACTACCTTGTGTAATCATTTGATTTAAATAAAATTTGTGATTTCTTCCTATGGTGAAGTTTGTGAATTTTCAGATGTCTGAATAAAAATAGGATGTATCTTATGGGTGAATTTTGAAAAAAAAAGGATATTTTAAAATTTTTATGTAAACTTTAAATAATTAATGATGTGTAAGGATTTTCAAAGAATGGTCTTCTGCAAATGTGTTTAGTAAGAAATTTAGAGTATAATAAGATCAACTGAATTTTTGGTGAATAGTAAATTATGAATAGTGATTTTACTCTTAGGATTAGTAATGTGAAAAAATGGATTAGTAATATCACTTAAAGAAAGTATTAATATAATTTAGGCACCTTGATTAAGTAATGTGATTCAATAAAATAGGTACATAACTGTTTCAGAAATTATTAGTCAAGTATTAGTTTTTTCAGGTGAATAGTGTTTTTTAATTAAAAATTAAATTAAAAATATTTAGAAAACTATTTTCATAAAATGGAGTTCATTTTTGAAATCAGAGCATCGATATTTGGTTAAGGTGAATTTTTGGGATTTTTCTGAAACAGTTGAATTTTCAGTGAATAGTGTTTTTATTTAAAAATTAAATTAAAAATATTTAGAAAATTATTTTCATAAAATGAAGTTCATTTTTGAATTCAGCGCATCGATATTATGTTAAGGTTAATTTTTGTTTTTTTTTCTGAAAAAGTTGAATTTTCGGTGAATAGTGAATTTTCAGTTTAGAGTTTCGGGTGTTTAATGACATCATTAAGGATGTAATAATTATGTAATAATTATGGTCGACTTATGAATAGTAAGATAAGGTATGATGTGTCCCAAGTGTCCAATACCATGGGCATATACCATGGGCAAGCCCATGGTTTTTCCAATACCACCAATGAGGTGTCCCTTGGCCATTAATGTCTTGTCCCCTCACTTCCCCTATAAATACCAAGCCATTCTCTCATTATTTCCATTCAAAAATCCTCCTCAATAATGTTCTGGTCTCCTTACCCTACAAGGAGTCCTCCCAAGGTTCCCTCAAGCCTCCCAAGGTCCCAAACTTCAAGATTTCGAAGTTACTCTTCAAGGTAAGGGATCCTACCTCTCTCTTTCTTTTCAAATACTCTTTTGTATGTCATTTCATTTAAGCCCCATGTTCTTATGTTGGGGGGATGTTATTTTATATTACTATTACTTACCTTTTCATGATAATATTATTATAGATCCCCTCTTACTCTCATAATTTCATTTTATGAATGTTTAAGTGGCGTCGTTAGGCTGCTGAATTTTTGTAAGGGATTCTTCCACCCTTCTCATTTTCAAGTTCTATTTTCATGTCATTTATTTCAAGTTCATTTTCTTATGTTGGGGTATGATATTCTATATCTATCATACTGTACTTTTTATTTTCATATGATTAGAGACCCTTTTTTATCTCATCAATTCATTTTTTTGAAGTTTTATGTAACGTCGTTAGGCTGCCGAATTTTCATAAGAAAAATCTTATTTTTGTCTTCCTTTCATGTTTTTCATTTCATATGTTATATCTTTCAAATTTCATTACCATGTTCTTAAATACTTTATATTCTGTCCCCCTACTGTTTTATGGATCATTTATGAGTGGGTGACCCATGTCCCCTCTCTTTTCAATGTTTTCTAAAACCCTGTAACATAGTCGTTATACTGCAGAATTTTCGTCTCAAAATGTCTTTCTCTTTTTCACAAGTTATTTTATTTTATTAAGTGAATACTCAAAGATATTTCTTCTACAGGGGTATTCACATATATATCAAAATGTTCTATTTTAATTCTGGGAATTACATACATGAAACCCTCTTTCCTTTTCTGTGAGTTCAAAGTGACATAAAGATCATGTCTTTAAAGCAGTTTTTAAAACATTATGATTATGAAATGAAACCCATTTATTTTATGTTATATGGGTTATTTATGAAATGTTTTATGATGATATATGTGACTCACATGATAATAAAGACAAATTAAGGGTGCGCCCTGATAGCATTTCAATGCATTGGGTAAAGACTTAATCTCTAGAGATGACCATTTTAACAATACATTGGTGAATAACCTTGGTAATTTTTTTAATGACAACTTAGGGATGAACCTTGGTGATACGAAAATGATTGTCTATGTTAAATGTTATAGCCACATCTTCAAGTTATAAAACACGTTATTTTTATTATGATATTCCTCATGATCTCTTTCTCAAGCCTTAAAGTTATTTATCATGACTTTATTGATGTATCTCAAGTTCACATGTAAAATGTTTCTCTTGTTTCCCTTACTGGGACTTCTGCTCACCCTTTCCTTTGATGTATGCTCCCAGGTTATGAGATGCTATAATTAACTTAGGATGAACAATGAAAAATCCTTTCAAGTGTTTATGAAGAATGTTTTATGTCGTAATGTATTAAGTTCCTGGTTTCCAAGACACTAGACTTTAAAGATCCTATGTATGTAAAATTTAATGAAAAGTTATGTATTAAAAAGGAGGGATGATATAGTGAATCAGATTGAGCTGAGGTTGATCTCTACACGTCAAAAATTATGTACGTATCATTTTCCTAAATTACCAAAATAATCTGAATGTGTTTTCTTGGTTTTGAGTATGTTAGTTGTTTTTTAGTAAAATTAATGTCACCTTTGAATAAAAATGTAGTTGGGGTCATACCAGTCACACCATGCGTCATATAGAGGTGTGTCTAATCCCTAAACATCATAAATGACATATGAATCATTTTTCTAAAGTAAAAAAACATCCCGAATTAATTTTATCTATTTTGAGTATGTTAGTTGTTTTTTTTACTAAAATTAATATCAATTTTAAATAAAAAAAGGCACACTTGGAGTCACACTGTACGTAAGATTAAGGTGAGGCTAAATGATACATGTCTCAAATGACTCATGGATCATTTTCCTAAAGTATCAAAATAATTGGAATGTGTTTGCTCAGTTTTTACTATGTCAGTTGTTTTTTGATTAAAATTAATGTCAGTCTTGAATTAAAAGACACACTTTGAGTCATATCAGTCACATCGTGCATCAGATTGAGGTGTGGTTGATCCCTAAATGTAAAAAATGGAATATGGATCATTTTACTAAAGTACCAAAACAATCCGAATGTATTTTATTGGTTTTGAGTATGTCAGTTGTTTTTTTACTAAACTTATTGTCACTTTTGAATAAAAAAGATGAGAGAATCATACCGGTCAAACCATGCATTAGATATAGGTTTGACTAATCCCTACATGTCAAAAATGATGTATGGATTATTGTAATAAACTACCAAAACAATATGAATGCATTTTATTAGTTTTGAGTATGTCAGTTATTTTTTTTACTAAAATTGTTGTCAATTTTGAATAAAAAATACGCAGTTGGAATCACATTGTGCATCAGATTGAGTTACAGATGAATTCTACACATCCTAAATGAATCATGGATCATTTTTCTAAAGTATCAAAACAATCAGAATGTTTTTTCTCAGTTTTGAAAATGTCAGTTGTTTTTTTTATTAAAATTAATGTTAGTTTTAAATAAAAAACATACTTGGAATCATATCGGTCACACCATGAATCTTATTGAGGTGAGGATAATCCCTACATATCAAAAATTATGTTTATATCGTTTTCCAAAAGTACCAAAACAATCTAAATGGGTTTGATTAGTTTTGAGTATGTTAGCTGTTTTTTTACTAAAATTAATGTCACTTTTGAATAAAAAAGACACAGTTGGAGTCATACTGATCACACCGTGCATCAGATAGAGGTAAGAATGATCCCTACACATCAAAAATGACATATGGATCATTTTCCTAAAGTAAAAAAACAATCCGGATGTTTTTTCTTAGTTTTGAGTATGTCACTTGTTTTTTTATTAAAATTAATGTCGGTTTGGAATAAAAAAGACGCACTTGGAGTCATACTGTGTGTCGTATTGAGGTTTGATTGAGTGCTAAATTGGATAAATAACTCATGGATCGTTTTCTTAAAATACCAAAATAATCAGAATGTGTTTTTTAAGTTTTGATTATATCGGTTGTTTTTTTATTAAAATTAATGTTGGTTTTAAATAAAAAGATGCACTTGGAGTCTTACTGGTCACACCATGTGTTGGATTGAGGTGATGATGATCCATACACATAAAAAATGTTGTATGTATTATTTTCCTAAAATAACAAAACAATCTGAATTCTTTTTCTTAGTTTTGAGTATGTCATTTGTTTTTTTACTAAAATTAATGTCACTTTTGAATAAAAAGGATGCAGTTGGAGTCATACCGGTCACACCGTACGTCAGACAGAGGTTAGGATAATCCCTACACAACAAAAATAATGTATGGATCATTTTACTAAAGTACCAAAATAATTATAATGTGTTTTCTCAGTTCTGAGTATGTCAGTTGTTTTTTTACTAAAATTAATGTCAATTTTGAATAAAATAAATGCACTTGGGGTCACACCGTACATCAGATTAAGGTGAAGATAAATGATAGAATTCAAAAATGACTCATGGATCATTTTAATAAAGTATCAAAACAATCAAAAATTTTCTTCTTAGTTTTTGAGTATATCAATTGTTTTTTTATTAAAATTAATGTTAGTTTTGAATGAAGAGATGCACTTGGAGTCATACTGGTCACACCATGCGTTGGATTGAGGTGAAGGTGATCCCTACACATCAAAATTATGTATTTATTATTTTCCTAAAGTAAAAAAAACAATTTGAATGCATTTTATTAGTTTTGATTATGTCAGTTGTTTTTTTACTAAAATTAATGTCACTTTAGAATAAAAAAGACGCATTTGGAGTCATACCGGTCATACTGTGTGTCATATTGAGGTGTGTAAAATCCCTACATGTCACAAATGGAATATTTATCATTGTAATAAAGTACAAAAACAATACAAAAGTGTTTTCTTGATTTTGAGTATGTCATTTGTTTTTTTTTACTAAAATTAATGTCAATTTGAATAAAAAAGATGCACTTGGAGTCACACTGTGCATCAGATTGAGGAGAGGATGAATGATACACATCCCAAATGACTCATGGATTGTTGTAATAAATTATAAAAACAATCAGAATGAGTTTTCATAGTTTTGAGTATGTCAGTTTTTTTTAAATTAATGTCAGTTTTGAATAAAAAGATGCACTTGGAGTCATACTGGTCATATCGTGCATCATATTGAGGTACAACTGATCCCTACATGTCAAAAATTATGTATGGATCATTTTCCTAAAGTAAAAAAAATAATATAAATGTGTTTTATTGGTTTTGAGTATGTCAGTTGTTTTTTTTACTAAAATTAATGTCACTTTTGAATAAAAAAGACGCACTTCGAGTCATATCGGTCACACCGTGCATGTGATTAAGGTGTGGATGATCCTTACATGTCATAAATGACATATGGATCATTTTCGTAAAGTAACAAAACAATATGAATGTGTTTTCTTGGTTTTGAGTATGCTACATGTGTTTTTACTAAAATGTGATTTTAAACTAGAAAGACACACAATGGCTCTTATCTTAAGTAACATGTGTTGTGTGCACTTTTGAATAATTTTTATCAACATAATCATGGTATGATCCTTATTTTACTTCATTTCCCAACAATTTTATTGTTTTCAAGTCAACGCTTCTTATCCTCCTCCACCTCAGTCTCCACCTCGGTCTTCGCCTCTGCCTCCTCCTATACGTCAATATCAGACTCCGGCTATGCCTCTAATATCTCCTTCGCCTCCTCCTCTGCCTTCACCTTCACCTCTTCCTCTGAGTTTTCCCAATAAGTTTATCATTTACAGGTCAGTGTTTCTAAAAAAATTTATTTCCTCCATTAATGTTCTCCTTGAGAAGGAGATCAAAAATAACATATAAGCATTCTAACACTAATGTTTCACACCCAAAATATCTTTCGAAGGTCGTAACTCATACTAGATCACAAACATAGCATGTAATCACCTAAATTTGTTGTCAGCATATATTCTGAAAAAAAGTACACTACCCAATCATCTCTAAACAAATTGATTTCTTCTTTTGAATAACTCTTTTGTCAGCAATCTTGATAGTACTGAGAAAATATAAACAAATAAATGATTATGAAATATATTTAATGAAATTTTAATTAACTTCATAAATTAATTGTTGGGGGATGCTGATCTTTTCATTTTGTATGATTTATCTCATAAATTTTCAAACATAATATCCCTAATCAATTGCATTATCTTGTTTCAGACACTACAAAAACATTGACCAAAATAAGTATTTTGTTTGAAATGTTTTGATAGTTATATATTTCTATATATACCTTAATTTCTTTCCATTTGTACTAATCCATAGGATTTAGCTGGTTAGACACCGAACTTATTCTATGATTTATCCTGTATTTAGTGATTGACCTATCATAGAAAAATTATCATTAAAACACATACTGAACATATAATTCAAAGTTTATCTATAAAATGTTGATTTTAGTGTATTAAATATTCACAATACAAATCATGTGTGGTCAGTTGGTTGGAAATCCATGGTTTTAATCTAAAAAATAAATATTCAGGGTGTCTATGTTGACTGTTATCAGCATCCAATGTTTAAAAAAAACAAAAACAATTAATTAATTCAAAAATTAAAAATATATTTTATGTTATTAGATCATAGAGTTTTACCTTTTCATTGCTGGTATAAAAAAGATTTTGTCGTCTAATGTTTTTTATTAAACACTTTGAGTGACTAATATTTTTTATTGTTTATTTCTTTCTTTTCCAAAGTAATTTCTGTCATGGAAATGATACTGGGATTAATGAATTCAAAATGTGATTCACACGATCTTCCCTTTATATAGTTGTAATATAAATGCATGTATAAAATATGAATAGTTATTAACTTTAATAAACATATTTATCTTACCATTTGGATAGATGTATTATGAAAATATACCTTATGTATGTATTCACAGTTGAGATACCCAACCATTAATGCTTTAGAATCTCATTTAGAGACTTGAGAAAAATTTCATCTATAATAGAAGCTCCAAATATTTCTTCTTTATAGTGAATATAAGACATAGATTTATCTTTAAATGTGGTATTTTTATGAAGTTGTAATGTTAATAAATGTTTCTTTGGAACTGGTGGAGAGAAGGTAATCTCGTAAGTTCATTTTTTTCTTGGCTGATTCACTAGATTTTCTTGATTTTACCTTTCATTTCTGCACTGATTTATCCATCTGTAATATAATAACTCACTTCATAATTTTTAACATCAACTATTACATTTTTTTCATATGAAAAAATTTGTTAAAGATGTACCTCGTTTATCTTTATATGATTAGATGGCCATGCTATGAAAGATCCAATAGCATCTTCCACTATTGTAATATCTGGATCATCAAGTGGAATAGGCAACTCAGCAACCAGCTCATAAGCTACCTCTATCCCCACTCTCATGTGATCTTTTGGGAGGGTTTAATTTTGTAGCTAGTATTCGAAGATATTATACATTGTACCCCCCCCACAACATGGTGGTACATGGGTGTTGAAAAAAAATACATATAATTACACCCTGTAGAATTTTTGTAATATAACGTTTTGAGAAGTTGTTTGATTCACATTTAGGAGAAAGAGTAATGAAAAAAATGATTACCCTGGGTAAGTTTTGGGGGGAATATCTAGCCTCAAATCTAGTGGGATCGTTTGGATCATGTGTGGATCTTTGATCCATCACCGGTTCACTTTGATCTTTTATTATACATTGTTCTGCCAAACTAGACTGAAAAATAATATCTTATAGTGAGTCTATTTGTGTATGAATTTGTCTCTTCATATTATATGTATCTTCAGGTGGTTTTATCTTCTCAAAATATGTTTGAGGATAGACTCCAAAATCTAATCCTCTAACTCAACCATATTTTTCAGGCCGCTTCAAAGCTACTAAAAGTCACTTTTCTTCTGGTATGGCCATTGCCGATTCTTGTGTTTAAACCATATAAAAAATTTGAACATATTTATTTTATGTAATATTGTTATAAATCATAATTAATTACAATTATTTCATACTTACACATGTTTCCCATACTGATTTTGTGTTTTAATCAACTAATATACCTTCCTTATTTACATGAGCCTCCTTCCATAGCACATGATGTGGGATGAAAGTGGCTTCATATTTTGATTCATCAATCTGAATATAAAAAAAAGGAACATATGTTATTTCATATCACGTAATTAAACTTTTATTGTTGATTTAAAATAGATACCAATTTCTTCTCTAATGAAATGTACCCCATCCTTCCTTTACGATAGGTGTACACTAGTTTTGATTCACGTTCTTTATTTTTAGCACTCTTTTATTGTTCCATAAATTATCAATTTTGAATCAAGTTGGATAAAATAAATAATTTCAACTAATATATTATAGATCACAATACACCTAAAATGATTTCTCATTGAGATGATTGCTGAAAATAGTCCATGTTTCTTGCTTTATAATGTGTGCATAACAAAGTGGTGGGTGGGGCTTTATTTTCCCCTCAATATCCCTAAGACGTACCTTCTTCAAAAGAGTTCAGAGGCCTCTATGGGATTTTCCAGCAGCCATTAGGAAAAATTTATTATGGAAGTCTTCTAAAATAAATGAATTCTTTAAGGAATAATGAAAAATAAATCAACATTTCATTATATAATTTTTCAATAAAATAGAGAAAGTATATTGTAACATTACTATTATATCTTTCCAAAGGATTTATTTTGTTATAGGTTGGATGTGGTTCCATGAGTCAATATCAATAAGCACATTCATCCTTGCTGTGACCCCAAGATAAATAATGAACATTTATTTTTTGGGGTCAATAGGTTGGCTGTATTGATTCCAACAAACCTCAAATTTTATACCCTGACTTCTTGCCTTGATAATTTTATTCCAAACTGTGATGTTGCATAATTGTTGTTTTTTTCATTTTTTTTCAAAAACATGTTGTTGATCCCCTAATAATTCTACAGTTTCATCATCAACAGTCTATTCTTTCTTGGGATTGGCAACATCATCATGTTCAGAAGCCATTGTCTTCATGAGTAGTCAAACATTTAATTTGTCTTGTATAACAACAATACAATACACTCCATGCATAAAAGTCCAAAATTGCATGCATCTTACATGAAATATTGAAAATAGATATAATACTTCAATACTATAGTATAACTAACCTTCACTACCTTTATTTAATCTGTCCTCAGATGCTTGATTTCCTTCTATCTCTTGATGATGGGAGGAAGGATAGTTTGAAAGAGGGCGTCCAATCCATCATCAATATATGAAATACAATCAAGCGTCTAAGGATTAAAGTTTACTAGGAACCTACACTAATGGAATCACTCAAAAAGAATCCTTAATTGATATATAATAGCCATATGCTATGGCTGAGCAAAGAAATCCTTCATATCATAATATATGATATTGACATTATACAATATGACATTTATTTATTCGAAAAACTAATAGATTAATACATTGTGTCCTTGAAAAACAAGTCTCTGATACCACTTGTGATTTTTAGGGTACCATCCTATGATCATTGGAGGGATAAAAATCTAAAAAAGGTCCGGTTTATCTCAAGTATAAATGTGAATGGAAACAAAGAAAAAAACACCTATGACATACTTGTAATATAGTATCAGTAGAATCCATCTTTAAGCTTCAATAGAATATGTTTGATTTATAACACCAAAGTAAAAAAATAAAGTATTCTAGCCTATGAAGAGATTACACTAGCCTTCAATCACAAAAATATTCTTGAGGACCCTTGATCACTGAAGTAGTGCTAGCGCCTTAACCTGGTGATAAATAGTAATCAAAGAAGAAGATAGGTTTGGCTACAGAATAAAATAAAGGGTTGATTACAATAGGTGGATCTTCTCTCTATTTTTATTAGTAAATATATTAATAAATCACATCTTATAGTTTTCTTTATCAACTATCCAACCATGTATTACTCGCTTACTTTTTGGGAAATAAACTCTTTATATGTTGTGTATTTTTAAGTCCATTTACCCAATGATTTCTCAACTCTATCCAATCTAGGAAATTTTTAAAAATTTGTTGAGAATACTTTTCTCACCAAAGAAATTCTCCATCACTCTTTGTAACCTATGGTTAAAGTTTAATAATAATCTTGAATTAATTAAAAAAACAAAACTCTCACAACATGCATTAGTAAAATAATTTTTGGAACAAGACTAATTAATTCAATTTTTTTTGAATTCAATAAATAAATATTCATTAAAATCATAAATCTAAATAACCAATTTCATGGTTTAACAGTTTACATGAATAACCAAAATCCAAAAAAAAAACATGTTTTAATGATTTTTACACTTACCTTGGTCCCTATAAGTTCATGACCCATAAATGAGGGCCACAAGTTGGTATCCCATAATCCTTAAAAACCCCCATAATTAAGAATTTATAATCTATAATCTAGTATATAGGATGAATTAAATTTGATAAACTACCTAGATTTTGGAACCCTGTATTATTCAAATGAAGAGAAGACCGAGGGTGGATGGGAGGTCTCCTTGTTAATGTCAAGAGGAGAGTAAACCATCTATGTGTGTCTCTAAGGATAAATGGGATGGATAGTCAAATACATATGAAAGGAGAAAAATGATGAAATAAAACCATGGTCATTTTATTTCAGTAGTGATGAGAAGATATGCAGGGTTCGTCATGTTTGAGAACTGTGAAAAAATGCAAAAATTGAAACCCAAACATCAAACAATGATAGAAGAAGAGTAGAAAATAACATAAATTGAATTATATCCTTAATTAATCTGAGGAAACATAGAGGAGTCGCGCTAGCAGCAAAGGAGTTTTGTGAGAGCTTGAGAATCACGAGTGACTGAGTCGTAGTTAGGGTTTTTATAAATAGATAAGGGTCACTTTTAATAGTGCTTTCAAAAAAGAGCTGACAAAGATCCCTTTTATCAATGCTAAATTTATAAGTGTTGATAAATATGTCTTTTATCAGCGCTTTTTTAGCGCTGATAAATCTTGAGTTTTATCAGTGTTAAAAAATGCAGATTAAAGACATATTTATCAGCACTACATTTTTAGTGCTGATAAATATATCTTTTAACAGTGCTACAAAAGCATTGTTAAAAGTTTTGTAATTGTAATTATTTAAATATAATTACAAAACTTGTTATAATTATTTAAATAACTTTATTATAATTTTATACTTATTTAAATATATATATTTATTTATAATTATATAAATACTTATTTAAAAAATAATAATAATTTATTTATAATAATTATTAATATAGTAAATATAAATTGCCCCAATGGGGGTGGCCCAGTGGTTGGGTCATTTTCTTGGTTCCTCAGAGTCGGGGGTTCGATTTCCGCTAGTTGTGTTTCAACATCGTAATTTCACCATCATTGACTTAATCCCCTATTTTGTGTTGGGTAGAGTGGGGTGGGGTGGTTTTATGCAGCATCAACCATGCGGTGAAGGGCGAGCCTGGGGCTCTTTAACCGGTTTACCAGGGATGGGCTACTCAATTGGAAGCTTAAGACATGTAATGGGGGGTGTTGTGGTTTCCATTCAAAAAAATAGTAAATATACATTTATTATTTATTTCTAAATATTTATTTACAAATATATTTTTAACATTATTAATGGAAATATAATCTTAAATACATGCATTTTAAAAATGAGTGAAGTTGAATAATTCAAAATGAGTAATCTTTAAAAATATTGAAAAAATGGATAAGTTTTATTAATTAAATATAAGTTATTAAAAAAATATGGATATATATATATATATATATTGAAGTAGATGAATACATATTGAAAATACTAAAAAATAATAAATAAATAAATATAAACAAATAATAAAAAATGATCAAATTCAAAAATAAAATAAAAAATAAAAAACATTAAAAATGAATACCCAAAATGTAGTATTAAAAAAAATTGACCAATTTAAAACATAATATAGGTTAAATGTATCGTGTTATAATGAAATACTAAAATATACTAAAATTCAAATAAATTACATAAATATTAGGTGTATGTGTTTTTATATATTGTGTAGATATATTTGTGTGTGCATTTGTGTATACAAATGCATTAATATATATATATATATATATGAAATAAATGCATCACACGACATTTAATATAGGTTAAATTGAAAAATTAAACCGCATTAAAAATTAATAAGACATTAATATGTTTTTAATTAACATGTTATATATATATATTATACTTATTCATTTTTTATATCTATATTTACTAAATACTATTTATTAATATTTATAATCTATATATATGTATATTAAATTTATTCATTTTTATCAATAATTATTTAATTAATAATTTTTTTGATATTTTTCTTAATTTACTCATTTTATTTTTATTTGTTTAATTTTTCATCTTATTTTGGACCTTTATCAGTGCTAAAAAAGTGTTGATGAAGGGAAACTTTTATCAGCGCTAAAAACATACTGATAAAGGAAACATTTTGTCAACTCTATAAATAAATCACTGATACAGGTTTCCTTTATTAGCGCTAAAATAAATCGCTGATAAAGGTTAAATTTTATCAGTACTAAAAACAAAGCACTGATAAATGGTGTATTTTATCAATGCTTTTTTTAGCACTGATAAAAGAATTATTTTATCAGTGCTTATGTTAGGGCTGATAAAGATGAACTTTATCAGTGAATTTTTTGAGCGCTGATAAATGACAGTGTTGTTATAGGTGGGTTTTGTAGTAGTGTTACCTGTTATATCAATTTCACTAAATATCATCTCGAGCTATACCTTTAGGAATATCATATTCTCAAGATGAGTCTTCATCTACTGTCAGTTGTTGCTCACAACTATGTGTCGAAACCGTATCTTCAAAAGTTAGTTTATTCTATTTTTTTTACACTTGGTGTAAGACTGTGTGTTAAGACCATGGATAGGTTTTGTAAAGGGAGAGCCTGGTTAAAATCTCTTAGTCCTTTGTATTAAGTGACATCTACTTGTACTCAGCTGGGACCCCTTGGTAAAAGGGTTGTTATAGTAAAAATCACCAAGATCATGGAGTAGAGTTTTTGTGGAGTGGACTAGGGGATTTATGTTCCCCGAACCACTATAAATATCGTGTGTTCTATCTCTTTCCTTTAGGTTTTATTTTATGATGCCTATCATTATTAAGGAAAAGGATTTTGATGATCATACCTGAAGAGGGAGGTTTTCTGTAATGATTTTTTTTTGAACTCAATTCACCCCCTGCTTGAGTATGTAGCTAGCCAATATCTAGGAAAAAAAATGCAACACAACAAAGAAACCACACACAAAAGAAATATATTCCAGCTTCCATAATTTATTTAGGGTCTTTTATCACATTAATTTTTTATTTATAATGGGTATTATCACACAAACCATATTTCCATGGGTATCCATTTTATAAGACATATATACATTAATTAAACTTTTATTCAAGGTGAAATCACACAACATCACAACAGAAGTCTCATCTAGGGGTGTAATCTATTCGATTCGAGTCGATACAGGATGATACTCAAGCTTGAGCTCGATGAAAATTTTCAATACTCGATACTCGATTCGACTCGATACGATCCTGATTTTTAAAACTCAATCTCGACTCAAATATTAAAACAAGATGCACGAGATCGATCGATTAAGCTTGAAAAATGTAATTTTCTCAATGATCACCCAAACTTGATCTCGATTGTCTTATAGCTCGAGCTCGATTGTCCCATAGCTTGAGCTTGAACTTGAGCTTGACTACTAGATATATACGTATAATTAAAATTTTGATTTTTATATTAGAATACTAGATTTAAAAATAATTACAAAAATCAATAAAAAACATAAAAATAATATAATTATCTTAACAAAAACCCATAAAAATTGATTCTTTTCATATTAATTTGCATACATTGGAAAATAACAAAATAGTGGTAACGGTGCCTGGTCATGGACACAGGAAGCACGCCATAATATTTCATGTTGGAAAGATCTTCAAACAAAGTTTGGAAGGATGAAAAATTATTAGACCTCTATAATCTATGAACAAATAACAATAGAAGAGATCTTACCTCGTCACATCATTCCCTTAAAGATATACATCATCACTCCTTCAACCATGTGAGCGGCAAAAGAATAAATCCTAGACTCTATTCAGCATTATCTCTACCAGCATCTACACATGTCATAACCTATTGATAAAACTAAAATACATTTAAATAAAACATAAATACGAGTCAATGGTTTATAATATTTGAAAAAAAAATACTTAGAATAAACAATTAGAAGAATAAACCATTAAAATTGATTGTGGGTTTTATTGATTATAATTACTTGAAAAATATTTTGAAAATTGAACACTTTTTTAAAACAATGTCTCTTGAAAAAGACTATTGTAGAAATGACTTACAATAAGATACCTTCCCCTTATGATACCCTGTTTGGACAAAATAAATCAATGGAATTCATCTATATTTTAGAAAAAATGATAAAACTGCTTAAGGCTGTTTGGAAATTATAATTAATGAATCTTGTTTATTACAATTATTCCAAAAATAATCCTAAAGGATAATGTTATGTTGAGGTTTCATAGAATATGAGTGACAGTGAGATGAAGACACATATTTAAGTGATAGATATGCATGGAAAATGAGTAAAAAATCATCGGAGTGAAAGAGGTCATAAAAATGTGGTTGAGTATTTATTGTAGTTGGGGTTGTATTAGTAGAATAGTTGTTAGGACTTCCACATCCTTTTACTTGAACATGATTAATAAAGGACAAGGGTTTAAGATTCAATGTCTTTGGAAATGATATATAAGAGTTCTCATTTACATACAACATTTATTTGGATAGTATGTGATGTGTTTAATCATATTATTCCATTTTTTACTAAATGGAATTAAAAAATTAATATGGATTTGTCTAGAATTATAGTTTGCTGAACATAATTAAAATATTGATACAAATAAGTAAAAAAAACTTACTAAATTCCAAAGGATAGGACCACTTTCAATCTTTCACAACCTTTTACTCGAATAAAAATGTTTAAACATAGATTAAAAAAATCATGAAATAAGAAACTATGGTATGAGTTAAATGGAATATATAATATATCGATATGGATACACAAGTGACTATAGATTCCATTTTAGTTTTCACTTCAAATAATAAAAGATAAAATTAACACTTGATAAAAATAATAATAAAGATAAAAAAATATTATGTTTATCCGTGGTTTTTTTTAAAAATACCTTCATTAGTTAATCTCAATTATTTTTCTTAATTTTTGAAAAAATGAAAAATGATTAATGATCAAACAAATAATAAATTAAATAAAGTTACTTTATCATGTTTTTTCACACCATGAAGATCACGACACCAATCTCCTTCACAAATTAAAGATTGAATTATCTAATGATGCAATGAGGATCGATAAGTTTCAATAACTCTACTCCCTGCACTAAATGTTGCTTCTGAAGCAACTATTGTGATAAGAATTGAAAGAATATTAGCAACCATATTAGAAATAATCTGATACTTTGAAGTATTATCCTCCCACTACTCTAATGAATTAAACACATTGGAATACCCTTCAAAAATGAAGCATCCATATGCTAAATAAATTTCAAAATCTGATTTTTGTGGACAAATAGTCTCAATATTCTTCGCATAATTTGAAAATTCAGACCTGCCTAAAGTAGATAGCATGGAACCTCAACTACTAACATCACCACCCACTCCAAGTACAGAAATTCTTTCACTGGTGCCCTTATATTCAACAGTATACTGCTAAAAAATTTCATACAAAATTTTGTGAGCAAGAGAAATATTTTCCCTTTGTTCATTTTCAGGATAAATTTGAGGAAAACAAAACTCAATCACCCTCATTTTGAAACTGGGATCCAATATTGTAGTAATGGACATTATAAAATTACATTATCACTAATATGTTTCAAATTTATTATACATCTTCCCAACTATTTTTTGAATAAAATTATCCTCACTTATTGATTTCTTATCCAACAACACTTTTATCCAATATACTTTATTCAAAAAAAAGTTTGAATTTGGATAATTTCTACCAAAGATAATGTTAGTAGCATAATTAAACACTTCCAAAATATAACAAACCTTTTCCACTTTTTCTCAATCTTCCTCACTTGGAAAAAAATGATAATGAGTCTCACATTCCTTAAACCATGGAAATACCTCATTGAATCTGATTGCAACTGATAACATTTCACATTTTTAATTCTAACAGGTCTTGTATTCAATAATCAATTTTCTATGAGGCAACTGCAACTGTTGTGCTATCTCGGAAAAAAATTTCAATCTTACCTCATTTTGATTGATGAAGTTAACACTTTCATGAACATCTTCTATCACATGTTTAACAATATAAAGTCCATCTTGAACCATGAGATTCAATATATGAGCACAACATCGAACATGAAATAGTTTCCCACCACAAATTAATATTCTATTTCTTAAAAATGTATCTATGATAATTCTAATAGAAACATCATTGTATAAATCATTATCCATGGGAATTATAAATATTTTATTTTCAATTTTCCATTCCTTCAAACATTTCAAAATACAATCTGAAATATCATCACCTTGATGGGGATGAGGTATGTGATCAAAACTTATAATGTGATTCTTTTAATCACATATTAACATAAATAAAGTGTGTAGTGAGAACCATGTATTCAATTTTTTTATTATTTGAATTCTATAAATAACTTTTCAAACTAATCTTATCAACACCACTCAATAATCTCATTAGTTTTTTATTTTTAGTTTTGTAAATATGCACGTAGTCCTTCTTAATAGTACTGCATGATATTCTCTCCCACTCTTGCATCCCACATCTTTGAATCATGTTAAACCATTCTTCCAAAATTTAAAATGGATGTTCATGCATGAGTATCCATTGCGTAGTTTCCTTATTTTTTCCATATAAAACTTTCCATCTGTTAGAGTAGGAAATATTTTTACACTTCCACTAATGTTTGTAGGATGGAAATTTATCCTTTTTTTTATTCTGGTAAATTTTTCATTTCAAGAAAGTGTTAAAATTTCTGCTAAATTGTGTTGTGCTTTTACTTGTACTCATAGTTAATTTCCTCTTAAAATGAATGCACTCACATTTTTTAGAACCATTAGGAAGACTAAGTTTATTTAATTCTAACCAAACATCAGAATTCTTTTACCTCTTTTTCCTACTAACATCATTTTCTTCTTCAACATTCTCTGGAACAATATCATCATCACCCCATTATTTATTAATTCTGTCATTGGATGGAAAATCCGCATCAACATTTTCATAAACATGATCAATTCATGAATTTTGGCTCTCATCTGACTCTAACTGGTGTTCCAAAGGAGTGGATTAATAATAGAATTAACTTGACATATTTATCTCTTTGGAGAGAGAAACCTCATTAAATTCTTTTTTTTCAAGGAACGTTAGATTTAATTTTAATTATCAGAAAATGTAAATAAAAATTTAAGTACAAAAAAATCATATAATAAATCATTTGACAAAAAAATATGAACTTCTTAGAATCACTATGTTTTAGTTGAAAAAAATCATTCCAAAAAAAATTCAAAACTTGTAAGAAATAAAATGTCTCAATTAACAAATAACAAATTCATCTGACAAAAAAATAAGGATTTGTTAGAAACAATACGTCTCAGTTGATCAAAAAAAATATCATTTTACAAAAAAAATCACTTTCAAAATAATAAACATATCATATAGAACAAATAATTAAATTCAGTAAACAATTCAATATTTTTTAATTCATAATTGAATACAATTTATGAAACACTGAAAAACAATTTGGTTTTTTTGAATTCATAATTTACTACAGTGTTAGGAACACTAAGTTGTACACTAGTGATAAATTCATAAAAAAAATCGATGGTGAAGAAGATGAAAATGAATACAACATATAATTCAATATTTTAAACCTAATAAAATTCATCAAACAATTCATTATTTTTACCATAACATTAAAATAAAAAACAAAAATGTAAAATTCATCAAACAATTCAGTATTGTTACCCAACCATTAAAATCAAATAGGGATATAGAGGTACATAAGCTAATGAATAAAGATATATGGGGAAATGAAATTTTTACCAAGAGAATATAGGTAAGTGGCAGGTCAAGGTGCTCAAACGGGGTTGGGGAATCAGATTTCTAGGTGAGGGGGTGGCGGGGGGATCTGACGATAGTAGGGGGAGGCGGTGTTGACCGACATATGTGAGGTAGAAGTCGGTGAGGAGGCCCAGGGAGGAAGGGGTGCCAAGTAGAGGGGAGGGGGGAGGCTGAGGCAGCTAGCACAGTTGCACTGAGGGAGTGAGGAAAGAGGGGGGTAAGAGGCGAAGAGGGTTTCGATGGTGAGGGAGGGAGAGGCAGCGCCAGTGAGGGTCTCACTCAATGGTAAGGGTCTTAATGAGTGTGAGGGAGGGAAGGAGAGGAAGGATAGGTGGTGATGGCTCATCTCGAAGGTGGGGATGGGGGAGGGAGAGGAAGGAAATATAGTAGCTTGGGTGGGAGGAAGGGTAAGTGCAGTGCGCGGGTGCCGACTAAGGTTTCATAATTTTTAAGTATAATTCTTAAGTTAAATATATAAATTAGTTATTTTATTGCTCGAAAAATCTCGTGAGCTACTCTGTAAGGGCCCGATCCATGTGGTCCAACCCTTTTTTAGTTTTCAAGGCTAGTGGTGCTTGGAGGAGTCTTGGAAGAAGTTTGGAGGAGTTCGGAAGAAAAAAACCTGGAAATAGGGAGATTACACACTATGTAAGCCCTACATGTTGTGTAAGTGTGGTTCACGACTTGTGCAGGAAAAGTTCACAATGTGTAAGTTTGGGGGATTAAATAATAAAAAAGAAATATGTTTTTTTTCATCAACTTAACCTTGAGGATCACATGACGTGGAATTGGATTACACGTCATGTAATTCCCTGAAGTTGTACATCTTTAAATATTTTAGCCACTCAGGTTTTTCTTTAAACCATATGGACAATGACTCTCTCTATCTCTCTCTCTTTACAGGCGATCAAATAGCTCTCCACTCAGCGTTTTTAGATTCCTTCGATGGGAATCAATCCTTGGGCTTCCATCTTCGATCCATGGTGATCTATATGGATCCAAGGTGTGTTCTTCCTTTGTTTTCTAGCGGTTTCTCCCAATTTGATCTCATTTCCTCCCATATCTTCTCACTATGCTATGGAATTTGATCTCTATTGTTTCTAATGGAGTTTTCTAGGTTGTTATTGGTGCGTTTGTTTCGTAAAATCCTCAGATGGGTGCAGTTCTTACAGAAGAGGTGATCAGAGATCTGTAACGTGGTTCGTTCTCATGTGAAGAATGTTAATGAATTTTGAGGTAGGGGGTTCTTTGATTCTATTACTTTATTTACGTGAAATGATAAATTGATCATGCTTTATCCCTTTGGATGGAAATGAAATTAACCTAGTAAATATTGAATCGGATTAAATAAATTGGATAGTGATCACATGTTGATGATGTTGTTTCTTTGTATCGTGATAGCGGTTTGCCTCTTGATTTTCTAGATAGTGTGATATCTATATTGTATGATTTGTTAGCATGTTGTTCTTGATGAAAATTGGTAAATAACATAAAGCTAGAATTAATTGATAATTAATTGGCTAAAGATTAAAGAGGCATGTTTAATGAATCTGGTTGTTGTAATTTGATGAAAATCAAATTGATGCGGGTACGTGTGTTAATTGAAAATTTAATCTTCCATGTGATTAATGGAATTGATAAATAATGTGAATCATATTTATGCTTGTGGATAATAAATGAAAAGGAATAATAAATGAGAATGGTTGGATGCTTGAAAGAATGTTTAAATTAATTGTTAAATTAATTTAGTAGCTTGTTATAGCTTGATGCCTTAGGTTTCCTATAGTTGGAACCTATTAATAAATGAATTGGTTAATTCAATATAGAATAAGAACTATTTATGTGATAAAGATAATATGCTAGGGTCTGAGTTTCCCATTTTCTTGAGAAGGCTGAGTGCCTTGTTTTGGAGTCGTAAGAGCCCATTTACATGAGAAGGATGAATATCTTGTTTTGAGGGCCCAATTGCCTTGTTTCTTGCTTTTTTGTTATTGTTGCTCCGTGATGTACTCTGGATACGAGCCTTGTGATATGATCCTCATACGGCTGAGCCTAGAGGGGTGATGTGATATAGGGAAGGGATGCCCAAATGTGATGTGATCCTGGGATGGCTGATCCTAGGATGACTATTGTGATATATGAGCGGGGAGGCCTAGATGATGTGGCCGGATATGACACCTGTGGTGGCGAGATGCATTGGTATTTGCATGTGGGTGTCAGGGATGGCCCTGGAGGTAATGGAATGGGTTAAAGTTGGGCTTACCCATTGATGAGATGTTGAGAGCTAGTATGGTCACTTGAATCTATTTGACTGGACGATGGTCGGGTTTCTTATTTATCTACATTCCTTTTCCCACTTCTTGAGGTAGCTGGAGGTGTTTGGTTGCATTTTTCCTCTTGGTGGTAGCTTAGGGTGGTTTTTTAGAGCACCCAGATATAGAATGATGATAATAATGAATAAATGTATCCCGCATGGTTGGTTGATGATGGAATGAAAATGCTTAAAAGATGTTGATCCTGATAAACCAAGTCCTTGGTTTGGATTATGCCTGGTGGGAATGGCGCACACCAGGACAACAAGGAATGTGGTGGTTTTTGAGAATGATTCACCTTCTTTCCATGCGGGGATAATGGCCATGTGTTGGGATATCTTTGTTGCTTCTCATGTACAAAGAGGTTCCATGAACAACCGTTTTTTTGATCTTTGTGTTCTACCGATGCTTGGAGTTAATGGTAGGGAAAGAAGACCCATTTATTTATAAAAGTGGGCTCAAAGGCTCTTGGATAGAAACAAATAAAAAAAATTACAAGAGTCTGAAAGCTGGTATTTTACATTTATCCTGTTGAAAAACAGAAAGAATGTCACTAGGCAGGGATTTAGAGTGATAGAAAACCTCTTCAGTCACTCCCTTGTTTTCAAGTCCATCAGTAAGGTAGTTCTCTTTACGATAGGTGTGCGTGATAACTTAGTTCATAGAAGAAAGCACATCGAGACAACTGGCCCATCTTGCTGTCATCTTCCATGAGAGATGGACCACTCCCATCCTGACCACTTGAACAATGGTTGTCGATCCAGACTCAAACCATATGTTGTTCCAATTACTTTGCCTAGCAGTACAAATGGATTCAATAAATCTAGACATTTCCACTTCAAAGGTGTTGACATGGCCATAAGGGCCATGAAGAGTTTCCACCACGTCACCATTCTGATCTCTGAAGATAGCTCCATAACCTGCAGGCCCCGGATTTCCCCTTGAAGCACCATCCGTATTGCATTTGATCCAGCCAGGAAAGGGAGGAGTTCATAAGACCTCAAGCATGCCATGGGGTTTAGGAAAATTCCCTTTAATGTTCAACTTTTTGAGAATAATGAGGTCCTTCACTGTATTATTGCAAGTTGCAGCAGACATTGTGTTGGCCTGTTGGACAACACCAAGAACTACGACAATAGAATCTTGAGCGCTGAAGCACTGCTGCTCATAAATGTCCATATTATGGCCTCTCTAGATGAAGTGGACCAGATCCACACATGCAGCCCAAAACAGGATAGAAATCTGCTTAGAGATGTGAATGCTAAGAAGAGTCGGCTGAAAAACCTGAATAGAAATAGCAGGAATGGGATGCAGATCAAACATATCAAATACAACTATCTAGAGGGAGGAAGCAGTTTCGCAGCAGAGGAAGAGATGATCAACATCCTCCCTGTGTTGATTAAAAAGGATACATTTCGAGAAAAGGGAGATTCCCAAGCGTTGGATGTTGTCATCAACAGGAACTTTATTGTTGGCAAGTCTCCATAACAGCATGAATCGTGAGGGTAAGATCCACTTTCTGTATTCAACAATCCAATGTCTATCTCCTTGGAGCAAATGAAGATAGAAGTTTTTGGAATCAAGAATTCCATTGGGAGATGGTTCCCAAATTAGAAGATCATCCTGATTGAGAAATTTATAATTAGAGACAACTACAACAATGTCATCAGGCAGGAGGTCCATGTTGTCCATCTGTTCCTTGATAGATATACCATGGTCAATATTCTGTTCAGAGGAGCTACTTTGTTCAATCAGTGGAGTGCCAAGCTGTTTATCATACCAAAATCTGCCAGAAGAGTTCCTGTTAACCAACTAGCGAGAGTGCATAAGTATCTTATGAGCAACTGTCCTCAGGCCAGGCCATGTGGAGGACTCCATGTAGTTTAAGCATCCTACAATCATCTTATCGAAAAATATAGATCTAAGGAATCCCAGGGACTCATATTGACTATTGATGATCCTCCAAATGAATTTTGCAAGAAGGTACGGATTAAATAGTTGCATATTTTTGATGCCTAGTCCACCGAGGGGGTGGGTCAAACAATACTTTTTCCAAGAGGCTGTGATAGCTTTTCTTTCCAAGATGCTTTCACTCCAAATGAAGCTCCGCATCATCATATTTATTGTTTTGATGATAGAAACAGGCCAGCAATAAACCATAAAGGAGTAGACCAACTTTGAGACTACCACATGTTTGACAAGGAAAACTCTACCTGCTATTGAGAGATACTTGACCTTCCACGAGGAAAGAGTTCTTCTAACTTGGCTCACAATATCAGTGAAGTGAGATGCCCTAGGCCTGCCCCAAAAAAGGGGAACTCCGAGGTAGATAAAAGGGAGAGAGCCCTCCCTTATACCCGGGTCATTGATGATGGATACCTTCCTTGGGGCTGAGATTTTCTTGCCGAAGTAAATGAAGGACTTGTTCTAGCTGATTTCTTGGCCTGACACATTCTCATAGTGAAGGAGTGATTTCTTGATGTTGTTAATGTTCTTCTTGTGCCCCTGAGTAAAAATGATGATATCATCAACAAAAAAGAGATGTGAAGGAGCAGAAGTACCTCTGACCGCCCGGAGGGAAATAAGATCACCCTTTTCCACCATGTGAATAAAGAGATTACTATGATAATCCTCTGCAATGGCAAAAATTATAGCTGAAAGAGGGTCTCCTTATCGCTCTCCTCTGGAGAACTGGAAATAACCTTCTAGGGACCCATTTATGAGAACAGAGATATGATCTGTTCAAAGTAATGCTTTGATCCACTGGATGAAGGTTGTATTGAAACCAAAGGTGTGAAGAACATCCCCTATGAAGGCCTAGTCAATAGTATCAAAAACTTTTTTAATTTTTAGCTTGAGGGAAACATTTACCCTTCTAGTGGGCCTGTGAAAAATATTAACACATTCTGAGGCAACGAGCAAGCAATCTTGAATGTTTCTCCCTTTGACAAATCCAAATTGATTCCATGATATGATTCTGTTCGAGATGTTAGCAAGTCTATTGGAAAGAATTTTGGTGATCACTTTATGAATGGTGTTAACAAGGGAAACAGGTCCGAATTGAGTAATGTCACTAGCATTGTCCACTTTTGGTATTAAGGCAATAAATTGGGAATTGAACCCCTAAGTGAAGGACTCTCCTTTGAAGAAATGATTGACAAGGTTGCATACTTTCCTCTGAATAACATCCCAGTAGCATTGGAAAAAATGATTCGTGAATCCATCTATTCTGGGAGATCTCTCTTTTTTAAGTCCAAAAACGACTTCCTTTATTTCTAAGTCCAAGGGAATGGAGGTGAGAAGAAAATTATCTTCTTCAGTGACAAGCCAAGGAATGATGCCTTCCCTGAGTCTAGAAGTATTTGGGGGTCCATTGAAGAGATTTGAATAAAAAGAAATGACGTGGTTGGAAAGAGCTTGTCGCTCATCATGAATGTGATCGGCATCTTTGATAAGAGAGAGTGGCATGTTGGCCCTTATGACCCTTTGAAGGGCATTGAAGAATCTAGTTTTTCTATCTCCATCAGTGACCCGCTTAATTTTGAAGGCATCCCTTCTAATGTTCTCTCTGAGATTGATGAGATTCTGGAGTTTAGAAGACATTTCAGCTTCTTGGACAAGGCCTCCTGAAAACTCATTCCTGGTGATAACCTCCTGTAAATCATGGAACGAGCATTCGAGAGCATCAATCTCTTCATCCAGCATACTGAACCTTTTTTACTCCAATCCTTCAGTCTGATTTTCAGCATTTTGAGTTTAGAGATACATACCAAAGGGTTAAGGTTGGAGTCGTGTGAGCCCCAAGTGTCATGGATAAGTTTTGAGCATTCCGGAAGAGAGGTCCATGCATTATTAAACTTGAAAAAATAGGCATTTTCTCTATGTTGTCACCAAGATTTACCATGATGGGGTGATGATCAGAATTATGCTTTGCCAGTGTAACACAAGAAATCGACCTCTAGTTTCCAAGGGTAACATCATTCGCAAAGGCTCTATCAATTCGGCTTGCTCTCATTCCGCCCAATTGCCCTTTGTACCAGGTAAATTTCACCCCATTGAGATTAATTTATGTGACGTTGGCTTCCTCCACACAAGCTCTAAAGTCTTTGATTGAGACATTGTTGTGCACAGGTCCAATTTTCTCATCAGCATAAAGAATATAATTAAAGTCACCAATGATCACCCAAGAATCCATACACCCTGTGGACAGGTTTTTCATTTGTGTCCAGAGTTGTCTCCTATCAATATAGTTGTTTGAAGCATAAACAGTTAAGCAGTACACGTTTTTCCCCTTATTGCTGAAGTTGAAAGTGAAAACATGCTCATTAGTTTGGACAATAGCAGGTTCTTCTAATTGGTTGCTAACTAGGAGCCACAATCAGTCCTCATTGGAGGCAGACTGTGTGCTGGCCAGAAGTGAATATCCACTTATAACCGAATGGGGACCATAGCTGGAGTAGTTTTTCTTTGGCTCAGAGATGCCAATTAAATCAGGTTTGTAGCTTCCTGTAAGGAGCTTGAGGGAACCCTCCGTGACAGGGTTGGATATGCCCTGATAGTTCCAGAAAAGTATCTTCATTTTGGTTTCAGTTTGGGGGTAGATCCCCCTTTTGACTTTTTCTCCATTTTCTGAACTCGTTCAGATTTTCTGGATATGGATGATTCCGTATGGTTGTCATCAGGAGGAGCCCCCTTCGGCTTCTCATCACGATGCTCCTGAGCTGTGTCTGTGACACCCTCTTTTAGCTCCCTTGCAGGTGTAGCAGTTTTGCAGACCTTTATCAACTGATCAGGATGGTCAGATAGTTCCATCGCTGTCCCTATACTCTGCTACACATCCAGAGTAGTAGCAGCTCTTGGCATATCCATGGATAGGGCATCATCCAGGTCGTGGGATATGAGGTCCAGCAGGTAAAATGAGTTTCAGGTTTAAAACATGCTTCCAAATGAAAAATTTCTCCTAGAAAGATGAGATCATGCAAAAATTAAAGTGTATTGAAAGTGAAACTCATGAAAAAATCCCCCACAGTCAGAATAATATAGTGTCTTCACTATCTGTGGAATTATTGTGGGAGGTTATGAAAGATAAAGTTTAGATCAAATGAAATGAAAATTGAATAATTAAAAATTGATAGAATCGAGAGCTCCCTGTAAGAAGTGGCATGCCATGGGGAGACTTGGGTAATTCTGATTTGAAATATGGAGACCTGTAAAATGGGTTAGAAATAAAAATCATGTAATAGATAAAACATTAGTCCATAGGGTTGAAGCATTTTGTAAGCTATAAAATAATCAGGTGCACAGTATGAAAAACAAGGAAACTAATTTTATTTAAATGCAAGAATATATCTACAATAAAGCTCAAGGTGACTCATGAAAAAAAAGAAAAAACTATAAAAGTATGACAAGGAAAATCATAAGTAAAAATAACTAAAAAAGAGATGAAAAATGAGTTGTCTCCCATAAAGCACTAAAAAATAACATCGTCAGCTAGATAGATGGACCGAAGTAACAGGTAATTTCGTCTATCACCTTAGTGTCTCCTTTGTCATCTGCAGCTACTCATGGTAGTGTCTTCTAGTTCTCGGGGCCATTTGGAAGGATTGATCACTTCAAGAGCATAGTGATCATTGATCTAGTGTGGAAGGAAGGGTATCTATGCTCGTGGTGGTGGCTATTGAGCATGAATCTCATGTGAGATCTCTTGAAGTTGATGCTCGATCTTGGCTAGGTGTTGATTCACTCATCGAACAAGGACAGATGGTGCAACAAGTGCATTGAAAAACATAGATGAAATATAGGATCTAGACATAGCTACAATAAAATTATAAAAATTTGAAAAATAATCCAAGTAAAGTGTAGAAAAATCTATTTTCCATATATATCGATAAAGTGTAACAATATAAAATGAATGGAAACACAGACCAAAAATAAAATAAAAAAGCCCTGATATATATGACCAGAATAGAGATGGGTATGGTTATAAGGTCCCAACCTTAAACATTACATAATATTGAATTAAGTTAATAATTCACATTGAGGATCTTTTCAGGTTTAGAGCTTTAGAGAATTAGGTCATAACTTAGACATATCAACTTGAATATTACATGTGGACACTTCTACTTAGTATCCATTTTTTCATAAAATAAAAACACTTAAAAAAAGAAACATGTTTAGTTCTATGTTTTAAACAACATGAATTTTCCTTGATCTCATCCTTGATCCTATTCCACTTTAAGTCCTGTGAAAAACAATTCAAAAACTTCGGATGAACATAAAAATCTCAGTAAGGGATACACAAAGAAGAAAAACTGTAAGTTTTCAAAACAACATGTAAACCATGAATAATTTATCATAAAGTAATACTTTTCACCTTAAGGAAGTAGAAAAAACACTTCATTGAATATAAGCTCATTGCTTACCCTTCTTTTGTAACCAAAATATTACCATAAAACCCATAGAAATCAACATATAGTATATAAAGGTAAACTTGGGACATAATCATACTTAAATGGAATAATCATATAGTCGACTTCCACAAATAATTCTTACAAATAGAATAGCCATACGACCGACTTCCATACCCAATGCATTGGAAATTATAATGTAACCACCCGTTGGTTTATCATGGAACCACCCTTCAAATGTCCAAGTACCATTATATATTTATCACGCATAAAAGATTGCAAATATCAACATTTCAATCATAAAATTTCATTTGAAATCACAAGAAATAATTTCAAGATATTGAAATAGTAAATCCAATTTCAAAACCATTTTTAAAACCAAAATATGTAAAAATGGTATATGGTAATTATTTTCCATTTAAAAACATCACGGTTTGTTAAGGAATCCAAATATCAAATAATGCTCGCGGCGGTGGAAAGGTCGTTGTCACCGCATACGTTAAAAAACACTCCTTTTGTTTTTTTGTAAAACACTTCATATATAAAAGATTTCCTTTGAATGAAAGTAAAATTCAAATGGGTTTATTATACACCATGTAAAATAAGTAGGTGTATATTCTCAAACACTACTACAAAAACAGGCAAGGAAACCACCACCTTTTATCAGCGCTAAAAAAAGCGTTGATAAAAGAACCCTTTATCAGTGATAAAATTTTAGCACTGATAAAGGCATTCTCTATCATTTCTTTTTTCTTAGTGCTTATAAAGAGTACGCTTTATAAGCGCTAAAAAATCACTGATAAAGGAAGTCTTTATCAGCGCTTTTTTAGCGCTGATAAAACCATAGTCCCATATTTTATAAAATCTGGTGCATAGTATCCTCTGTTTATCGTGCCCTCAAGCCCTCGCGGCGTTGTACCCCTATGACAACTCCCCTCCCCCCACGATGTTCTTTTTGTTGGAGCTCTTCCGCTAGCCCTACTCCTTCTCCTCCCCCTCAAACCCCTTCCGCGGATCCTCCTCCCTGCAAACCCTACTTCCTCCTATTTACTGGACTCCCTGCAAATCCTACTCCTCTATTTCTCAATAGTGGCGGCTCCTCCCGTTCACCTCCCCCTCGCGGTCACGCCTTCCCCTCCTGACGTAGCATAGAAGGCTCCATGACCGCTTGACACTTCTTCTCTCCCTCCATTGCGGGTGCGATCTACTCTAGGTAAGTCTCCCACTTCAACTTTTAGGTTTATTTTTGGTGGATAGGTTTTGTGAGAGTAGTTTTTATTAGGGTGATGTTTGGATTCTTCCCCATGATCATCACCCTTGGATTAGATGCTAACTAACATAGTTCTAACAATCTATGTCACGAAATAACACACGTAGTGGATTCTTATACTTGGTTAGCAGATGATTTGAACTAAAGTATGACTTTTTTATGATTCCCCATGGGTCCTTATGATGTTTGGAACTAGAATTTATTTTTCACCAAGTGTCATATGTATGAGGGTTTGATATTCTCATGCAACCTCAAGCTAGACCTTGTTATACATGAATATTCTATTAATGTTGAGTGTTTTTTCCTCATCCTTCTGGTGGGTTTATCTATTCTAGTGAAAGTTCTCTTTTTGTAAACCCCTTCATGAAAAATAAGAGTTTTGATAGTACCCGCCTCATTATTAATTGGTTACACTTTGTGGGTGTTATGATGTGCTGGTGATTGTGTTTATGGGGAAGGTTCTATTTATGATACTGATTAGGACCCCTCAAATATAGAAAGTGTATCCAACCCTGTGGATGCTAAGTTATATTTCCCTTAGTTGGTGAGCATGGTTTTATGTGATGTGTGCAAGAAGAATACTTTTCTTCCCTATAATGTCGAGGAATTATGGAATGCTTCATAAGGGAGACTTATGGTTAACTCTTGGTAAGGATATGGTGTATGTATCAACCCATATACCAGATATGATGAGTGTCTTTGTGAAGTTATAGTGTTCTAAATTGAATCTCTCCTTGAGACGGTTCATAGTGGAGCCTATAAGTCATTTAGGTTCATTTATTATTAAACCAAGATTCATGGAGTGGACTCCAGTCTTCATGCACTAGGGCCACAGAAGATGAGGAGATCAAAGTAGCGCATCCATGGAAAGGTGAATGGTATTATTTGGAAAAAGGTCTTTGGGTTTAGATAGTGGTATGAACATGTGAGCAGTTGTATTTGGGTGGTTAATTCTTTTTAGGATTGTGGGATGTTTCTTGACTTCGATCAATGGTAAATTCCACACATCTTTCTTTTATGTCAAGGATAATTTAAGGGTGGTGTCAACTTAGTGAACCTTTATGACTAGTTGTTCCTAGGTGCTAGTCTAGAAGGTTTTTTCTTGAAAATGGGGAGACACCATGCACTTCATTGGGTAGATAGTGATTCTTCCCTGATACCTATTATGGGTATCAAGATTTTTATTTTGAAGGAGACTACTCTAGTAAAGAACTACCCTTAGTGTGTCAGGCCAAGTGATTTTGGTTAAGTACACCTACACTATGGAGAACCCGATTACGTGATGGGGGATGAATTTATTCTCAGGAGATTGTAAATGTATTTCACTTGGTTGGATTGTATTTCATCTCTTTTTATTAAATCTATTAATTTATGTTGATCAATTCATAGACAGACCTCTAGTGGTTTGTGGGAATGCAACATGTAATACTAAGCTTTGGATGGCTATATTAGTGTTCTATGATTATGCCTATGGTTTGAGTTGATATCATAATCTTTTAAGGTAGTGATCTTCTGGGATGTAGGGTTAGCATCACCCACCCACAGTAGGTGTGCGATGAAAGTCTCATCTATGGAGGCACTGTCATTCATAAGTACCTCAAGGATAGCCCATTAATCCAAGTAATTTTATATTATTGTGATGGGTATAGAAATATCACATTTCATTTTCTTAACATTCATTCTACAATCAGAGAGGCAGTCGACGAATAGCCTAGGCAGAGGAAGGAACTGAAGAAAGGAGGTCTGCACAACACTAAAGTGATGAAGGAGATTGGGGAGAAGCATGAGGTGTATGGAACTTTGGTTTGATTCTACTAATACTACCCCTAAGTAGACCACTCCTATATTGGGAAGTTAGTGGTTAGAATCTCAGATAGTTGTAGTCACTAGAGTCTTTTTACCAGGAGGCTCTAGGAGTGTTTGGAGGTACGATCTATGTTCATTATACTTTTATTGTAGTATTATTATAAATAGGCACAAGAAACTACTTTTCCTAATTTTTTCAATTATTTTCTAGGTATATGGTAGGCGTTGGTAGAGCCCCATGTTAGTGAGGGAGAGTTATTTCATATTCTTTAGATGTTCATGATAGAATTTATGTTCACTAACCTTAATTTTATATTTCTTATGTTAATTTGGGTAACAAAACCTATGATATTCCATAGTAATTTTGGATAAACCTAGGCTATTTTTTCCCCCGTGAACCCCTTTTTGTTTGGAAATGTATCCACTATATTAGTTTTCTCATCAAAATTGTATCCTTGTTTTCATTTTATTTGAGTTTGGTCACTAGTTTTGGGCTATTTAATGTGATTATTTTATTATGAATGAGGTGGATGGTAGGGGTGGTTAAAAGGATATTTAATGTTTTGCTGCAAGGGTGGTGGGTGCTAGAACTATCGGTAAGGGGGTTGGAAAGTGTGTTGATTTTGATGGGGGGTCTATCCTGGTTCTGTTAATTTACAAATCTTTATTGGAAATGGTTAGGCTCTATTAATCTCTATTTTTATAAGGAAGTGGTTCTGTTATACTGTATTTGGAAGTCTTGTTTTGTGTATTTGAATTATAAATACTAATATTTGAGATTCAAATAGGATGGAGATGAATAAAGATTGGATGAATGCTAATCATTTGACAATAGAGTATGAGAACGAAGTGAAAGAGTTTATCAAGTTTGCAAAGGATCACACAAATGATTCTTCTCAAATCCTTTGTCCGTGTTTACATTGTTGTTATTCTAGACTAATTACTCCAGAGGAGTTGGAAGAACATTTGATATGTCATGGAATAGATCAGAGTAATAAATGTTGGAATAAACATGGAGAAAAAGAGAATGTAGCTACTGGTTGGGATAAAACTGCATTTTATGGATCATCAGATATGAATACAAATATGAATAATGAAGAAGACCGTATGGAGGATGTGATTATAGATGTCAATGATGATGAAGATTGTATTGAGGAAATGACAAGGATAATTGAAGATGAACTCTGTGATTTCCCAAAATTGTTTGAGAAGTTAAAGAGTTGTGAAAAGACGCCATTATATGCTGGTTGCACTAAATATACAACATTGTCAGTTTTACTGAAGTTGTATAAATTGAAAGAAGACAACAGATGGAGTGATGTCAGTTTTATGGAACTACTTGCTCTCTTGAATGACATGCTCCCGGAAGATAATGAGCTCCCAAACCAGACATATGAAGCTAAATGAATGCTATGCTCGATGGGTATGATTTTTGAAAGAATACATGCTTGCCCGAAAACTGTATACTATTTCGCAAGGAGAAAAAGTCAATTACAGAATGCCCAAAGTAAGGTTTAGGCGTCTATATGGAAGTGAAGAAATTGCAAGACAATTGTCGTGACATACAGATAAAAGAAATAAATATGGGAAATTACGTCACCCGGACGACTCTCCTCAATGAAAGATAATTGATCATGAGTATCATGAATTTGGAAAAGATCTAAGAAACCTTTGTCTTGCATTATCTACAGATGGAGTGAATCCTTTTGGTTTTCAAACCAGCACTCATAGTTCATGGCCTGTTATGTTGGTAAATTATAACTTGCCACCCTGGTTATGCATGAAGCAGAAATTTATCATGTTATCTATGCTTATATCAGGACCAAAACAACCAGGTAACAATATTGATGTTTATTTGTCTCCTTTGATCGAGGATTTGAAGTTATTGTGGGATTCATGTGTTATGCTGAATGATGCTTATAAAATTGAATACTTCACATTGAGAGATATGTTGCATGGGATGATAAATGATTTCCCTTCTTATGGAAATTTTTCAGGCTATATCATTAAAGGAACTCAAGGGTGTCCTGTGTGTGAAGAATATATAGAATCAATTAGGTTGAAACATTCATCGAAAACTATGTTTCTATGACATCATAGATTTCTACCTCGTCGACATTAGTACCGATCTTGGATGACATCATTCAATGGAAGTTCAGAACAATGTACAACACCTTCTCCACTAACAGGTGATTAGCTGTTTGAGAAAGTAAAATATGTGAACACTATTTTTGGTAAACCATTTTCAAAAATCCTTATGAAAATCGGTTGGAAAAAGAGATTAGTTTTTTTAATTACCATAATGTAATTGTTTGTATGTCAGACATTTTCTTGATGTGATGCATGTGGAAAAAAATGTGTGTGACAGTGTTATCAGAACGTTGCTAAATTCCCCTAGAAAAGAAAAGGATGGAATTAAGTCAAGGTTGGACATGGTTGACATGGGAATACGAGAAGAGTTGGCTCCCGTGAAGGGTGAAAATCGAATGTTTCTTCCTCCAGCTGCTTACACTCTTTCTAGGGAGGAGAGATATCAATTTTTCAACTTCTTCAATGATGTAAAGGTTCTAGATGGGTATTCATCAAATATCAAGAACATTGTTTCAATGAATGATTTGAAGTTAAAAGGTTTGAAATCACATGACTGTCATGTTTTGATGAAAGATTTAATTCCTATAGATTTACATTGCATTTTTCCCAAGAATGTTCATCATACGTTAACCAAACTTTGTTTCTTTTTCAAAGCTATATATAGCAAAGTTTTAGACCCAGTGAAATTGATAGCTGTGGAAAGAGAAATTGTCATCATATTATGTGAATTAGAAATGTTCTTCCCGCCAAAATTCTTTGATATGATGGTTCATTTGATGCTTCACTTGGTGAGAGAGATTCAAATTTGTGGTCCTGTGCACTATAGATGGATGTACCATGTTGAACGGTATATGAAGATTTTGAAAGGGTATGTCAAAATCAAATTGAGCCAGAGGGTTGTATAGTGGAGCGATATATTGTTGAGAAAACCATTGAATTCTGTACCGAATACCTATCTGATGTGGAAAGCATTGGTCTCCCAAAATCTCGTCACACTGAACGCATTGAGGGTGAGGGAATTTCTGGAAGAAATGTTGTGACAATCAATATTACAGATTGGGAGCAGGCCTACCTTTATGTTTTGCATAACAGTTGGGAGGTTGCTCCATATATTGAAACCCACAAAGAAATTCTTAGGTAGTTGAATCCATCAAAGGATGAAAAATGGATATCAAATACACATAATCACCAGTTTATAGGATGGTTTCAGAACCATATTTTTAAAGAGTTAGATGAAAATCCGAATTCAATTTCAGAATGACTTCAATGGCTAGCCGCCGGACCAAATGTGTATGTATTATCTTACAATGGTTATGTAATTAATGGTTATACATTCTATACAGATAAACATGATGAAGATAGCACCATGAAAAATAGTGGAGTTACACTTGTGGCCAAAGCGATGCATGTTTCTGGTAGTAATGACAGAAATCCAATTTATGCAAATATGTCATACTTTGGCATTATCAAACAAATATGGGAGTTGGATTATACGAAATTCCAATTGACGATTTTTCAATGCAAATGGGTTGATAACAATAGTGGTTAAAATAGATGAATTGGGATTTGTGAAAGTTGATTTTAGTAAAGAAGGGTACAAATAAGAACAATTTATAATGGAATCATAAGCGATACAACTATTTTATGTTCCAGGTCCTGCAAACCGAAAGTGGTCGATTGTTCTGTTATCATCCAAAACTACTGAAGGGTCCGATGAAAATTCAGTTGATGAAGATCCTTTCAGTGGTATGTCGCAATAATTTCGCAGAGGTCCCAATGTAGATGATGTTTTATATGTTAGAGTAGACCACAATGAAGGGATTTGGATAATCGATAGAGGTGTCAAATCCCTTCAGCCTTTGAAAAAAAAGAGAGTTCAATAAATAGGTTATATTTTGTTTGTAATATAGATCTTGTTATCTCATGTTATTATCTTATTATTACTGAATTTATGCAATTTAAATTAATTGTTCAACCACTTTTTCATATAATGACTTCTGCACGTTCTGGTGCTACTAACCTCGAGGCTGAACAAGTCTCTTAAGATGTTGCTGCTGCTACGGCTGCTCACAGTGCAGAGCAACAACAAGTTTCTAAACTTGTTGTTTCTCCTAGTGTTGAGGTCCAACAACCATTAGCACATGGCACTACTATCATTTCAGATGAACATATAGATGATGTTGATATCGATGAAATGGTCAGGGATGAAGGACCGACGTCGCAGAAAATAAAGGTGCGTCGTAGTTTGACAGTGTTATCCAAAGTTCTTAAGGTAAAAAGAAAAGGCATCAATTTGATGTCGGATGGAATGAACAAGGACAACATGTGAATCCCAACAAGGCTATGTTTAGTAGTTATATTGTATTTTTCACTCGGCAACATGTGCTGATTGACATAGATTCGTGGCACCATGTTGTGTCTGGGCTGAAAGCTGTGATCTGGGAAGAAATTATGGTAACATTATGATATTATTTCTTTAATTTACTAGCAAATAAAATAATTAAATAGTGTCTTACTGTTCTCAATCTCTTGGAGAGTACATTTATAGTAGATGATTCACACAAGAATTATGTACTAAGGCTTGTAGGAAGGTGTCATCAAGGTTTTCACACTATTTTAACAAAATGTCACCTGAAAGATTCCAAAGGTAAAATAAACCCGTACCCACCCCTTGTCTACGCTCACCTGATATCCCAAGAAGCATGGGATGCATTTATTGGCCACCGTGGGGATGAGAAGATTCAGGTACATTGTGGCTGATAATACGTTGTTTGAGGATACATGTATTCATCACTTTGATTGTCAATATTTCATTTATGAAACAGAAACTCAGTACTGAAAATAAGGAGCGTGCATCAAAACCAACATACCCCTATCGTAAAGCAAGGATGGGGTACGCTTCACTAGAAAAGAAAATGGTACGTATTTTAAATTTACATAAATATTGTTAGGTGCCAAGAAACAACATCATAATTATCTTTCTATATTTATATGTAGATTGATGAGTCTAAAACAAAAGACACTTCCATCCCACGCCATGTGCTATGGAAGGAGGAACGTGTGAATAAGGAAGGGAATCTAGTAGATGAAAACACACAAAGTGTGGGAAATATGTGTAAGTATGACATGATAAAAATATTTGTTTTAAATTGATATTACATAAAAATAATTAGTTATTTTCCTATATCCGGTATTCACAGGAATCAGTAACTCCTATAGTGGATGAAAACCTATTATTGAAGACTTTGAAGCAGCCAGAACAATACGGTCATGTTAGAGGTGCGGGGTTTGGGGTAACACCCCGAGTATATTATGAGAAAAAAAAAACAAACGGATGATAGAGATGACAAAATGAAACAAATGAGTGAAAGACTGGCAACTCTTGAAGAACAATTTCAATGGTAGAGAGAGTTTCTAGAAACTTTTATGGGTGAGAAGCAAGGAGAAGACACAACTCAGGAACAACCAGCGTGTGAAGATCCCGCCCCACCCCCACCAGCTTTGAGGCGAACCATTCCCCTCAAAGAACTGTCTTAGCCATGGTATTCAATATTCTAATAGTTGTTCCCATGAAATGTGAATCAGACAAAAAATGATACTTTTACTGTACTGATCTTCTACAGGGTGATAATGACTGTGATTTATATCTGTCAATACCCACCTATCACCTTGTAGCTAGGGCTACGGTGTTCAACATCCCAGAGGACAAGCTGCATAATAGACCACTTCTGAAAGATCATCTGAAAGTGATGATTACTATAGCTCATGATCCAAATGTAGATCTACCTATTCCACTTGATGACTATGATATTCATACAGTAAAAAAGGCTATTGGGATATTCATTGCATGGTCGTCACAATTTGTAAGAGTACATGTGGAAAAAGAGGTATTTATTTCCATTTTTTTCAAGCTAAAACTTTAACAATTAATGAAAAAGGGGTATGAACCAATGAATGTTATTATAGATGGAGAAAGGGAAGGGGTAACAAGAAATGTCGGCTCAAAATCATATAAAGGATCAACCAACCAATCCAAAAGATCTACTGAAATCACAATAAAACCACATGTTCTCTATCCACATTTACTAGCATTGAAGACTCATGTGGATACGAAGCTAAGAGGTGGTAGTAGTCATATAATGGTTTTTGAAAAGAATATATACGGAGAGGAAATTCAAGATTTCGTTGCTGCTGAAAATGTAAATGAGATCCTTGAATACGGTTGGCTAGGCGTCACAGTTGTAAATTTATATATGAGCTGTGTTTTCATGAATTGATTTTCTAAAAGCTGATATAATGTGAAAATTATGACTAAATGCATTTTATAATATTGACAGACGTATATATGAAAAACAGTTGAAGGAATTTTCCCATGAGCCAAAATTAGGACTCGTTAGTCCTCATACCACATCAACACAACTAATGAAATTATAGCCATCAAAAAAGGATAAAATAGTGAACAACTTGCTGAAAACATTTGAAAGCAAGATTACGAATGTCAGACTCTTCCTAATACCAACCATGTAGGGGTAAAACTCCACGATTAAAGCATATCAATTATATTTTCACTTATTTTATTACTTATTCCTTTTTGTGTTTTTAGGAAACATTGGATGCTAATTGCAGTGAACTTAGATACTCCAAAGATTTATTTTTTGGATTCAATGCAAGGATATCCAACAAACCGACCACACATGATGGAGTTTGTGAATCTGTAAGACACTACATCCTACGTTTTAGGTATAAAAATCAAGTAATATAATTTATATTATCTTTTACTGAGGATTCTGTTATGATAGGGTAGTGTATCATTATTTTCTAAAAAAAGGAACGAGGACAGGGGCTAAGCATAAGGAGGCAAGCAAGTACTACGTGTGGACAAATATCAGGGTATATATAATAAAATTTCACTATCCAAATACATATCCACACAAGTTACTTATTCTCCTAATGATGAATTTTTTTGCAGTGTCCAAAACAAACAAACGATAATGATTGCGGTTATTATGTTGGTAAATTTATGAAAGAGATCGTTTTTCATCAACAAACTAGCATCCCTAAAGAGGTATTTTCAAAAAAAACTACTATTTCATTTAAATTATTTATTAATTCTTTATTTATATATTTTGCAGTACTACTATGACTGTCGAAAAGCCTCATAATCAAAAGATGATATATATTTTTTCAGAAACGAGTGGGCCGCATACCTGATGGAAGATTTTACACAAATAGCATGAAGATCTAACTTGGAGATGTGTACAATTGGCGGTCATTTTTGAGAGGGGTTAAGGGGATCAAAAGATGAAACATTGTTGTATGTAAATGTTTGTAGGAAAAATGTAATTGTTATTAAATAAAACGTCCTTTCTCCAATGATTGATTTGTCCATTTTAACAGATGAAATGCACCAGTAACATACAAGAATGATGAACCACTTTTCTTTGGGCTTTGGATAAGAAAAACCAGTAAAATATCCAAAATACCTTCATATCTGACCAAACACATTCAAATTGTGTTGATACTTTAGGGGAACGATCCATGGGTCATTTTTGAAGTGTGCAAGTCACCCCACCTCAATCTGAGGCATGGTGTGGCTAGTATCACTCAAAGTCTCTCTTTTGTTTAAAATGGACAAAATTTTAAGTGAAAAAAACAATTGACGTACATAAATCCAACCAAACGCATTCATATTCTGTTGATACTTTAGGGGAACAATACATGAGTCATTTTTGATGTGTACGAGTCAACCCTGCCTCAATTTGAGGCACGATGTGGCCGGTATCACTCAAAGTGTCTCTCTTTTGTTTAAAATGGACAGAATTTTAAGTGAGAACAAAATATGACGTACGGAAATATGACCAAAAGCATTCATATTGTGTTGTTACTTTATGGAAATGATCCATGGGTCATTTTTGACATTTAAGAGTCAACCCCTCCTCAATCTGAGGCACGGTGTGGCCGTTAACACTCAAATTCTCTTCTTTTTTTTTAAAATGGACAAAATTTAAGTAAAAACAACAACTGACGTATGGAAATCTAACCAAACACATTTTGATTGTGTTGATACTTTAGGGGAATGATACATGGTTTATTTTTGACATGTATGAGTCAACTATGCCTCAATATGAGGCATGGTGTGGCCGATATCACTCAAAGTGTCTCTCTTTTGTTTAAAATGAACATAATTTTAAGTGAAAACAACAATTGACGTATGAAAATCTGACCAAACGCTTTTGGATTGTGTTGATAATTTAGGGGAATGATAAATGGGTCATTTTTGACATGTATGATTCAACCCCTCCTCAATATGAGGCATGTTGTGGCTATTATCACTCAAAGTATATCTTTTGTTTAAAATGGACAGAATTTTAAGTGAAAACAACAACTGACGTATGAAAATCCGACCAAACGCATTCAGATTGTGTTTATAATTTAGGGGAACGATTCATGGGTCATTTTTGATGTGTATGAGTCAATCCTGCCTCAATATGAGGCACATTGTGGCCGTTATCACTCAAAGTGTCTCTCTTTTGTTAAAATGGACAGAATTTTAAGTGAAAACAACAACTAACGTACGAAAATCCGACCAAACGCATTTGGATTGTTTTGATACTTTAGGAGAATGATCCATGGGAAATTTTTAACATGTATGATTCAACCTCACCTCAATTAGAGGAACGGTGTGGCCATTATTGCTCAAATTTTCTCTTTTGTTTAAAATGGACAAAATTTTAAGTGGAAACAACAACTAACATACGGAAATCTGACCAAACGCATTAGGATTGTGTTGATAAATTAGTGGAAAGATCCATGGGTAATTTTTGATTTTTAAGAGTTAACCCTGCCTCAATCTGAGGCACGGTGTGGCTGATATCACTCAAAGTGTCTCTCTTTTGTTTAAAATGTACAGAATTTTAAGTGGAAACAACAACTGACATACGAAAATCCGACCAAACACATTCAGATTATGTTGATACTTTATGTGAACAATCAGTGGGTAATTTGTGACATGTACAAGTCATCCCTTCTTCAATAAAAGGCATGTTGTGGCCGGTATCACTCAAAGTGTCTCTATTTTGTTTAAAATGGATAGAATTTTAAGTGAAAACAAAAACTGACGTAGGAAAATCTGACCAAACGCATTAGGATTGTGTTGATACTTTAGAGGAACGATCCATGGGTCATTTTTTACATGTAAGGGTCAAAATTGCCTCAATACAAAACATGGTGTGGCCGGTATCACTCAAAGTCTCTATTTTGTTTAAAATGGACATAATTTTAAGTGAAAACAACAACTGGCATACGAAAATCCGACCAAACCCATTCGGATTGTGTTGATACTTTAGGGGAACGATCCATGGGTCATTTTTGACATGTATGAGTTAAAATAATCTCAATCCAAGGCACAGTGTGGCCATTATTGCTCAGAGTGTCTCTCTTTTGTTTAAAATAGACATAATTTTAAGTGAAAACAATAACTGACGTACGAAAATCTGAACAAAAGCATTCGGATTGTGTTGATACTTTAGGGGAATAATACATGGGTAATTTGTGACATGTACGAGTCAACCCCACCTCAATCCAAGGTATGGTGTGACCGATATCACTCAATGTCTATCTTTTGTTTAAAATGGATAGAATTTTAAGTGAAAACAACAACTGACATACGAAAATCTGACCAAACGCATTCGAATTGTGTTGATACTTTAAGGGAACGATCCATGAGTCATTTGTGATGTGTACGAGTCAACTACACCTCAATATGAGGCACAGTGTGGCTGGTATCACTCAAAGTGTCTCTTTTTTGTTTAAAATGGACACCCCCAACCCCCTGGACGCCCCCAACCCCCTACACACCCCCACCCCCTAGACACCCCACCCCTCCTAAACCCCACCCCACCACCTGGACACCCCCCCCACCACCCCTAGACACCCCCACCCCCATGGAAAGACACCCCAAACCCCCTGGACACCACCCCACCCCCTTGTACATCCCCACCAACCCCCTGGACCCCCCTGGACCCCACTGGACACCACCCCACCCTCTGGACACCCCCACCCCTCTGGACACCCCCACCCCCTGGAAAGCCCCCCCCCCCCCCCCCCCCGACCCCCTGGACACCCCCACCCCCTAGACAACCCCACCCCTGGACACCCACCAACCCCCTATACGACACCCCCACCCCTGTTAGACACCACCCCACCACCTGGACACCCCCACCCCTTGGACAGCCACTCCCACGCCCTGGACACCACCCCACCCCCCTTGGACAGCCCCACAAAACCCCCTGAACCGCCCCCACCCCCTTGGACACCACCCCACCCCCGGGACACCCCCACCCCTCTGGACACCCCCACACCCTGGAAAGCCCCCCCACCCCCTGGACACCCCCCACCCCCCTAGACACCCCCATGGATAGCCCCCACCCCCTGGACACCCACCAACCCCCTGGACGACACCCCAACCCCTCCTAGACACCACCCCACCACCTAGACACCCTCATCCCCCAAGACACCCCCATCCCCTTGGACAGCCACCCCACCCCCTGGACACCACCCCCACCCTCCTTGGACAACCCCACCAACCCCCTGGACTACCCCCACCCCCTGGACACCCCAACCCTGCTGGACACCCCCACCCCTGGAAAGCCCCCCAACCCCCTGGACACACCCCACCCCCTGGACACCCCCATGGACAACCCCCACCCTAGATAGCCCCCCACCCCTGGACACCCCCACCCCCTAGACACCCACCAACCACTAGACGACACCCCCACCCCCTCCTAGACACCACCCCACCACCTGGACACCCCCCACCCCCTAGACACCCCCACCCCCTTGGACAGCCACCCCACCCCCCTAGACACCACCCACCACCCTTGGACAGCCCCACCCACCCTCTGGACCTCCCCCCCCCACCCCCTGGACACCACCCCCACCCCCTGGACACCCCCACCCCCTGGAAAGCCCCCCAACACCCTAGACACCACCCCACCCCCCTGGACACCCCCATGGAAAGCCCCCCCCCCCCCGGACACCCCACCATCCCCCTGGACATCCCCCACCCCCTGGATTCCCCCACCCCTCATCGACACCACCCCACCACCTGGACACCCCCACCCCCTGGACAGCCCCACCCCCATGGACAGCCCCCACCGCCCCCCTGGACACCACCCCACCCCCCTTGGACAACCCTATCCCCCTGAACACCCCCATCCCCCCGGACACCCCCACCCCCCGGACACCCCCATCCCACGGACACCCCCACCCCCCGGACACCCCCACCCCCTGGACACCCCTACCCCCCTTGGACAGCCATCCCAAACCCCTGAACAGACCCCCCAACCCCTTGAATTCTGAATTGAATTCTTTATGTATTTAATTAACTTATGAATTATGTATTAATGGTGTATGGGTATACTTGTTTTATGAGTATAATTGATGAAATTAACTTATGAATTATGTGTTAATTTTGTATGGGTATACTTGTTGATATGTTGATTTTTTGCAGGTCTTGTTTGGGTGTGTTGCTGCATAATTTTAAATTACAGCAGGTAGGGCATTTACCAGCGCTGTTTTAGCGCTGATAAAGGGGACCCCTTATTTATCAGCACTGAGATTTACAATTATTTTTTCACGCAGTTAAAGCCCATTTTGATCACTGATAAATCCTGTTTTTGTAGTAGTGAAAACATTCCTCAATTAAAGGAGATTGAGATGAAGTCCTTTACAAAAATTCGGCAGCCTAACGACGTCACTTTAAAATTATGGAAATGAGTTGATGAGAGAGAAAATGGTCTCTCATCACCTGGACATAATATTTAGAACAATAAGGATATATAATAACATATCCCAACATAATAAAATGTAAATTAAAATACATAACATAAAATAAGTCTTTTACTAAAAGATGGGGGTGAAAGGTTCCCTTAACTTGAGTCTGAATCGTCACATATGTTCCTTGTTATTCCTGATTAATAAACTTAAGTTAATTTATAATTGGTTAAAAATATTTTTCAATTTTAGTATTCCTTTTATATCACTTATTACCTTGCTATAAAAATCATATAATTATTCAAGTTTATATCAGTCGTTTTGTCAATGTTCGGTATTTGAGTCAAAAATGAACTTGTTATAATTACAAGTTGTCCATGAGGTAAAAAATACATTATCTCCAGAATGATATTCATGATTTAAATACCATATATATCATATATATCCAGTGTATATTTATTTATAATATTCCATATCATTTGGAGATAATAAATGAAACGCACCATTTATGGAGACGGTAAGCCATACGTACGCATGAAAGCTACTTTTATTTCTATTTCATATTTAAAGGAATGAAAACTTAATGATAAATTGGTATATTATAATTCCAGTATAATATAATATTTTATATATTTTACCTAAGTTCATTAACTCCATCCTTTATACGTTCCATGTATGGCATGAATGAGTCATATCACTTTGAGGGGGCGGTAGTCTGCACTTTCTCAAATAGAATTATCGTATTTATACATCATGAAAAGCATAAAGGTATGTTCTAAATGATAATTAAAGAATAATAGAGATAAAATTAATATCAATAAATATGATATATAATTATAGTTCCATCATAATGGCCACCATGAGAGGTGGTAGGGGAAAATCGAACAATCGTCATTTCGTGAGGCATCAGATTGTCGTACACAGAAACAGTATGTTTGTATCCATTAGATCGAGGTGTGTGTAAGTGTAGTTCAAATAATTATCATAAAAAAAATCTAGTATATTTAGGATACTGATTTTTTTTATATAAAAAGAGAATAATAAGATCATAGGGAGTAGATAAAGAAAAATAATGAAAAGTAACTTGAGAGAAGACGTTACCTCAAATCAGGTAACTTCTTTTTATTTGACCCAAAGGTCTTTCTTGAATTGCCTTATGCCTAGAGGAAGGATTTTAGGAGTATGAGAAGGATGTTGGGAGATAATTTTTTTAGAGTTTGGACAATCAAAGAGGGCTTGAGATGTGTGAGTAAAGGTTATAGGTGGTTCCCTTTTATAAGAGGGAGGAGGGGCACTTTGGAAAAGTTTGAAAGTATTATTTTATTATTAATTTATTTTCAAATTATAATAACCCCAAAGTGATATATTTTGAATATAAGATGATTATGGGTAGAAACACTCTCATCCAATGAGTTTTATACAAGCTTAGGTCCTAAAATTAACCTTATCTTTTAGATTTAACCCTTAGTAAACTTAGTTAACTTTTACTATGTCTTCTTGTATATTCATACTATATGGTTAATATAATTACTATAAAATTCAAATAGAACCTAGAGTGATTCATTAATGACATGTGAAACCTTATATAAGTAATTTTTATGAATCTTAGATATTTAGGATTATTATATCATTTAATAAAATATTATTTATTTTAAAAACTCATTTATGCCAATTTATATACAATTCATATCATGACTTTTAAAAAATCTATAACTTGATTATTCGAAAAAAAACTTCATTAATTCAAATATAACAAGTAATAATCATCTATAAAATTCTTGTATGACATAAAAATTTTCAAAATAAATTCATTTTAATATTTATAATCTCATTTATTTAAATCATTCACTAATAAGGTAATCACTACACCATCATTGTGTCATAAATAAATTTATTTATTTAATCTCTAAAAATTATAAATAAAATACCATGATTTAGGAAATATGTTTATATTTCTAATGAATATTTATAGTCAAAAAGATAACTTATATAACCCCATATAAAAATTGTTTTACTAAAAGATTACATGTTTAGGTTATATTTTCCTTAACTTTCAATTAAAAGTAATTAAATGTCATTTTCACACACAAGTGGCTTCACGAGGTCCTAAAATCAGCCCAAGTATGAACATAGTCGAATATATCTTATCCAATAGGATCATAAAATGTGTTAGGGTAATTTAATATCATTATATTATTTTTTACCCTTATTTACCAGATTTACCCTTTAACCATGATAAATAAAATATTTACTAAAGTTACTATTCATAATGTCTAAAAATAAGTTACCTATTTACACAATTGGACCTCCTGATTCCAAATATTCGATTCATTTTTCCAAATTCAAAACACAAAAGTTTCATAAATTAATTTAAAATTAATTTCCATTGTCAAAACCAAAAAGCATATTTTTAAGAAATAATAACTATCAAAAGATTGACATGTGTTTATGTCTAATTAAAAATTTAAATTACTTATAATGACCAAAATTGGATTAAATGTTAAAAAAATAATCTAATAACACTTTATAACCAATTAAAAATATAATCTAACTATATAAATAAATCAGATGAAAAAATAATTTTGACTTAAAATGCAGTATTTGTTACTATTCATTGAAAACTGAACTTTATCAGAAAAATACCAAAATTTTACCCAAAGTAAATTTTGATGTCCTGATTCTAAAGAAGAAGTTTATTTTTTCAAATGAAACATATAAAAGTAACAAAAAACTAGATTTAAAATGGTTTCTCCATCAAAAGGTGGTAAAACTATCGTTTAAAAAATATTAGAGTATTTATGCTTAAAATTGGATTCATTATCATTTTAATCCTCTAAATTTTATTGAATAAATGAAAAAAATTTAACAAACATGTTTAATCATAATATGGTTAGTTCTATTCATTTTTTCCAATACAACAACTATACGTTAACTACCATTTAAAATAATAATATTATATTATTATTTTTTTTTCAGTATGACTCAACCTTGTGTGCAACATGAGATTTCAGAGAAATTCATTGTTGCATGTTGGGTACACCATCTAACATAGCATCCCCTTTAAATTAAAATTAATATCTTATTCATAAGTATTAATAGAAATTAAAAGTATTATTCTATAAATACCTGGGTCATTACATCCTTCCCCCCTTTTGGGAATTGCGTCCCCGCAATTCTATTCACTTATCAAATAAGTGGGGGTATTTACCCCTCATAGCATTTTCATATTCTCATGTTGGCTCTTCAATCATGTGTATTTTCCAAAAAACCTTTACCTGGTGAATTACCTTATTCCGCAACACTTTCTCTCTTCGGTCAAGAATCTGGACTGGTTGTTCCTCATAAGAAAGATTCTCTTCTAACTGAACTACCTCTAGACTAAAAACATGAGATAGATCTGGGATATACTTTCTCAACATTGAAACATGAAAAACATTGCGTACCTAGGATAAACTTGGAGGTAAATCCACTCTGTAGTCAACTGATCCAACTTTCTCTAGAATTTCATAAGGTCAAATGAACCTTGGACTCAACTTTCCCTTCTTACCAAAATACATCACACTTTTCCATGGAGAAACTTTGAGAAAGACATGATCACTTACCTCAAAAGAAAGATCCTTCCTTTGGTTATTCACATAATTTTTCTTCTTGCTCTACATTGTCCTCATGTGCTTCTAAATTAACTAAACTTTTTCTGCCATCTTTCCTACCAATTCTGGTCCCATAAACTTCCTTTCACCTACTTCATCCAAAAAAGCTAGAGTTCGACACTGATTTCCATATAATGACTCAAATGGATCCATCTATATACTGGAATGAAAAATTGTTATTATAATAAAACTCAACCAAAGAAAGATGTTGGTCCCAACTTCCCTGATAATCCATTGGAGAAGCACGTAACCTATCTTCCAAAGTCTGAATTGTTCATTCTAACTGCCCATCTGAGTGAGGATGAAAAGCTATACTGAAATTTAATTCAGTACCCAACGACTTTTGAAGGCACTTCCAAAAGTTAGAAGTGAACCAGAGATCACGATTAGATACAATAGAGAGGGGAACTTCATGTAACCTGATTATCTCTTTAATATAAAATTGAGAAAGTTGATCTAAAGGAAAAGTATCTCGAATAGGAAGGAAATGATAAAATTTTTTCAATCGATCAATAATAACCCAGATTGCATTGTTACCTCGAGAAGTCTTGGTAATCCCAATAAGAAATCCATGTACACATTTTCCCATTTCCACTCTAGAATTAGAAAAGGATGAAGCATACCTTTTGGTAACTGCCGCTCTACTTTAACCTGTTGACAAGTCAAAAACTTCATAGTAAAGTTAGCAATATCTCTTTTCATTCCATCCCACCAGTAGTACTCTCAAATATCTCTGTACATCTTAGTACTACCGGGATGAACTGAAAACGGAGAACTATGAGATTCACATAACAACTCTTTATTCAACTATGAATCATAAGTCACACATAATCTCTTCCCAAACATCAAAATACAATCATTATCAATGTTAAATTCATATAACTTACCCTTCTGAACCAACTCTACTTTTTTTTCAACTCATTGTATTCCTTCTTAGCTTGCTTAATTATGTTTGATAGAGATGATTTCACTGACACCTGAAACAAAACAGAGGAATTTCATGCACCAAAAACTTCTATGCCAAAGTTCATCAAATCATTAACCAAAGGATCATATTCCAAACATAGCATGGTTAATGTAGCATTACTCTTCCAGCTCAAAGAATAGCTACTTTATTTTCTTTTCCTGGATGGTAATGGATTGTGCAATCATAATCCTTGATTAATTCTAACCATCTCCTTTGTATCATTTTTAATTCCTTCTGAGTGAATATATACTTAAAACTTTGTTGATCAGTATATATTTCACACTTTACGCCATACAAATGATGCCTCTAAATTTTTAATTCAAAAACAACAGCAGCTAATTCCAAATCATGTGTAGTGTAATTTAACTCATGAGGTTTAAACTAATGTGAAGCATAAGCAATTACCTGATCATTCTATATTAGGACACAACCAAGTCCTTTCAACAAAGCATCATTATAGATAGAAACTCTACATTTCTAGAAGTTAATTCCAATACTGAAGCATTCGCCAATATTATTTTCAATTCTTGAAAACAATCATCACATTCTTTTGTCTAGATGAACTTAACTCCCTTACGTGTTAACTTAGTTAGTGGTCTAGATAACTGAGAAAAGTTTTCAACAAACCTTCAGTAATAACCTGCTAATACAATAAAACTATGAATCTCTGTGATATTGGTAGGTCTTGGCCACTCTTCAACAACTTTTGTTTTAGAAGGGTCAACTATTATGCTATATTTAGAAAAAAATATAACCAAAGAAATAAATTTTTTTCAACCAAAATTCACTCTTACTAAACTTTCCATATAGATTATTTTCTTTTAAGGTTTGAAAAAAAATCCTTAAGTGACTTTCATATTCCTCTCGGATTTTAGAATATACCAAAATATCATTTATAAACACAACCATCATTTATCACCTGAGTCCATTAAGCCATCACTACAAAAAACTGTTCAATTCTAATTCTGACCATCTCAGGATGCTGATTTGGAAGGTCATTTCCCTCTGTATGTCTTCCCAGCATAACTGTCATGTTTCCTCTATGAAAAACCATTCTCAACATAGACATATCTTAGACGAAGCAATATGGTAATATTAAAATGCTATATCACTTCAATATTACCATAATTTATGGATATTAATTTAACAATATCCTAACTCCTAAAGTTGTCTAAACCGACCTCTAATACTAACTAAAATAACCCATCCTTAAATATTACATAATCTTTAATTAAGTTGATAATTCACATTGAGGATATTTTCAGGTTCATAGATTTAGAGAATTATGTCATAACTTATACATATCAACTTGAATATTACATGTAGACTCTTCTACTCATTATCATTTTTTTTATAAAATAAAAACTCTTAAAAAAAAGAAACATGTTTAGTTCCATGTCTTAAAAAAACATGACTTTTCTTTGATCCCACCCTTGACCCTATGACACTTTAAGTCCTATGAAAAACATTTCAAAAACTTGTGATGAGCATAAAAATCTCAGTAAGGGATACACAAAGAATGAAAAGTGTTAGTTTTCAAAACAACATGTAAACCATGAATAATTTGTCATAAAGTAATACTTTCCAACTTAAGGAAGTAGAAAAAAAACTTCACTGAATATAATCTCATTTCTTACCCTTATTTTGTAACCAACAAATTACCATAAAACCTATATAAATAAACATATAGCTTATAAAGGTAAAATTGGGACATAATCATACTTAAATGGAATAACCATACAGTCAACTTCCACAAATCATTCTTAAAAATGGAATAACCATACGACCGACTTCCATACCCAATGCATTAGAGGTTATAACGTAACCACTCATCCCTGGTTTGTCATGGAACCACCCATAAAATTTCCAAGTACTATTCTATAGTTGTCACACATAAAAGATTTCAAATATCAACATTTCAATCATAAAATTTCATTTGCAATCACAAGAAATAATTTCAAGATATTGAAATAGTAAATCCACTTTAAAAACCATTTTCAATACCAAAATATGTAAAAGCATATATGGAAATTATTTTCCATTTAAAACATCATGGATTGTTAAGGAATCCAAATATCAAATAATGATTGCGGCAGTGGAAAGGTCATTGTCACCGCATATGTTAAAAAACATTCCTTTTTTATTTTGTAAAATGCTTCATAGATAAAAGATTAACTTTGAATTAAATTAAAAGTAAAAGGGGTTTATTATACACCGTGTAAAATAAGGAGGTGTATATTCTCAAAACATGCCTTAATGAAAGGATATTGACACGAAGTCCCTTACAAAAATTCGGCAGCCTAACAACGTCACTTTAAAATTCTGGAAATGAGTTGATGTGAGAGAAAATGGTCTATCATCACTTGTAAATAAAAGTTACAATAATAAGTATATATAATAACATATCCCAACATAAGAAAATGAAAATTTAAGGACATAACATAAAATAATTTTTTGACTAAAAGAGGAGGGAAAGGTTCCCTTACCTTGAGTCTGACTCATCATGTATGTTCCTTGTTCTTCCTGAATAATAAACTTAAGGGAATTTATACTTGATTCAGAACCTTTTTCAAGTTTATTATTCCTTTTATATTACTTATTACCTTGTTATAACAATCATATAATTATTCAAGTTTATATTGGTTGTTTTGTCGATGTTCGGTACTTGAGTCAAAAATGAACTAGTTATAATTACAAGTTATCCATGAGGTCAAAAGTCCATTATCTTCATAATGATATTCATGATTTAAATATAATATATATCACATATATCCAGTTTATATTTATTTATAATAGACCATATCATTTGGATATAAGAAATGAAACGCACCGTTCATGGAGACGGTAAGCCGTACGTACGTATGAACGTTACTTTCATTTATATTTCATATTTAAAGGAATGAAAACTTAATTATATATAGATATATTATAATTAAAGTATAATATAATATTTTATATATGTTACATAATTTTATTAACTCCATCCTTTATACGTTCCATGTATGTCATGAACGAGTCATATAACTTTGAGGGGGCGGTAGTCCGTACTTCCTCAAATGAAATTATCGTATTTATATAACATGAAAAGAATAAAGGTATGTTATAAATGAGAATTATAGAAGCATAAAGATAAAATAAATATCATAAATATCATATATAATTACAGTTCCATCATAATGGTCACCAGGAGAGGTGGTAGGGGAAAATTGAACAATCATCATTTCGTGAGGCAGTAGTTCGCCGTACACAGAAACAATATGTTCGTATCCATTAGATGGAGGTGTGTGTAAGTGTAGTTAAAATAATTCTCATAAAAACAACTTAGTATATTTAGGATACTAGTGTTGTTATATAAAAAATAAATAAGAAGATCATAGAGAGTGTAGAATGAAAAATTAGGGAAAGGAATTTGAGAGAAGACGTTACCTCAAATCAGGTAACTTCTTTTGATTTGAGCCAAAGGGATTTCTTGAATTGCCTTATGCCTAGGGGAATGCTTATATAAGGAATAGTGGGATGTTGGAAGATTATTGGGGCATATTTTGGATTATCCAAGGGGTATTGAGAGGTGTGGGTAAAGGTTAGAGGTGGTGCCCTTTTATAAGAGGGAGGAGGGGCACTTTAGGAAAGTTTGAAAGTACTATTTTATTATTAATTGGTTTTCAAATTCTAATAACACCAAAGTGATATATTTATCAGATTAGATAAGTATGGGTTGAAATCCACTTATCCAATAGGTTTTAGACAAGTTTAGGTCATAAAATTAACCTTATCTTTTAGCTTTAACCCTTAGTAAACTTATTTAACTTTTATCATATCTTCTTGTATATTCATACTATATGGTTAATATAATTACTATAAAATGCCAATAAAAACTCAAGTGGTTCATTAATGACATGTTAAACCTTATCTAAGTAATTTGGCCAAATATTATATTTTTAGGAATATTACATCATTTAATAAAATAATATTTATTTTAAAAACTCATTTATGTCAATTTATATACTATTCATATCATGACATTTAAAAAATCCATAAAAACTTGATTCTTTCGAAAACACACATTAATTAAAATATAAAAAGTAATAATCATCCATAAAATTCATGAATGACATAAAAAGTTTCAAAATAAATTTATTTTAATATTTATAATCTCGTTTATTTAAATCATTCATTAATAAGGTAATCACTACATCACCATTGTGTCATAAATAAATTTATTTATTTTATCTCTAAAATTTATAAATAAAATACCATGATTTAGGAAATTTTTTTAGATTTTTAGTGACTATTTATAGTCTAAAATATAACTTATATAACCCAATATAATTTTTTTACTAAAAATACACGTTTAGGTTATATTTTCCTTAACTTTAAATTAAAAGTAATTAAATGTCATTTTCACACAAAAGTGGCTCCATGAGGTCCTAAAATCGACCCAAGGATTCCCATAGTGAGATATATCTCATCCAATAGGATTAGGACATGTGTTATGATAATTTAATATTATTATATTATTTTTTTACTCTTATTTACAAGATTTACCCTTTAACCATGGTAAATAAAATATTTAATAAAGTTACTATTCATAATGTCTAAAAATAAAAGTTACCTATTTAAAAAATTTAGACCTCATGATTCCAAATATGAAATCAATTTTTCCAAATTCAAAACAAAGAAGTTGCAGAAATTAATTTAAAATTAATTCCCGTTGTCAAAACCTTTAAGTGTGTTTTTAAGAAATAATAACTATCAAAAGATTGACACGTGTTTATGTCTAATTAAAAAGTGAAAATACTTCCAATTACTAAAATTGTATTAAATGGTAAAAACATTATCTAATTACACTTTAAAAGCAATTAAAAATATAATCTAACCATATAAATAAATAATATGAAAAGACAGTTTTGACTTAAAATGCAGTATTTTTCACTATTCATTAAAAAAACGAACTTTATTAGAAAAATACTAAAAATTTACCCAAAGTAAATTTTGATGCCTTTCTTCTAAATAAGATGTTTATTTTTTCAAATAGAACATATAAAAGTGACAAAAAATTGATTTAAAAATGGTTCTCCATCTAAAGGCGGTAAAACTAACTTTTAAAAAATATTAGAGTATTTATGATTAAAATTGGATCACTACTAGAATTTCTGGTTTTCGAGGCGGGGCACTTATAGCAGCCGCCATTTTGCGGTCGCTAATACTATCAACAGTGGCCGCCAAATGGCAGTCGCTGCACTTTCATTCCCAAATCCCTACATTTTCCCCTCCCTCCCCTCCCCAACCCCCGGCGACCCCTCCCCAACCCTCGGCGACCCCGACCCCTGACCGCCGGTGACCCCGGCGACCCCGACCCCCGACCTCCCGGCAACCTCGGCAACCCCTGGTGACCCCGACCCCCGGAAACCCCGACCCCCGACGATCCCCACCCCCTTGCCTCCGTGCTGCACCACCTGCAACCCCGGTGACCCCCACTGCCTTGCCTCCACGCTGCGCTCTCGTGACCCCGAAACCCCCGCGACCCCGGCAACCCCCTGCCCGCTGCTGCACCCCGGCAACCCCCACCGCCTTGCCTCCGCGCTGCGCCCCCGTGACCCCGACACCCCCACGACCCGGCAACCCCCACCCCTGCCCGCGCTACACCTGGACAGTCTCGCCGCCATCGTCCCCTCCCAGCCCCGTTGCATCCCTCCGGCAAGTCCTCCTGCCTCCGTTGGACCCTTCCGGTCCATTGTGCCCCGCCATGTAGAACCCTCCACGCTTCGTCCAACGGTTCCGCTCCTTTCGAGTCTGGTCGTCGAACCTCTGTCGTCAAGTCACTACGCCGTCATGGATTTGCAATCGAGTCACACCCCGTTACCCGCAATCGAGTCCTCCGCAGGAAATGTTTTTTATCCTTTTAAAATTTGGTTTTTACATTTTAATGATATGTGTTTTTTTAGAATTTAAATAAGATATTTCACTTTTGATTTCTATTAAATACAGATATGGATAGGAGTTGGATTGATATGCAAGATAGATTTTCAGCTGAATATTATGAGGGGATTAAGCGATTTATGGATTTCACCAACAAATTTCCAAGCGATGTGATTAGTTGTTCATGCAGAAAATGTGCAAATAGATATCTCTTCAAACAAGATAGCGTTAGAGAACATTTGTTTTTGAATGGGTTTTTGAAAAACTATAAGACATGGACGTGTCATGGAGAAGATTCTGTTTCATGTCATCGCTCATAAAATATTCATATGAATGTTGATTCGAGAACAGTTGATCCGAAGAACATAATGATCAATGATATGATGCGTCAGTTTCAATCTAAAGACAGTAATTTCGTAAATGAAGACGTTGGATTGAGCAATCCTCATTCTTCTGCAGATGGAGAAGCATTGAAATTCTTTGTGTTGATGAATTCTTTAGAATTTTTTATATCTTTGATGAATATAATTTTCCTTTTTTACCTAGATTAGTTTGTTTTAGTATTTGTGGATGACATCTTCGTGCACTCCAAGACTGATGATGATCATACCCAACATCTAGACATCATACAGATTACACTTATTGACTATACGTCAAGCTATATATATGTCAGTTTTGTATTGATTATATAGGTATAGTTATTGGGTCAAATAATCTCAGAGGAAGGTGTGTCAGTGGATGGAGAGAAACTCCAGAGAGTTGTTTCTTGGGAGAAGCCCAAGAACTCTTTTGATATTTGTATCTTTTTAGGGTGAGTGAATTGTGATGTGTACGCACAGACGACACGTCAATCGGACGTGTGGTCTGCGCGGTAGGGCTCATTATGCGTTCTTTAAGTGTTGTGCGCGCTTGATAAACGCACGTCTGGGGGGTCCAAATGGGCCGAACGAAGTCCAAATGGACAGAAATCAGAAGACATCAAAGTATGAGTGAATTGTGATGTGGTCGAGCAGACGGCACGTCAATCGGACGTGTCGTGTGCCTGCAGTGACCGGGAACGCCGTTCAGGTGTCATAAACGGCCAAAACGGGCGTCTGATGGTCAAACTCATAGTGGACGAAATCTGATTGACCTAAAATCACAGGACAACAATATAATTTTTATTCTTGATGTGTACGCGTAGACGACACATCAATCGAACGTGCGGTCTGCGCGGTAGGGATCATTATGAGTTCTTTAAGTGTTGCGCAAGCTTGATAAACGCGCGTGGGGGGGGGGGGTCCAGACGGGCCGAATGAAGTCCGAATGTCCTGAAATCAGACGACATCAAAGATGAGTGAATTGTGATGTAGTCGAGTAGACGGCACGCCAATCAGACGTTTTCTGTGCCCGTTGTGACCGAGAACGCCGTTCTGGTGTCATAAACGGCCAAAACGGGCGTCTAACGATCAAACTCATAGCGGACGACATCAGATTGACTTGAAATCATAGGAAAATAATCTAATTATTATTCGTGACGTGTAAGCATAGACAACACGTCAATCGGACGTGCGGTCTGCGCGGTAGAGCTCATTATGCGTTCTTTAAGTGTTGCACGCGCTTGATAAACACACGTGGGGGGTCCAAATGGGCTAAACAAAGTCTGAATGGCCTGAAATCAGACGACATCAAAGGGTGAGTGAATTGTGATGTGGTCGAGCAGACAACATGCCAATCGGACGTGCCGTGTGCCCGCAGTGACCGGGAACGCCGTTCTGGTGTCATAAACGGCCAAAACAAGAGTCTAACGGTCAAACTCATAGCAGATGACACCAGATTGACCTGAAATCATAGGAAAACAATATAATTATTATTCGTGACGTGTACGCGCAGACGGCACATCAATCGGACGTGCGGTCTGCACGGTAGGGCTCATTATATGTTCTTTAAGTGTTGTGCGCGCTTGATAAACGCGCGTGGGGGGTCCAAACAGGCCGAATGAAGTCCGAATGGCCTGAAATCAGACGACATCAAAGGGTGAGTGAACTGTGATGTGGTTGAGCAGACGACACGTCAATCGGACGTTCCGTGTGCCCGCGGTGACCGGGAAAGCCGTTCTGGTGTCATAAACGGCCAAAACGGGCGTCTAACGGTCAAACTCATAGAGGACGACATCATATTGACCTGAAATCATAGGACAACAATATAATTATTATTTGTGACGTTTACGCGTAGACGGCACATCAATCAGACGTGCGGTCTGCGCGGTAGGTCTCTTTATGCGTTCTTTAAGTGTTGCGTGCGCTTGATAAACGCGCGTGTGGGGGTCCAAACGAGCCGAACGAAGTCCGAATGGCCTGAAATAAGACGAAATCAAAGGGTGAGTGAAATGTGATGTGATTGAACAGAAAACACGTCAATCGTACGTGCCGTGTGCCCGCGGTGACCGGGAACGCCGTTTTGGTGTCATAAACGGCCAAAACGGGCGTCTAACGGTCAAACTCACAGCGGACGACATCGGATTGGCCTGAAATCATAGGACAACAATCTAATTATTATTCGTGACGTGTACGCATAGACGACACGTCAATCGGACGTGCGGTCTGCACGGTAGGGCCCATTATGCGTTCTTTAAGTGTTGCGCGTGCTTGATAAATGCGCGTGGGGGTCCAAACGGGCCGAACGAAGTCCGAATGGCCTGAAATCAGACGAAATCAAATGGTGAGTGAATTTTGATGTGGTCGAGCAGACGACATGTCAATTGGACGTGTCGTGTGCCCACGGTGACCGGGAACGCCGTTCTGGTGTCATAAACGGCCAAACGGGCGTCTAACAGTCAAACTCATAGAGGAAGACATCAGATTGACCTGAAATAACAGGACAACAATCTAATTATTATTCGTGATGTGTACGCGTAGACGGCATGTCAATCGGATGTGCGGTCTGTGCAGTAGGGCTCATTATGCGTTCTTTAAGTGTTGCACGGGTTTGATAAACGCACGTGGGGGGTCCAATTGGGCTGAATGAAGTCCAAATGGACTGAAATTAGACGACATAAAAGGGTGAGTTAATTGTGATGTGTTCGAGTAGACCGCACGCCAATCGGACGTGTTGTGTGCCTGCAGTGACCGGGAACGCCGTTCTGGTGTCATAAACAGCCAAAACGGGCGCCTAACGGTCAAACTCATAGCGGACGACATCAGATTGACCTGAAATCACAGGAAACAATCTAATTATTATTCGTGACATGTACGCATAGAAATCACGTCAATCGGACATGCGGTCTACACGGTAGGCCTCATTATGCGTTCTTTAAGTGTTGTGCGCGCTTGATAAACGCGCGTGGGGGGTCCAAACGGGCCGAACGAAGTCCGAATGGCCTGAAATCAGACGACATCAAAGGGTGAGTGAACTGTGATGTGGTCAAGTAGATGACACATCAACCGGATGTGCCGTGTGCCTGCGGTGACTGGGAACGCCGTCCTGGTGTCATAAACGGCCAAAACAGGCGTCTAACGGTCAAACTCATAGATGACGACATCAGATTGACCTGAAATCACCATACAACAATCTAATTATTATTCGTGATATGTACACATAGACGACACGTCAATCGGACGTGCGGTCTGCGTGGTAGGGCTCATTATGCATTTTTTAAGTGTTGCACGCGCTTGATAAACGTGCGTGTGGGGGGTCCAAACGGTCCGAAAGAAGTCCGAATCGCATGAAATCAGACTACATAAAAGGGTGAGTGAATTATGATGTGGTCGAGTAGACGGCACGTAAATCGGACGTGTTGTGTACCCGCGGTGACCGGGAACGCCGTTCTGGTGTCATAAACGGCCAAAACGGGCATCTAACGGTCAAACTCATAGAGGACGACATCAGATTGACCTGAAATCACATTACAACAATCTAATTATTATTCTTAACGTGTACGTGCTGACGGCACGTCAATTGGACGTGCGGTCTGCGCGGTAGGTCTCATTATGCGTTCTTTAAGTGTTGTGTGCGCTTGATAAACGCACGTGGAGGGGGGGGGGGGGGGTCCAAATGGGCCGAACGAAGTCTGAATGGCCTGAAATCAGAATACATCAAAGAGTGAGTGAATTGTGATGTGGTCGAGCAGATGGCACGTCAATCGGATGTGCCGTGTGCCCGCGGTGACCGGGAACGCCGTTCTGGTGTCATAAACGTCCAAAACAGGCGTCTAACGGTCAAACTCATAGAGGACGACATCAGATTGACCTGAAATCACAGGAAAACAATATAATTATTATTCGTGATGTGTACGCGCAGACGGCATGTCAATCGGACGTGCGGTCTGCGCGGTAGGGCTCATTATGCGTTCTTTAAGTGTTGCGCGCGCTTGATAAACACGCGTGGGGGGAGGGGGGTCCAAACGGGCCGAACGAAGTCCGAATGGCCTGAAATCAGACGACCTCAAAGGGTGAAGGAATTGTGATGTGTTCGAGTAGACGACACATCAATCGGACGTGCCGTGTGCCCGCCGTGACCGGGAACGCCGTTCTGGTGTCATAAACGGTCAAAACGGGCGTCTAACGGTCAAAATCATAGAGGATGACATCGGATTGACCTGAAATAATAGGAAAAAAATCTAATTATTATTCGTGATGTGTACGCGCAGACGACACGTCAATCGGAGGTGCGGTCTGCGCGGTAGGGCTCATTATGCGTTCTTTAAGTGTTGCGCGCGCTTGATAATCACGCGTGGGGGGTCCAAACGGGCTGAACGAAGTCCGAATAGCCTGAAATCAGATGACATCAAAGGGTGAGTGAATTTTGATGTGGTCGAGTAGACGTCATGCCAATCGGACGTGTCGTGTTCCCGCAGTGACCGGGAACGCCGTTCTGGTGTCATAAACGGTCAAAACGGGCGTCTAACGGTCAAACTCATAGCGGACAACATCAGATTGACCTGAAATCATAGTAAAACAATCTAATTATTATTCGCGACGTGTACACGCAGACGGCACGTCAATCGGACATGCGGTCTGCGCGGTAGGGCTCATTATGCGTTCTTTAAGTGTTGGGCGCGCTTGATAAACACGTGTGGGGGGTCCAAACAGGCCGAACGAAGTCCGAATGGCCTGAAATCAGACGACATAAAAGGGTGAGTGAACTGTGATGTGGTCAAGCAGATGGCACGTCAATCGGACGTACCGTGTGCCCGCGGTGACCGGGAACGCCGTTCTGGTGTCATAAACGGCCAAAACGGGCGTCTAACGGTCAAACTCATAGCGGACGACATCGGATTGTCCTGAACTCATAGGAAAACACCGTAATTATTATTCGTGATGTTTACGCGTAGACGGAACGTCATTCAGACATGCGGTCTGTGCGGTAGGGCTCATTATGCGTTCTTTAAGTGTTGCGCGCGCTTGATAAACGCCCGTGTGGGGGGTCCAAACGGGCCGAATGAAGTCTGAATTGCCTGAAATCAGACTACATCAAAGGGTGAGTTAATTTTGAAGTGGTCGAGTAGACAGCACGTCAATCAGACGTGCCGTGTACCCACGGTGACTGGGAACGCCGTTCTGGTGTCAAAAACGGCCAAAACGGGTGTCTAACGGTCAAACTCATAGTGGACGACATCAGATTGACCTGAAATCACAGGAAGACAATCTAATTTTTATTCGTGACGTGTACGCGCCGACGGCATGTCAATCGTAAGTGCGGTCTGCACGGTAGGGCTCATTATGCGTTCTTTAAGTGTTGCGCGCGCTTGATAAACGCGCGTGGTGGGTCTAAATGGGCTGAACGAAGTCCAAATGGCCTAAAATCAGAGGAAATAAAAGGGTGAGTGAATTTTTATGTGGTCGAGTAGATGACACGCCAATCAGACGTGTCGTGTGCCCGTAGTGACCGGGAACGCCATTCTGGTGTCATAAACGGCCAAAACGGGCGTCTAACGGTCAAACTCATAGCGGAAGACACCGGATTGACCTGAAATCACAGGAAAACAATCTAATTATTATTCGCGACATGTACATGCAGACGTCACATCAATCGGACGTGCGGTCTGCGCGATAGGGCTCATTTTGCGTTCTTTAAGTGTTGCGCGCGCTTGATAAACACGCATGGGGGTCCAAACGGGCCGAACGAAGTCCGAATGGCCTGAAATCAGACGACATCAAAGGGTGAGTGAACTATGATGTGGTCAAGCAGACGACACGTCAATCGGACGTGTCGTGTGCCCGCGGTGACCGGGAACGCCGTTCCGGTGTCATAAACGGCCAAAACGGGCATCTAACGGTCAAACTCATAGCGGACGACATCAGATTGACCTAAAATCATAGGAAAATAATATAATTATTATTCCCGATGTGTACGCACAGACGGAACGTCAATTGGATGTGCGGTCTGCGCGGTAGGGCTCATTATGCATTCTTTAAGTGTTGCGTGCGCTTGATAAACGCACGTGTGGGGGGTCCAAATGGTACGAATGAAGTATGAATGGCATGAAATCAGACGACATCAAAGTTTGAGTGAATTGTGATGTGTTCGAGCAGACGGAACGTCAATCGGACGTGCCGTGTGCCCGCGATGACCGGAAACGCCGTTCTGGTGTCATAAACGGCCAAAACGGGCGTCTAACGATCAAACTCATAGAGGACGACATCAGATTGACCTGAAATCATAGGAAAACAATCTAATTATTATTTGGGACGTGTAAGCACAGACATCACGTCAATCGGACGTGCGGTCTGCGTGGTAGGGCTCATTATGCGTTCTTTAAGTGTTGCGCGCGCTTGATAAACGCGCGTGGGGGGGAGTCCAAACGGGCCGAACGAAGTCCGAATGGCCTGAAATCAGACGACATCAAAGGGTGAGTGAATTTTGATGTGGTCGAGTAGAAGGCACATCAATCGGACGTGCCGTGTGCCCACGGTGACTGGGAACGCCGTTCTGATGTCATAAACGGCCAAAACGAGCGTCTAACGGTCAAACTCATAGCGGACGACATCAGATTGACCTGAAATCAAAGGACAACAATCTAATTATTATTCTTGACGTGTACGCGTAGAAGGAATGTCAATCGGATGTGCGGTCTTCGTAGTAGAGCTCAGTATGCGTTCTTTAAGTGTTGCGTGCACTTGATAAAAGCGTGTGGGGGGTCCAAACAGGCTGAACGAAGTCCGAATGGCCTGAAATCAGATGACATCAAAGGGTGAGTGAATTGTGATGTGGTCGAGAAGACGGCACACCAATCGGACGTGCCGTGTTCCCGCAGTGACCGGGAACGCCGTTCTAGTGTCATAAACGGCCAAAACGGGCGTCTAATGGTCAAAATCATAGCGGACAACATCAGATTGACCTGAAATAATAGGACAAAAATCTAATTATTATTCGCGACATGTACGCACAGACGACACATCAATCAGATATGTAGTCTGCGCGGTAGGGCTCATTATGCGTTCTTTAAGTGTTGCGCGCGCTTGATAAACGCGCGTGTATGGGGTCCAAACGGGCCGAACGAAGTTCGAATGGCCTGAAATCAGACGACATTAAAGGGTGAGGGAATTGGGATGTGGTCGAGCAGACGACACGGCAATCAGACGTGCCGTGTGCCCACGGTGACTGGGAACGCTGTTCTGGTGTCATAAACGGCCAAAACGGGCGTCTGACGGTCAAACTCATAGCAGAGGACATCGGATTGACCTGAAATCACAGGACAACAATCTAATTAGAACAATAGAATTAATGATTTTAAAATTTTAAAACGGTAATCAAAACTATGAATATATTTTGAAAATCAAATACTTTAGATCTGTTACAGTAAGTTTGAATTTAAATATGTTAATTTGTTTTCTAGGTTTTATTCGGTACTAATTTTGTTGTTAAATTTTGTTATGCAGTTATATGTGATGATGGATGCGGAGCTTGGGAGATGACTGCCGATATTTATTTGGGTATATATTAATGTACAATTGAATTTTTTTTAAAAAAATTAAAATTCTATAGCGACCGCCAAATGGCGGCCGCTATAGGTGTTTCCATGGACACCTTTAGCGGCCGCCAAATGGCGGCCCCTATAAGTGTTTCGATAGGACCTCTAGCAGCTGCCATTTGGTGGCTGCTACAGGTCCGAGCTACAAAGGCCACCATTTGGCGGCCGCTAAAGCCTATCCCGACTTACCTACAGCGTCCGCCAAATGGCGGTCACTGATAGCAACAACAACGGGGAAAAAGCAGCCGCCGTTTGGCGGATGCTAAGCGGCCGCTATAGACCTTTAGTGACGACTTTTGGCGGCCTCTAAAGGTCATTATTGTACTACTGTATTCATTCTCATTTTAAGTCTCTAAATTTTATTGGATAAATGTAAAAAAATTTAATAAACATGTTTAATCATAATATGGTTAGTTCTGTTCATTTCTTCCAATACAACGGTTAGACATCAACTACCATTTAAAATAATAATATTATATTATTATTTTTCAGTATGACACAACTTTGTGTGCAACATGAGATTTAAGATAAACCCATTGTTGCGTGTCGGGTACGCCATCGAACATAGAATCCACTTTAAAGTAAAATTAATATATTATTGATAAGTATTAATAGAAATCAAAAGTATTATTCTATAAATACCTGTGTCATTACAATGGTGGTCACTAAGATAATCCAGAAGACTCAAAAATATCATTGAGCATCCACTCTCAATCATATGGAGGTTGTATCTATCTTCCCTAGTCAATGGAAGTGATATCAGAAGGGGATGGTGGGTGAGCTACTGAAGGCAGTGTCGTGGTGCTGCCAAGATGCTCCAGGGTAGTGGTGGGGAAGTTTTGATCCTCGGTGGGGCTATGTGTCTAGCATATGGATCAAAAAATGGCACCTCAATGGATGGGGTGGTGGTTGGCCCCTTACCCCACCAGGCCTACTCTACAATGTACTCCTGTTGTGTCGCAGGGTCAGAGAGCTCTAATGGTACGTCGGTCTGTGTTGTGGGTGGGGTTGGAATGGTAGAAAAGGAGGAGCCAACAGGGGCTAGTGGTGGAAGAGATCCTATGGGAGATGAGGGTGGTGGAGGGGTGGTGAAATGGGAAAGCTCTATAAAATGAATTTTTAGATGCATAGAGATCTATCTCAGATTCTCCACGATGAAAAGTTTCTTGGCCCATAGATCTATCAGGGAGGAATGGGTGGGTGGAGTAGTAGTAGATGTGGTAGAAAAGGAGGTGTTGGTAGGGGCTGGTAGGGACTGGTGGTGGGGTTATATAGTCGAGATGGGGGGAAGGGGAGGATTCACATGAGGGTGGGAAGTGGGAGGGGGTGCAATTTCAGCCGAGAGAGCGGAGGAAGGGGTGGGTTTTGGGGTAGAAGGAGGGAAGGGGAGGGGTCGCGCGGGAGAGAGGGAGGGAAGAGGGGAGTCACGAGAGGGAGGAGGGGGGTTGGGCCATGAACCTTAGGTTTATAGCCTATTTTTTAAAATATATTCAAGTAATTACATGACATTTAATTCAGTTTCACATCATGTAATTATGAGTTTTATGAAGGTTTGACCGTAAAAAGTACACGTTGTGAAATAGAGTCACATAATGTGTAATTGATCTCTTTACTCAGTTTTAGTTAAAACCCTGCTCCTTTTCTCCCAGTATGTCTTAATCTTTCCAAAGGCTTATTATAACCTAATCTATCCTAAGGTGATCTATCATAGGTTTCCTCCCTGTCGATGCTTACTTTAACATTGATATCTTGATGCTTTGAGGCTTAGATGAATTTTAGGATGACGACACAACCTTAATAGAAGGGTTCTTGATATATTTTTAATCATTGACCATTGAATTTAAGGGGTGTCCCACATTCATTTTGAATTTAAATGTTCCCATAGGGGAAAACTTGAATTACTTCGAAGGTTCTGGACCATCTAGATTTCAATTTCCTAGGGGACAATTTTAATCTCGAGTTGAATAATAGGACCTTATTTTCTGGGATAAAGAAACTTCATGCAATGTGTTGATCATTCCATTTCTTTATTTTTTATTTGTAGAACTTTTCATTTTCATAAGAATATTTTCTAATTTATTCCAATTCAACCAATTATATAATTCGAGCTTCTCCAACTTTTTGAGAATCCAAATTGAGCTTCTGAATTTCCCAGTACGAACGATACTCCAATTCAACTGTCAGATGACAAGTTTTTCTATAAACTAATCTAAAAGGTGTGGTACTAATGGATTGTTTGTACATAGTGCAATACAACCATATAGAATCATCCAATTTTAGACTCTAGTCACTTTGAATTGTGTTCACGATCTTTTCCAGGATTTGTTTGATTTTTTTATTTGACAATTCAAATTGCCCGCTTGTTTGCAGGTGGTAGGGATTTCCTGTGTTATAACGAATTCCATATTTCTCCAGTAGTCCTTTAACATATTTATTAGTAAAATTTGTTCCCCAATCACTAGTAAGTAATATACAAAAACCAAATCTTGAAAACACATTATTTTTTAGGAAATTCATGACCACTTTTGTTGTGTCATGTGATGTAGCTTCGGCTTCTACCCATTTGGAGACATAGTCAACTCTAACAAGAATACATGACTTTCCATGTGAATTGGGAAATGTTCCCATGAAATCTACTCCACATATGTCGAATATTTTAACTTCCATTATTGGGTTTTGTGGAATTTTGTTTCTTTTTCCAATGGTTTCAATTCATTGGTACCTATCATAACTTTGATAGTAATCCCTTGCATCTCGGTGCAACATGGGATAGAAAATTACACTTTTTAGGATTTTCACTATTGTGCATTTTGGTCCATGATGTCCTCTAGTTGGTGATGTCTGACACGTGTGTAACACTTTTGGGATTTCATTATCTGGAATACAACATCGCAATAATCCATCATCGCAATGCTTAAACATGAGTGGTTCATCCTGGTAATAATGTGATTCTTCAACTAAAAGCATTATTCTTTGTAGGTAGGAGAGTTCTTGGTGTAAAAATCCCATATAGAGATAATTTTAAATATCAAAAAATCATGGTTACACCTTTATGTTGAAAAGGGTTTCATCAGGAAAGTCAACTTCGATATCGATTTCATCATCGTACTTTATGAGTGGTAGTGGAATTCGGGACAGATGATCAGCGGTCACGTTTTTTGATCCTTTTATATCCTTGATGACAATGTAAAATTATTGGAGCAAAATGATCCACCTTATCACTCTTGGTTTGTCATCCTTTTTGTTCATCAAATGTCTTATGGAAGCATGATCGGTGTGCACAATCACCTTGGACAAAACCAAATATGAACAAAATTTCTTAAAAGCATACAACAATTATAATATCTCTTTCACTATATTTGTGTAGTTAAATTGAGATTCATTTATCATGTTACTGGAATAATATATAGGATAGAATATGTGGCCAACTCATTTCCATAAGACAACACCAACAATGAAGTCATTGGCATCACACATCAATTCAAATTCCTTATCCCAATCAGGTGAAATGATTACAGGAGCATATACCAAGATTTTATAAGAACTGAATGCGTTTCAACATTATTAAATGAATTCAAATGGAATTTCATTTGATAATATATGTGTTATAGGGTGGGAAACTTTTTCTAAAGTCCTTCATGAATCACCGATAGAATCTTGTATGGCCCAGAAAGCTTTTTATACCTTTTACTATTGAAGGCTCAAGTAAATATTTGATCACTTTTATCTTGGTGGGGTCAACTTCCATGAAATTCTTAAAAAAATTATGTCTAAGTACTATTCCTCCTTGAACCATAAAGAAATATTTTTTCCAGTTTAAAACTAGACACTTTTCTTCACAGCACTGCTGGACTAGCTCAAGATTGCTGAGGCAGACCTCAAAGGATCTTCCATAAACTGAAAATTCATCCATGGACATTTATAAAAACTCCTATTCCATATCATGAAACATATGTTTCATTATCCTTTGAAAGTTTTTCAATGCATTGCACATACCAAATGACATACACTTCTAAACGAAGGTTCCAAATAGACATGTGAATGTTGTCTTAGAGTAATCACCTAGGTTGGCTTCAATCTGATTATATCCCAGATATCTATCCAAGAAACAATAGAATTCATCTCATGCTAGAACTTCCAAAATTTTATCCATAAAGGGAAATGGAAAATTATTTTTCTGGTTTGTCATATTTAGAGTTTTGTAGCCCACACATACTCATCATCCAGTGATAGTGCGAGTTGATATTAATTCATCTTCGTCATTATTTTCAACTGTGAGACCACCTTTCTTAGGAACTACTTGAAGTGGGATCACCCTCCCACTATCAGAGAAGGAAAATATTATTCCATCATCTAGAAGTTTTAACATTTCCTTTTTAACAACCTCTTTCATCGGTGGTGTGAGTCACCTCTAAGGATGACATTCAGGGGTTTTAACCTTCCTCAAGCATAATTTTGTGGGTGCATAAAGTAGGGCTGATTCCTTTGATATTAACCACTCCCTAAGAAATTTATTGATTATTATTTTTCATGAATTCAACCAATTTTTCCTCTTGTGAATATGAAAGTTCAAAGTTAATTATCACTGGTAGTGTATCAAAAATATCTATAAAATAATACTTGAGTGTACTGGGAATGGGTTTAAGTTCTAGTTTTGATGGTAGAATAACTGAGGGAATAAAGGTTGGGATGCTTTCCCTTGTAAGAGGTTTTAGGTAGTTTACTTCCTCAATGTCATTTTCCTCATTCTCATTAGAGAGTATTTCATCACTTTATTTTTCAATTTTGAAGTTTCCTTCTCTTTGGTTTATGAGAGAGATCGCCTGACAATCAAAAGAATAATATATTTGTTGTGATGCCTTTACTAGGTTGAACACTAATTGTTCTTCACTGACTTAGAATACCAGTATTCCTTGATTCACATCTATCAGTTCCTTTCCAGTGGCTAGTAATGGTCAGCCTAAGATGATTAGTTAATATCCTTTTTCTTCCATGTCCAAAATGGGGAAGTCTGGTGGAAAGATGAACCTGTCTATTTTGACTAAGACATCCTCGAGAAGTCCTTGGGGATACTTTACTAAGTGGTTGACTAATTGGAGTTCTACTCTGGTTGGTTTAATTTCTTTGATCCCCAGCTTGCAGAATACACTCATCAACATGAGGTTAATTATAGCACCTAAATCGCACAAATCTATTTCAAAGTTACATTCTCCTATTGTGCATGGAATTGAAAAGATCCCAAGTTCTCTCATTTTTTGTGGGAGTTTCTTATAAATAGTAGCATGAAATTATTCATCCAGTGAGATGACTTCTAGGTCTTCCATTTTCTTTTTTTAAGGGATCTCTTTGAGAAATTCTGCATATGCAGGCATTTGAGTAATTGCCTCAGCAAATGGAATGTTGATGTGCAATTTCTTAAACACTTCCAAAAAATTATTATATTTCCCTTTAATTCTTCCTTAATTTAATCTTTATGGAAAAGTAAGGGGTGTTTTATAGGGTGGTGGAGCAACATAAACTTATTCCTAGGGTTTCTTAGGTGTTTGGGTTTTTAGGGGTGCCTTTTATGGTATTTCTTGAGTGGTTCTATTAGTTTCTTCTTTGATGAATTTTGTGTACTTCTTGAGTTCCTCAGATTTTCTTTCATATCCTCCACATGGTTGCTGAAAATACACCACTTTTTCACTTTGTAGAACCATTTTCTTTGCCTCTTCCCTTATGTATGTATCTATATTACCTAGTAGAGTACCTAGAAATCTCTCTGAAAAAGAATTTGAGATCTGACCCATTTAATGCTCAAGGTTTCAAAGGGCTGCCCTTTTATTCTAAATTTTAGTTTCTTATGTGGTCATCCTCTGATATTCCTTTTGAATAAAGGTTGAGAGTATATTTTCCATATTATTTTGAGGATTTATAGCTGGTTGTTGAGGTCTTGGTGGAGTTGGATAGAATTGTTGTTGTGATTTTGTAGGAAAGGGTTGTTGTGATTATTATTGTGGTGGTTGGGGAACATGATTCATTAGTGTATATCCTTGTGGTCCTTGATTCCTAAAAGGTGTCTGGACACTTCTTTGTTGGTAATAACCTTTATTATTCTACTATTGTTGTTGTGCGGACCTCTGCTAAAAATATTGTTACAGCTATTGGAATTGTTGATTTTTCTGATGTAATTAACATAATTAAAATCTTGATTTGATTTTTCATCAATAAATTTTGTATAGTCTTGATAGATATGTGGGACATCACACATTTCTCATGACTATATTTCCATTACATAAGCAGGAGGGGGAGGTGGTGCAACAGGTAGCTAAAATGATTCAATCTTCTTGGTTAAGGATTCTACTTGTGCACCTAGTCGAGTAGTCTCTTTGATTTGGTGGATACCATGATGAGGTGGTCCATGATAACTCTACCATAGGATGTAATTATGAAAACCTTCATCCAAAATAGATCTTCCAGCTTCAGGTGTCTTGAACATCATACCTCCATCAACAACTGTTCGTGTGGCGGCTGGAGGTCTTGGTAGAAAGTCTGGAGCTGGATCCACATGTCTAGTCCATAGTGTGGTAATTTTCTCACCAGTTCCTTGAATTTGTCCCTTGATTCCCATGTGGATTCTTCGTCAATCTGAGCAAAGTTTTTTATATCATTCCAGATCTTCCAAGTCTAGATTTGTGGGAAGTATTTTTCTAATAATTTATTGGCTAGATCATCCCAAGTCATGATTGACTCGGGAGCTTGACTTTTGATACAATCTTTAGCTCTATATCACAAGGAGAAAGGAAATAATTGAAGTATTATCACATCAAAAGATACTCCATGGTTGTTAAAGGTATCACATACTTCCAAGAAGTTTGAAATGTGTTCATGGGGATCTTCACTTTGAATCCCATTGAACATGACCATGTTCTGGATCATGTGAATGAGTCCGAGTTTTATTTCAAAGGTGTGTGTTTGAATATTAGGGCACAAAATACTTGGCATAATACCATGAATTAATGGCAAGCCATAATCTATGATGGTGCATTCTTGATGTGTTGGATACTCTCTAGGAACTAACGGTTTCATGTTTAGAAGGTTTGGTGGGTTGGGTTGATTTTGACCTACAGGATTGCTGCGGTCTGCCATTTTAGAATGGTGGCATGTAGAGAGATGCCTTTCAATTTTAGGTTTGAAGGATAATTTTTCTTGTGTATCAATGCTCCTTTAATGAGTTGAAGGGACCTAATGCATGCACTATGCTGCAACAAGTAGGGACATAGTGGCGTCCAAAAGAAATGGGAAACAAAAATAAGGAAATGTGTAAAGGGATAGGTAGTCCCAAGTCCTTGGACATAGGTTACCATGTGAAGCACAACAAAAAATATCCCCGATAACGGTGCCAAAATTTGATGCGCCCACACACATCATTTAATTCGCATTGGCTATAGTCAAATTATATTTATTTGTTTCCCAAACTACACTTTTCTACTAAGACTTAGTGCAGTGATAGTGTGGGGTTGATCCCATGGATAATTAAGCTAGATTCAGGAACTTATGGCTTAGAACCCTTTATTTGGGAGTCATCATGAGTTTGGTTGAGTTTGGGAAAACTAAAACTAAAGACCTGTGAATTAAGAACAGAGATAAGGAAGGGATTTCATTAAATTTTGGGGTTTTAGGTAAAATATAATCTCTATCCTTACTTGGTATGGTCCTAAGATCTAGGATACGAAGCAAACAAATGTTCCTATTTGAATATGTTCGAACCAACTAGTTCTACTTGGGAGGTGGGTATTCCTTGGTCTGGAAGTAATTGCAACCTAAGCACATTAATATTAGCTTCTAAGGTAGGAAGTGTCATAGATTATTGATCATGGCCTAATATACTCCAATCAGGTCATGATCGTTCATCCAAACTTCCTGTGGTCAGGGTCACTTGAATGAATTTGATAAACATTTTTTGTTTTAATCTTATTACTATTATTAGTATTACCAAGTTGAGAATTTAGAGATTCATTAAATTCATATACCCCTACTCTCCACCCTTACCCTAGGTGATTTAGCCACTCATGGTGGAATTGATAGAAGATAGATAAGTAATTGAAATCATGATTAACATGCTAGTAGAGATTTAGTTTAAACAATTTATAAACATTAAACAATTCATATTAACCAACTAAAAAGCATTCAATCAAGAAAGAGCAATTTAAATCTCAAATCAAACACAATTCAGTCAACTACTTACTTGGAATAAGAACAAGAATGAGTATGGAAAAGGTTCATTGATGAGTGATGCTTGAAACAATAGACGTGTGAAGAATGGTGTTGGTGGGGAAAAAGGGATGAATAAAATCATTTAAATCAATCCAAGATGCTTATATTAAAGTAAAACAATGAAAAATACTTGAAATAATTCGATTTTGAGGAGAGGGAGTGGAAGGGAATGAGAGAAAAATGAAAGAAACAACTTTTATCCACTCTAAAATATTGCGTGCGGCTACTATATATATAGATGGGAAATTACACGATGTGTAATTGTAATTCACATCATGTAATGTTGATCCAAGTTTTCTCTATGAATTTTGAATCTATATGTATCTCGTGCGAATCTCGTCTGTGATTTGGAACTTTGACTCCTTTTACGATGTGTAACAACATATCACATCATGAAACTTCCTTCAACTAGATCATTTTGAGAGGGAAATATGATTTTAATTCCACATGTCATGGACTGGTGATTCACATTATGCAAGGATGCTTCACATCATGTAATGATGATTCATGTCATGAAACATTCCACAGATTTGAAATTCTTCATGACATGGCTTCACAACTTCCATCATGTGGTGAAATGATATTGCACATTGTGTAATGAGGTTTCACGATGTTTAATAGCCAATTTTTCTCCTTTTCTACATTTTTTTCCTTTGAACCTTGAAATCCTAATTCTTGCAATAAACAAAACATACCAAGTTCATTATCAAGTAAATCATTGAAAATCCTTAATAAAATGACAAAGAAAATGTATATATGATTCCAGATTATCAATTATGACTTTGAATTCTCATATAATCTAGGAAAGGGAATTGTTGTAGCCAATGCGCTGAGCAGGAAGTCATGTAGTGATTCCATGCATGAATCTGGGAATTCTTGGAGAGTGATGGAAGAACTCTTAGTGATGCATCTAGATATTGGAGATGTTGGAGGTATAGGTTGTCTTTTCTAGAAGATAGTGGAGTCATATTTGGTGTAGTAGGTGGAGGAGTCCCAATTGGTGGATTCTGAGGTAGAGGACTGGAGAGACTCAGTTATTTTTAATGATTCCCTTGATGGTTGGTATGAGGATGGAAAACAATGGGTGTTGTTTCAGGGAAGTCTTTTTATTCCTTTAGTGATGTGTGAGATGGTTCTCCGTGAGTTCTGTAGTTCGCCTTTGATGGTACATCCCGATGTGACAAATATGTACCGATCTTTGAGAGGTCTGTTTTGGTGGATTGACTTAAAGCACGTAGTTGCAGAGTTTGCTTCTCAATGTTTGGTCATCCAAAAGGTGAAGTTCAAGCATAATGTTCCTGGTGTGTTTCTCCAGCCATTAGATATTCCCCATTGGAAGTGGGAGGACATCTCGATGGAATTAGTTACCAGTTTACCTTGAGATCATGGAGGAAATGATGCTATATGGTTGATAGTGGATTGTTCGATAAAATAATCCCTCTTTATAGTGATCAGGGGGTCAAGATAAATGTAGATTTTTTCAAGGTAGTATCTAGAGGATGTAGTGTGACTCCGTGAAGTCTTTAGGATGATCATTTCAGATTGAGATCCTCGTTTTACCTCTAGGGTGTTGAGAGGTCTCCATCATGCTTTTGGTTCTCAGTTATGCCTTAGCACATATTTTCATCCATAGATGGATGTATAGACTGAGTGGTCTATCTAGATTCTTGAAGACATGTTTCAATCTTGTGTCCTAGATTTTGGAGGTTTGTGGATGAGGTAACTAACCTTATTCAAGTTTGATTACAATAATAGTCCCCACTCCACCATTAGTATAGAACTGTTTAAAGATTTGTACAGCTGGCCTTGTTGTTCTCTATTGTGTTTGACCGAGGTTGGACAGGTTGTAATTGTCGGGCCGGAACTGGTACAGAATATGACATAGATGGTTCAGGTAATTCGGTAGAGGATGAAAGTATCCATAAATCCTATGTTGATCATATGAGGAGACCTATTGAATTCAATGTGAGATATCATGTGCCCCTGAAGGTGACTCCTCATCATGAGAAGTGAAGGTTTGGTCATGGGAGTAAGCTTTCTCCCTAATTTGTTGGTCCCTTCAAGGTGTTGTCTTATATTGGAGTCATGAATTATCAGATAGAACTTCCCCTACTGATGAGAAGGATAAATGATGTTTTTCACATGTCATTGCTCCGTCTTTATCTTCATGATGACTCTCGTGTCAGCAATTGGGGTGAGATCGATGTTGATGATGATACAACCATCAAGGAGAAGCATATGGAGATCTAGGACTGCCAGGAGAGGGTGTTGTGTGGGCATGATATTCCATTGGTTCATGTCTTTTGGTAGCATGGTAGTGTGGAGGAGATTACCTGAGAATGTAAGTCACAGATGTGCACTCAGTACCCCGAGTTGTTTATTGTTTAACTCTTTTCTTGTAATGTTGTTATTTTGTAGATTTTTATCCTTTGGTTTATGATATGGTTTCCTCTTATTTCTTATTGTATATTTTTTCTCATTTGAGTGGTATCTCCCCCTTGAGATTGTTTAGGAGCTAGTTTTAGTTGATTTGTGGTTTTTCGATTGTTCTTCTAATGAGGTGGTTTATCTCCTGTGGCGGCAAGACCTTTGAGAGGTATCTCATGGGGTGGCTGTTCGGACAACCCCTTTTCATTTTCTCTCCGGTTTGGTTTTGGATTCTCAAGGATGATAATTTTTTGAGAAGTATCTGATGTAAGGGCCTAGATCCATATGGTCTAACCCATTGTGACTTTTTTGAGGATAGTGATTCTTGGAGGAGGCTTAGAAGAAGTTTGGGGGAGTTTGGCTATAAAAAGATGGAAACATGGAGATTACATGTCGTGTAAGTGTGGTTCATGACTTGTGCAAAGAAATTTCACAATGTGTAAGTTTTTAGGATTAAATAATAAAAAGGTGATGCATTTTTCAGAATAAACTTAATCCCGAGGATTACATGACATGAAAGGGTATCACACATCATGTAATTCCCATATTTTGTACATCTTTAAATGTTTTAGTCGCTCGGGTTTTTCTCCACACACTATGGCTACAAGATCTCTATCTCTCTTTCATTCTAGGAAATAAAATAGCCCCCCCTAGTGTTTTGAGATTCCTTTAATTGGAATCAATCCTTGGGCTTTCGTCTTCGATCTGTGGTGACCTATATTGATCTATGGTGCTTTATTCCTTCATTTTCTAGAAGTTTCTCCCCGTTTGATCTTGTTTCCTCCTATATCTTCTCTCCATGCTATGGAGTTTGATCTATATTGTTTCTAATAGATTTTTATTGGTTTTTGTTGATGAGTTTGTGCTGCGGAATCCCCAGATAGATGCAGTTCTTACATGAGAGGTTACTAGAGATCAGTAACATGGTCCTTTCTCATGCCAATAACATCAACATCTTTTGAGGTGGTTGATTTGTTACTTATCTTACTTTATTTATGTACAATTGTAAATTGATCATACTTTAGACCTTTGGATAGTAATGAAATAAATCTAATAAATATTTAACTAGATTAAAGAAATTGGATAGCAATCGGGACAAGCCTACGCATGCACGAGAAAGCCTAGCCGAACATCCATGCGAAGATGGAGAGCTAATTTCACGATGAAGATGATAGGGAGGAGTAGTTCCAAGTAGTTAGTCTGGGTTGTATGTAATATTTGAAGCCTACAGGCAATGAATTCTTCGAAGGCCTACGGGCCATGTAATACTTACACCTACGGGCCTTGTAAGGCTTCCACCTCACCCCTTGAAAAGTGGATTATCAAAATCAATAAAAAATGAAGGCCTTCGGGCCATTAGAGGATAGCGATCACATGTTGATGTTGTTGTTGTTTTGTACTGTGATATCAGTTTGCCTCTTTATTTTCTAGATAATGTGATATCTATATTGTATGCTTTGTTAGCATGTTTTTCTTGATGGGAATTTTTAAAGAACATAAATTTTAAATTAATTGATAATTAATTAGCTACATATTAAAGAGGCATGTTTAATGAATCTGGTTATTGTTGTAATATGATGATAATCAAATTGATGTGGTTACGCATGTTAATTGAAAATGAAATATTACACTTAACTAATGGAATTGATAAATAATGTAAATCATGTTTATGCTTGTGGATAATAATTGAAAAGGTATGATAAATTTGAATGGTTGGATGCTTGAAAGCATGTTTAAATTAATTGTTAAATTAATTTAGTATCTTGTTATAGCTTGATGCCTTAGGTTTCCTTGGAACCTGTTAATAAATGAATTTTTTAATTAAATATGGAATAAGAACCAATTATATGATAAAAATAATTTTATAGGGCCTGATTTGCCTATTTTCTTGCGAAGGATGAGTGCCTTGTTTTGGATACATGAGAGCTTATTTGCATGAGAAGACTGAATGCCTTGTTTTGAGGGCCAAGTTTCCCTATATATTTATTGTTTGTTCCTACTACTTTATGATGTGCTATGGATACAATCATTGTGATATGAGCCTAATGCAGATGAGCCTAGAGTGTGATGTGATATGGTCTAAGGAGGTCTAGATGTGATGTGAGCCTGGGATGGCTGTTGTGATATATGGGTGGGGAGTCCCAGATGATGTGGTAGTAGATGATGCTTGTAATGGCGAGATGCATCAGTATATGCATGTGGGTGTCAAGGATAGAACTGAAGGTGATCGAACAGGTTAAATATGGGATTAACCATTGATGAGATGTTGATAGTTAGTATGATCTCTTGAATCTATTTAAATGGTTGATGGTTGGGTTTATTATTTATCTGTATTCCTTTACCACTACTTGAGGTAGTTGAATGAGCTTGGTTGTATGTTTCTTCTTGGGGGTATATTAGGGTGGTTATCCTAGAGTACTTGGATATAAAATGATGTTAATAATGAATAAATATTAACCCATGGGGTTGGTTGAGTATGGAATGCAAATGATTAAAAGATGTTGATCTTGATAAACCAAGTCCTTGATTTGGATTATGCCTGGTGGGTATGGAATTTCTTCTAATGATGTAATGTAATGTAATGTGGAATAATGTTGATGGTTAATTAATGGATAATAAATTAATTAAAGTAAGGTAATGCTAAAAATAAAGGAAAGGAAGTAATTTAAAGTAGCTCTTTTATATGATTGTGTGATTATAGGATATATACTCTTGGTAGTGGAAACCGAGAGTCCGAGTGATGTTAACTGCAGTTGAGTCTAATAATAGGTTATGTCCATAGTGTGCACTAGTACAAAAAGATGATTCAATGTTAGTTTTTTTTTCAATTTAGATGTCATTTTTAACCAAAATCCATACAGGTTATCTAAAAAAAATAAGGTTTTCAACATCATTTTAAAAACTGACACTGAAAATAATTTTTGGTTTGATTTTCGGCATCAGTTTTTAGAGGAAACCGATGATGAAAAGTGTTTTCAGTTTTATTTTCAGTGTCTACTTCCTCTAAAAACTGATGTTAAAAATCATTTTTGAGTTTATTTTAATGATTCAGCATCAGTTTCTATAAAAACTGAATTCAGAAGTTAAAAAAATAGAAATATTTAAATATTACATCCCCATAATAATCAAAATCCATGTAATAAAAAACTAGTATATATAAATCAAACATCATGTAACATTTACTAAAAATCTACAAAAAATATATACTTTTATCTAGTTAATCAAAAAATTATCTACGTATTTGTATTTTAGAGTAAAATTAAAAAAAATACATACCTAAAATTTACAACATGATGATTTTTGGTTATTGTTGAATCATTATATTCAAACACTTATTATAACAAAATAATTATAAGTTTTTTGAACATATTTTATTAGTAAAATGTAATAGTAATCATAAACATAAGAATATACATACCTTAAATCACAATCATACTAAAGAATTAGTTCACAAACAACGATCGAAGATGGTTAAGATCTTCTTGCATGTAAGAATCGACATCATTAAACATCTACAATGACATTTAATGATATAAGATTAACAAACATAATACTATGGAATAAAATATAAAATAATTAATATGACTAACCTCATCATAATCATTTGTTACCCCAATTGTGATTATCTCATAAATGAATCTTATAACATAATAACCGCATTCGACATATCCTTGTTGATGATGACATTGAAATTAATAAAATAGTAAATTGATAATAAAAACCAATATATATACATATATATATATATATATATATTCAAAAATCATAATAAAATCTAATATAAAAAATAATTACCTTTACTTTCACATATTTGATTGCATTTGGCTTCTGTATTGAAAAGTGATCTTTGTTAAATTTTTCCAATACCTACATTTTCATACATACAAACTAATAGTACATGTATAAAAAATTATAATTAAACATAATGAGAATATAACAAACAAAAAAACTTTTCTAAAAAGGTGAAAATATTTCTACGAACACCACTTAACAAAGAGAAAAACCAATATAATGTGTTTTCATTTTGGTAGAACACCTAACATCCAATGCCCCCTACAATATAAAAAGTTCACAATTAATTACATTATAATGAACATTAGTTCACAATTATGTTTCAGCTCTTACCCATCAAGAAATGGCATAAACCAACACCCAATATTCATCATTGATAACCTCTCCCATATATATGCCACTTTATTTTTAGTTGACACATATTGCACATCTGTTGAAATATATTCTGGATCTATGAAACCATAAACACTTGTGATATCATTTTGAAAAAGTATCATGTGTAGATACCTAATTAAAAAAGTAATATAGTTAGTCAATTTAAATCATATTTAATTAAAAAAATAAAAATTGAAAGGTCAATTTACTTACATGGAAAACAATTGTAACACATTCATGGTGAGCTCTTTAAACTCAATTAGATCTATGATGTATTTGAATAATGTTCTCAATGGATAGCCTCTTACACATATATCAGATGACATATGAAACTCATAGATACTAGCTAAGGAAGAAGAAACCTAATATAATATTTCTGTCCCCTTAGAAATATCTGAATTATCTATAGTTGTTTGTTCCTGAACCTTTTGTTTTATTTGTGCCATTTATTTGGATTTCAAATACTCCTATATATGTTAAATTTTAGAAAAAATTATAAGTAATTTTCAATTAGATGTAATTAATATTTAAAAAAACACATACCTCATATGAAATATGATCAAGAAGGCTAGATGGACAAAGTAAAAAATGACCCATACAATCCCCAACTCTGGTAATCTTTATGGTAGGGAATGGTAGTAGACCAGTAGGATCAATAATATCAGGTATCAATACTCTAACCAGACCCATATGAATAGGTCAGTGATGTACAGAATCCCCCCAAAATACACAACTACAAATGCTACAATATGTGCATTAGGATTTCCTATATACAACTCACAGTATAAGGTTGGGTCTGAGTGAGGAGGTGTAGGATCTGAGAAGGAAGGCTGGGAAGGCTAGGCGGGCTAGGAAGGCTACACAAATTGTGACTATATTGTTATTTTTTCTAACATAGATTACTGCATAGCTTCTTGAATTTGATCACCTATGGAATCTTTCATATCTTTCAGCTAAGCTTTTAAGAATTCAATTTCTGGGTCTCTTGATTGTTTAATTTAATGATTTTTTTTTCAAATACTAACACCCACCTCATATCCTCTTATGTAGATGGGGTGTTCTGGATTTCCTAATGCAGTGGCTAAGATGTCCATCCTTCCCTTTGGGATAAAAGTTCCCTATGTCGATAGCTCCTGAAGTTCATCCTAAAATGAAAAAAAGGAAATGGCATATTAATGTTTTTAATTTATAAATTACCAAAATTCATGGAAAATAATAATTATTTACTTATAATTCTTTCATCTAATTCTTTATCTTTCTCTGCAAGATACTTTTCATTTTTTCTTATTCTCGCTCTTTTCCTTTTCTCATGGTGGGTGGGTAGAGATGGAGGAATAAATTGGACCACATCAGAACCACTAGTGGAGTGAGCTCTTAGTGATTCAAACTTTTCCTCAATCATTTTTTCTCCAATAAATGATACCCTCCACATGATAAAGTATGAGGGTAAACATTCTGCAACTAAATTTCTTGATGGGATTTCATGGAGGCCTGTTATATAAAATTTAAACTAATAAGTAAAGGTATATATATAATAAATTTTATAATACAATACAATATAATTATCATACCTGAAATGTTTCATCATGTCAGGTGGAAACAAATTTCTTCCATGTATCTTCATTTAAAAACGGATACTTGATGAATGAGCTTTCATGTTGTCTCTTTACAAACACATAATTTTTTGTCAACTTCATTTTGAAATCCCTCCATCAAACCACCACTAAAGTAAGGCATCTTTTCTTAACTACTTTTGTTTCTTCAACATTGAATGTCATCTATAGTTTCATAACATAAATATTAGTGATTTGAAATATGTCATATTTTAAAAATGAGATAAAATAAATCAATTGATATATTTTACCTTCACGACCTCCAAAACCTGATCTATCATCATCTTGTTGACAGACTTCCAATCAGGATATAAAATTCTTATCCCGCAATGGATCTGCATGCTGATATAGCTAATAAATTGTGTTTCATTCAGGCTAGTTGCATTATTATTATCATCAAAACAAATTTTTAATTGCTCCTCTCCATGAGAAAGTGACAGTTTTGGTAAACCTGTAATGACACGTTAACCAACTCGAGGATTCAATTTCTGAATACTAAATGTAGAAGAATCCCCGGTTGAAGTCTCGACAGTAGGGATGTAATTATTATTTTTTAAATTATAAGTTATCTTTCATTAGAAAATTATATTACTAGATATTTAATAACATGAAAAAAGATAAATACCTTGGTAGAAGTTCATTTATATTTGTATTTGTATCTATCATTGTAATGGGAAAATTTAGTGAAATTATTATGTACCTGAATATTATTAGACAAATTAGTAATTAGAAAACATGAAAATAGAAACATGTAAGTAAAAAAGTTGCACACATGTGTAAATTTTTTAAAAAATAATGTTATGATTTTTTACCAAAAAAATATGCAAGGTGAACAATTAAATATAAACATTACTTATAAAAATACATAACCATTTAAATATTTAAATATCAATGTTTGAAAATGTTTTCTCATATGCGTAAACTAAACCAAAATATAATAATGCACATCATTTGTTTTAAAGAAAAAATGTTAAACCATAACCATGGAATATCAAAATTTAACACAAAAAATCAAATAAATAATCAAATATATATAATTAAATATCAAATAGTTATTAAATAATACAGTTTTTACACATTTAAATTTCAAAAAATCTATATAAAGTTAATAATTACCAGATTAATTAGGAGAGTAATTTAGTATTTTACCATATCCCTTTAGCATTATCATTTCATATTGCATGCACTATATCTACGTTAAATTCACTATTATCTGAAAATTGTGTAATAGACGAAGAAGCCTGATATAAATCAATAACATCATCATCATTCTCATAATCCAAATGTATTATTTTCCCTTTAAAAATGATGGACTACTAGTCATTTGATGGATCTATGACATAAAATATTTTCTTTTCATGTGTGGGCATGATATATAGTTCCTCATTGCAATTAAATATTTTCAAATCAACCAGTTTAAACACATATTCATAATTTTTAACACCACTATTACTTGCAACTCAATTACACTTAAACACAGTGACTCGAAATTTAATATAATCAATTTCCCATATGTTTTTACGAACTCCAAAATATGTCATTGATGCAAAAATTGAGTTTTTATCTTTCTCACTTGAAAATTAAATGATTCAACGATGATCATTAAACCACTATTTTGAATGATACTATTTTCATACATCTTATTTGTATAAAATGTGTACCCATTAATATCAAAACTAGACCATGTAATCTCATTAAAAATAGCCCATACCAACCATTTTAATGTTTCTGATGTAGATATATCTATGATGACTTTCTCTTTAAACCATGAAATAAATGTATTTTTATTATTAATCATCAACCACTTTTTATTTATTTTTGGATATCGAAACTTTAATTCTATAATATGTGATGAGATATATGATTAAACCTCATCTGTGTTGTTCAAAATGTATAAACGTACCTGCATCACTTTATCAAATGGAATGATCTTTACCTTTATGCCATGAATCCCTCTAACTTAACTATAAACAGTCTTATATCGAGATATAGGGAGACCAATATGCTCCACTTCATAAAAATAATCAGTACAAAACTCAATCACCTATTTTGATACATATTTATAAATAATAGAGGCCTTTGGTCGATAATCATTTTTAACATATCCCTTAAAAATTTTCATATATCTTTCAAAAGGATACATACATCGTAAATAAATAGTCCCAAATTTTCTTATCTCGTGTACCAAATTAATTAAAAGAGGAACCATTATATCCAAAAACATAGGTGGGAAATACATTTCTAGTTGAAAAAGAATAAGATCTGCTTTATTCTCCAACACTTCTAACAAATTTGGATCAAATACTTTTCTACAAATGGATTTGAAAAAATTACATAACCTGATGATAGTCTTTATGAAAGTTGTCGAAAATATACCACGTAGTGAGATTGGTATAAGTTATTACATCAATACATGAAAATCATGATATTTCATACCTATTAATTTACAATCCTTCAATGACACCGAATTATTCATATTTGAAGAATAAACACTAGGTACTTTAATACCATGAAGACACTGACAAAAATTCATCTTCTCAATCTTGCTTAATGTGTGACAAGATGGAGGTAAATATGTTTTGTTTCCCTTTATAGCTGAAGCTAACTCCAAATGTATTCCAATTGATATCAAGTCCAATTTAGCATGAAATCCATCTTTTTTCGTTTTCTTTTATGTCTAACAAAGTTCGAATCAAACTGTCACATATGTTTTTCTCAACATGCATAACATCAATGTTATGTTTTAACTCTAAATATCTCCAATAAGGTAGTTCAAAAAAGATAGATTGTTTATTCTAGATATTTTTTTAAAGACCATAACTTCTTTTCTTTCCAAATTTCAAGTCAATATTTTTCACCCTTTCATAATATTCTTCAACTAATAGTGGTCGAGGGGGAAGGTTTTATTCTTGTAAACCATTGAATTCTTTTTTAAGTCTATGATAAGGATGATAAATTGGAAAAAAATCTTTAATGTCCCATATACAATGTCTTTCTTCCATTATGCAATTGATAATACAAAGTCTCTTCTTCACAAATTGGACATGCTTTATATCCCTTAACATTGTATTTAGATAAGTTTCCATATGCATGAAATTTGTTTATAGTGAACATTATCATAACATGCAAAAGAAAATACCCTTTCTTGTATGCATCAAAAACTTTAACACATGTCTCCCATAGCAGTTTCAAATTATCAATCAATGGTGAAAGATACACATCAATATCAATACCTGGTTGTTTTGGTCCTAAAATCATCAAGCTTGACATAACATATTTTTTCTTCATACATAGATGTGGGTACAAGTTGTAAACTACCAAAAAAACAATCCATGAACTATGTTGGCTAATTACACTCCGATATGGATTCATTCCATCAATACACAATCCCATTCTGAGATTTCTAAATTCACTTCCAAAATCAAAAAATTGTTTATCAAGTCTCTTCCACTGTGGTGAATCAGCAGGGTGACGTAAATTGACATCAGATATGCACTCATCTAAATGCCATCTTAACCTTTTTGTGTCAATTGAATTTTCAAAAAGACGCTTCAAACGATGAATTATTAGAAGGTACCAAATTTCTTTAGCAGGAGATGTGAATCTAGTACCTAAGAATGAATCATAGTTGAATTATTAGAATTTTATGAAATAATTATTGGATGATATCATTAGAAAGTAAAAAATTTATTTTTCATGAGGTTAGATGTCATTACTTGAGAAAGAATTTGAGTTGACCTTTACATCCATCTTATAGCATGATGTCCCGTATGTAGGACAGCTTGATAAATATTCATATTATTTTCTATACAACACACAATCATTGGGGAAATCATGTATCTTTTTATACCCCAATCCTATTGGGCATAATATTTTATTTTCCTCATAATTGGAATATGGAAGCTCATTGACTTATGGAAGTAGATATTTTAAAATCTCAAGTAAGTTGGATAAACATTTATCACTCCACCCATTTCTTGCTTTCAGGTTAACTAACCTCAAAACTACTGATAACACTTTATTTTTACTACAACCTGAGAATAATGGTTTCTCAGAATCTTCATATAATCGTTCAATAGTTGATATTTTCTCAATGGTTTCAACACTTAAATCATGAATTAATTATTTAATACCATCCTCTGCCTCATTATGAATATTTTCATCAACATTAGATGTTGAATTTTTAGTTCTTTCACCATGCCATATCCAAAGTGTATAATTAGGGCTAAAATCATAACAAATGAGATGATCCTTGATTTCTATGGAGGTTAACTTTATCATATTCAAACACTTCACACATTAACATAAAATAAAATCAATGTTTTGAAGATTTCATTTAGCAAATTCTAAGAATTCATCACCTCATTTTTCATATTCACTAGTGGTTCTTCATAAATTTATCCAATTAAGACCCATTCAATACCTAATATCACAATATAATTGGTGAATATATTAAAACATATAAAAATTTAAATATATATATATATGTATATAAATAGATAGATTTTAAACAGAAATACATTTAATAAAAACTATTTATAATCAGATAAGAAACATCATATATAAAACACATTTACAAATAGTAAACTTTTTATTTTCATATTATATACATGTGTTTTATTAATTTTATAATTTAATTATTTTCAATCATTTAACATTTATTAGTTCATTTTACATAGTTTTTACATTAGTTAGGTATTACGTGTGTTAAAAGTATTGAATATTTTATTAATTTAATGGGTGAAAAATACAGAGTCATTACATGTGATGCCCATTTTATTAATGAAGGATGACACTATATACCATTGTTCATTGCATAATATCATGATCATTTGATAATTTCAACAAATAATTTTTTTTCAAAATAAATAAATTTTACAATCACATTTATAAATCACAATAAACTATAAACTAATAATTGAATAACTCAAAAATATAATTAAATGATAAATAATTTATCTTCAAAAATAAAATACAAAACTTACAAAATTTAGAGTTCAACAAGGAAAATGGATCTTTAATCCAAACTTCACTCCCTTTAATGCATTGGAAGAATAAACACTGCAATATCTATACAAAAATGATTGTAAAAATGAACAATAAAGATAAAAAAATATATAATCAAACCATGGTTGAATATTGGTCAAAAATAGTTTTATAAGAAAAAAAATAATTCGGTGGATGATGAAATAATGTAGAGGATGAAGAATGGATACCAAAGATCATGAATATAGAATAAAATCAACAAAAATGGCCATTGGTCATCACCGGGTCGCCTTTGGAGTCATTGCGATTTGGGAATGAGTCTTTGCGAGTTAGGAGAGAGAGGTTTTGTAGATCAAAAAAAATGTAGGTTTCCCAATCCCAAATAATTTTAAAAAGGTTTTTGGAATTAGTTATTAGAAAACTCAGTGTTGAAGAGTCTGAGAAAGAAATGTTTTGGCATCAGTTTTTGTGAAAACATAGGAAAAAAATTATGTATGGCATTAGTTTTTAGTAAAACTGATGCCAAAAACCCCCCGCACATAATTTTTTACATCAGTTTATAAAAAAGTACATCATTTCTCTGATGTTAAAGCCGCTATTTCCACTATTGGTGGTTGTGATATATATTATATCATGTATATTTTGTGATTTCATACGTTTACCCACCCACGTTGGTTAGGGAAACTTCCACCTAGTAGAATCTAGGAGGGTGTTTTCCCCAACATCCTGATGGGATGATGGATGGGTGACTACCACCTCTGGCCCTACTCTCTTCTCTTGGTAGTTACTTGTGATGGTATGCATGACAATTAGTTTTCCCATATATGTGTATAGAGGGGTGTAATGACTTGTGGTTATTTTACACACATGTATTACCAGTTATAGTATCATAATGATTATTATAAGTATGATGTGTATATGATGTGATGTTTTGAGGTACTTACTTGGTGTATGGGTTGTAATAGCTTGAAGTATAATACCAAGTGTTTGATATAGATCATAAAGGATATAGTGTCTTATAGAAACTAATTGGTTTCTATATTTGGTTATGTGGATGGGATGGTGTAGATATGTGATGCACGGGGTTTATGTTGTGATGCCTTTACTAGGTTTCTTTGGGCTGGCTTGATTTTGGAGAGAGATTCTCAGAACGTGCAATGTTGGAGCAGAGCGAAAAACTAGTGGGGAAGCAGGGAAAGGGTACCCTTTATGTTTTAATATTATATTATATTCTCTCTTGTATGCGATACTTGGTGAGATTTATCTATGGTGAGGGTGAGAACTTTGTATACCTGTTTATGCGATGAGTTAGTTTCACCGCAGTTCACTATTCTTTAACATGATTTTTTATCTTTTGCATGAGAGGCTCCAAGGAGGATCCTACTGAGTATAATATTATGCTCACCCTATGTATATATAAACTATTTTTCAAGTTAGTTAAAGTAGGTTGGAGATTGGGATGGATATTACTAGATCAGGGTTTAACAGGATCTATTTGGGATTCGTGGTTGTTGTCGTCTTTACCTTTTTGGTACTTATAATTTCTCTTTCAGTTTTTTAGTATTGTATGACATTTCATGTTAGCATTTGGGTTTTCTTGTATATGTGTGTGTATGTGTGTGTGTGTCTGAGTAGGTGTTTGTTGTTTTATTCTTCATATCTCTCTCTTCCAAGTGTTTCTCTTAGACGGTAATGTCTCCCATATGCAAGTTTATTATACCATCGGTGCTAGTCACCAAACCAGGGCCTACTGGAGGTGGTACTTGGGCAGTCATCATCTCTCTCCCCTCATTGTGGAATCTTTGTAGGGAGGGGTTCATGACATACTCGATAACATTATTTTGGTACTCAAACTCAACTCGATGAGGTACTCGAGTAGCTCAATCTCGAGATTGAATAAAAATATGAGTCAAAGTCCATTTTTTTGTGAGAACCACTGTATAATTTACACTCCAAGTCTCAAAACATACCATATACAACAAAAAAAGGCTCCCAAAATCCATTATTTTTAGTATTGACAACAAGTATGCATAGTATCATCAAAAAAATATCTCAAAGTAGTAGAGCATGTGATATCTCCCCCAACCATCAATTTTGATTAAGCTAATAGATTATCTTATTACTCCGACCCTTACTATCCACCCAATGGAAATAAAACATCATTCAATTCCCACACATAGCATGTAAAATAGAGAGAATAAGGATCCCCTACCTCAAATAAAGATATATGATCATGTTGTACACCACAGGGTAAAGAAGAAATAGCTGAAAACCACAATTTCATGCAGAAACCTTGGATCAACCTACACTATAGAAAATCATTATAAAAAACACAGTCCAAACTCACACCCAAACAAAGAAACATCACCACAATGGATCTACAAGAGAAAATGGAAATAAAATATAGGGAAAGGAAGAATGGATTACCACTGAATACCAGAACACCAACAATAGAACCCATAGATTGAATTAAAGGAAGATATGATGGAATATCTCCCAGAACCACTGGGTTTCACAACAAAATAAAGAGGGAATGAAGGTAGAATGGCTAGAATAGTCCAAGCCTCACATTTTATAAAGGGTGTAAATTTCCCTATTCAGAACATAAAATATATATTTACATTGTAAAATCCATGAGTCTGCAAAACTTATTCCATAAAACCAACCTTTAGGTCATAAATCCCTTTTCCACCGAAAAACATGTCGCCTCGGGCTTTAAAATATTTATGCTATAAACTTCTATTTTACAAAATAAACTCATTTCATGTGGTATTCCACCATAAAACACAATCTATAAACCACTGGCTTCTCAATATGTAGAACATATACGTACACTGTAAACTCATATTTTACGGTATAAAAGGTCTGTTTCAGTTCTATAGTAGCTCCAACTCCACTGAACCTCCTTTAGCTTCCTCCGAGCACTCTCCAACCACAAAACCTAAAATTTAATAGATTGGGGAAGAACGGAATATTAAATTTACTATAATAGATATATTATAATGATTTATGAAGTTTAAATTTTATTTCATGAATACTTTAGTCTTTATCCTAGAATATAAAATTTATAACAAACTTTTTTTAAATGATTTTCAACCTATGAAGGATGTTTTCTTAATTAATGTGTAAAATATTGATGAATCCTATAAAGAACCAAAAAATAAAATTATTTATATATTTATGTCATATTATACTATAAATTAAGTTTTCATAATCATCCATGATATAATTTCATATCATTCTTCAAATAGGCAATCAAACCAACCCAATCTTGAACATGTTTTAACTCGATTGGTGAGTATGGTTAAGGGGTGTTTATTTTGACATAATATCATTACAACATAACCATACTGATATTTTTATGATATTTATCCATATTTGAATATGTTTGGATAAATAATGAAAAACTAAAAGAAAAATGAAGAAATGATTCTTTATGGAGGTGGTAGTCCGCACAATGCATGATTAGAATTTTAGTTTCTCATCTAATGAGGGGTGGATTTGGATTGTAAGTGATCATTTCAAAATAATAAATAAATTATATAAATCACATTTATTCAAAAATTTCATCATTAGGCTTATCCATGAGATGTGGTGATGAGAAACCAAAAACATCGCTTCGGGGAGGTGGTAATCCACGCACATGCACTAACGATGGTTTTGATTTTTCATAGTATATGGAAGAGAATAAATAGTGCTTGTGATGTTATTATAATAATATCTCAACACGCAAATTATTATGAGGTTTTTATTATTCTATGGTTACCGTTGGTTTAGAAAATAAAGAATAAGAAAGAAATGTTAAGAAAGATGTGATACCTACATTGAGACCTTGAACTTCCACTTGATAAAGGCCTTAGATTTGAAAGGATTAAGACAATTTGTGGTGACCATGTGAATTAGGTAATGTAAAGGAATTAAACTATAGGATATTCGGGTAGGGTGTCAAGGAAATTTTGAAATAAGAGTGGATTATTGTAAGGGTGTAAAGGATCCCTCTTTTATAAGTGAGGAAGGGGGACTTTTCCATGGAAAAAAATGTTAAGAAAGGGGTAAGAATTGAATGGTAAGAAAGTTCGGTGAGTTAGGTGAGAAAATGTTGGTAAGAAATTTATTTAAGACCTTAAAACCTAAAAAATGTTTTCTATAAGTTAAAAGGGTCATTTTAACTGAGGAAAATTCGAGCCACCTTAGATTAGTTATTTAAATATTTATTACTCTTAATTAAATATTAATCATGTCAATTATTTTATTAATAAAAATACCCTTTTTACTAAATTTAAACATGTTGAATATAAATATGGGTTCTATTTATCCTAATTAAATTTCTAATTAGGATAAAATTAATTTTAAAATCAAAACATATAATGTGTTGAAAAACTGTTTTTCTAAAAAAAATCATTTTAATCATTAAGTGTTCTTGAACTTATTTAGCATTGATTTTCATTAAATTAGTGTTAATTAATTTTTATATATATTTTAAACATCAAATTATTATTTTAATTTTAAAAATACACAGTATTTAGAAAAGTATTATTCTTTGAAAAATAATCGTTTTACCACAGTATCTAATATTTACCCAAGGTAACTTAATATTTATGCCTAAAAATGAAGTGGATCGTATTAGATAATTTGGAACCAATAATATTAAATATAAAATCTATTTCATTTGATTCAATTGATAAAAAAAATAATTTTAAAATACTAACATATATTGTATTTAAAATAATTTTTGAGAAAATATTACTTATGTTCTAAAATATCAGATATAGGTTTATAATTCAGACATGATATTAAAAAATATATAATTTTACTTAAAAGATAAAAATTTGGTTAATAAAAAGGTTTCCTATGTTTTAGGTTATTCTTATATCCATGTGATGTTACATAATCCATGGTATTTTCAAAAATAGTATTTGTACTATTCACCTAAAAATCAATTGCTTTAGAAAATTTCTAAAAAAAACATATTAAGATAATATGACCATGATAAATCCAAAAATGATGTTAATTTTTTCAAATTAACAACCTAAAATTGATAAATTTAACTTTAAAATAAAATCATGAAAAATCATAAAAATAATTTTTTACAGGGAATCATTTTTTGGTATATTAACTAATCTTGTAAAATTAGTGTTAATCCTAAATATATAAAAATTGAAAAAAATAACCATTTTATAAAATACATTTTAAGCATTAAAGTATGTTTTTTGAGTTTCTTAGCTATGTTGATTGAGTTCAATGTTTAAGGAGAATTTTATTTTATTTTGTTCTTATATATATATATATATTCATTTATATATATTTTATAATTTTTTTACCACTATTTATTCCTTCTAATTATAAGCTAGCTTATGTTGGTCTATATTGGTTCGATTTTTGGTATTGCATGTGGAGCAAACCATAAAACGATTTATTTATTTAAGGATAAAAACTCAAGTCATTATATTATACTCCCCTTAAATAATTTCAATGCTCATAATTTAATTATCATTTAATTTAGTGAATAGATAAAGGTGGTGAAAATATTGACATGCCTCAATATATGATACTTAATATCATATGGAAAACTAGAAAACACTTATTTTCCCTAAGCATTTCAAGGATAACTAGGTATTATCACACATGCGAAGGATTCAGTTTTCTTATTTGATAATTTAGAGTTATCCTTGAACTAATAGATGGTTGAAGTTGATTTAGAATGTTTTTTATTATATATTATAGAAATTAATGTGGATTTAATGTAAATATATCCATTCTATTTCAAAAACTGAATCAATTTTTTTAAGGGAGGATATTATGATTTTTGTAAAGTTTATTTCTAAAAACATAATAATTGTACCCCTAAATGTCTTCCTTAAAATGAAAATAACTGAGGGTGGTGACTTTATGTTCTTAGAAAACATCCTAGATAAAATAGGGTTTACAAAACTAGAATACACCCACTAATTCAGGTTGGAGGGTAAGTGAAGCTAAATTACCACTATCCTCTTCATTGATAGTGATTGCATAGGTTCTCCCTTGCTCCCTGGATCTAGGAGGTTGTGTATTCCTACTATCCTCATAAATCCTTGGATTATGGCATTGACTTGGATATTTTATGAGTTATCTACAAATAATACATTGAACTGTTAGTGGTTCCCTTGGATGAGTTCTAATTTTTTCCATTTTTTTAACCGAACTCTTCATTTTCCCTAGATGGTTTGATACTTGATGTACTTATTTATTACAAGTAAGGAATCTTCTATCCCCATTTAAGAAATTACCTTGATGATTATTCCCACATTTTTTACTTTCAAGTGGTTGAATATCCTTTCTTTTATCACCTTTATTTCCTGGATTTTCATGAGCCTCATCTTTCTCTTATTTGGTAAACTCATGATTTCAAATATGGTTACATCATTAATCATGTTTTTCAATAGTTTTCTCAATATAGTCACCAATTTTTTATTCTATCTCCCATTACAATGGATTTATTATTGAGGTAATCATCGCATTGTCCTTCACACCCAATGTTAACTCTCTTTCTTTTAGTTTCTACCATCACTAAAACCAAAAAGGGTTGACATTATTTTAAAAACATTAACAATATGGATAAATTATCATAATCCTAAAATGAATTTTACATTAAAAATTATTGTTCTTTTACATTATCATGTAGGCCTATAATACCTTTAGTTCAACCTATATCAATCTTAGTTTAACCTAGGTTACTTTAAAGTTTTTATTGTCTTACATTTCTTAACATAATCCATCAAAATAAATAGGAAATCAATCCATCATATTGGTTTTTAATAAGAATTTGATCAATCAAAACATATCTCTCATGAGTGTCAAACCAGGTTTGTAGTCTTAGGCCCACTCATCTTGTATCAGGATGATGATTGATACAATGCTCAGACAACCCTTTTTAGGGTGATTTCCCCTAGGTTTATCTATGACACAACTACACCCACTTTTAGTATCCAAACAATGATGTATTTCAAGAGAAGATTATCTACTCAATACATTACCAATATTTTATGATATTTTCCTATAATTAGACTAATCTCTAGGGTTTTTACTAAGATTTTCTAAACTAATCCCCGAAATAACTAAACTAATCTCCAAAAATAACTCAACTAATATCCAAAATAACTAAAACCTGCTCTAATACCAACTGAAGTGACTCAATATAAACATGACATAAATAATACATTAATCTCATTATTTAAATAATACATCTCAAAAAAATATGCAAAACCCATAGACCAAAAGGCTACATAAACATCGTAATTTACTATATTTGTGAATATTTTCCAATAATCATGCTCCTCTAGACCCTTTCCTACATATCTCACATCATATAATCATATTCATAACTTGGGGAATGGAAATATAATAAAGGGGTGAGCTCAAATTCTTAGTAAGGAAAAACATATCATAAAGTGTTAGATCATGAACATGAAGGAGTACATAATAATGAATTAAATATATTAATAAGATATCACACAACCATATATGATAATGCTAAAATATGATAAATAAATATAATATCATATCTAAAATGTTAAGGATGTGTAAAAGTTATGACTTGGCTAAAAATACATATCAATAACCAAAAACATGTGAGCGTTATATAAAAGTAAAAAATAAAAGAAAAATAAAGTATAATCATGAAAAAATGGAATAAATTGATAAACTTAAAAATGAAACACAATCATAAACACATTATTTCTTATCATTGTTAACTTGGTTATCCACCAACCCGTCCACTCATAAAATTTTGAGTAGAGAAAAATTTCATCACACTCACCATTTGTGAACCTAGATACTTACAAACTCATTAACATAACATTTTGGAGTGAGATATAGGTCTCACTCAGCTTATAATCCATACATTTGTATGTCACTTGAAAATAAAACATTCATCGTCTCATAAAGAATCCATGTAAAAAATAATGGGTTTCTTAAACCTTTCAAAAACATCACATATCAAGAACTTAAGAAATCATAAGATATCAAAAATCACATTTTCCAAAAGTAATAATATCATAATAAAATATATAAGGTGATCAAAATATATCATCATGAAAGATAAACCTTGGAGGGTAAATAGATGTAAAAATACAAAATTTTTCACAAAACCTTTTAAAACATTAAAGTGAAATTTACTTTCAAATAAATTTTTGTGAAGGTAAATAGTAGAATTTTTGAAAACCTTAATATAAAGAGTTACCAAATAAAACATCTGATCATGAGGTTGAGTACATCAAATTAGTTGTTTAGTTTTTACTATATTTTTTGCAGTATAGCAGGAACCCTAGGCCGTCTCTCAATAGAGCCTTAGATCATTAATTTAACAAAAACGTTTTGATTATGAAACTAAAAGGGAAATGGTATTTTCTAAAAATTGGGGTTTGATGATTTAATAATCCAATAGAAAATGTAAAGTGATAAAACAAAGCAAATTGATTAAGCATGATCAACCCAGAGAATTCTGATGATGCTCATCCTAAATCACTTCAAGAGAAAGGTAATATATCTTTTAATCCCTAGTTTTTATCACCTATAACCATAATGTTTCTGATTTTATACTAGGATACCTCCTAGGGTTTAGTATAAAGCACAAAATGATTCACAGGTTACCTTCGATTATTGGATTATTTGTGTTCGACTTCATAACCGAAGCTCACCAAGGTAACACATGAAGAACTTGATACATTGTTCATGTTTTCATGTTATTTATTTGTGATATCATGAAATAAATTTATGTGTCCTTGAAAATGTTTATGAGAGTTAAATTGACCAATATGAACCACACAAACACCACAATTAAAATAGGGAAGAAGAAATGGTGAGTGGTGTGTGAAACATCACATGAAAGGGTACCCCCAAACATGATCATATGAGTTTGAGAATGACATACCAGCATATATCTCAATTAAATAAAAAGATATTATGATGAAAATAATACAAAAACCTGTAATTTAAAAGACCATTCAAATATTACAAACAAGAATCTCGGGATTTCATCGCATTCCTCCCTGGGTTATCATAAGGAGTTTAGAACTCCATAGAATGGGAAGAAGCCATAGATGTTGAAGTAGAACTTCCCATTGCCTCCAAAACTTCTAGGAATGAGGATAGGACTCCTTTGGGTCTTAAAAATTATAGCACATTTCCCCCTGGTCAAACTTAAAAATGGGGTTCCCAAGGTATTATTTTATAGGCAAAGTGGATGGTGGTTTTGGGCGCCTAGATTTCGAGAAACCAATTGGACCATGGTTTGGGTGGGTAGAGAGCCTTATCTCACTCTGGAGAAAACTAAAAAATATATACACCTCTTGGATATCTCCAAAGATATTTTGGCATCATTTTTCGGCCGGAATCTATAGATATGACTGAAATATAGAACCAACTTTTTGGCTTCAAGAAGATTCAGTTCCTTAGATAGATCAATCTAGTTGGGCCACTAGATGTCCGAATTGGGCTTGGTTTTATTCAAAAAAGTTTTAGCCCAATGAATTTTGGATCATCCTAAAAATTATAAACCTAATTGGATGAACAAATTAGTATCAGATTGTGATTAAGTCCACTAGTATTCTTGGAATCTTGCACATTTTGGTCTATTTTTCTTCAACTTCAACTTGGGCCCTCCAAATCACCTATAACTACAATGAAAACATCAAAACAAGTGAAATTTCCCTTTTTAATAGTGATAGAAATTAAATTATTGAATCAAAGATTAAGTATAATTTTTTATAATAATTATAATTTACAATACAAAATCTGTTTAATACAGTGGTATAAGGGTGAAATAAAATAGTGAATCGTGGTACGATCAACATCCTAGAAAAATAAATAAAGGTTATCAAAAAGGAGAAGTGACAATAATATAAAATATTGTAATTTTAAAATTATATTTAATAAATGATACTTCAAAAAGATAAACTCTTCAAAAAAGGGAAGTGAATATACTTTAAAATATTTTAATTTTAAAAAGTATCTTTAATAATGGAACCTTTAAAAGGAAATAAAAGTTATCAAAATAAAATATATAGTGGATTATAAATCATTTTGTTTTGAAAGTATGGAAAAACCTTTTGAACATTTGGAAATAACCTTATTGAAAACCTATATCATTAAAAAGGATAATGAAACCTTTTTTTGAAATGAAATAAGAAAAATTAAAGGATCTTTATAGATAAAAACAATTTTAGTTTCCACTAAGTAAAGGAGAACATTGGTGGGATGTAAAAATATGGACATAAAAGAAAAAACCATGAAAATTAATGGGAATTATTCTTAACAAAAATGCATTTTAATGAAACATTAAAATCACTGAGGAATAATATTTTGGAGTGAAACATGATTTACCTAAAAAATGGGGTGTAATACATCATAAAATAATCATATGTTATGATAGATCAATTGTTAAAGACAATAGATGAAGAAGAGTAATTATGATCCACAGAAAATATTTGAGTCACAAAGACCCCTTAAAACCTTCGTAACTTTTGAATCAAACCCCCATGAGAGGATGAACAAAGAATAAAACATTGGACATCATGAAATATAATTAAATCACAATATGAAATTATAATTTTTTAGTATTTACAGAATCAAAAATGAAACATGATATATAGCATAAACATGTCTCAAGGTATTCAAATTTGAAACAAAGAAACCCTTATGAATATCACAATCTTTGAAGTAATGATCATTTGGAAAGGAATTAATTAGAATGAATTGTAAACCCAGATAAATGAAAGTGGAGATAAAATCATAAATTCATGGGATGAAATAATTCAACTTAGAATAATTGGGTTCAAGAATAACCATTATAACTAAAATAAAGGAAAATGAGTTATGAAAAACCCTAACAAGTTATAAACATTCTAATAAAAACACCTTGAAAGAAAGAGATATTAAATTTGGAGTTCAAATATCATTAAAAAAATAATACATGACATTAAATATCCAAATTTTGGTATATACACCATTTAAAAGAAATTAGGTGTATAAAATAACACGTGTCTCAAATAAGGGAGTTTTGATATGAAACTCTTAGCTTGTTTCTCCACTTAATTGAATGTGTTATAACATCATGTAAAAAAAATAACTCTATTAATATAAAATTTTATAACTATATTCATACCTAACACTATTTTTAATTTTCATTTATAAACATTATCTACATGTATATTAGTTAGTTTTTTCCTAATTTCCCACATCAAGTGTTTAAAGTTTTGACCATTTATAGAAGTTTCATAGGGGAAGTGTTGGTGTTAGTTATTATTACAAATTTAATCATTAAAATTTAATTAATATTACTATAATTGATGAATTATAATTATTTCTGAAGTTTAAATATCATTTCACGAGTAATTTAGTCTTTATCCTAGAAGATGAAATCAACAACAAAAAAAATTTCGGTGATTTTCAACCTACGAAAATTGTTAATTAATGATTTAAATATTGATTTATTTTTTCAAGAACAAAAAAATAATAATTATTTAAATATTTATGTCATATCATATCAAAAAAATAAGTTTTCATAACCATCCATGATATAATTTCATAACATTATTCAAGTAAGCGATCAAACTGGCCCAATCTTAAACACACTTTAACTCGATTAGTGAGTATGGTTAAAGGGATGTTTATTTTGACATAATGTCATTATAATAGAATCATAATGATATTATTTTGATATTTTTATTATGGTGAACTATATTTTAAGATGTTTGAATAAATAATAAAAAACTAAATGAAAAACCAAAAAACAATTCTTCGTGGAGGCGGTAGCATGTACAATACATGATTAGCATTTTCGTTACCCATTAAATGAGAAAGGTGGAGGTGGATAGTAAGAAATCATTTAAGAATTATAAAACCATAATATAAATAATATCTATTCACGAATACCATCATTAGGGTCATCTATTAGAGGTGATGATGAAAATATAAAATCATCACTTCGTGGAAGCAGTAATCCTCACAAACATGCTAATAATGATTATTTTTTTTATAGTAAATGGAAGAGAATAAATTATAGTTTTAATATTATTATAATTACATCTCAACACACTAAGGATGTTGAAGGAAATAATTAGAAAGAAACGTTGAGAAAGATGTGATACCTACGTTGATACCTTGAACTTCCTCTTGATGAATGTCATATATTTGAAGAAGTTGGGATAATTTATGGTGACCAGGGGAATTAGGGAGTGAAAATTACTTATGTAAGAGAGCATATTTGAGTGGGGGTTTATTAAATTTTAAAATAGGAGTGGATTATTGAAAGAGTGGAAGTGATTTTCCTTTTATAAGTGAGGAAGATGGATTTTTCCATTGAAAATAATGTTAAAAGGTATGAATAGAAAGTCTTAAAATTTGCACGAGTTAGATGAAGGGAGGTTGATAAGACATATAAGAAATATTTTAAAACCTAACAAATGTTTTCTATAATGTCTATTGATCGTGTTAATTTAGAAAAATTTGAGCCACCTCTAGATTAGTCAATTAAACACTTATTATTATTTATGAATTAAAAAAACATGTCAATTGTATTTTTATTAAAAATATAAGTGAACCCTTATTTGGACTCCATTTATCCTAATTAAATTTATAAATAAGAGAAAATTAACTTTTAAATCAAAACATATTATGTGTTAAAAACCTATTTTTCGAGAAAAAATATTATTTTAATAATTAGGTGTTCTTAAACTTATGTAACATCGATTACACATTAAATGAGTACTAAATAATTATTATATGTGTGTTTTAATTTAAAATTGATTCATTTCATTTAAAAAATACACAGTATTGGGAAAAGTATTGATCTTTGAAAAATAATTGTTTTATCGGGATAACTAATATTTATCCAAAGTAATTTAGTCTTTATGCCTAAAAAAATTTGTCATCATTATATAATTTAAACCCGCTAATTTTAAATTTTAAATCCATTTCACTTTATTTAATTGATAAAAAATAATTTTAAAATACTAATGTATAATGTATTTGAAACAATTTTTAGAAAATATTACTCATAGGTTTGTATTTCAAACATGATATTTTAAAATATATAATGTTACTTAGAAGACATATAATTGGTTAAAAAAAGTTTTCTATGTTTTAGGTTATTCTTATATCCAAATGATATTACAAAATCCACATCCAAGTGATGTTACAAAAGCCATGGTATTTTCAAAAACAATATTTTACACTATTCATATAAAAATAAATTATTTTAAAAAAAATCCAAAAATACATATTAAGATAATATTACCATGATAAATAAAAAAATGATGTTAATTTTTTGAAATTTAAAACCTAAAATTAATAAATTTAACTTCAAAATTAAATCACAAAATATCATCAAAATAGTTTTTTTGTTATATCAACTATTCTAAAATTAGTTCCATAAACATATCAAAATTGAAAAAAAAATCATTTTATAAAATATGTTTTAAGCTTAAAAATTTATTTTATTAGTTGTTTCACTATACTAATTTTGTTCGATGTTTAATGTGAATTTTGTTTTGTTTTGTTCTTATGTGTGTGTGTGTTCATTTATATATAGTTCATAATTATATTACCACAGTTTATAACTAAAAATCATATGAGTACTTTATGTCGGTTTATATAGTATAATCTTGATACCAAATAATCTCACAATCATGCTACATATGTATTTGAGAAAAATCAAGAGTTGATGTGCTTCGTTGCTTCACAATACGGTGGAAGATGAGTGCTCGGTATGCTCATGAAGTCGCACGGTAGACTATTCAATGTGGTATTGGGATTGAAACTCAATATTTAGATGATGAGCTTAAATATAAATGGGTATTGTCTAGATTGGGCTTCAATGGATCAAACATGGCAACGACAACTTGATATTTTATGTATGTAGTGGCATAATTTGAATGAGCACCAGCACACCTTGTACAAGTTGTCGAAGAAACTTGAACCTAGCTTGACATTTCATCGATAAATTTTTATGCAACACAAAGTAAGAGTACATCGACCTCCATATTTAACTAGACTAATCCAATCTATTGTAGTGAATAATTTTCAGCTTAAAATGATCACATCAGGCCCCTATTGAACCCTGCATTATAGCTAATCTGGACATGAATAGCTACCCATATGTTACCAGCTCACAACAGTGATACCTTGAGCAGCCTAGTTATTCATTTTTAGTGGAACACAAACCTGTTTTGATCCAAAATGTTGAATACCCACTACAAAAAACCCCTTTAGGCCTAAGTCTCGAGTAGTTGTGACCATGAAATGCACCGACCCATCTCCAGCTACGAACTCCCATTCGATCTCAGTACCAAATCTAGACATATGCCAAAACAGGCATGAACCAACCTCTATACTTTAAATCATAGTAAACCCAACATTAATTGGAATAAGAAAATAGTAACAAAATGTAGAATCTCGAAGGAACCTGATTTGCAGAATCTAGCTGCAGTTTCATGGCCACACCGAATGAACCTGGATTTGGCTCCCAAATTTAGACATCTAGACACAACACCATGTGGCATCATGCACAATGATCTTCAACAAGTGAACTTGGCATCCCACCTACTTCACATTCACAACACCAAAACACCACATAACTGTTGGGAAGAAGTAAGAGAAATCATCTGACCCGATTCTCTCCATTTTATCCCCTCAATTAGCAAGGACTATAGGTTCCGGGTGCAGCAGAAGCGCAGTTGGGTCGATACCCAACTTTAAATTTTATCGTGATCAATTATTATTCTGGGATCAATATGATGACGAACACTAGTATCCACAGAATAAAATCAAATATTTAGATAAAGAAAAAATAGGCATGGAACCTAGAGAGAGGATCGACATATTTTTTTATAATTAATTTAATTAAATTAAAGAAATACCTCCAAGGTTTTCTTTCTTCATTGGTGTGTCTGACCAAAGATCTATGGTGAGACATTCATTGCTTTATAGAGATCAAGAGTAGATCTAATCTAGAAGTAATCCACACATGCTCCACGAATCTCTAGACATCACTGAATAAGTCTCCAGGTGCTAACATGGAAGGTCCTTACGCTTGCATCGTCCGCCCTCGATCGCCTTGAGAGCCGCTTCCAAAGCATTCTCTGATTAGGTGGAGGATGGACGCTCTCATTCTTGAGAGAATTATTGGAGAGATAGAAAAGGCTCTCGAGACTTGATAGATTTTTCTCCAAAATATTTTTCACAATCAAAATTGGCTCTCTAGCCTGTGGGTCACCCCTTGGCTAATAAGAGAATAATATGTAACTGGTAATTTAATTCACTAGGTAATAATAAATAATTAGCACAAGTGCTTTACTTATTTTTATTATTCCATTTGAAACCCCCATATCAAATAATAACAGTAATAACATTATTTAAATGATATGTGCTTAGCTTGCAAGTTACAATTAAATATTATTTTAATCAAATAATATTTAATATTATTTTCTCACTGGACCCTTTAACTCAGTCTACCCATCCTCTAAAATATTTATCAGACCTTGAATAATGACTATTTATATATTAAATAAATAAATCTAACTGCATTATTTGTCAATAAATAAATAAAATGTGATCAGGCATACCTGGATAATTATTAAACCATAATAGAGAATAATATTTATTCAACTTTTTAATAAATTATTCAACTGAGATTCCAAATACACTTAGTGTGTGACCCTCTAGGCCTCTTTCTCAGTGGCATTAGGCGAGCCTACCTAAAGTCCAAGGTTAGCATCTATCAACACTCAAAGGCACCCATAGAGAAATAATTTAATACTACAATGACATGAAACCTCATATGAATTCTTACCATGTAATATCATCTTTTATCACAATATCCCGAATCGAGCAGGTTTCATTCCAGTGTCATCAACCTATATGCTTGACAACTCATTCTTTGACTTCCCAAAAATAGAAATTGCCTAGCATACACCATGGACATGGATTTATTTAGGCTATATCATTTCCATCAAAGGGACTGAGATATTTACTTCTGTTAATTAACACAAGGGATAAATCCTTTCTTGCATTATTCATTAATGAAATATTACTCGGGATGCACCCAAAGTATCCTACCTCACTACGAGCATATTTCATCATGGTTTTTTCCAATACATAAAAGTGTTTGGATCATAATATCTATTAATAATAATCTCAAATTCTAAGGACCATTACACACATCCACATATAAGAACATCCAATGACACTTATTTTATGGATTTCCTACTATCAGGTATCATTCTCATAATATCCTATTGGATATTACTAGGGGCTTACAACATGATAAGGTGCCTCAAAGTTATATGAGTCTTCATCCTTGATAGCCTGTATCATTTGTGTACCTTCAAATGATATCATTTATCCATAGAACATTTATTCAAGAATAGTGTCATCTCACTTTCGGGTTCTCATCATAGCAGGGAACTCCTATGACCTTTTAGTGTGATAGCTACTCTTGGGACAGTATCACATGCTATATTACATAGAAGAACAATCATGATGTCTTAAGGAATTTATTAATTTTAAAAACCATGAATATAAGTTTATCATTAAGTACAAAGAATTTGGTTCTATGGCACCAACTCCAACAGACTCTCACTTGCACTAGATACAATTTCTAATAACCTTCAGTCTGGTAGCTCTCACATTATATTCATGCTTCTGTTGAGATATACCTTTAATCAAGGGGTCTTCCACATTCTTCTCTGTGTACACTCTACTCACTACAACTTCACCCGTCTAATGAAAGTACCTCAAAAGTTGATACTTCCAGAGTATGTGATTTGTTCGTTGATGTGACCTTGGATCCTTTGCAAGAGACACTGCTATAGTATTATCACAATACAATGTGATAGGGTCTCTACTTCTAGGCACTACATCAAGATCCTAGACAAAGTTCCAAATCCTGATGGCTTCCTTGGCTGCATCATAAGCTGTTATATATTTGGAATCCACCGTAGAATTAGAAAAAACTAGTTGCTTTGAACTTTTCTAGCTCACAGATCCTCCATTAAGATAGAAAACATATCATGATTGTGACTTTAGATCATTCTAATTTTTTCTTAAAACTAACATCAACATACCCTCTGATGAAAAGATCCTTTTATTCTCCATACACCAAGAACATATCCTTAGTTATTATCATATACTTAAGGATTACCTTAATAGTAGCCCAATATTGTTCTCTTGTATCTGCTTGATATCTTCCTACCATGATCAGTTCCTAGGAAACATCAAGTCTAGTACATAACATTCATACATGATTGATTCTATCGCTGAATCATATGGGATATTACTCATTCTATATTTATACTGTTGTTTCTAGGGACACATTTTCTTATAAAGATTTATTCCATGTGACACTAGAACCAATTCCCTCTTAGATTGTTCAATACTAAATCTCTTTAGTATCTGGTCAATGTATATACTCTAAATTATCCCAAGCAGCCTCTTGTATCTATAAAAAATGATCTTGATCCCTAGAATATAAGCTGATTTGCCTAAGTCTTTCATAGAGAAGCACTTGTTCAATTAGTCCTTAACTGACTATAATACTGGTATGTTGTTTCCAATAAGTAATATGCCATGAACATATACTACTAAGATAATGAACACATTCCCATTAAACCGTTTGTAAACACATGGATCACATTAATTCTTAATAAAACCAAATTCCCTTATGGCTTCATCAAATAGAATATTCTATGACATGGATGCTTGCTTTAATCCATAAATTGATCTCTGCAACTTTAAAACCCTTTTGTAATCTCCTGGTGTCACAAAAACTTCTGGTTGTGTCATATAGACATCTTCCAAAAGGTTACCATTAAGGAATGTAGTTTTGGCATCCATCTTCCAAATCTCATAATCATGGTAAGATGCTATGGAAAGTATGATTCTGATGGATTTAAACATGAAAAAAAGCAAAAAAAACTTTCATCATAGTCAATTCCTTGATGTTGTTTAAAACCTTTATCTACTAGACTTGATTTATAGGTATATACATTACCTTCTATGTCTAGTTTCATCTTCAATACCCATTTACATACAATATGCTTTACATCAACTGGCGCATTGACTAGAACCCAAACTTGGTTCTGATACATGGAATCTATCTCAAAATTCATATCTTTTAGCCATCTTGCAGCTTCTGATCTCTCTACTTCCTCCTTGTAGGATAGAGGTTTATCATTGTCCAAAAATAACGAGTCACCATTCTTAGTGACAAGAAAACCATATCTCTCTGGTTCCCTTACCTCTCTTACACTCCTACACAATACTTGTGTTTCAGGAACTACTTCTTCTATGGGGATCTATGTAACTTGTTCTTGTACCAACTCTTGTATATCATGAGCATTAACTTCATCAAAGTCAATATTTATACCACTATCCTTTTTGAGGATATTCTACCTCTCAAGAAATACAACCTATCTGGAAACCATCACTTTCTTGTCTGAGATGTTGTATAGGTAGTATCCCTTTGTTTCTTTGGAATACCCTATGAAGATACACCTCATGCCTGGGGGTGCTAGTTTGTTTTCTAAGAAAGCCTAAACAAATGCCATGCATCCCCATACATGTGTATGCAACAAAACAGGTTTCTTTCCACTCCATAACTTGAATGGGATTCCATTATCCACCTTAGTTGGTACTCATTTTAATGTGTATGCCGCAATTTGTAATAAATATCCCCAAAAGGATAACATAAGATTTGCATGACTCATCATCGACCTTACCATGTCCAAAAAGGTATAGTTCCTCCTTTCACTAACACAATTCCATTATGGTATATAAGATATATTGAGTTGAGATAGAATCCCACACTCCCGTAAAAGGTTGATGAACTCTTTGTTAAGATATTCTCCACCTTGATCCGATCGAAGCTTATTTATCTTCTTACCAAGCTGATTCTCTACTACATTCTTAAATTCCTTGAATTTATTAAAGGACTCAGACTTATACCTCATCAAGTAAATATATCCATATCTACTCAAGTCATTAGTAAAAGTTATTAAGTAAGAATATCCACCTCTAACTTCTACTGTAAATATTATACACACATCAATGTGTACTAATCCGAGAAGCTATGTGGCCCTTTCACCCTATCCAAAAAATGGTGGTTTGGTCATTTTCCCTTGTAAAAAAGCATTAAATCTATCAAGTGGTTTTAGTTCAGAAGAGTCTAAATAACCATCTTGATAGAGCTTTGTCAGGCGCTTCTTGTTTACTTGACCAAGGTGGTGATGCCACAATTGGGTGTTATTTGATTCATGTGAACTTGATTCATTATCGATTTCCAACACTTGGTTTTTGTAATTTAATACATACATACCATTATTTAAAAGTTCCATACTATAACATATGTTTTCCTTATAAAAGAAACAACATTTATTTCTGAACATGAAAATAAATCCATCTGTATCTAAAATCAATACAAAAAATATGTTATTGGTAACACTTGGTACATAATAATAGTCTTATAAAACCAAAAACATCCTAGTAGGAAACTAAAGGTGGTAGTCACCAATGGAAAGAGCATCCAACCTCGAACCATTGGCAGTTTTCAGGTCCACCTCTCCTCTGGAAATTTTCTGAAATCTATTTGGTTTCTAAATTTGAATACAGATGTGACCACCAAAAGCTGTATCTAATACCTAATGTGTAGTAATGGAAATATTGCACTTGATAACGAACACACCTTTATCTCCCCCTTGACTTTGGTTGTAGTTCATCTTCCAGTGGCCTGACTTTCCACATGCAAAGCATACTGCCTCCTTTTCCTTGCCCTTCATTTGGATCTTCTTCTTCTTGGTCAGACGGTGCTCGGGAGCTTTAAACTATTTATAAATCTTAGGACCCTTTTCATTTTCCTTCCTCTTCCTATTCACCATAAAGACTGTGGTTTTTTCATGTCTCATGTCCTTATCCACTTGGTGAATCAGGTTTAGAAGTTATCAAAATATCTTCTCATTATTGCTCATATTATAATTCACAATAAAACTGGAGAAGGTCTTGGGAAGTGATGATAGTATGAGATCTGTACACAACTCATCCGGAAATTTAATCCTTAAGATGTCCAAATGCTCAATGTAGACAACAATCTTGACTACATGTGGTCCAAATGGCACAGACTCTCCAAGATTAGTAGTGAACAAAGCATTAGAGATCTTATACCTCTCTTATCTCACCTTCTCTTAAAATAGATCCCAAAGGTGATACATAATTCTATAAGAATCCATTTCCTCATGTTTCATCAAGGGCTCATCGGTCATGGATGATAGAATGAGGCACTAAACATTCGTAGAATCATTCAGATGTTTCTCGTAGACATAGATCTCCGCATAACTCACCTCATTTCCAGGTGCAACTGGTAAAGGTTCTTCCATCACATATAGTTTCATTTCATGGTGAAGTATAACCCAAAGGCACCTTTTCCACTCCTAGATATTAATACCAATGAGAATGTTTTCCTTCTCGAGTATGGATTTCAACAATTTTTTTGATGTCATTTTTAATGTAATTTCTACAAATAATATGAATATATTTTTAGTACTTTATATGATAAAATTAAGACAAATAAATAAATAAATATTCATTAGTCTCCCACTATTTTATCAAAACCCAATATCCCTCACAATTGGATTTAGAATATCCTATTACTTGGATATTCTAGTGGCAAGAATCCATATTCCATTCTTATCACCCCAACTTTGTCTAGTCAAGTAACTTGAATGGTTTTATATAGGCATTCCAAATTCCAAGTACATTAACTCATAGCTCCTTGATCTATTGAGTGGACTCTCCAATCCTAAAATCATTATTTTAGATTTCCTCAACCCTTGCCTCTTAGTTACACCAAGTCCTACTTTGGTAATCAATCATTGATTTAAAACAAGTTAATTTAACCTAAAACCTCAAATTATAATTCCCTAATAATTGAAAGCACCCCAACTTTGCCTAGTCAAGCACTTTGAACTATTGGTTCGATTCTAACCGAAGTAATGGAAGGCTATAACAATTTAATATTTTATTGAGGTATTATATCATTTATGCATAAATTTCCTCTTATTATCTTTTCACATTCTTGTTAATATTAAGTGGGATATACTTAATTGATTAACCATGTCTTGATAATATTTATGCATAAGCCATTTTATTTTAGTTCCATCTGGAATGCTTATTAATTCATTTAATTATGTGATCGTAATAATACATCCAAAATGAATAGGCATGAAACTGATAGAAATAAAATAAAGGGTATGATCATAATCTTTTATAATGGTTAGTTTATCTAGATGTTAATAAAATAACCCTGACCTAGGGTAGAAATACCTTGAACCTTTTAAGGTTCATGTTTACAGCTTTCCACTTATCCACCTTTGTATCTCCTTGGATTGGTTTCGCCTTAGTTCCTAACTTGAACTACCTCCACTAGCTTGGGAGCTCCATCCATTAGATATGCTTTTAAAACACATGCATGTGAGGGGTAAAAGGGGGTTTACATAAAAGAAACCATGTACACGCAAATCCTACATATTAATGATCATAAGTCATGTAGGACAACAATTTTAATTTAACAAATAAATTAAAAGGAAACTAATCACATACAAATGTCTGGTCTATCTCGTGATCATCCACAAACATGTAACGAATTACACATTTAATAAAACTATCATTCAATTATTTAATCATTCTTATTAAGATAAATCGCACTCAAATAAATTAATTATTATCTTTAATTATTCAATCATTTTATCTTAATTTTTTCTGAATTTCCTTGAGATTCTTATCCATTATAACTTTAAACAAATTAATAAATTCATTTAAAATTAACTGTGTACATAACTTTTACCTTGGAGGAAACCCGGTGAATACCCCTCCAAAACTACCCAACATGTATTATACTTATATACACTTTATTCTTTTTGACATGTATCATGGATGCAGAATTATAATTGTAATATAACTCATACATGATGTGCAGATCTTTGAGCATTACGCAAATGTTAATTAAACACACACATACACACACACACACACATATATATATATAACAATTATCACATGTTGTGTCCCAGCTTTACACCCACACGAAGTCACATGTCTCAATGGTTACATAATATAATAATAAATTTTTAAATCTACGTAATACGGAAAACATACATAGCGTATAGATCCAACTGCATGGCGTATACCCTCCTCACCATCCATCCTAAGTACATTCCTGGGGAAACGGTATGTGAGGTGTACTTTGGAAATATTTGGAGTACATGGTGTGTCCAGTGGGCCACATTCCATAGAGACTCCACATTACATGGTCACCAGCTGGGCAAGCCATGTATGGGATACACGACTTAACCCTAACTTGAAGGGACTACACGCCATGTCTAGTGGGCCACATGGCGTGTAGTCTGGAAGACCATGCACCAGTCTTTCCTAGTCAACATACAGTGTAATCATTAACTACACCACGTGTAATTAATGCACACAACTTGAGTAATTTCCGAATTACTCCCGATGCGCTGAACACAACTACACAGTGTGTGATCCGGATTACATGTCATGTATGGAAGATTACACAATGTGTAACTCCGAATACATGGTGTGTACTATCGTGTTACCTAAACAGAATAATTGTCACCTCCTGATGATATCCTTGATTTAATTTTAATCATAATATTATTCGTTTCTGTTATATTTGCGAGAAATTAAAGAGGAAGAACATATCTCAAAATTAAGATTACAAGAATGATTAAACATGAATTGAAAAACTAAATTATTAAAGCATAAGTCATAAATGAATTATTTAAATAATTATAAACAAAATATAACTTCTCTGATAACACTTTTAGGTTCTAGGCACTGCGGAAGCATGGTTGGGATGGTGACCAACTTTAAATTTTACTGTGATCAATGATCATTCTGGGATCAATACGATGATGAATTCTAGTATCCAAAGAATAAAATCAAAGGTTTAGAAAAATAATAAAGAGGCCTAGAACCTAGTGAGAGGATCGAAATATTTTGTTTATAATTAATTTAATTTAATTAAAAAAATACCTCCAATGTTTTCTTTGTTGATGTGTCTGACCACAGATCAGTGGTGATACTTTCAATGATTTTTAGAGATCAAGAGTAGATCTCATATAGCAGTAATCCATAGGTGCTCTACGAATCTCTAGACATTGCCTAAGGAGTCTCTGGGTGCTAGCACAGAAGGTCCTTGCACTTGTGTCGTTTGCCCTCGATCTCCTTGAGAGTCGCTTCCAAATAATTCTCTGATCCGGTGGAGGATGGTCGCTCTCATTCTTGAGATCATTCTTGGAGAAAAGAAAAAGAATCTCAAGGCTTGAGATATTTTTCTCCAAAATGTTGTGCACAACAAAAATTGGCTCTCTAGCCTGTGGGTCGCCCCCTTGGATAATAAAAAAATAATATGTAACTGGGATTTTAATTCACTAGGTAATGATAAATAATTAGCACAAGTTCCATTACTTATTTTTATTATTCCATGTGAAACCCCTATATCAAATAATAACAATAATACCATTATTTCCATGACATGTTATTAGATTTCAATTTATAATTAAATATTATTTTAATAAAATAATATTTAATATTATTTCTTCACTGGACCCTTTAACTCGATCTTCCCATCCTCCAAAATATTTATCAGACCTTAAATAATGAGTATTTATTTATTAAATAAATAAATAAATCTAACTCAATTATTCGCCGATAAATAAATAAAATGTGATTAGGCATACCTAAATAATTATCAAACCACTAATAGTAAGAATATTTACTCAACTTGTTAAATAATAAATTATTTTACTGAGATTATGAATACACTTAGTGTGCAACCCTCTAGGCCACTTTTTCAGTGGCATTAGGTGAGCCTACCTAAAGTCCAAGGTTATCGTATAACAACATGCCAAGGCATCCATATAGAAAGACACAACGACATGTCACTTTATACGAACACTTACCATGTAATATAATCCCATTATCCCAATATCTTTAATCGAGCAGGTTGGATGCTAGTGTCATAAACCTATATGCTCGATAACTCGTTTTTTGACTTTTTAGAAATAGAAATTTCCTAGTGTACACCATGGTCATGGATTTATTTAGAAATATCACTATACAATATAGGTTTCTAGATTTCATTTCAGTAAAATAATAAAATAGTTCCATCTTAGTCATGATAATTTTTTTTAAACATGTAAATGCATGGAATGGTTCTCTCACAACTCAAAGGATGACTTTATCATTTCATAATTATAAACACTACACACCTTAGGGAGTGTTTCAGTTTTCAGAAAAAATAGCTAGAAACACTCAAGTATGTACATGGAGTTAGGGAAAATCATTTTTATATCCATAAAATATTACACTATAGTTTGTAAATAGTTTAAAGTGTAATCTAATCAAATATAAATTTTCAAATATTCAATGAATGATAGTTTAGTCATAAAAAATGTGTACTATAAAAACTACAAAAAACCAAGATCTACCCCAATAACCACATTTAAATGAAAATAGATGCAAAATCAGATTTGGAAATTCTAAATCAAGTGGATTTATTTAGAAAAATCAATCAATGAACAAGAAAAGATATACTCATAGCAAATTATAACTACCAATCAAAGAGTTAGGGAACTTTTTTGGTTCATTTCAGTTGAAAATTCATTATGCTTCATATATATATTTAATTCCAAAGGCATGAAAGTATCCTATCCAAAATAAATTCAACCTTCAATATCCATTCAAAACTATTTCATGACCCAACACACTTGGAATTCAGTGTTGCTCTTCACTTAAGAGAATGTATTTATATAGATTTGTTCTCATACTTATAAAATGAATTTTTACCATAGGATTATGAAAATTCTCATCTCTTTACAATATAAGACATGAAAATATGATCAATCGTGTGGGATTGAAAGGGTTGTTTGGTGACTTGAGGTTGGTGGGTAAGTGTTCAAAAAATAAAAGGCTAAAAAGAGAAGGGTTGAATATTTTAAATACAATGCATAATTTATAAATTTAAGTAGTGAAGATCCCTTTCACTATATTCCCTTCATTATATGTGACTCTTACTCTTTCCATTTTTTTATATTTTGAGTCCATGAGTCGTGAAATTGAATCCGGTGAATGAATTAATCCGTATTCACCAATTTTTGTGTGTTTTTAATGTACATTTATTTTTCTTTTTTTCTTAAAGAAGAATGAGTTGTTAATTGATTAAAATGAATAGTGATTCATACCCTTTTCTTGATTAGGGTCATGCATAAAATAAATAATAATAATGGTTGTTTCAATATCATCTCTTTTTTCATTAAATTTTTTAGGAGAATATGATGATAAAAATGGAATACAATGGGTGATAATGATGCCTTCACATTTACCTCTTTCAAATACCCCCAAAATGATGAAACTCCCCTCAATTTGGCCATCACATGCAATGTTTTACAAAGAAAAACACATGAAAGCCCCTTTCTCCCACACTTAGACATGAATTAATCGTGAAAATTTATTTTAGAGTGAGGGTAGGTAAAAGATTATTAAGCATGTAATGTAGCTTAAACCTATAAGTTCATTCATGATTTCTAAGGGATTATCAAGGGTAGGTGTTCTAAAGTATAGATGAGGGGCTAGCCAATTTAATGACTTAATAATGTTGAAATCATCTCATGAATTCCAAATATTTTAAAGAGAATAGACACAAGTTGTAGTTCAAAAACAAATCTCAAGCTTTTATCAAAAAATGAGGCTATTATAATGATGATATTAAAGTGGTTTTAGATTACCTCTCAAGAATAGGATTTAAATTTTGATCATTTACTTGTGGATTTAGATTTAAATTTATACTTAAAGATATGAAAATTATTGAAAATAAAATCCTAAGAAAAAATATATGAATCAACAATCATTTGAGATTTTAAGGATCGGTAAAAAGATCAATTTCTTAAGAATCAATTTGGAGTTCAAAAATGCTTTATAGTTTTCAAATAATCTCAAATAAAGTTTAAATAACACAAAAAAAACATCTAAAACATCTTTGTATATTTTATGAAACAGAGCAGTTTTTTTACATTTTCAAAAAAAGATTCGCTAAAAATTGAAAGAAAAACAACAGTGCAGAAATAAAACAATGAAACCATTAGTTAAACCCTCCCCACACTCAATCTCCACTAAATCCTCAATAAAATTATAAAATATATTAAAGTTTATAAATAAAAAAATATACGATAGTTAAACTGAGTGTAGCATAAAGAATTCACCCAACTGTCATTATTTCTAATGCATGGACAACACTGGGAAGAAATGATTCTTGCTTAATATAATTCCGAATGATTTACAAGTATGTTTTTAAGCTCCTATCCATCCTATTTCCTATAAAAAACATGCATAATTTAAAATTTTATTAAAAACTAAAACATAGAATGTAAAATAAAAGAAAATTTAATGAAAGAGAAGAAAAATCTTAGGTAAAACCCCCAAGAGGTACTGAAATTTATATTGTCATTAGATGGACATCCTTTTTATCATCCCTAATTATATGGTGTATGAAACGACTTTAACCTGAACCACAACATCCTTGTGGTTCATAAGTGATTCTAAGACTTCTTCTTTTGGTACCAATATGTTGAGGTTGTATTATTTAGCTTCAGCTTGAGATGGAAGGGCAGTGGTGTCCACTTCGTCCTTTTATACCTATAGGGGAAACCAATCCAACTTAGACTCATCTATTTCCTCTACAATTTCAACAACTTTTTATATTGCTTCTTTAATTCCCTCTTCCAGGGGTAAATTTCATCAGTACTGAACCTACAAGGATAAAACAATTAGAACCAGTTTTAAAATCAATTTCAATTAAGAAAAAATGAAATAGGTTCAAAGTAGGGGTATCTCCCTCAAAGGTACAAGCTAGAAGTTCCTTTTCCTCTTGCATGGCTATTGTGAAGTCACTTTCCAAGTGTGGACAATGGGTATTTAAATTTATTTTTGAAACATCTTGACTTAAGTTTCATTCCATCCTTATACAAGACCCATATAAGTGGTGTTAAACTTGAAAATTAAAATTGAGGGGAGTTACAAATAGGGGTGTAAATGATACACTGAGCTAGACTCAAAAAATACTCTAGATTAACTTGATTTCTTTCAAGTCGAGCTCGAGCCCGAGATAATTTAGTACCACATTGAGTCGAAGTCGAGTACCAAAATAATGTTATCGATTACCAAAATAATGTTATCGAGTAGCTCTCAATATTATTCAAGTAATAAAAAAATTAATGAATATATTTAACTTAAAAGGAATAAAACCCTACCCGATGCATGCACTGCACTTATCCTTCCTCCCACCTGAGCCACTATATTTCCTTCCTCTCCCTCCCCACCCCAACCTCGAGAGACGAGACCATTGTCGCCTCTCCTTCCTCTCCCTCCATCTATCTACAAGGCCCCCAGCCTTAAACCTTACTTAATCTTGAGTTATTACAAGATTACACATTGATGATCTTTTCAGGTTTAGAGTTTTAGAGAATTAGATCATGAAACTTGCATTACATTCCACATTTAAACAAAGTGGTTACATAAAAGACAGTATTAATTCTTCCCATCAACGGAAACATATTTAAAATAAAACATGGATTCTTTCTTGACACATCCTTGACACTATCATCACATCATGTACCCTTCCCTTGACCTGTGAAAAACATTTCAAAAACTTGGGATGAGCATAAAAAGCTCAGTAAGGGATATAAAAATATGGAAAGGAAACATGAGTACATGTATACATAATAATGAAATCATACTTTACCCATAAAACATAAGCACTTTAACATACCTCATAAAATCATGAATAAATCATAGAAATCATATGACATAAAGGTAACTTGAGGCATTCATAAGATTCTTACATAGGGAGTAACCCTCTTGGTTATGTTTGGAATACCCATCACAGTATATTCCCTAAATCTCTTCGGAGAAACCTTAACGTTTCACTCCTTCGCGTTACCCATTACATTGGAGAGCTATATCGGTCTCACCCGCCCTTAGTTTATCACGAAACCACCCATCTTCATAACAATGCCCAAGAACCATAACATAAATGTATCACATAAAACATGCATAAAGGAAACATAACATTTCCACATTTCAATCACAATATAACATTTTAGTATATTGAAATAATGAATCCATTAAAAAAGAAACCATTTCCAAAACCATTTAAAACATTTAATAAAGAGATTTTTGAATCAAAGTATCCCATACCACCTTGAAGATTTTAAAATTTTAAACCATTAATATCCATATAAATAAATCCTTAAAACCATTTTGAAAACATGGATAATAATTAAAACATTTAAAGCGATATTTCGGTTAAAGGGGTTCTACCAAAATTAGAGACACTTGAATACAATAATTGAGAAATAACATTTAGTCAGAACTTTATAATATCATGATAATAAATGGATTCATGATATAACATTCCAAAGGACAGTATATACACCATATAAGAGTGAATTTGTGCATAACAACAAAGAAGTCTCAATAGAAATGTCAAATGTGATGAATTCCCTTATAAAGAAGGTATCCTTAAATTAAGGATAATTCAATCTCAAAATTATGTATGAAAAACATAAATACACCCAATATAAGTGGATATTAAGTTTAAAACAATAAAAGTTCATTCACACATATTCAAAATATGACATATTCAATAACTACATGTTGAACCCAAAGAAATCGAAATTGGGTTAAAAAGTTCCCTTGGTAAAATTCGACAGCCTAACGGCATCACTTCAAAATTCAGAAAATGAGTTGATGAGAGATAAAAAGGGAATCTCATCACTTGAACATAAAATTTACATCCATAAGGATATAAAAGAACATATCCCAACATAATAGTATGTGAATTAAAAGACATAACAAAATAAGTCTTTTAAAAAGAGGAGGGTGAAAGGTCCCCTTACCGAGTTGGGTAACTTTCGAAACGTACACCCCATGGAAGAAGGGTCATAAAACGAAGATGAGAATACCCATAAATGAAATTATACTACATAAAGTGTACAATAATGTTCAGTACATACACCACTCAAAGGAAATTGTGGCAAATGTAGCATAAATCTCACGGGAATAAAAGTGAGATGAAAAACCCCTTACGAAAACTCGGCAGCCTAACGGCGCCACTTAAAACTTCCAAAATGGATTGATGAGAGGAAATAGGGTCTATCATCATATGAACATAAAACTTACAGTAAGAGTAATATAAAATAACATCCCAATCACAAGAAATATGAGCTTAAAAGGAATGACATAAAAGGGTGTACTTAAAAAGAAAGAGAGGAGTAGGATCCCTTACCTCGGGTCCGACTTGACTCGATCGTTCTTTAACGTCCTGAATAATAAACTTGAGTTAATTTATATTTGTTTAAGAACCTTTTTAAAGTTCATTATTCCTTTTATATCACTTATTTACATTTTATAAACATTATGTAATCATTTAAGTTAATAATGTTTGTTTTGTCAATATTTAGTTCTTAAGTCGAAAGTGGACTTCTTACAATTACATGTTGTTCGTGTGGTCAAAGGTTCTTTATATACAGAATGACATTCCTGATTTGGATATCATATATGTCATATATATCTATAATATACATTTATTTATAATATCACATAATCATTTAGAGGTAAGAAATGAAATGCACCATTCATGGAGACGGTAAGCCGTACGTACGCATTAATGCTACTTTCATTTCTTTGTCATATTAATGGAATTAAAAATAAATTAGAGGTATGTATATTTTAATTCCAGAATTATATTCATCATTTAGATATATCATTCATTATATATATCCATTATATACATGTACTTTTAATATTACATTACATTTGGGGATAAGAAATGAAATGCACCGTTCATGGAGACGGTAAGCCGTACGTACGCAAGAACGCTACTTTCATTTCTATCTCATACTTTAATGGAAAGAAAAAATAATGATATAGAGGTATATAATAATTCCAGTATAACATCATATATAATAACATTAAATCCATCCTTTATACGTCCCACGTATGGCATTAACAAATCACATCACTTTGAGGGGGCGGTAGTCCGCACTTCCTAAAATGAAGATATCGCGTATACCCATAATGGAAGCCATAAAGTTAAGCCAAAAATGAAAAATAAATAAGCTTAAGTAAAACATAAACATATTATATATCATATATAAATATAGTGACATCTTAATGGCCACCTTTGAAGGTGTTAAAAAAATGTTGAACAATCATCGTTTCGGGAGGCATAAATTCACCATCCACGGAAACAGTATGTTCGTTAACCATTAGATGTAGGTGTGTGTAAGTGTAGCTCAAATCCTTACAATAAAAACATCCTAGTATATTTATGATACTATAGTTGTTACAAAAGAAAATAATAAGAATATTTTAGGGGGTTGGAGAAGCAAAATAAAACTAAAGGACTCAAAAGAAGACATTACCTTAAAATCGGGTAACTCCCTTTGGTTTGAGCTCAAAGGATTCCTTGGGAAGACTTCTGCCCAAAGTGAGGCTTCAAGGAGTAAGAGAGGAAAGTGTAGAGACAAAATGGGCAGGGGTTGGACGAGCCAAAGGCTTTGGGAGTGTGGATAAGGAGGTAGAGGTGGGGGCCTTTTATAAGAGGAGAGGAGGGGCACTCTTGTAAAGTTACAAAATGTTACTTTATTTTTAAAATATTTTCGGATTTTAAAGGTCCCACATTGATGTATTTATAAGATAAGGTGATAAGTTTTCGAAATCCACTCATACAATAGGTTTTGGACATGTGTAGGTCTTAGATATTACATTATCTTTCCATTTTATTTAAATCGTTAAATAATGAGGTCATCGCTGCATCATATTGATGTCATATATAATTTACTTTATTTAATGTCTAAAAATTATAAAAAAATACTATGATGTAGGAAATCTTTTTATCTTTCCAATGAATATTTAGTCAAAACTCTTATTTTTATAACCCCATGTAAAAATTGTTTTGGTAAAACATTTTATGTTTGTCTCATTTTTACTTTAACTTTAAATAAAAGATATTAATGTCATTTTCCAACAAAAGTGGGTTCATGGGGTCCCCAAGTTGACCCATGGGTTTTCTTGGTCGGCCATGACACATCCAATGAGGTTAGGACATGTGTCAAGTTCATTTCATATTATTAAAACATTATTTTTACCTTAAACTACACTAATTACCTCTAATCACGATTAAAAACTTAATAAGTTACTATTCACCAAAAAATTATTTTTATCCCATTGAACCACATTTTACTTCTTAATGACAACCGTGTATGTTGGATTTTTGAAATTCAAAACACAAAGATGGCAAAATTTCATTTAAACGGAAAAATCAGTTTTTATAAGTACCACTTAGTGGTTTCACTATTCATCAAAAATTGAAGTTTTTCAGAAAAATCCCAAAAATTCACCCTAAGCTATATTTGATATTCCGAATTCAAAAATGAAGTCTATTTTACAAAATTCAAAACATATAAGTCATATTAATTAATTTAATAATTAATTCCCGTTGTCAGAGCAAATAGCGTGTTTTTATGAAACAATAAGTATCAAAAGATTGACACTAGTTTAAGTCTGATTTCAAAGTGAAATTAATTCCAACGACCACTATTGGATTTAATGGTAAAAATATATTCTAATTTCACTTTAAAACCAATTCAAAATATAATATAATCATATAAATAAATTGAATTAAAAATAGGTTTTGAATTAAAATACAACATTTTAAACTATTCATTAAAAAATGAACTTTATCGGAAAGATACCAAAAATTTACACAAAGTAAATTTTGATGTCCCAATTCATAAGAAGAGTTTTATTTGGTCCAATATAATTTATAAGAGTGAACAAAACTATATTTAATGATGGTTCTCCATCAAAAGGTGATAAGTGAACCTTTAGTGAAAACTAGGGCATATACGCCTAAAATTGAATTATTTTTGTGTTTTAAGCCTTTATCTTTTATTGGATAAATGTAAAAACATTTAAAAACATATATAATCATATTTTAGTTATTTCTATCCATTCCCGTCAATACAACGGCTACATGTTAACTGCCATTTAAAATAATATTATTTTATTATTAGAGTGCAACGTAAGATTCCCAAGAAACTCGTTGTTGCGTATTGGGTACGCCATCGAGCATAGCATCCCCTTTAAAGTAATATTAATATTTGATTCACAAATATGGATAAATATGAAAATGTCATATTCTTTATTTACCTGGGGTGTTACATCCTTCCCCCCTTTTGGGAATTGTGTCCTCGTAATTTTTAAAATTGAGCTTGGAAACATCCTTGAAAGTCCCACATCGGAACAAGAGTCGGTAAAACAATCACTTTAAAATAAAGGAAGGTAAGTACAGAGGTCACCCGAGTTAACCCATATGTAGAAAAACATGGACATGGAAGAAAAAGCAAAGGTTCATGTTCTTGAGGGAGAGTGATAGTAAACATGTCTAGGAGAAAGTTAACCATAAGAAAATCACAAACTTGTGATGGGTTAAACGGTATTCGATTCCCCAGTAGGAAAAGTTAATAGACAACATTTTTGTTTTAAGTTACTTTTTATTGAGGAATTTATTCATAAGGAAACATAATCACTTATCGTGTTGACTTTCAACTTTTACACAAACTCATATTTTCTCCAAAAGATGAGTATTTAGGAAGACTTGATCACATTAAGAGTACTATAATCAACTTCTAGAGAATCACCTAATACACAAAAGAGAACTATATACATCCCATGTCTTTAGGCTTTAACCAAAACCAAAACCAGAAAGGTTAGTACAAGGTTAGATAATCCAGAAAAGGATAACCCATTAAAAAGAAAATCTATGCTTAATCTCCAAAATTTGTCCAAAAAAACCCAAAGTTCAACGAGGACCATCCGATAAACAATTTGTCCATAAAATTCTTCAAAGTAAACCAATATAAGATTGAAACCCAAATATTTGAAGGATTTAGTCACATAGTCTTCCATGTTAAATCGTAACATTTATCTCTAAACAACATCAGTTGCTCCTAAAGTCTCGTATTGAAAAGTAATTAACCTAATCACATATCCTCCATGATAGGTTAATCATTTTCATAAATAACCCAAAATCAACTTACTCTTAATTTATAAAATCATATAACTAAAAATAATCAGTCAAACTAACCAGGGACTTCACGTAGTCCAGTGGTAGGCGATAAATACCAGTCGCACTTTGGTTGTGGGTTCGATTCCCGCAGCTTTGTCCGACGCGACGGGTTGTCACACGGTCTGCGTGTTGTTCTTTTTCCAAAACTATATAATTCTTAAAACATTCCCAAAAATGAGATAAAATCTTCAAAAATAATCATAACATATTTTAACCTCAAGTTTATCTCATTCCTTTCATTTTCCATCATATCATAGAGTAACCCATAATTACCTACAAATTAAGGATCATATAAACCCTAATGGTTACCTTAATAATTATTACCTAAAATTCCACATCGAGTTGTCCATCTCATACATGATGAATTAGAGAACTCACCAAGGTTGAAGTGGTTGATCATGACTCCTTGATAATTGGTTTAGAACAATCGTGAGATTCCTCATTGAATCCCCCATCTCATCCAGTCTCTTAATTAGAGAACCACCACAGTTTCCTTCAAACCCATTGTCACTTTGGTGCCTGCTAGATCCAGCCATTTACTAAAACCAAATAGGTCAGTGTGAGTATATCAACATAACCATCATGAACTAATGAGGAAGATAAACACTAAGATATACTTACTCATTCACTTTATCTAAAACTAGGACTCTTTCTGAAATCATAACCATTATGGTAATGTCACTTATGCTTAGAGAATACCCTAACCTCTAAAGTTATCTAAACCGATATCTGATACCAACTATAAGGCCACAGCCTTAAACCTTAATTAATCTTGAGTTATTACAAGATTACACATTGAGGATCTTTTCAGGTTTAGAGTTTTAGAGAATTAGATCATGAAACTTGCATTACATTCCACATTTAAACAAAGTGGTTACATAAAAGACAATATTCATTCTTCCCATCAACGGAAACATATTTAAAATAAAACATGGATTCTTTCTTGACACATCCTTGACACTATCATCACATCATGTACCCTTCCCTTGACCTATGAAAAACATTTCAAAAACTTGGGATGAGCATAAAAATCTCAGTAAGGGATATAAAAATATGGAAAGGAAACATGAGTACATGTATACATAAGAATGAAATCATACTTTACCCATAAAACATAAGCACTTTTACATACCTCATAAAATCATGAATAAATCATAGAAATCATATGACATAAAGGTAACTTGAGGCATTCATAACATTCTTACGTAGGGATTAACCCTCTTGGTTACGTTTGGAATACCCATCATAGTATATTCCCTAAATCTCTTCGGAGAAACCTTAACGTTTCACTCCTTCGCGTTACCCAATGCATTGGAGAGCTATATCGGGCTCACCTGCCCTTAGTTTATCACGGAACCACCCATCTTCATAACAATGCCCAAGAACCATAACATAAACGTATCACATAAAAAATGCATAAAGGAAACATAACATTTCCACATTTAAATCACAATATAACATTTTAGTATATTGAAATAATGAATCCATTCAAAAAGAAACCATTTCCAAAACCATTTAAAACATTTAATAAGGAGATTTTTGAATCAAAGTATCCCATACCACCTTGAATCTTTTAAAATTTTAAACCGTTAATATCCATATAAATAAATCCTTAAAACCACTTTGAAAACATGGATAATAATTAAAACATTTAAAGCGATATTTCGGTTAAAGGGGTTCTACCAAAATTAGAGACACTTGAATACAATAATTGAGGAATAACATTTAGTCAGAACTTTATAATATCATGAGAATAAATGGATTCATGATATAATATTCCAAAGGACAGTATATACACCATATAAGAGTGAATTTGTGCATAACAACAAAGAAGTCTCAATATAAATGTCAAATGTGATGAATTCCCTTATAAAGAAGGTATCCTTAAATTAAGGATAATTCAATCTCAAAATTATGTGTGAAAAACATAAATACACCCAATATAAGTGGATATTAAGTGTAAAAAAATAAAATGTCATTCACACATATTCAAAAGATGACATATTCAATAACTACATGTTGAACCCAAAGAAATCGAAATTGGGTTAAAAAGTTCCCTTGGTAAAATTCGACAGCCTAACGACATCACTTCAAAATTCAGAAAATGAGTTGATGAGAGATAAAAAGGGCACCTCATCACTTGAACATAAAATTTACATCCATAAGGATATAAAAGAACATATCCCAACATAATAGTATGTGAATTAAAAGACATAACAAAATAAGTCTTTTAAAAAGAGGAGGGTGAAAGGTCCCCTTACCGAGTTGGGTAACTTTCGAAACGTACACCCCATGGAAGAAGGGTCATAAAATGAAGATGCGAATACACATAAATGAAATTATACTACATAAACTGTACAATAATGGGCAGTACATACACCACTCAAAGGAAATTGTGGCAAATGTAGCATAAATCTCACGGGAATAAAAGTGAGATGAAAAACCCCTTACGAAAACTCGGCAGCCTAATGGCGCCACTTAAAACTTCCAAAATGGATTGATGAGAGGAAATAGGGTCTCTCATCATATGAACATAAAACTTATAGTAAGAGTAATATAAAAGAACATCCCAATCACAATAAATATGAGCTTAAAAGGAATGACATAAAAGGGTGTACTTAAAAAGAAAGAGAGGAGTAGGATCCCTTACCTCGGGTCCGACTTGACTCGATCGTTCTTTAACGTACTGAATAATAAACTTGAGTTAATTTATATTTGTTTAAGAACCTTTTTCAAGTTAATTATTCCTTTTATATAACTTATTTCCATGTTATAAACATTATGTAATCATTTAAGTTAATAATGTTTGTTTTGTCGATATTTGGTTCTTAAGTCGAAAGTGGACTTCTTACAATTACATGTTGTTCGTGTGGTCAAAGGTTCTTTATATCCAGAATGACATTCCTGATTTGGATATCATATATGTCATATATATCTATAATATACATGTATTTATAATATCACATAATCATTTATAGGTAAGAAATGAAATGCATCGTTCATGGAGACGGTAAGCCGTACGTACGCATGAACGCTACTTTCATTTCTTTGTCATATTAATGGAATTAAAAATAAATTAGAGGTATGTATATTTTAATTCCAGAATTATATTCATCATTTAGATATATCATTCATTATATATATCCATTATATACATGTACTTTTAATAGTACATTACATTTGGGGATAAGAAATGAAATGCACCGTTCATGGAGACGGTAAGCCGTACGTACGCATGAACGCTACTTTCATTTCTATCTCATACTTTAATGGAAAGAAAAAATAATGATATAGAGGTATATAATAATTCCAGTATAACATCATATATAATAACATTAAATCCATCCTTTATACGTCCCACGTATGGCATTAACGAATCACATCACTTTGAGGGGGCGGTAGTCCGCACTTCCTAAAATGAAGATATCACGTATACCCATAATGGAAGCCATAAAGGTAAGCCACAAATGAAAAATACAGAAGCTTAAGTAAAACATAAACATATTATATATCATATATAAATATAGTGACATCTTAATGGCCACCTTTGAAGGTGTTAAAAGAATGTTGAACAATCATTGTTTCGGGAGGCATAAATTCACCATCCACGGAAACAGTATGTTCGTTAACCATTAGATGTAGGTGTGTGTAAGTGTAGCTAGAATCCTTACAATAAAAAACATCCTATTATATTTAGGATACTAGATTTGTTACAAAAGAAAATAATAAGAAGAGTTTAGGGGGTTGGAGAAGCAAAATAAAACTAAAGGACTCAAAAGAAGACATTACCTTAAAATCGGGTAACTCCCTTTGGTTTGAGCTCAAAGGATTCCTTGGGAAGACTTATGCCCAAAGTGAGGCTTCAAGGAGTAATATAAGGAAGTGGAGAGACAAAATGGGTAGGGGTTGGCCGAGAAAAAGGCTTTGGGAGTGTGGGTAAGGAGGTAGAGGTGGGGGCCTTTTATAAGAGGAGAGGAGGGGCACTCTTGTAAAGTTACAAAATGTTACTTTATTTTTAAAAGATTTTCGGATTTTAAAGGTCCCACATTGATGTATTTTTAGGATAAGGTGATAAGGTTTCGAAATCCACTCGTCCAATAGGTTTTTGACATGTGTAGGTCTTAGATATTACATTATCTTTCCATTTTATTTAAATCGTTAAATAATGAGGTCATCGCTGCATCATATTGATGTCATATATAATTTACTTTATTTCATGTCTAAAAATTATAAAAAAAATACTATGATGTAGGAAATATTTTTAGATTTCCAATGAATATTTATAGTCAAAAATATGATTTGTATAACCCCATATAAAAATTGTTTTAGTAAAACATTTTATGTTTGTCTCATTTTTACTTTAACTTTAAATAAAAGATATTAATGTCATTTTCCAACCAAAGTGGGTTCATGGGGTCCCCAAGTTGACCCATGGGTTGTCTTGGTCGGTCATGACACATCCAATGAGGTTAGGACATGTGTCAAGTTAATTTCATATTATTAAAACATTATTTTTACCTTAAACTACACTAATTACCTCTAATCATGATTAAAAACTTAATAAGTTACTATTCACCAAAAAATTATTTTTATCCCATTGAACCACATTTTACTTCTTAATGACAACCGTTTATGTCGGATTTTTGAAATTCAAAACACAAAGATGGAAAATTTTCATTTAAATGGAAAAAATCAGTTTTTATAAGTACCACTTAGTGGTTTCACTATTCATCAAAAATTGAAGTTTTTTAGAAAAATCCCAAAAATTCACCCTAAGCTATATTTGATATTCCGAATTCAAAAATGAAGTCTATTTTACAAAATTCAAAACATATAAGTCACATTAATTAATTTAATAATTAATTCCCTTTGTCAGAGCAAATAGTGTGTTTTTATGAAACAATAAGTATCAAAAGATTGATACTAGTTTAAGTCTGATTTCAAAGTGAAATTAATTCCAACGACCACTATTGGATTTAATGGTAAAAATATATTATAATTTCACTTTAAAACCAATTAAAAAGATAATCTAATCATATAAATAAATTATATTAAAAAGATGTTTTGAATTAAAATACAACATTTTACACTATTCATTAAAAAATGAACTTTATCGGAAAGATACCAAAAATTTACACAAAGTAAATTTTGATGTCCCAATTCATAATAAGAGTTTTATTTGGTCCAATATAATGTATAAGAGTGAACAAAACTATATTTAATGATGGTTCTCCATCAAAAGGCGATAAGTGAACCTTTAGTGAAAACTAGGGCATATACGCCTAAAATTGAATTATTTTCATGTTTTAAGCCTTTATCTTTTATTGGATAAATGTAAAAACATTTAAAAACATATATAATCATATTTTAGTTATTTCTATCCATTCCCGTCAATACAACGGCTACATGTTAACTGCCATTTAAAATAATATTATTTTATTATTATAGTGCAATGTAAGATTCCCAAGAAACTCGTTGTTGCGTATTGGGTACGCCATCGAGCATAGCATCCCCTTTAAAGTAATATTAATATTTGATTCAAAAATTTGGATAAATATGAAAATGTCATATTCTTTATTTACCTGGGGTGTTACACTATCACCCCCACTAAGACCCTCACCCTCAAGCAAGACCCTTGCTGGCACCACCTCTCACCCTCAAAACCCTCTCTAGGCCTCCTCACCCAACCTCTTCCTCACATACTCCAGTCAATGCCACATACCCACCCCTCACTACTCCCTCTCCTAGCAATCCGATTCCCCATCCCAAGCTTCTCATCCTGTCACTTCCCCATGGTACAAATTTCATTTCTACGTCTACATCATGATCAGGTTATAATGTTGAATTGTTTGATGAATTTTACATTTTTTACTTTTGATTTTAAAGTTAGGGTAAAAATAATGAATTCTTTGATGAATTTTATTAGGTTTAAAATATTTAATTGTATGTTGTATTCATTTTCATCATCTTCACCACCAATTTTTTTATCAATTTATCATTACTTTAACTTAAATTTCCTAACACTATAGTGAATTATTAATTAAAAAAATCTAATTATTTCTTAATGTTTCACAAATTATAATTAATTATGAATTTAAAAATATTTAGTTGTTTTTTGAATTTAATTATTTTTTATATATGTTATATTTATTATTTTTAAAGTGGTTATTTTTTTATAAAATGATATTTTTGTTGGTTAACTAAAACATATTGTTTCTAGAAATTTCTTTTTTTTTGTCAGATGAATTTATTTTTCATCAATTGAAACATATTTCTTCTTATAAGTTCTGATTTTTTGTCTTGTCAAATTATTTATTACATGCATTTTTTAACTTTTTTTAGTTACATATTTTGATAATTAAAATTAAACTTAATGTTCATTTAAAAAAATAATATGATGAAATTTTTCTCTTCAGAAAGATAAATATGTCAAGATCATTCCATCATTCATCTAAACCTTTGGAACATCAGTTATAGTTAGTTGTTATCCAAATTTCACGAAATGATAATTTTGATATGAATATGTCATCCAATGATAACAATAATAAATAATGGGATGGCAATGATATTGTTCCAAAATATGTTGAAGAAGTAGATGATGTTAGTAGGAAAAAGGGGCAAAAAACTTTTACTGGTTGGTTAGAATTAAATAAAGTTAGTATTCATGATGGTTCTAAAAATGGTGTGTGTATTCATTTCAAGAATAAATTAGTTATGAGTACAAGTAAAAGCACTACAAAATCTAATAGGCATTTGAAAACTTTCTTGAAATGAAAAATTTATCAGAATCAAAAACAAAGGAAAAATTTTCAGACTACTAACATTAGTTAAAGTGTACAAATATTGTCTACTCTAAAAATGAAAAGTTTGATATGGAAAAAATGAGGGAGGAAACCGCACGATCGATACTCATGCACAAACATCCATTTTAAATTTTGGGAGAATAATGATTTAACATGATGCAAAGACATGGGATGCATGAGTGGGAGAAATATCACACAATACTGTTAATAATGATTTCGTGAAAATTTAAAAAACTAAAAAGAAAAAACTAATGGGATTATTAATTACTATTGATAAGATCAATTTGATAACTGATTTATACATGTCAAATAATCAAAAAATTGAATACATGGTTCTTAATGTGCACTTTGTTGGTGTCAATTAGAGTTTGAAAAGGTGCATTATAAGTTTTGTTCACATACATCCTCCTTGTCATGGTGTTTATATCGCTAATTGTATTTTCAAATGTTTGAAGGAATGAAAAATTAAAAATAAAATATTTACAATTTCTGTGTATAATGCTTCAAATAATGAGGTTTCTATTAAAATTATCAAAGATAAATTTTCAAGAAATAGAAGATTAATTTTTGATGGTAAACTGTTTCATGTTCGATGTTGTGCTCATATCTTGAATATCATGGTTCAAGATGGTCTTTCTATGATTAAGCATGTGATATAATATGTTCATGAAAGTGTCAACTTCATCAATCAAAATGAGGTAATATTGAAATTGTTTTCTAAGATAGGACAATAGTAGTATTTTCCTCATAAAAAAATTGATTCTTGAATGCAATACCTATTGGAATTCAACATTTGAAATGTTATCAGTTGCAATAAAATTCAAATAGGTATTTCGAAGGTTTAAGGAATGAGAGACTCATTACCACTATTTTCCAAGTGAGGAAGATTGAGACAAAGTGGAAAATGTTTTTTGAATTTTGGAAGTGTTTAATTATACTACTAAGATTATCTATGGTAGTAATTATCCAACTTCAAACTTGTTATTGAATGAAATACATCATATTTTTTTGATAAGAAATCAAAAAGTGAGCATAATTTTATTCAAACAATGGTCAGGAAGATGTAGAATAAATTTGAAAAATATTGGGGAGAATATAATTTACTGATATTCATTGCTACAATATTCGATCTCAAGTGAAAAATAACGGTGATTGAGTTTTTATTTTCCTCAAATTTATACTAAAAATAAACAAAGGGAAAATATTTTTCTTGTTCGTGAAATTTTGTATGAAATTTTTTGAGTATTACGCTGCTGAATATAAGGGTATATATAAAGACCTAGCCTTAAAAAGTACATAGAAGTGGACCTTTTACCAGTCTAGGTTCTGTATAATTAGATACAAGCTTACAATTTATCAGAGTTATAACAAAATAAAATAAAACAAACAAACGACACGGTGTGCACTAACCAGAGCAGAGCCAAATGGATTGTCAGAATGAGAGGGTATGGATATTCCATCGGTACTAGCCTATGCTTGCACGGGAATCCTAGCCAGATGGTTATACAATGGTGGAGAGCTACTATCAAGATGCAGATGCTGGAGGGGGGCAATTCCTTGTAGATAGTCCGGTTGAATTCCCTAAGACCTTTGGGTCATGTAATCTCCTAAATCCTATGGGCCATGTAATCTCTGAGAATACGGGCCTTTTAAGGGTTCCCCCTCATCCCTTGAAAGGGGGATTATCAAAAATCAATAAAAAATTAAGGCCTTCGGTCCATTCAGGCCATTGTAAAACTCTATTGGACCTATGAAAATAATTGTTTTTTAAAAAAGGGGTGAGTATAAAATGCCCAGTAAGGGTTTAGAAATCTTATATAAATCCTTAAAAATATTCTTTAAAAAATAACTTTGTAAATGCATTTAAAAATACCCTTTTCAAAATACTATTTGAAATCAACTATGGTTTAAAAATGCTAGATCATTTTAGAAAGTACTTATGTTCAAAATTGCTTAAACATAATCCAGTGTTTTCCTGAAAACAATACGCAAGCTTCTAAAAGCAAAACACTATTTTGAGGATGCTTGAATCGTTGAAGGTTTTTTGGGCCTACCCACTTGCTGATGGATGGTTTCTCTCTCCATTTCCCTTCCATATTTACAATGGTTAAGCACCGAGTTTTCCAAAAACATTTTAATCTTGCTTATATCTATATTTTTTCACTTGTGTTTTCATTTTTAAGAAAACATGTTACTAATTTAAAATTGCACATTCATAATTATATATATATATATATATATATAATTACATGTATATAAATACATGAACTTACATTATCACTAACAAGTTTGGTTACAACCAAAACTTCTACCACATAGGCTTTGCATGGATTATCCAGGTATTTAATCCTTTTTTTATGTGAAATACATTTTCCATAATTGATCATAATAATTAATTATAAAATTTTAATGGAAAAATTTAAAATAAAATACTTTCAATGATATCCATGTACTTGTTATTTTTGAAATTAAACCTTAAAATTGAAACCATGAGTTTATAGTAAAGCAACAAGTGTTGATGATGTTCATAATTGCATGACCATGCTTATATGGGGATGCAATGACCTTAATGTTAATAAAACATGATGACATGTTATGTGGAATTTTTAGAAACATGGTGATAAAATTATAAATGCAATAACAATAGCAATTTCATATGAGTATATATATGTGTGTGTGTGTGTGTGTGTGTGACATGGAATTTACAACACTCAGCATCACGGAATATATCCATGTTTGAGAAAACGTCGACAAATGATATTATTCATTGGGAATAATTATTATGATATCAATTTAAAACTTAAACTTTGTTATATACATATTTATATAAGTCGAAAAATGGTTTTAGAATTAATACCCAATTAATCCACATTAAAAAAAAATTGACCAAAATAAATATACACCCATAATTTAATTCTTCTAAAAACATCTATACTTGGTTGGATAGATATACATGTATGTGTATAGGTATATACACCCTATGAAATAAAACATAAATTTCATAACTTGATAAATTAATTAATTAATTATAACTTGAATAAAATCTGTACAATAAAACATATAATCCCTCTTCCATAATTTAATAAAAATAAGGAATCGAAACTAAAAACAAATTTAATTACACCCTTAAGGAAATAAAATTTTAGATAAATATATGTTTGAAAATAAATGATTATCCCCTTTTGAAAAACCAGAAAAAAGAGAGTATAACTTGAATAAATAAATAAAATTACCTTACTTTAGGAGAAGACTACAAGAAGACCATCTACAGCATATTAGGATGTGGAGTGAAATTGGGGTTTTCCAAATCTCATTTTCACACTGAAATGAGGCTTTTATAGCCACAAAACTATTGTGTTAAAAGAGATGTGCAAGATTCAGCTTGCTGGGAAAGTTAGGACTTGAGGTGAGGAAAACGAAAATAAAATTTTATTCACATATATTGTATTTGATTCATCTAAATAAATCCATCTCATAATGAAGAAAAAATTAATATAAAATAACGATAACAATATAGAAGAATCCACATTTTCATATCAAAAACAAAAAGAACTGAAACAATAAAGATAGAGTCAATAATCGGACAAAATTTTCTATTAACCAAGACTAAAATCAGAGCAGATAAACAAATTCAAATTGATAGAAATGGACCAAAAGAAAATGAAAACCTACATTTGTCAAAATGACCACAATTAAATTAATAATTAAACCTTAAACAGTCAATCCACATCCAAAACAGAGGAAAAAAACAAGATACAGATAAAATATTTTCATGCATCAATCTATGGAAGAAGAAAAATAATATTACAGTAAGATTCGATATAATCAGGTCATGGTCAAAGGAGAAAACCAAATCAAAACGATGTTCGTTGTAGTCAAAGAAATTGTGACACTTAGGGATCAAAGTAGATAAGCACCTACCTAAACGCAGACCTGGAAAAACCGAGACAAAACCCTATCTATGACAAGCCAGCCATCATCGACCAAAATAGATCTTCCTCATCTTCGGTTGGATGCCTCGCACCGGTCTCGACACCCTCGATGAACCCATCCCCACTATGGCTCGAGATCCATGGTGAAGACCTTGACTCCTATGAAGACGATCGATCATGGCCTCATCTTCTCCCTGCCTACGCGACACCTATGGCCGCGGTGTATGACTCTCATGCGACATGAACTTTTCGCCTTCAAAGAAACCCTTGTGATGACACTCCTTGGAAAATGAATGATACTTGTGCCTCCCCTTTCACGCGATACCCAAAACATGGACCCCCTCTTTCCCCAAATTCCTTATTCCCTTTTTCTTTATATTGTTATTTTCACTATATTGTTATTAATATTATATCATTATCATTTGATTAAAGGTTATAATATTTGTATATTATATAATAAGTTTAACTTTAATATTAAAATAGTTATTATAATTTTATTAAACATAAACCACAATTTTATAAAATTTAATCCAATCATGATTTATAATTTAAATCTAAAAATTATTACTTTATATATATATATATATCATATTTTCGAAAATATATAAAACCCATATAATTATTGTTGGATCGAAATATGAATGTATATGCTCAATATACAAGTGGGGGTGAATTTTATACTTTAAAAATTCCTTTGTAACCTTTAGAGTTGGTATAAAACTTTTGTATTTAACCTTGAGGAAAAACTATGTTTAACAAAGTTAAACAAGGTAAATTCAAAAGACCTCTTAATTCTACAAACTTGTTAAGTTCTGAAAAAATGGTTCCGGAAATGAAACTTAAGAAAAGTTTACAAGGAAAAAGATTCTACCTTAAATCATATAGAATCTTACTAATCATAATATAAAAATACAAAAAAGTATAAGATAGTTATACTTTCCTTATTAATCAAAATGCAGTGAAAAATAAACTTGAAACAATACAAGTAACAAGAATGAAATCTTTTAACCCAAAGAGAAGGGTATCCAACAACCTTGGATAAAGGTCCCTTGATTTATACTTTCAAGAAAGTGTGTCTTACCCACACCAGGGTAAGCCCACGATAGGAATATCGGAATCTATCTTGCTATCCCCAAAAGCCTGCGAACTTCATGGTAGTCAGCACCTCTATCTTTCTAAACAAGGAAGTCCTTGAACTTTAAGGTAGTCAGCACCTCTGTCTTCCTATCCCCAGAATCCCTAAATTGTACTCAAAAACAATCAGAGTCGCATGAAGCAAGCTAAACAAGATGTTTAGTATGCACAAGGCATGAGAGTCTCTCTCTCTATAAATCACTTCAGCGGCATGTAATCTCTAGATTTATGGATCGATTCTCAGTTAGTTAGCTAGGTAGTGATCTCATTTAAATGATCTCCTATTTATAGGCATTTATTCAATGGTCGGCTCCCTCCTCCAGCAGTCATATTTTTCCTTGAATCTCGGAGGGATAGGTACATGTGTCACTTAAATAACAGTTCATTAGAAACATAATGAATGACAACATTTCATAATAAAAACAAGGGTAAGAAAAATATGTTTGGTTAACCAAATCCATTTTTAGGAGTCTAGGAAAAAATTAAGTTTAGAGTCTAAGAAAATAAACATTCAGATTATATATTACATAGATACTCGGATACTGTTTTCCAAGGAATTCGGAATCATAATTATATAGACTTCGGAGTTTGGATTCTAAGGAATTCAGAGTCTGAATTTAGAGCAATTCAGAATCTAAATTCTGAGGAATTCAGAACCTGAATTCTGAGAAATTCAAAACCTAAATTCTAAGGAATTCAGAATCTGAATTTCAGAGAATTCAGAGTCTGAATTTAGAGAATTCATAGAATTCAGAATCTGAATTGAGAGAATTCGGAATCTGAATTTTAGAGAATTCATAATCTGAATTCAGAGAATTCAGAATATGAATTTCAGAGAATTCAGAATCTGAATTTAGAGAATTTGGAATCTGAATTCAGAGAATTTGGAATCTGAATTCAGAGAATTCAGAATCTGAATTCAGAACCTGAAAACAGAATACTATATATCTAAGTATTTTTAATATTCTGAGGTTTTAGATATGAAATCAAATTTTACACTTAGAAATAAAAAGAGTTAGATTTGAAGAAACTATAACATGAATAATGAAAATGAAGGTAAGGAGAAAATTTCCTTGGGAAAGGGAAATTCCATTATTAAGATAAATATTCGGGGAAATAAAATTTGCCTTTAGATAGAGTGTTTGTGATTTTCAAAACATAAAAAAATAGAAAAGTCATAAGGAAACCTTATTGAATCAACAATCTCCCCCTTTTTGGAAAGCACAAACATCCTTCCTAAAAAGAATCTAAGGACTTAGAAATTTTATGGACTTGAAAATAATAACTTATCTCCCTTTACTTATAGATCATAGTGAATATGACTAACTCCCCCTTAGGCTTTGAAATCACTAAGGATCATATTATTGATTTCTTAAATGAGATTTTACATTATCTTGTATACGAAAATCTTCATTGATAATAACTTTCCTCTAGATTAACTCCCCCTTACTTAGGGAAATCTCTTCTTTACTTTGTATTATTTTTATCATTCCTTTCCCCCCCCCCCTTTGTGACTTTCAAAAAGAAATAGAGGGTATGGAAAGAAAAAAATCAGTTGTTGAAAAATTAGTACTAAACAACCACGAAAAAAATATAAAGAACAAACAACATTTCATTAATGTTGAAATAATTTGTACAAGGAAAAGTACAACAAAAGATATGAATGGAAAGAAATTATCCTTCTTTCTACTTCGACATCATCTTCTTCACAATGGTTTTCTGAGTAGTCTATTCTAGGATTAACTTTTCCTCAAAACTATTTGTAAGATCCTTGATCTTCCCATCTTTGTTGTCAAAGGAATCTTTGACATTATCATGAAATTAATCGAAGATTATCATCTCTTCTATTATCTTCTTTGACCAGCTTATAATCTTCTTGCAAGATCTTTTATGAGTCTTATAACCAATGAGGAAGGTTTTGAAATCTGCCTCGAGTCTGACACATTAGTCTATAACCATGAAAACTGAATCTGATTTCTGATTAATCTTATGCTGAAGCATATGTCATGTTGAGTCTATGCTTGGGAATAAGGGAATAGTACCAACTAGCTTTTTCAATGACTGAATAACAAAATCATATCCAAGGGAAGATGATTCTAAATCCGAGTGTTTGGTTGATGAGGATCCATTTTCTATGTCTTCATCTTTCCTCTTTGATGAAGCACCAACATCTTCCTTCTTCACCATAGATTTACTAGGTGTATCTATTATCAGCTGCTTTCCCTTATCATCTCTCAAAATGATGTCTTGAGCTTTGGGAGATTCGTGTTCACTATCTAATAGCTGAACAATCTTATCTTCATCTACTTCTTCTTTCTCGGCTCCTGGCTTAACATCCTCTGGCTGGATAAAATCATGATTGCTAATTTATTCTTCAAACAATTTATTCACTTCTTCCTCACCCTTCTCATTTTTCCTGGAGTAGCAAGTTTTGAAGGCTCGGCTTCAAAAGTTTGGATTGATAATTTCTCAGAAATACTTTCCTTATCATGATAATCCTCTACCTACCTTATCACATCCTCAATATCACCACTACCTTCTTCTTCTCCATCTTCTTCAACTTCTTCTTATTTCACTATTTCTTCTTCTTGATCTCATTCCGAAATCACCAACTTCTTTCCTGGAGTCTCTAGTAGTGATTCTTGTATAAAGGATTCTGGTACCACAATTTGCTCAGAGGCTTTTTCAGCAGCCTTAAGAAGAGATTGTACTATCTCAGTCTCAGACATCTTCTTCTTTTGTTTCTTCTCTTTCTGTTGCTTCTCAAGCTCTTCAGCCACCTTTATTTTTAAGTATTTCACCTTAGCAGGGTCCAATCCAAACTTAGGCTCCCCTTACTTCCTGTTTTTCTTATCCTCTCTCCACTTAGACACTACTTCATCAGGATAAGATTTTTGCGTCTTTGTCTTTGGTGGTGCTGATTGAGTTCCCCTAGCCACGGGGGTTTTTCTTTTCTCTTCTGATTCCTTATCCTTTCTCTTCCTTCCGCCTTTCTTAGTGGTTTCATCCACTTCCAGATTCTTTGACAAAGCTTATACTTATTTAGATAGATCATAAAATTATTCTGATTCATTATAGAAGTTAGCCTTCATCCTCCTTAAGGTATCATCACTCAACAACATTACCTTGTAATTTATCAGCTTAGAACTGCATGGAATTCTGAAAGATTCTAATCAAAGAACTATAATCTTTAAAAGAATAGTTGGATACATAATGATTTGAGATTTCAGATTTCCATTCTTGATATTCTTAATCATCACCAAGAAATATTTAACCAAGTTTATCTTCCTAAGGTTCACCAAGAAATCTAATATATAGATATCACTCTTCTTAAGAGTATCCTTATCCCATTTCCTTGGAATTATAAAGCCTTGAACCCATAATTCAAGAATCTGTAAGTTCGTAGAAAGATGAAAAATCTTCGAAGTCTTCACTCCTTTCAATCCAAGACACTCTATAGTTTTTTTCTTATCAAAAGATCCTGATAGATCAGGTAATTTGTGAGTACATAATTCTACTTCACCTTCGTAAGGAATTCCAATCATACTCGATGCCTTGCTGAAGGAAAGAGAGTAGGTCTTTCCATAACACATGAAAGAGAATTTTTCTCTGCCTTCTTCCTTGAAGAAACTTGTTGTCTCATAGAACTCAATCAATAAGTCCGGATACACCAGATCCTGTGCCTTTGGCTTTGAAACACAAAGGCTCTCCCAACCATTCAACTTAACATTCTTAGATATGATAGAATCATATTTGGAATAAAACATCAGATCGACTAACCTTTCTCTATATATCTTCCACTTATAGATTTCCTTAATAGTAAACATATCTTTCTAAGGAGAAGATTCAGCAGACATTTGGAACTTGGGAAACTTTGGAGGTTTGGAACGAGCTTAAGTACAGAGACAGAGCTTCAGCATGTGAAAGATTGAAAAACTAATGTGGGAAAACCATTTGAGGGGCTTTATATAGACAATTGAGGTGACGGTTCAACTTCCTTGGTTGATCCAATGGTTAAAAAAACTTCTGATCAAATATGACGGTTGAGATGATAACTGAAAAAGTATTTTGATAAGTTCCGATATTTTGAGGTTTTTTAAAATAAATATTCAGATTTAAGTAAAATAAAGAGTCCAAAAAAAAATAAAACAAAATGAAAATACCAACAAGTAAAAAGATGATTATGAAAACTTAAGAAAGAAAATGTGGCTTTCGAATTGCTAGGAAGATTATTCATAATGAGGAAAATTCTTCTCGAAGAACGTTAGATTCTGAAAAAATTTAAAAACAAATTTAAAGAAAATTTTGATTACAAAAATCTGATTATTAAAATTTTGACTATGGAAAATTTAGATTATGAAAAAATTTTACTACAAAATTTTTTTTGAATACGAATAATTTTAGATTGTGAAAAAAATTTGACTATGAAATTTTTTGACTAACAAGTAAATGTACTCCCCCTATGAAAAGGAGTTTCTTACTATAATGAGATAGGTTTCAATAGAAGGTTAATATGGAAGATTACCTCATGGTTATCATTCCTAACTTCAGTTTAATGAATTCAAATCTATCAGAGGGTAATGATTTTGTGAAAATATCAGCAAGTTAATCTTGAGTTCCGATAAATTGAAGAATGATATCTCCTTTTTCTGTGTGATTCCTAAGAAAGTGATGCCTAATATCTATGTGTTTTTTACAGGAGTGATGTGTAGGGTTTTTACTTAAGGAAATGGTACTAGTATTATCATATAATATTTGTGTTTTGGTAAAACTCATACCATAGTCTGTTAGTGTGTGTTGCATCCACAATACTTGATCACAATAACTTCCAACTGCTACATATTCAGCTTCAGTAGTGGAAAGTGATACTAAGTGTTGATTTTTTCATGACCAAGAAACTAATGAATCTCCTAAGAAATGACAAGTTCCAGATGTACTTTTCCTATCCATTCTACATCCACCAAAGTCATCATCCGAAAATCTTTTTAAGAAAAAATCATTTCCAGAAGTATAAAAGAGTCCTAAATCCATGGTTTCCTTTAAGTAGCAATTGTTTTTTCATTGCCTTTAAATGAGATTCCTTAGGATTGGATTGATATCTTGCACATAAGCGTACTAAAAACATAAAGTCAGGATGAATAGATGTCAAGTATAGTAAACTTCCTATCATACCTCAAAACAATGTTTGATCCACTGGTTTTCCATATTCATCAAGATCAAGTGAATTCAAGTTACCAATGGGAGTACTAATACTCTTATTGTTGTCATGTCCATACTTTTTAAGAATATCTTTAATATACTTATGTTGGGATATTTAGATTCCTTATAGTTTTTGAGAAATTTTAAAATGAACAAAAAATGTTAACTCACCCATCATACTCATTTCAAACTCAAATTTCATTAGATTCGTAAACAAATCAGTTAATGATTTCTGAGTTGAACCAAATATAATGTCATCAACATAAATTTGAATAATCAAAACATTTTTCTTATCTTTATTTATAAAAATGGTTGGATCGTCATTTACCTTAACTTAATTGTTTTGAAGCAAAAATCATGTTAGTCGATCATACCAGGCTCTAGGGGCTTGTTTAAGTCCATACAAATCTTTGGTAAGTTTAAAAACATGTTCAGAATGTTTTGTATCTTCAAAACCAGGAGGTTGTTCAACAAAAACTTCTTCTTGAACATAACCATTAAGGAAAGCACATTTAACATTCATTTAAAAAAGTTTGAAATTAAAGGATACTACAAAGGCAAGTAAAATACGAATAGATTCAATTCTAGCTACTGGAGCAAAGGTTTCTTCATAGTCTATTCCTTATTTTTGATTATAGCCTTTAACAAATAATCTAGATTTATTTATTAATATGATTCCATTTTCATCGCACTTATTTATAAAGACCCATTTTACTTCAATAACAGAAGTTTCCTTAGGTCTTTCAACCAAGGTCCAGACTTTATTCCTTTCAAATTCATTTAGCTCATCTTACATGGATTTTATCCAATCATCACCACATAAAGCTTCATCAATGATTTTTGGTTCTAATTGGAAAAGTAATGATAGATGTTCTACTACATTTCTTAAGGAAATTATAGTCCTTACAGGTTGATTTACATCACCAATGATGTTATCACTGGGATGATTCTTACGAAACAACTGATTTGGGTTTTGTAAGACCTGTTCATCAACATATGGTAGAAAATCTTCTGGGGTAAATGCTTCAGAAATATTTTCTTGGACATTTTCCTTATCAGAAGGATCTTCTATCAAGGGTTGATAATCATTTTTAAAAAACACATCTGTAGATGTAGGTTGAGGGTGTTTGAAAACAAAGGGATTGGTTTCATCAAATTTAACGTGTACTGTTTCTTCAATAGTACAAGTATTTTTATTGAAAACTCTATAAGCCTTAGAATTTTTGGAGTAACCTAAGAAAATTCCTTTATCATATTTGGGTGCGAAATTATGTAGATTATCTTTAGTATTTAGAATGAATACTATGCATCCAAATACCTTGAAGTAGGAAAGTCTGGGTTTTATACCATTCTATAACTCATAATGGGTTTTATTAAGAAAAGTTCTAATCAAAACTTGATTTATAGTATAACAAGTAGTACTTATATCTTCATCCCAAAAGTGTTTAGCTATAGAATATTCACTCAACATGGTTCTTGTTATTTCTTGAAGAATTCAGATTCTTCTTTCAACAACACCATTTTGTTGAGGAGTTCTTGGTGCTAAGAAGTTATGAGTAATGCCTTTTTTACTACAAAAAGTTTCAAAATCAGAATTTTGAAATTCTCCTCCATGATCACTATGAATAGTTATCAATGGAATGTTTTTCTCATTTTTAACTTGGGCTCTAAAAATTTTGAAATAAGTAAAAGCTTCAGATTTCTTTGCTAGAAAATAGACCCACGTAAATCTAGTGTAATCATAAACTAAGACAAATACATAATATTTTCCTGTAATGCTTCCAGTTTGTGTTGGACCAAAAAGATCCATATGCACCAACTCTAATGCATCAGTAGTTGAGACTTCACCGACTGATTTAAAACTTGATTTATGTTTCTTTCCATATTGACAAGGATCAAAAACTTTTGAAGAATAAAATCTAATCTCCAGTAGATCCTTAACTAGTATTTTCTTAGAGAGTTTACATAGGTTTCTAAGGTTACATTGTCTTAACCTTCTATGCCATAACCAAGAATGATCTTCCATTGCACTAAGGCATGGTAGGTCTTGGCTCCCAAGGTCTTCTAAGTTTAGTGTGTATACATTCTCTTGAATATGGTCAGAAATAATAAAATATTCCTTGGAATTGTGTACTAAGCACTTATCACTCCTAAAATTCACAAGGAAACATTCATCACATAATTAACTTATGCTGATAAGGATGTTTTTAAAACCCTTAACAAATAAAACATTTGAAATCAATGTTTTTTCAAGAAGAACAATGTTACCTATACCAATAATTTCTCCCTGAGCATTATCTATGAAAATTAATTTTCCTCATTTCATGTTGATAATATTTTAAAAGAATTTTTTATTACTAGTCATGTGATGGGAACATCCACTATCCATGTACCAAGTATTGTTATTGTTACTATCGTTATTTTCCTAAAAAAAGAGTGTTAGACTTTCGGAACCCAAACTTTCTTGGATCCAAAAACTTCGAAAAGAATTTTTTTATGAATCTATGTTTTCTTAGAAAAATAATCTTTATGGAAACCTAAAGACTAAGTTTTTTTTAAGGAAAAAATTTTCTCCCAATTCCCACCACACTGACACTTAGTGCAGAATAGAGCACTTTGAGGAACAAAATAATTATTACTAAAAACCAATTTTGAATGAGTATAACCAAAACCAGAATTATTCCTTAGAGGTAGAATTTGAGAATATATCTTATCAAAGTTTTCTTTACCTAAGGTAAAGTTTGAAAAACACTTCCTCAAGGAAAATATTTCTAACTTAAATCTAATAACTAAATTTTTATCCTCAAAAACATTAGTTTTAGCACTAGAGTTAGTCTCTAAAATTTTTTTATTAGAAATTACTTTTTCTAGATCCTTAGAAAGTTTATCCTTCTCAGAATTAACTTCCACAAGGGTTTTTAAATACTTTAAATATCATAAATTTTCTTATCAATATCTTTAGAACGATTTGATACTTCTTTAGTAAGAACAGAAATTCTAGAATTTGCCTTATCAATATTTTTCTTCACTTTATAATTTTTATTCTCAAGAAGCTTAGAAAACCTAGAAACTTATTCATAAGTAGGTAAAGTATTATCTTCATCAAAATAAGATTATTTATCTGAAGATTCATAATATTTATTATCACTATAATTTGCATTCAAGGATACATTGGTTATAGATTCAGTATTGTGTACCTCAGCCATTAGACAATGACTTTCAATGGGTAATCTAGCTAGTAAACCAAGATTCTTCTGATATGAAGATTTATATTCCAAGGATTCGTTAGAAGAGTCTCCACCATTGGTAATTCAGGTGTCATCAGATTTCAAAACTTTCTTAGATTTATCTTTTTAGTAATTCTTTCTATTCTTCTTAGAATTTTTTTCTTTTCTACCCTTTCTCTTAAGCATAGGACCATTCGGCCTTATATGCCCTGCTCTTTTGCATTCATAATAAATAACTTCAGAGTCTTTCTTGTCCTTTCTTTCTTTCTTCTTATATCTATACTAAAATTCTTTCTTTATAACTATCTTGTTCATCCTTCGAGCAAGATTAGCTAGCTCATTCTCAGAATTTTTTTTCCTTTCTAACCTTTCTCTTAAGTATAGAACCATCCGACCTTATATTCCCTGCTATTTTGCATTGATAACAAGTAACGTTAGAGTCTTTCTTGTCCTTTCTTTCTTTCTTATTATATATATACTGAAATTCTTTCTTCCCAAATATCTTGTTCATCCTTCAAGCAATATTAGCTAGCTCATTCTTAGAATGTTCCCACTCATTAGGCATGATGTCTATAATCTTATCCACAAGTGCCTCATCATCTAAACCTTTCTCACCCATGGATTGTAAACTATTAACAATAGTCATAAATCTTTGTTGTACCTTGAACACTAGTTCTCCGTAAGGAAATAAAAATCCATGATATTCTTCTCTAAGCATAGATCTTCTCGTTTCTATAACCTTGGATGTACTAAAATGAGTAACCTCCAATTTCTTCAAAATACAACTTGCAGCTTCACAAGAAGAAATATGAATATATATATTCCTGGTCATGGAACACAAAAATGTATTGTGTACCTTATAGTTTAGTTGATATTCTGACATTTCTTGATTAGTAAAAGTTCTGACTTCCTTATCAAGAATCTTGTAATCTCCAATAAGCATAATGAAGTTTTACACTCCAGTATTAACAACAAAAGTCTTTATACGATCTCTCCAATAGTCATAATCATTCCCATAAAATATAGGTGGTCTTGTAGGATTTAGATTGTCAATCGAACTAACATTCATTCTTGCCATCTAAAAGAAACTACCTTTCCACAGAAACTTGTTAATAATAAAAGTTTCTAAATAAGGATAAAAATCCTAAGTAAGGAAAAATATTTAGAACAATGAAAACTTGAGCAAGAAAACTTATATGTGAATATAAGTATTTCAAAGACCTTATCAAATACCAATTGTAGGATTGAAATATGAATGTAGATGCTCAATATACAAGAGGGGGGTGAATTGTATACTTTAAAAATTCCTTTGGAACCTTTAAAGTTGGTATAAAACTTTCATATTTAACCTTGAGGAAAAACTATGTTTAACAAAGTTAAACAGGTAAATTCATAAGACCTCTTAGTTCTACAAACTTGCTAGGTTCCAGAAAAATTGTTCCGAAAATGGAACTTAATAAAAGTTTACACGGAAAAATATTCTACCTTAAAGTATATAGAATCTTACTAATCAGAGTATACAAATACAAGAAAGTATAAGATAGTTATACTTTCTTTATTAATCAAAATGCAGCAGAAAATAAACTTGAAACAATACAAGTAACAAGTATGAAATCTTTTAACTCAAAGAGAAGGGTATCCAAAAACCTTGGATAAAGGTCCCTTGATTTATACTTTCAAGAAATTATGTCTTACCCACACTAGGGTAAACCCTCGATAGTAATATCAGAAACTGTCTTTCTATCCTCGCAAGCCCTAAAACTTCAAGGTAGTCGGCACCTATGTCTTCATAAACAAGGAGTCCTTGAACTTTAAGGTAGTCAGAACCTCTGTCTTCTTATCCCCAGAAGCCCTTAATTGTACTTAGCAACAATCGGAGTCACATGAAGCAAGCTGAAAAATATGTTCAGTATGCACAAGGAATGAGAGTCTCTCTCTAGAAAACACTTCAATAGCATATAATCTCTAGATTGATGGATCAGTTCTTAGTTAGTTAGCTAAGTAGTGAGCTCATTCAAATGAGCTCATATTTAGAGGTGTTTCTTCAATGGTCGGATCCCTCCTCCAACGGTCATATTATTCCTTGAATCTCAAAGGGACTTGTACACATGTGACTCAAAAAATGATTAATTAGAAATATAATGAATGACAATGTTTCATAATTAAAACAAGGGTAAGAAAAATATGGTTTCTTAACCAAATCCATTTTTCAAAGTCTAGGAAAAATTAATGTTTGGAGTCTGAGAAAATAAAAATTCAGAGTCTATACTACATAGATACTCAGATTCTGTTTTTCAAGGAATTCGGAATTAGAATTCTATAGACTTAGGAGTCTGAATTCGAAGGAATTCATAGTCTGAATTCTGAGGAATTCAGAACCTGAATTCTGAAGAATTCAGAACCTGAATTCTAAGGAATTAGGAATCTGAATTTCAGAGAATTCAGAGTCTGAATTTAGAGAATTCTAAATCTGAATTTAGAGAATTCAGAATCTGAATTTCAGTGAATTTGGAATCTGAATTCAGAGAATTCAGAATCTGAATTTAGAGAATTCGGAATCTGAATTCAAAGAATTCAGAATCTGAATTCATAACCTGAAAACAAAATAATCTATATCTGAGTATTTATAGGATTCTGAGGTTTTAGATATGAAACTAAATTTTACACTTACAAATAATAATAAATATATTTAGAGAAACTATAACATGAACAATGAAAATGAAGGTAAGGAGAAAATTTCCTTGGGAAAGAAAAATTCCATTATTAAGATAAATCTTCTGGGAAATAAAATTTGGCTTGAGATAGAGTGTTTGTGATTTTCAAAACATAAATTAATAAAAATCCATAAAGAAACCTTATTGACTCAAAAAGTATTCATATTAAATATTTGTTTTCATAAATTAGATTAGTGAATTTTTTAACAAAAATAATGTCATTAAAATATTTGATATTATTATTACTACATATGATGTTTTAAAATGATAATTTTAAATGACATGTGTAATATCATTATCTAATTAAAATAAAATTATAACTTTATAATAGTATTAGTTTTATATTATATTCATAATTTTATATAATTAAAAACTAATATACATATTATATTTTGAAAATAAAAAAAACTATATTCATATATAATTATTATTTAAAATATTCTATTAAATAACAATTTTGATAAAAGTAAATTCTATTTAATAAAATTAGTTATTCTAAAATACAAAGTAAAATAATATCTACTTTTAGAATAAATTTGAAAACTATACTTGTAATAAAACAATTAATTTCAATTATTGTTTTAAAGAAAACCATCTTAAAAATATTTAAATTAAAGATAAATCCATTTGATAAAATATTTTTACAATAAAACTAGGTTTAGATTTTTTTGGATTGTTACATTATTCCCCCCTAAAAAGAATTGTGTCCTCACAATTCATTTTGTTGGAATAAATACAATTCTGAATTTCTGTCCTCAGAATTAAGAAAACTAAGACTGCTAGACTTCTAAACTCTACCTCTTAGATGAAAAAATCTAATCTTCAGAGTTTTCTAGACCATTCTTATGATCCCAATTGTAAAGACCCAACTTGAAACATTACATAACTGAGGACCTTTTATCAGTCTAGGTTTTGGAAAATTAGATACAAGCTTAAAATTTATCAGAGTTGCAACAAAATAAAATAAAACAAACAAAAGACACAGTGTGTGCTAACTCTATAAGTGAAGTGAATGCCTTCGGAAAACTCCGTTAGACCTGTGAAAATAATTATTTTTTTTAAAAAGGGTGATCATAAAATTCCCAGTAAGGGTTTAGAAACCTTTGATAAATCCTTACAAAATATTCTTTTGAAAATAACTGTGTAAATATATTTAGAAATACCCTTTTCAAAATACTATTTGAAATCACTTATGATTTAAAAATGCTAGATCATTTTAGAAAATACTTATGTTCAAAATTACTTAAAACTAATCCAGAGTTTTTTTTGAAAACAATACGTAGGCTTCTAAAAACAAAACGCTATTCTGAGGATGCTTGAATCATTGAAGGTTTTCTGGACCTACCCACTTGCTGAAGGATGGGTTCACTCCCCATTTCCCTTCCATATTTACAATGATCAAGCACTGTATTTTATGAAAACATTTTAAGCTTGCTTATATATATATATTCACTGGTGTTTTCATTTTTAATAAAAAATGTTGCTCCTTTAAAATTTCACATTCATAATTATATATATATATATAATTACATGTATAAAAATACATGAACTTCCATTATCACTTAAAAGTTTGGTTGGAACCAAAACTTATACCACAAAGGCTTTGCATGGAATATCCAGGTATTTAATCCTTTTTTCTGTGAAATACATTTTCCATAATTGATCATAATAATTAATTATAAAATTATAAGGGAAACATTTAAAATAAAATACTTTTAATGATATCCATGTAATTGTTATTTTTGAAATTAAACCTTAAACTTGAAACCATGAGTTTATTATAAAGCAACGAGTATTGATGATGTGCATAATCGTGTGGCCATGTTTATATGTGGATGCAACGACCTTAATGTTAATAAAACGCGATGACATGTTATGCACACTTTTTAGAAACATAGTGATAAAATTATAAGCACAATAACAATAGAAATTTCCTATGAATATATCTATATATATATATATATATATACTTGACATTGAATTTACAACACTCAGCATCACAGAATATATACATGTTTGAGAAAAATGTAGACAAATGAGATTATTCATTGGGTAGAATTATTATGATATCAATTTAAAACTTAAACTTGGTTATATAAATATTTATATAAGTGGGAAAATGGTTTTAGAATTAATACCCCATTAATCAAAATTAAACTAAATTTGAACAAAATAAATATACACCCATAATTTAATTTTTATGAAAACATCTATGCTTGGTTGGATAGATATACATGTATGTGTACAGGTTTATACACCCTTTGAAATAAAACATAAATTTTTTAAATTGATAAATTAGTTAATTAATTATAACTTGAATAAAATATGTACAATAAAACATATAATAACCCTTTCATAATTTAATAAAAATAAGTAATCGGAACTGAAAAAAAATTACACCCTTAATGAAATAAAATTTCAGATAAATATATCTTTGAAAATAAATGATTCTCCCCTTGCTCAAAACCAGAAAATAGAGAGTATAACTTGAATAAATAAATAAACTTTCCTTAATTGAGGAGTAGACTAAAAGAAGACCATCTGCAGTAGCTTGGGATGTGGACTAAAATTGGGGTTTTCCCGATCTCATTTGCACACCAAAACGAGGCTTTTATAACCACAAAACTATTGTGTAAAAGGAGACGTGCAAGACTCAACTTGCTTGGCAAGCTGGGACTTGAGAGGGGACAATGAAAATAAAATTTTATTCACATATAATATATTTGATTCATATGAATAAATCCATCTCATAACAAAGACAGAATAAATATAAAATAACAACAATAGTATAAAAGAATCCACGTTTGTGTTTCAAAACAAAAAATAACTGAAATAATAAAGATAGAGTCAATAATCAGACAAAATTTTCTATTAACCAAGACTAAAATAAGAGTAGATAAACAAATTAAAATTTATAAAAATGTACCAAAATAAAATGAAAACCATCATTTTTCAAAAGGACCATAGTTAGATTAATAATTAAACCTTAAACAGTTGATCCACATCTAAAATAGAGGAAAAAATAAGATACAGACAAAATATTTTTTTGCATCAATCTATGGAAGAAGAAAAAAATATTACACCAAGATTCGACAAAAGCATTTCATGATCAAAGGAGAAAACCAAAGAAAAATAATTATTGATGCAGACAAAGAAATTCAGACACCTAGGGATCAAAGCAGACAAGCACCTACCTCAACACAAACCTGGAAAACCTGAGATGAAACCATATCTACGACAAAACAGCTGTCCTCTACCGGACTCGGTCTTCATCATCCGTAGTCAGATGCCTCACACCAGTCTTGACACCCTCAATGAACCCGACCACCACCATGGCTCAAGATCCACGACGAAGACCTCAACTCCTAACATGAAAACCGGTCGCGGCCTCAGCTTGTCCCTACCTACACGACACCTCCGGCCGCAGCGTGTGACTCCCATGAAAAAAAAACTCCTCACCCTCAAAGAAACCCTCGTGACGACGCTCTCTGGATAATGAACGAGACCTGAACCTCCCCTTTCACATGATACCCAAAACACGGACCCCCTCTTTCCCCAAATTCCTTATCCCCTTTCTCTATATATTATTATTTTTACTATATTATTATTAATATTATATCATTATTATTTGATTAAAGGTTGTAATATTTGTATATTATTTAATAAGTTTAACTTTAATATTAAAATATTTATTATAATTTTATTAAACATAAAACACAATTTCATAAAATTTAATCCAATCATAATTTATAATTTAAATCTAATAATTATTACTTTATATATATATATATATCATATTTTTGAAAATATATAAAACCCATATAATTATTCATATTAAATATTTGTTTTCATAAATTATACTAGTGCATTATTTTTACAAAAAATAATTTTATTAAAATATTTTATATTATTATTATAGCATATGTTATTTTAAAATTATAATTTTAAATGACATGTGTAATCTCATTATCTAATTAAAATAAAATCATAACTTTATAATAGTATTAGTTTTATATTATATTCATAATTGTATATAATTAAAAACTAATATACATATTATATTTTGAAAATGAAAAATAAATTAAGTATATTCATATATAATTATTATTAAAATATTCTATTAAATAACAATTTTGATAAAAGTAAATTCTATTTAATAAAAATAGTTATTCTAAAATATAATGTAAAATAATATCTACTTTTAGAATAAATTTTAAAATTGTACTTGTAATAAAACAATTAATTTCAATTATTATTTTAAAGAAACCCATATTAAAAATGTTTAAATTAAAGATAAATCCATTTGATAAAATATTTTTATAATAAAACTAGGTTTATATTTTTTGAGGTGTTACAGTATCGGTGAAATAATTTTTGTACTTGGAGTGGGTGGTGATGTTAGTTGTTGGGGTGCAGTGTCATCTACTTCAAGTTGGTTTGAATTTTCAAATTATGTAAAGTCTTTTGAGACTATTTAGCCACAAAAATCAGATTTGGACATTTATTTAGCATAGGATTGATTCATTTGTGAAAGGGATTCCAATACATTTAAGGCATTAGAGTGGTTCAAGGTTAATACTTTGAAGTATCAGATTCTTTCTAAGATTATTGTCGATATTCTTGCAATTCCTATCACAACAGTTGCTTCTAAAGCAACATTTTAGTGTGGGGAGTAGAGTTATTAACACTTATCAATCCCCATTGTCTCCTCAGATAATTCAAGCTTTACTTTGTGGAGGATATTTGTGTTGCAATCTTCACAGCGTGAAAAAACATGATAAAGTAACTTTATTTAATTAATTTTTTGTTTGATCATTAATTTTTTGCATTTTTATTTTTATTTTTTCATTTATGCAGAAAGAAATAAAAACAATTGAGATTCCACTAATGAATATATATTTTTTAAATTTATGTTTTAAAGCAATTTTTTTGTATCTTTATTATTTTTTTGTCAAATGTTAACTTTTTGTGTTATTATTTGTTATAATAACTAAATTTAAGTTGTAGTCACTTATGTAGACATGCCGTTATATTATATATTATGTTCAAATTATACTATAGTTTCTTATTTCATAATTTTTTTAATATATGTTTCAACATTTTTCTTCTAGTCCAAGGTTATGTAAGAATGAAAGTGGTCCTCTCCTTTGGTATTTAGTATGTTTTCATACAAATTTGTATCAATTTTTTAGTTTTATTTAGTAAACTATTATTATGGACAAATTAATATCAATTTTTTAATTATGTTTAGTAAAAAGTGATGAAATAATATGATTAAATACAAATTAAAGTGATAAACATACCTAAGAAGAAATTACAAAATCATTGGAGTGGAGGAGGCCATATAAATGTGGATGGGGATTTGTTGAAGTTGGGGTTATACTAAGTGAGTGGCTGTCAGGACTTCCATAGCCTTCAGCTTGAACATGATAAATTAAGGCCAAGGGTGTTAGATTTAGTGTCTATGGAAATGATATCGAAGAGTGATCATCTACATACAACAGTGATGTGGATAGTATATGATGTATTTAATCATATTATTTCATCATTGTTTACTAAACAGAAATGAAAAATTGATACAAATTTGTATAAAAACTTACTAAATACCAAAGGAGAGGACTACTTTTAGTCTTGCACAACCCTTAACTAGAAGAAAAATATTGAAACATGGATTAAAAAATTATGAAACATGAAACTATAGTATGAGTTGAATAAAATATATAATATACCGGCATGTCTACACAAGTGACTATAACTTCCATTTTAGTTTTCACTACAAATAATAACAAAAACAATTAACACTTGATAAAAGAATTATAAAGATAAAAAAATTGTGTGCAACCATGATTTTTTTAAAAAAAATACCTTTATTAGTGGAATATCAATTGTTTTTCTTTCTTTTTTCATAAATGAAAAAATAAAAATGAAAAGGATTGATGACCAAACAAAAAATAAATTAAATAAAGTTACCTTGTCATGTTTTTTCACACCGTAAAGATTGAGACACCAATCTCCTCTAAAAAGTAAATCTTGAACTATATGAGGAGATAATGAGGATCAATAAGTTTCAAAAACTATACTCCCCACACTAAATGTTGCTTCTGAATCAACTGTTGTGGTAGGAATTGCAAGAATATCAGCATCCATCTTAGAAAGAATATGATACTTAAAAGTATTAGCCTTCCACCACTCTAATGCATTAAACATATTTGAATATCCTTCGTAAATAAAGCAATACTCTACTAAATAAATGTCAAAATCTGATTTTTGTGTCTGAATAGTCTCAACAGACTTCACAGGATTTGAAAATTCAGACCACCATAAAGTAGATGGCACTACTCCCCAACTACTAGCATCACTGTCCACTCTAAGTAAGGAATGTCTCTCACTGGTACCCTTATATTCAGTAGTGTACTGCTAAAATATTTCATACAAAATTTTGCGAACAAGAGAAATATTTTCCCTTTGTTTATTTTAAAGATACATTTGAGGGAAACAAAACTAAATCACCCTCATTTTGCACTTGGGATCCAATATTGCAGCAATAGACATCACTAAATTACATTCTCCCCAATATTTTTCAAATTTATTGTGTATCTTCCCAACAATTTTCTGAATAAAATTACCCTCACTTGCTGATTCCTTATCTAAAAACACTTTTATCTAATATACTTCATTCAAAAACAAGTTTTAAGTTGGATAATTACTACTAGAAATAATATTATCAGCGAAATTAAACACTTCCAAAATATGACAAACATTTTCCACTTTGTCCCAATATACCTCACTTGGACAAAAATTTGTAATGAGGATCTTGTTCTTTAAACCTTGGAAATAACTCTTTGAATTTTATTGAAAATGATACCATTTCAAATGTTGAATTCCAATGGGTCTTGCATTCAAGAATCAATTTTCTATGAGGGAATTACAACAGCTGTGCTATTTCATAAAACAATTTCAATCTTACCTCATTTTGATTGATGAAGTTAACACTTTCATGAACATCTTGTATCACATGATTAATCATATAAAGACCATCTTGAAACATGAGATTCAAGATATGAGAAAAACATCAAACATGAAATACTTTCTCATCACAATTGAAAATGTATCTCTGATAGTTCTAATAAAAACATTATTTTTTGAAGCATTTCCCACAAAAATTGTAAATATTTTATTTTCAATATTCTATTACTTCAAACATTTGAAAGTACACTCAATAATATCAACACCAAGATGGGGAGGAGGTATGTGAAAAAAACTTATAATGCACTTTTTTAATCTCCAATTGACATTAATAAAGTGTTCAGTGAGAACCATGTATTCAATTTTTTGATTAGTTTACTTCCATAAATCAGTTTTCAGACTAATCTTATCAACAAAACTCAATAATACCATGAGTTTTTTCTTTTTAGTTTTTAAAATTTGTGCTCAATACTTCTTAATAGTATTGTGTGATATTTTATCCCACTCAAGTATCCCACATCATTACATCATGTTAAATCCTTCTTCTTCCACAATTAAAAATGGATGTTCATGCATGAGTATCCATTGTACAGTTTTCTCCCTGACTGTTTGCATAATAAACTTTCCATATGTTAGAGCAGGAAATATTTGTACACTTCAATTAATGTTAGTAGGTTGGGAATTTATCCTTTTTTGTTGATTCTAATAAATTTTTCATTTAAAGTAAGTGTTCGAATGTTTTTAAATTGCGTAGTGTTTTTGCTTGTACTCATAGCTAATTTCTAATTGGAATGAATGCACTCAACTTATTTAGAACTGTCAGGAATACTAACTTCATCGAATTATAACTAAACAGAAAACGTTTTTTGCCTCTCTTTCCTACTAACATCATATTCTTCTTCAAAATTCTCAGAAACAATATCATTGCCACCCCATTCTTTATCACTGCTATCATTGGATGACATATTTGTATCAACATTATCATTTTATGAAGTTTGGCTCTCATCTGAATCTAACTGATGTTCCAAAGGTGTAGATAAATGTTAGAATGGGCTTGATATATTTAGCTCTCTGGAGAGAAAAATCTCATCATATTCATTTTTTGCAAGACACGTTAGATTTAATTTTAATTATCAAAAAATGTAACTAAATATTTTGAGTTAAAAAAATGCATATAATAAATCATTTGATAAAAAAAATAAAAACTTCTTAGAAACATTGTATTTAGGTTGACAAAAAAATAATTTAACAAAAAAATTCAAAATTTATAAGAAATAATAAATTTCAATTGAAAAATAAGAAATTTATCCAAAAAATAAGAACTTGTTAGAAACAGTACATTTCAGTTGACCAACAAAAATATCATTTTACAAAAAAATAAATTTAAAAATAATAAACATATCATATAGAACAAATAATTAAATTAAAAAAACAATTCAATATTTTTAAATTCATAATTTATTACAATGTGCGAAACACTAAGAAACAATTCATTTTTTTTAATTCATAATTAAATAAAATGTTAGGAACACTGATTTATAGTGGGGATAAATTGATAAACAAATTCAGTGGTGAAGAACATGAAAATGAATACAACATAAAATTAAATATTTTAAACCTAATAAAATTCATCAAACAATTCATTATTTTTACCCTAACATTAAAATAAAAAATAAGAATGTAAAATTCATCAGGCAATTCAGTATTGTTACCCAACCATTAAAATAAAATAGGGATGAAAAGTTAAATAAGATAATGAATAATAATAGATATGAAAATCAAATTTGTACCAACAGAATAGAGGGAAGTGGTAGGTAAAGGCACTCAAACGGGGATAGGGAATCAGATTTATGGGTGAGGGAGTAGTGGGGGGGGATCTGATGGTGGTAGGGGAGGTGGAGTCGACTGATGTATGTGAGGCAGAGGTCGAGTGAGGAGGGCCATGGAGGAAGGGGTGTTTGACGGAGGGGAGGAGGATAATGAGGCAGCTGGCGTAGTTGTGTCGAGGGAGTGAGTAAAGAGGGGTGGGGGAGGGTTTCAAGGGTGAGTGTAGTAGAGGAAACCCCAAGGAGGGTCTTGCTAAAGGGTGAGGGTCTCAGTGAGGGTCAGGGAGGGAGGGAGTGGAAGGGGAGGTGATGATGGTCTCATATCTTGAGGGTGGAGTGGGGAGGGAGAAGAAGGAAATATAGAGGCCTAAGTGGGTTGAAGGATAAGTGCAGTGTGTGTGCCGGTTCAAGTTTCATTATTTTTAAGTTAAATATATACATTAATTTTTTATTTCTCTAATAATCTCTCAACCAACTCGATAAAATTATTTTGGTACTCAAACTCGGCTCGATGAGGTACTCGAGCAACTCATGCTCAAGTTTGACTCGAAAAAAATCGAGTCAAACTCGAGTATTTTTCAATTCGAGCTCGAGTAGCTTGTGAGTACCACTATATCATTTACACCACTAATTTCTACATTAGTCTTTTTCAAGAGACATTATTTAAAAAAAAGTGTTCAATTTTCAAATTATTTTTCAAGTAATTATAATCAATAAGTCTCATAATAAATTTTAATGATTTATTCTTCTAAAATGTTTATTCTAAGTATTTTTTAAATAATTATAACCCATTGACTCATATTTATGTTTGATTACAATGTATTTTAGTTTTTCAATAGATTGTGACATGTAGATTCTGGCAGAGATGATGTTGAAGGGTGTTTAGGTGTCATTATTTTGTTGCAAACTTGATTGAAGGAGTGGTGATGCATATCTTGAAGGGACTGATGTGATGAGGGAGGAACTCTTCTTTTGTTATCTGTTCATGGATTATTGAGGCCTAGACATTTTGTAGCCTGTCAAACCTTCTTGTTTGAAGATCTTTCCAACATGAAATATTCTGGTGTGCTTCCTGTGTCCATGTCTAGGCATCGTTACCATTGTTTTTTTCCCAATGTATGTCAATTAATATGAAAGGAATCCATTTTAAGGGTGTTTGTTAAGATAATTGGATTATTTTTTTATGTTTTATATTGATTTTTGTAAGAATTTTTAAATATTGTATTCTATTGTAAAAAATAAATTTTTTAATTATACTTATATATCTAATAGTCAAGCTTGAGTTCGAGCTCGAGAAATGGGACAATCAAGCTTGAGTTTAATCTCGACCTACATGACAATCAAGCTCAAGTTTGTGTGGTAATTGAGATAATTAAATTTTTTAGCATTAATCAATCAATATTGAGTATCTTATTTTAATATGTTATTCGAGCTCGAGATTTCAAATTCAGGATTGTATCAAGTCAAGTTGAGTCGAGTATTGAGTATTGAAATTTTTTATCGAGCTCAATCTTGAGTATCATCCTATATCGACTCGACTCGACTCGGTTACACCCCTAGTTAGAAATATGTTCAATTTGATGATAATAAAATAAAAATGAACCTAAGGTGTGGTCTACTCCCTTGATATTATCATCTTTAAGCATGTGTTATTATAGGGCCTCATGAAGTAGTTTATAAATTTTTAGAAATGAAGGCTTTCAAAGTTATTCCTCCACCTTCATTGTCAATAAGATGAGAGGTTCTAGTTTTGATTCATCATCTAATGACACTTACTCCCCTTCAGGTTATGGATTATTTAGTGTTTGATAATCACATATTACTTCATAAAGTAGGTTCCTAAATTTATCCATGTTTATTTCTTATTCAATAGGTTCATCCCGCTCAAGAGGGTGCATATGATGATAAGTATTATTATTATTAAATATTTATTTGACCAAATTAATAAGCTCATCAACCCTTTATAACTAGGAATAATAATCCATTATGAGATAAATTTACTACTCCATTTTTCTCAATCAAGTAATGGAAATAAAATATAAAAAATAGTGAATTAAAAACAAAGAAAACAAAAAACAATTAAAGTAAATAAAAACAAATAAAATTAAAGAGACTAATTGAAAATGTGTAAAAACAATGAGTTCTCATCTTAGCTTCTTGATAATGATTTCCAATTTGATAATCCATCATTTTAGAGGTAAGTAAAAGATGAAATTTAAATCCCCTATATACAACATATAATTGGTCACAAGTTTGTCTCTCAAGGAGCTAAGCCCGTAACACTCCTAATTATTTATAACTTAGGTTTGTTTTTGTTTATTTACTAATTATAAATAATGTAATGGGGGGAAATGGGTGTGTGGATGTGTCAAAATTATATTAAAGAATAAAAACACAATTTGGAAGGTAAAAGGAACAGTCCTAGGTTAGTCAAAGATGGTTCCTTACCTAGAAAAAATTAATTGGTTCAGATTCATTGATGATACACTCAATACCATTTCATGGATCACCAACCTAAAATTAGTCTGTAATCCTAGTTCCCCTTTGGAAACCTCCTAGGAACACTAAGTTTCACCTCCTCTATAGTGTCAAGTGATAGACATGTCATGACAGTATAGAAGACACCACCCTTCACCCTTTCCCAATTATACAACGATCATCCCTTGTATAATGAATTGTGCCATATTCAACCCAAAATTACAAGATTTATAACAAGGGTTGAACCTTATAACATTTGCATGATCTTTTTAGTTTATTGTTTTAGAAAATTATGTAAAAAAATAAGTAAGAAAGTGGACACATTCACACAGTATACATTTTCTCTAAAAAAATAGAGATTTATGTTTACACCATTATTTTATTCAAGTTGTGTTTGCTTTGTTTAAGATGAGTCACCATAGCAGAAATATTGACCTTTATAAAATTTATACTCATCCTTATATCCTGTGAAGAACATTTGAAAACATGTGATGAGAAAAACAAAGATCAATGAGGGATATAAAAACAAAGGAGTCACATTAGTCCTGTAAAAAACATGAAAACCCATGAAGACATTTACCTTTTTCACAATAAACCTTTGAGCACATAAATAAAAAAAATCACATGTGAAAATAAATATTTTCTCAAAGAAATCATTTAAAACCCATTAAAAATCATAGAAAAACCCATGAGGGAATCCTAAGGCATGTGGGAACTTATGAAAACATTCTTTTGAAAAAAAAACCTTTCACCTTTAAACATTTCTTACCTTATGAAATAAATATATTTTCATAAAAAATCTTTTTGAAATAGTAACTTAGAGAATCATATTCATAACCTATTTTAACTCCTTTTTAACCCATTTTGGAATAAATAAAGACTAGTTAATTCCATATGAGTAACTTACCTGGTTATCTCTTTCAATTTTCACCTTTGAAGACTATTCATTACCTAATCTGAGAGATATATCGGGCTTACCCATCGTCATGAACTACATCAGGTTTAATAATCATCATCTATAATGCTCAAATACCATATAATTAATAAAACTTTTTTAGGTTTTCACTTTTTCATCATAAAATCCTTGAAAAACTCATTTGAACCTATTATCAAAACACCTTCCATTTTTTTGCACAATCATAAGAAGAAATATCCTTCGCTTTGAAAAAAATTAAAATTAAAAATTTACTAGAAGAGTGGGAATATGATATTATTTGAAAAATCATGTTCAATTTTATAGTAATATTAATAATGAATAATGTTTATGACAATAGGAAAATTTGGTCAAGACGTATACGTTAAAAAACATTATTACTTTGCTAAAAAATGTTAAAATGGCCCGTATGGTAAATGTTTAAAAGATTCCATTTTAAAAATTTACAAAGAAAGTAAAAAATTAGTTAAAAATTAATTTTAAGAATATATGTAATATAAAAAAGAACATTCTTGGAACATTTTTAAGAACATGGATATGGAGGAGAAATATTTCAAAAGAATACTTTTAAATAGGGTTTTAAAGAAAAATCCCTTATTTTAAGCCCAATCTAGCTTCATACATTCTATGAATCCTAAATAATAAAATTATATTAGTTTTATACTAGATTAATAACCTTTTATGTTAATTTAATTATTTTTATTATTTTATTTTTTTATTAAAATGTTTAAATTAATTACTAAAATGGTTAAGTTCACGTTGGACGTTTTGGGGTCGTTTGGTTTATACCTAAAAACCACATTGGTGTATTGACCATGGTCAAATGGGTTATGATACCATTATCCATATAATACTAAAAATTTTATATTTATCATATTTATACATTATATACACTTTTAAAACCAACCATGTAAGGCATTCATGAAAAATGAACCACACTATTTCATGGAGACGATAGTCTATACGTATGCATGAACGCCATTTTCATTTTTCTAATGAGTGGAAAAGAAATAATTTAGATTATATTTTAATTTTTAATAATCATAAATATGTTATAAATACCATATTTATTCATTAGTTATATCCTTATTACCATACTTATAAGTTGAAAATGAAAAATGAATCACATCGTTTCGCAGAGGTGGTGTTCCACACGTACGCACGAGCAACGTTATCAATTTTTAATGGACAAAAAGGGTAAGAATTTAAGTAATATATTACATTTTAACAATCATAATTATTTCATAAATATCATATATATTCATTTTTTCCATCATATTAACCATCCATATGATCTAGTGATGAAAAATGAAGTGTGTCACTTCATGGACGTGGTATTCCACACATACGCACAAGCGATGTTTTCATTTTCTATAAGATGGAAAATCAGATGAAAAAGTTTTGTACCATAATAATAATAATATTTAAGTATATGTAATATACTGATGTTATTTTTTTATCATTTTTAAGAATATTTTAAGGAATTGGAAGAATAAATAAACTTGAAATGGGTCGGTTAAGACTTATACCTTCTCCTTGGATATCTCACTTTGTCTTACACCTTAATCCTTCTATGATTGGTATTTTGAAATACCAGGACCTCTAGGAAATAGGGAGGGATGTTGGGGAAAGTTTTTTCCAAGGATTTTCTAAACTAGAGCACTTAAAAGGCCTGAGGAAGGTAGGAGAGGAGGTTCTCTTTTATAAATGAGGGGAGTGGCACACTAGTAATTTTTATAAACCTTTAAATATTATAAAGTCTTGATCATGGGAAAGTGGACCCAAACCTATCCAATTTTAAATATAAGGTGATAAGGGTTTAAATAGCATCATAAAATAAGAATTATGATAATATTTTATGGCTTATCACTTATTTTTTAACTTAATGAACCTGATTTACCCTTCACTGTGGTAAATTTTTTTATCATGGTTACTATTCATAATGAAAAAAAAATGAAATTTAATTCATTACTAAATTTTAACCTCCTAATTAAAATTATGGAAACCATTTTTCAATATTTAATTTGTATAATTGGAAAAAATTAATTTTAATATAAGCACATAAAACACAATGAAAAACAATTTTTAGAAAATAGCACTTTTAATCATAAAAATGAACTTAGGCCAAAATTAAATATAATGTCGATTCCTATGAAAGTTTTTATATTATGTTTATTAAAATATATCTTATGCTAGTTTTAATAAATCCAAATAAAAATGGTTCTTTTAAATTACTTGATTTAATGAAAGTAAATGACAATTTTTTAAAAATCGTTATTTTTCACTATTCATTCAAAAATAAATATTTTCATAAAAAATAAAAAATTAAACCCAATATATATTTTATATGTTTATTCCAAAAATGAATTACTTTGTATAAAATCATCTTCTAAAATTAATATATTTATCTCTTAAATAAAACTGTGTAATTCATGGAAAACCAATTTAGTTAAATAAAACAATTCCTTTTTCAACTGAAAACTTTTATAATTTTTTTTATAAAACTATGATTAATATAAATACATAAAATGAATACATAAAAATCATAACATTAATTTATTTCTAGGATTACTTGAGTTGTCACATTATTCCCCCCTTAGGAAATTACGTCTTTAAAATTTTATTCATTAATTAAACAAGTGAGAGTATTTTTTCCTCATAACATTTTCTAATTTTAATGTTGTCTCATCAATCATGTGATTATTTTGTAAAATATTTACCTATTTAATCACTATTTTTTGTAGTATGTACTCTTTGTGATCCAAAATCATAATCAAATTTACTTCATAAGAAATGTTCTCTGTAAACTTGTACCACTTCCGGGATCAAAACATGAGATGCATCAAGTATGTATCTTCCTAGAAAATAAACCGGAAACACACCATGTACTTGAGATAAACTCATAGGTAAAACTATTTTGTAAGCAACTAATCCTAACTTTTCCAAAATTTCTTACAGACTAATAAACCTTGGACTTGACTTTTTTTTTCTACCAAAACGCTTAACAGATATCCATGGAGATACTTTAAGAAAAACATGATCACCTACCTTAAATGAGAGATCTTTCATCATATAATATTTATAACTCTTCTGCCTACTCTAAGTTATCCTTGTGTTTTGTTAAATCATCTTTAATTTTTATGCCATTTCTTATACCAAATCTATTCCTAACAACTTCCTTTCACCAAATTCATCCCAACATGATGGAGTTCAACACCATTTAATATATAATTCCTTAAATGGTAACATACGTATACTAAAAATAAAACTATTATTATAAGAAAATTCCACCATTGAAAGTTACTGATCCCAACTTCCCTAATAATCCAAAGATACAATTTGAAGTATATCATCTAAAGTCTGAATTATTCCTTTCGAATTTCCATCAGATTGAGGATGAAATGTTGTACTGAACTTAATTCAGTACCCAATGAATTTTGAAGTACTTTCCAAAAATTTGAGTTAAATGTTTTTTCATGATTAGATATAATAGAGAGAGGTACTCCATGTAATATAATTATATCACTACTATAATAGGGGTTTTTTTCAACACTTATATACCAACGGTTTTCTTAAACCGTTGGTATATAAGAGTTTTACCAACAATTTTCTTAAACTGTTAGTAAAACTAGGTACAGGACACCCTTTACCAACGGTTCACTAGAACTGTTGGTAAAGGGTGTAAATTCCACCCCCTTTACCAATGGTTCTAGTGAATCATTGGTAAAGGGGTCTAAATTCCCCCCCTTTACCAATGGTTCTTGAAAACCATTGGTAAAGGTTTGCCCCAATATCCCCACGTGGCCCTTCTCCTCTCCTCCATTTGGGCAGAACCCTAATTCACCTCTCCCCTGTGATCCAGCACCTCTCGCCTATTCAAACATCACCTCTCTCGGGTTCATCTCGATTCCTCCATCCGAACGGTTGGAATCTCGAATTCCCCCATCCAAGCTGCTGAATCTTCATCTGAACCATCCCAAATTTGGTATTTTCTTAATAAGTACCTTATTTTTATTGTTATTTATCTAATATTTCAGTTTTAAGTTTTGATTTTGATGTGTATCTGTATTTTTTCTGTTTTGATTTAACCTAGAAAACCCTATTAGATTTTTTCTCCAGAACCATAGAAAACCCTTTTAGATTTTTTAGTTGTCACTTTAATTTATCATATCATTATATTAAAATGTTATATAAATAGACTGGATATTTATAGACCTCTCGGTGGTCACCTACATGAATTTTATCTCACATATTGTTTGAGATACCATTAGGTGCCTAAATAAACTACATGATTATATGTTTAGATAAGGGGAATCACCATTTTACATATGCATGACTACTCACATGACATGGGATGGAGCATGTAGCAGATGATTGGGTTGTAGCTCAAGAAGCTAGGTCAAATTTTAGAATTTATTGAGCCTATTGTATAGTACTACTTCCTACTAGTTGTAACTATGTTTTTCTTCTTGATACATGACATACATTACCATCATTCGGTTTATGATTCTATTATTATTTGGTATTACTGATTTGGTTATTTTCATCCATTTCCAATATTTTCACATTGTTATCTTTCTTCCACTTTTTAACTGATAATATTAAAATTGTGCAACTTAGTTAATGAGGGAATAGTCTCCCCCAGACACAGTAAAGGCTCTCACTATTAGTCAATAACATTTGGAATTTTGGTAGATGTGCTTGAGGCCATGTGGCCATCTAGGTTCAGGTCACTAATGAGTGGAATCCTGGTTTGGGATGTCACAATTCCTGGATATCCTTTTTATAGGTGTTTCTAATCAAATACATACCTATAAATATTGAAGGTCCCTCTCCAAAATCAATTGGGACATGATTCAATGAATACAACCTACCAACCCATGATCTATGGCCCCAAACCTAGGACCCTTTAATCCATGGTTAAGGTGAAACTTGATGAGGCCATAACTACTTTTGATGTGATCCTCATCCAAATCATCATCTCAATCTCCCTAAAGAAGTTAAAGTATAAAACTCATGTACTCCCAATAAGACCCTTAAGGATTATGTATTCCTTGATCCACTTCCAATATCTTACTCAGCAATCCTTGAATATAGGCATTAGAAATTCTGTATCTTATTTTCTTATATACACTGTATTTTGTTGTGTTTCTTAATACGATTATCATATAGAGTAATGTGTCAGTTATTCTTTTATATAAAGTAAACAATTGTCATTTACCTAAATATTTTTTGATTGAAATTCAATATTATTGAATTGTTTTGAAATGGACAACATTTTAAGTGAAAACAACAACTGACATATGAAAAACAGACCAAACATATTTATATTGTGTTGATACTTTAGGACAATGATTCAATGGTCATTTGAGATGTGTACAAGACAACCCCGCCTCAATCCAATGCATGGTGTGGCAGGTATCACTCTAAATGTATCTCTTTTGTTTAAAATGGATACCATTTTAAGTAAAAACAACTGGCATACGGAAAACCGACCAAACATATTATGATTTCCTTGATACTTTAACACAATAATTCATGGATCATTCATGAGGTGTACGAGGAGAAAAAACATCATTCGGAAGCACGGTTTTCACGGAACATCTGAATATGTGTTTTTTAGGTGTTTGGCGGTCTTGAAAAGCGTGTGTGCGGTGGTCAAAACTAGTCAAATGACCTCGGAATGCCATGAAATTAGAAGACAATAAAGTGTGGGTGAATTGTGAAATGGCCGACCATACAATATGTCAATCTAAGGTGTCGTGTGACCGTGGTGGCCAAAAATGCACTCCTCGTGTTGTAAATGGACAAAACATGCATTTAACGGTCAAATGCATGCCGAATGACCTCATAATGACATCAAATCAGACGAAAACAAAGGGTGGGTGAATTTTTAAATGGTCAGCTAGATGGCATGTCAATCGGAGGTGTTGTGTGACCGTGGTGGCCGAAAATGCACTCTGCGTGTCGTAAATGGCCAAAACAAGCATTTAACGGTCAAATGCATGCCGAAAAACATCATAATGAATTGAAATCACACAAAAACACCCTAATTATTATTCGTGAGGTGTAGGAGGAGAGGGAACATCATTAGGACGCGCAGTTTGTGTGGCACGACTGAATATGTGTTTTTTAGGTGTTTGGCACGCTTGAAAAGCGTGCGTGGGGTGGTCAAAACCAGACGAACGACCTCATAATGCCATGAAATTAGATAAAAACAAAGGGTGGGTTAATATTGAAATTGTAAGCCAGACGACACATCAATCGGAGGTGTCGTGTGACCGCGGTGGCCGAAAATGCACTCAGCATGTCGTAAATGGCCAAAACATGCATTTAACGGTCAAATTCATGTCGAACAACATCTAAATGACTTGAAATCACATGAAAACACCCTAATTATTATTATTGAGGTGTATTAAGAGATGACATGTCATTCAAAATCGCGGTTTGCACAGCACGACTGAATATGTGTTTTTTAGGTGTTTGGCAAGCTTGAAAAGTGTGCGTGGGGTGGTCAAAACCAGCCGAACGACCTCAGAATTCCATGAAATCATATGAAAACAAAGGGTGGCTGAATTTTGAAATGGTCAGCCAGAAGACATGTCAATCAGAGGTGTCATGTGACCGTGGTGGCTGAAAACGCACTCCGCGTGTCGTAAATGACCAAAACATGCGTTTAACGGTCAAATGCATACCGAACAACATCGGAATGACTTGAAATCACAAGAAGACACCCTAATTATTATGTGTGAGTTGTAATAGGAGATGGAACATCATTCGGACACGCGTTTTGCGTGACACAACTGAATATTTGTTTTTTAGATGTTTGGCGCGCTTGAAAAACGTGCATGGGATGGTCAAAACCAGCCGAACGACCTCGGAATGCCATGAAATCAGACGAAAACAAAGGGTGGGTGAATTTTGAAATGTTCATCTATATGGAACATCAATCGGAGGTGTCGTGTGACTGTGGTGGTCGAAAACACACTTCACGTGTGGTAAATGGCCAAAACATGCGTTTAAGAGTCAAATGCATACCGAACGACATCGGAATAACTTGAAATCATACAAAATCACCCTAATTATTATTATTGAGGTGTAAGAGGAGACGAAACATCATTCAAATGTGTGGTTTTCATGGAATGACTGAATATGTGTTTTTTAGGTATTTGGCGCGCTTGAAAAGCGTGCATGGGGAGGTCAAAACTGGCCGAACAACCTTGGAATGCCATGAAATCAGACGAAAACAATGGGTGGGTGAACTGTGAAATGGTCGGCTAGACATAACATCAATCGGAGGTGTCTTGTGACTGTGGTGGCTGAAAATGCACTCCATGTGTCGTAAATAGACAAAACATGCATTTAACGGTCAAATGCATACCGAACGACATCATAATTACTTGAAATCACATGAAGACACCCTAATTATTATGTGTGAGGTGTGGGAGGAGACGGTACGTCATTCGGACATGCGGTTTACGCGGCACGACTGAATATGTGTTTTTAGGTGTTTGGTGCGCTTGAAAAGCATGTGTGGGGTGGTCAAAACCAGCCGAATGACCTTGGAATTCCATGAAATTAGACGAAAACAAAGGGTGGGTGAATTTTGAAATGTTTGGCCAGAAGGCACATCAATCGGAGGTGTCGTGTGACTGCAGTGGCTGAAAACGCACTTCGCGTGTCGTAAATGGCCAAAACATGCATTTAACGGTCAAATGCATGTCGAACGACATCATAATGACTTGAAATCACACGAACAAACCCTAATTATTATGGGTGAGATGTAAGAGGATACGACATATCATTCAGACGTGCGGTTTGCACGGCACAGATGAATGTGTGTTTTTTAGGTGTTTGGCGCGCTTGAAAAGCGTGCGTGGGGTGGTCAAAACTAGCTGAACAACCTTGGAATGTCATAAAATCAGACTACAACAAAGGTTGGGTGAATTTTGAAATGGTCGTCCAGACGGCACGTCAATCGGAGGTGTCGTGTGACCGCAGTGGCCGAAAACGCACTCCGCGTGTCGTAAATGGACAAAACATGCATTTAACGATCAAATGCATACCGAACGACATCGGAATGACTTGAAATCATACAAATACACCCTAATTATTATTTGTGAGGTGTAAAAGGAGACAGAACATCATTCGGATGCGTGGTTTGTGCGGCACAGGTGAATATGTGTTTTTTAGGTGTTTGGCGCGCTTGAAAAGCGTGTGTGGGATGGTCAAAACTGGCCGAATGACCTCATAATGCCATGAAATCAGATGAAAACAATGGGTGGGTGAATTTTAAAATGGTAGGCCAGACGGCACATCAATCGGAGGTGTCGTGTGACCGCGGTGGCCGAAAACGCACTCTACGTGTCGTAAATGGCCAAAACATGCGTTTAACGGTAAAATGCATATCGAACGACATCGTAATGACTTGAAATCACACGGAAACACCCTAATTATTATTTTTGAGGTGTACTAGGAGACGTAACATCATTCGGATGCACATTTTGCGTGGCACAACTGAATATGTGTTTTTTAGGTGTTTGGTGCGCTTGAAAAGCGCGCGTGGGGTGGTCAAAACTGGCCGAATGACCTTGGAATACCATGAAATCAGACGACAAAAAGGGTGGGTGAATTGTAAAATGGTCGGCTAAACGGCACATCAATCGGAGGTGTCGTGTGACCACGGTGGCCGAAAACACAATTCACATGTCGTAAATGGCCAAAACATGCGTTTAATGGTCAAATGCATACCGAACGACATCGTAATAACTTGAAATCACACGAAGACATCTTAATTACTATGCATGAGGTGTACGAAAAAAATGGCACATCATTTGGACACGCGGTTTGCACGGCACAACTGAATATGTGTTTTTTAGGTGTTTGGCGCGCTTGAAAAGCGTGTGTGGGGTGGTCAAAACTGGACGAACGACCTCGGAATGCCATGAAATCAGATGAAAATAAAGGGTGCGTGAATTTTAAAATGTTCGTCTAGACGGAACTTCAATCGGAGGTGTCGTGTGACCGCGGTGGCTGAAAACGCACTCCACGTGTTGTAAATGGCCAAAACATGCGTTTAACGGTCAAATTCATACCTAATGACATCGGAATGACTTAAAATCACATGAAGACACCCTAATTATTATGCATGAGGTGAACAAGGATATAACACATCATTCGGATGTGCGGTTTGCGCTGCACAGCTGAATATGTGTTTTTTAGATGTTTGGCACGCTTGAAAAGCGTGCGTGAGGTGGTCAAAACTGGTTGAACGACCTCAAAATGACATGAAATCAGACAACAACAAAGGTTGGGTGAATTGTGAAATGGTCATCCAAATGGAACGTCAATCAGAGGTGTCTTGTGACCGCGGTGGCCGAAAACGCACTCAATGTGTCGTAAATGGCCGAAACCTGCGTTTAACAGTCAAATGCATACCGAACGACATCAGAATGACTTTAAATCACATGAAGACACCCTAATTAATATTCATGAGGTGTGCAAGGAGACGGTACATCATTCAGATGTGTGGTTTTCACAGTACAGCTGAATATGTGTTTTTTAGGTGTTTGGCGCGCTTGAAAAGCGTGCGTGGGGTGGTCAAAACTGGCCGAACGGCCTCAGAATGACATGAAATCAGACGAAAACAAAGGGAGGTGAATTGTGAAATATTCAGCCAGATGTCATGTCAATTGGAGGTGTCGTGTGACCGTAGTGGCCGAAAACGCACTTCGCATGTCGTAAATGGCCAAAACATGTGTTTAATGCTCAAATGCATACCGAACGACATCGGAATGACTTGAAATCACATGAAAACACCCTAATTATTATTTTTGAGGTGTATGAGGAGAAGGAACATCATTCGGACACATGGTTTACGTGGCACAGCTGAATATGTGTTTTTTAGATGTTTGGCGCTCTTGAAAAGCATGCGTGGGGTGGTCAAAACCGGCCGAATAACCTCGGCATTCCATAAAATCAGACAAAAACAAAGGGTGGGTGAATTGTAAAATGGTTGGCCAGACGACACATCAATCAGAGGTGTCATGTGCCCGTGGTGGCCGAAAACACACTTCACATGTCGTAAATGGCCAAAACATGCGTTTAACAGTCAAATGCGTACCGAACGACATCAGAATGACTTGAAATCACAGGGAAACACCATAATTATTATTTTTGAGGTGTAATATGATATTTCACATCATTCGGATGTGCGGTTTGCATGGAATAGCTGAATATGTGTTTTTTAGGTGTTTGGTGCACTTGAAAAGCGTGCGTGGGGTGGTCAAAACCGACCGAACGACCTCAGAATACCATAAAATCAGACGACAACAAAGAGTGGGTTAATTTTGAAATGGTCGGCCATAAGACACATCAATCTTAGGTGTTGATACTTTAGAACAATGATCCATGAATCATTTGTGACGGGTACGAGTCAACCCCACCTCAATATGAGGCTCGGTGTGACTGGTATCACTCAAAGTGTCTCACTTTTGTTTGAAATGGACAACATTTTAAGTGAAAACAACAACTGGAATATGGAAAATATTCACAAGGCTACACATAGATTCTTTAAATTAAGGGATAAAAATAAAATATGGTCTATTGGTCATGCGTTATTAGAATAAAATATTCACGAGGCATAGATTGAAACACAATGGGTCATAGTATATATAGAAAAACATGAATTATATTAGGAATGAGTCTCAACATCCCATCATGAACATGAACCAACACTCATGTTCTAATTCTCAATCACAGGTTGTTCATTATATACAATAACATACAACAAATAAATATCATATAGTGATTTCATATGAAACCTATGAACACTCAAGCATACCATATAACAAATTGGTCAACAAGGATACACATAGATTCTTGAAAAATAAGTTTCAAAGTCTCATAAAAATACCCCAATGGTGAGGAATACATATGGTGACACCATATCCCCATCGATCACCTCAATACCATCCTCAAATAGTGGGTTCTAGGACCAAACCAAAGTTCCTTTGGGAACCCAATACCAAAGAATTAATTGAATATTCATACCCACTACCCAAGATAGGGATTCATCTCACATCACACCCAGGAGAGAAAATTACAATTATCCACATACCCCCTTATTCTAATTGAAAAGTCTATGAAAAACATGTAGGCTATTCCAGTAACCCATCTCATATGTTGAGATTGACCAATGTTTCCCACTAACACATCAGGAACCATTTATACATGGATATATAATCATTAGAGGAATATAAACATCCCATGTGCTTACTATAACTCATCCTAGGTCTAAGAAAATGACCACTACCATTGTCTATCTTATGGGTATGATGATCCTTTTCCACTCTACCCAAGTTTTTCTGTTGGTTTTAAGATACTCAACCCAAGACCATGACTAAACATACCATGTGCTTCCTATAACATGTAGGTTTTTTCTCTTTTGTGTATTGGTGTTGTGGTTTGAGTTAGGAATGAATTCTAAATTTTGAATACTCTTATGTGTGTTGTTGTTGTGGTTTGAGTGAGGAATGAATTCTAAATTTGGAATACTCTTATGGGTGTTATTGCATTTCCTATAACATGTAGCATTTTTCTCTTATTGGTGTTATTGCATTTGAATTTCTAAATTTCTAAATTTATAAATTCTAGAATGAATTCTAAATTTTGAATACTTTGGATGGGGATTTTATATTGGTGTTGTTGCAGGTCTGGATCGGGGGAGGTGTGGAGCTGTGTTGTTTCAGGTCTGGAGAGGGGAGAGGGGTCTGCTTCTGTTGAGTTGAGAAAATCTATACCAACGGTTTTCAAAACCGTTGGTATAGATAGTATAAATATAACTATACCAATGGTTTTGTTATAACCGTTGGTATAGATTTAAACCAACGGTTATAAAAAAACCATTGGTATAGCCTTATGGATTTCCATATCCCCTCTATACCAATGGTTGTAAACCATTGGAATAAGTGTAACACACATATACCAATGGTTTCACAAACCGTTTTTATATGTTATATTTACACACATATTCCAATGGTTTGCATCAAACCGTTGGTATACATTCTATTTTGACACCTATACCAACAGTTTTCACAGAACCATTGGTATAGTCCTATTGTCACGTCTTACTTGGCCATTGTTTAGGGAACCATTGGTATACTATATACCAACAGTTTTCAGGCCTTTACCAACAGTTTTGAACCATTGGTAAAGTGTAAATTTCTAGTAGTGTATCTTTAAGATAAAGTCAAACAAGTTGATCAAAAGACATAGTATCTTGAATAAGAAGAAAATGCAATGATTTATTCTAATGATCGAAAATAAACCAAATCACGTTATTACCTAGATATGTCTTTGGTAATACCACTACAAAATTCATGTATATTATCATGACTTGACCCAAGCTGGGACTCAATCCGTAATTACCCCAAACCCACCTCCATAGGCTAGGGGTGGCGATAATCGCTGAAGGCATAACTAACTTTGGGAGGCCTTTGCCTAAGTACCTATATGCAGACACATAACCATCTCATGTAAAAGTGAATAAGGACAGAGTAAAGGATGAAACACAACTAGAAAGTAAACCAATCATGCATAACATCTAGACAGTACAAAGGTACGGTAGTGTGAACTTAAAATTAAAGGGGAAAAATACACACCCAACTAGAAATATATCCCAAACTAACAAAACTAGAAAAATTAAATAGCTATGAGAGCCCAACTCCTGAATCCCAAGCTATGACCACTGTACGCAGTCCAAGAACCTAGTATCCCTAATCTCCTCTGAATTCATGGTCTGCATGTACGTCATCTTCATAAGACATGACACATGCGGAAAAATCTCATGTAGGGGTGAGTATATACATACCCAGTAGGACATCCTGAAATCTAAAGGGGGAGAAATAAGAGATAAAAAATGAATATAAGGATAGTAGGTGCAATATACAATCAAAGAGAATATATCAACCCAAACTAAGAGTGAAAGTAAGCTCATCCAAACACAAGGGGATAAACATGGTGAGTAGATGAACTAATCGTCGAGTCTTTGACACCTATAGTAGGAGAGTAGACTCATCAAACCATGAGAAAATAAATACAGAAAGCATGTGGTATACCTCATGCATCTTTTCCTATCCTGGAATAAGAATAACCAAATCCAAGGTGTGGATACAGAAGAGGATATATATATACTTAGTCAAAGACGTCCAAAAGAGAGAGTAATGGGATATCTATATCATAGCTCATCTAAAGAAGAAGAGTAACAAATAGTTCCAAAATTCTATCAATGATGCCCAACATCTCATGCGTCTACCTAGAAGTAACCGTCCAAGTCAAGCCACACCTCCTCACTGTGTCACACAGTATAGGGGGTACAAACTCAAAGCATAGAACTTGAGCCCTAGTGTGTTAAGGGGTTCCACTATGATAGTATCCATAGAGGACTCATGCCCATGTCGATGGGGGGTACCACTATGATAGTATATGTAGAGGACTTATATCAATGTTGATGGGGGGTACCACTCTGGTATTATCCATAGAGGAATTGTGCCCATGGTGATGGGGGGTTCCACTCTATAGGTCAATTAACCACACCCTATCTAATAGTGTGGGGGGGGGGGTCCACTCAAAATTAGAGGACTCGTGACTTGGTACCATATGGGGATTACAATGTAGTCTTCGAGGACCCACACCCTAGTATGTTAGTGGGGGGTTCACTCGAAAGGTAGTTGTAGAGGACCTGCACCCATGCTGATGGGGGGGCCACTCTATTGGTTGAGGACCCACACCTTCGTGTGACAAGGGAGTTACACTTTGATCATCAAGGACCTGAAAACTATCCAATAGGGGGTTCCGCTCATAAATAAGCCTTTGGTGATCCTGTCTAATCAATGTTGTTGTCGAGCATTGCCTTAGTAAGAACTGTGCCCAAAATAATTTACAACGTATCTCGAAATCCACAATCAAGGGCACTATCACATTCTATGTGAAAAAACACCCAGGATAGGTTACTCATGGGCCAAAATCTGAGTTCAAATGAAGGTGATTTGGATGATTGAAATTTTCTTAAAGAGGAACTTTGGGTACAAGGTGTGTGAGGGGACCCACATGGTGTGTGGACCCGCTCCACCGCCTGACCATGTCCCTGGCCAGCACACAACTCCATCCCATGTAGTCCTCCTATACATCATATACCCCTTCCCTGGATGGGAACCCATGTGATGGATCACATGGGAAATAAATGACCCAAAACTCACAGATATGGCTGAAAATCACGGTTTTTGGCCATCATTCACCAAAAAATGGATATGCAGGTTCGTCAGACATCCATCGCACGTCCCACACATCACTGCACCTTCAACCTTAAATATATTTATGTAAAACCATAAAAATGGTCATCCTCTCCATGAAATGATCCCAGATCCATGCTTACATTTTTTATCCATGCCTCACATGTGATTCTATCATGGTTTTAGGGGTCCGATCGAGCTGGTACTGCCCAACAAGGTTGAATCAGGTCCGCAGGGACATATTGGTGATAAATGTGAAGAATATTAGGGATAAAGGCATCGCAAAATTTTTGTAAACATCATTGTACAAGAATTATTGGCCAAAAAACAAGAACAAGGATCTAGGGTTAGAAAACTATTGGATTAAATCAATTTAACCGATGTGTAGAATCATGCATAGGTGATAATTGGAATAAATCGATAGAAGGGATTGATCTGATCAAAACATTTAATAAAAAGAGAATAATCCACTAAATTGATGAGACCTATCTGGTTTTGGATCATTCTCTAATGAAGAACATGTCCTCCAATGATTGATAGAAGTTTTTGCGTCCTGATCTAATCTGATCTGATCCATCATTTTGTAATCATTCGATGAGATCCACCAATGGAAGGAATAAGTGAGATCTCTATAATTCTCCTAGGGTTTATGTGACTAACCCTAGATAATTTATACTAGAAGTATTCTTATAGAATTATCCATTACATTGAAATGAAACAATTAATTAATTAATTAATTCAATGAATGTACCACTAATTAGTGAGGAGTCTGAACACCCCTTGCTGACCCATTTTATGTCACGCATAGGGTAAACATCATGTTCTGGACTCAATCGTAGTCTCAAATTTATGATTTGAGCTTCCATTTAAGATTTATCCTATTTTCTTTAAGAATCTACACGTGTTCAATATAAAATATATTTAATATTTTTATAAAATTAATTTCATGTACACCAGGCCTCAGAATCACGTACCATCTCAATGCCTAGCTCTAGAAATATATATAGAAATATTTCAAAGTATCAAAAGGAAAAAACCAGGTCTCTACATCATTCCTTTATTAAATATTTTCATCCACTAAAATCAAAAACTAAACAAAAAACTCAGGATATTGAACCCACACTTGTCTCTCCTACTCCCAAAAATTCTCATGCATGTCTCTGGGTAGCCACAACACACATACCAAGGGTATGGTCCATCCATGAAAAGTCTGCTCCTACCGACCCTCGATCACCATCGGGTGATCCGCAAAAGTGGTTCCAACCTTGATGTCCAGCTTTCCTCAGTTGATGACGTGTGTGGGGTCATGAACGTATCACCTCAGCTGCAACACGTGGAAGATGTTGTGCGCCCGCTCCAGTTATAGGGGTAGGATGAGGTGGTAAGCAGCCTCACCAACCCTCTGCATGATCTTGAACAACCCAATGAACCTTGGGTATAGCTTTCCTCCCCAATAAAACCTTCACAATCTATGTCATGGAGAGAATCTCAAGAAAACATGGTCTCCCATATCAAACTCTAAGGGCCTATGATAGCTATTTTCATAAGATTTTTGTCTGCTTTGGGCCATCCTCATCTACTCACGGATGACCTGGACTTTCTTTGTCATCACTTGCACCATCTCTAGGCCCACAAGATATGTATCACCAATATCTATCCTATATAAGAGTGACCTGTAGGGTCTCCCATATAGGGCCTCAAAAGGTGTCATTCCATGGTAGTGTTGGGACTGTTATTGTACACAAACTCTACTAAGTACCGATGATCCTCCCAACTCTGGTCGAAATCTAACACGCAATCCCTCAACATATCCTCCAACACATGGATAATGAACTTATTCTTACCATTGGTCTAGAGGTGAAAGGTTGTACTCATCCTACATTGGGTTCTGAATTCCTCCTACATGCCTCTCCACAATCATGACATAAACCATACATCACGATTGGAAACAATCATTGAGGGTGCCCCATGAAGGTGAACGATCTTCTGTATGTACAACTTCCCCAAACTCTCCACTGAACTTTACTCACTAATAGTAAGGAAGTGTGATGAATTCGTGAGTCAGTAAACTATAACCCAAATGGCATCATGGACCTTTTATATCTATGGAATCCCTACTAAAAAGTCTATGAATATATTGTCCCATTTCCACTCCAGGATCTCAAAGGGATGTAACAAAACTTATGGAACTTGGTGCTCCGCCTTTACCTACTGACAGGTGAGGCATTGAGAGACAAACTAAGCTACAATTCATCTCATGCTAGACCACCAAAACTACCACTGAAAGTCTCTGTACATATTCCCCACATAGGGATATATAGTTATGGGAGAATTGTGGAACTCCCACATCACCTCCTCCCATATCGTGACTGGAACCACCGTCTGTCCCTAAAAAAAGATGATATGATTTTCTTCTTAAGAATATTCATCTGGTGCATAGCCTATGGATATATAGTCATGTAATATCTCACAGTCGATGTCTCCCAATTGGGACTCTCTCACTAGCTTGATAAGTAGATGAGTCAACATCATCGACTATAAAAAGGCCACACCCTCCTGCTCCACCAGGGTCAGCTGTAAGGAGTCCAACTGATCTAAAGCCTCCTACACTAAGAAAGGATGGGACTTCCTACTAAGAGAATCTTCTAAAATTTTACATTCCCTAGAGTATAGACTATCTTGAATTCATATTCCAGTAGGAACTACAACCAGTGTCACTGTCTCAGGTTCAAGTCTCTCTATGTGAAGACATACCTGAGACTCAGATGGTCTGATTAAACCAAAAAGCGCCCTCCTAGAAGGTAGTTCCTCCAAATCCTTAGGGAGAAGACTACCGATGCTAGCTCCAGGTCATGAGTTGTGTAGTTTTACTCATGGGGTCTCAACTTTCTTAACTCATATGCAATAAATTCTTACTACTGCATTAACACGCAGTCAATCCCAGCTCCCGAGGCATCACAATACACCATGTACGCCACGCCCTCCTATGGTAGTCTTAACAATGGAGCACTCATCAGCCTTAACCTCATCCTCAAATCTTCAAAGGCCCTCCAACACTACTCAAACCAGGTAAACAGCTTCCCTTTTTGCGCTAGGGTTTTCAAATGGGCTGAAATTCTAGAGAAGACTACCACAAACCACATGTAGTACCCCATCAAACCAAGAAAGCTCTACAACTCGGACACACTATTAGGTGGATCCCAAGAAAGCACTAAATCAATCTTTATTTCATCAAAGACTAAACCCTTCTCGGAAAATACATGGCCCAGATCTTTAAAGTCCCTCCAACACTACTCAATCCAGGTAAACAGATTCCCTTTTTGTACCAGGGTTGTTAAATGGGATGAAATTCTGGAGAAGATTGCCACAAACCACCTGTAGTACCCCATCAAACCAAGAAATCTCTACACCTAGGACACTCTATTGGGTGGATCCCAAGAAAGAACTACATCAATCTTTATTTCATCAAAGACTAAACCCTACTAGGAAAAGACATGGCCCAGGAAGTAAACCTCATGAATCCAAAACTGACACTTCGAGATCTTTACATATATTTGGTTCTCTCAAAGAAAATCTAGGATCATCCTTAAGTTCTCTGCATGTTCCTCCTCTGATGAAGATTAGAAACGTATGTCATCAATGAAGATAATAACAAACCATTTCATGTATGGATATAAGACCTAGTTTATCAAAGTCATAAACATGGTGGGGGCATTCATCACACCAAAGGGAATCACTAGAAACTCATAATGTCCATATCCAAATCAGAATGCTAAATTTGGAATATCAGCCTTGAGAACCATCAACTAGTGGTATCCAAACCTGAGATCGGTCTCCGAGAACCATTTTGTGCCTCACAACTGGTCAAACAGGTCATCAATCATCGATAATAGGTACCTGTTCTTTATTGTGTCATGTTTTAGGTAATGATAATCTACACAAAACCGCAAGCTCTCGTCCACCTTTTTCATGAACAAAACCAGAGCTACCTAGGGGGACACACTAGGTCTAATGAAACCCTTCTCTCTAAGGTCCTCTAACTACCAATGCAACTCTCAGAGCTTAGTAGGGTCCATCTGATAAGGAGTAGAAGATATCAGAGTAGTTTTGGGGTGAAAATCAATGAAAAAATACATATCCCACCTCAGAGGTAGTTTCAAAATGTCCCCAAGGAAGACTTCCATATAATAATCCACAAATGAAGGAATCTAAATGCCTGAAGAGCCTGCTATTCCAAGGGATATACTCTCTAACTAATGGGTGATGGTTTGTAGCCTCCTACTCGTAGAACCCACTCATCTCACCATGAGATATCACTCGCCAAAAAAGAAGAATCTTTTCCCATCAGTGCGTAGGCATCTAACTTGTCTATAGTGATATTCAATCTGGACTCAAACCCTGGAAAACCAATCCATACCCAAGATGATTTCATAGGGTTCCATGATGATGAAAAAAGGTCCCATGTGAACCTCCCTCCACCAAGCGATAGTTGGCACTACCGAAGGATGAATGATACAGAAGAAGTGTTCCTTGTAGGAACCTCAAGATGAAGTTGTTGAGATAATGCTTCAACTAGGAGCTCCATCTCTCAAATTAGGAGTAAAGAGATGAATAAATTACTGGAACCTCTGTCTAATAATACTAAAGCAAGATTATAATAAACACATATCATACCTATGATAATCTCTTGTGTTGAGGGATCATAAACCTCCAAAGGATAAAGTTGTTCACAGCCTCGACCCCTATCTCCTTGAGCCTGACTCAAGCCACCTAGTGGTGGTGGTAGAAGGATCTTATAACTTCATCCATCCACCACCCATAACTCCTCCTACTCTTCTTCCAACTCCAACTCCCTGGGGACTACCCTTTCCTCGCTTGGGAGATCCCGGATCACGGTGCTACCTCTACCAGGGCGGTTAATCATCTATTTTTCTATGTTTCTCATAATTTCTAGTCAGGAAGTCTCACACTATTTAACTTCACCTATCATAATAAAATTATCTCCCCTCTCTGGGTTTCCCTGGTACTCTACGGTGCCTCAAACCACGTGCATAAGTCTGATCAGGGATAGGTATCCTACACCAAGATCTTGGTACTTGGCATCTTCTAATTGTTGTAGACGACTTTTCCCTGTGGATCCCACTTCCATCTCCAGTTTTCTGGTGTTCCTATGACAGAAAGATCTCTGTCACCAGTGCTCACTCCAACACCCCAATATAGGTAGGGATGCATAAAGGTACCACACTGGCACAAATCTCTTTGTGGAGTCCCTACTCAAACTTCTATCCTCATAAGTATCCATCCAAATCATGTTAAGGGAGTGCCACATAAGGTCTATGGACCTCATTTTATACTCATACACCATCATCCCTCTCTTTTTTAACTCTAAAATCTCCTAGATCCAAATTGAGATTAAGTAGGATAGGTAGTACTTCTCACAGAATAACTACTAGAAATTAGGCCATGAGAGTGATAACTCGTCATAAATCTATGTAATAAGGCTCCACCAACACCCAACTACTCCATGGAAAAGGCTATTTATCAGTGAAACCACCTAGTTTGTAGGGATTTGAACAAGATTAAAGATGAGGACCACTGACTCTAGCCAATCCTCTACTTCCTGAGGATCTGGATCACCACAAAACCTTAGTGGACTCTGAAGTTGTAACTCGTGGAGTGTGCTAAGCCTGCATGTGTCCTCATCCTATTTTGTTGGAAAAATCTGATGCTCGATGGGTGGAGGTGCTGCTAATTTCCCACCTAGAGAAAGGGGTTCATGGGATGGACCCTGAACTAAGGCCTCATTGCTCATTGGATCATTATCATGAACCAGAGTTGGTATCCTTGATGATTTTTGTCATGGATGCATCTTGAGATTTATCAAGATGCACCATGGTTAAATGAGTATATATAGATAGAAAAAAATAATGGGGATATGACTCAAGCAGGACAGTCAAAGACTCAATTCTATATGATGCATGTATCATTGATCCCTAAAAAAATTTTCTCAGCATGCTGAGTCGACAAGCAGGTAGTCAGGGTCCTGGTGAATAGATACGTCGGCCGCCACACCATCACCTGAGAGCTGCACTTGAGACACTTTGACATTGTTTCCCTAAACCCAACCAAATCCTCTAAAGTGGATTATTCCAAACAACATCTAAAGAAATGAACTTTATCTGATACCAATCTATCATGACCCAACCCAATTCGGGGCTCGAACCGCAACTACCCCAAGCCCACCTCCATAGGCCAAGGGGTGGTGACAAGTGCCAAAGGAATAAATAACTCGATGAGGCCTTTACCTAAGTACTTATATTCACACACACATCCATATCATGTAAATGTTCATAGGGAAAGAGTAAAAGATGCAACAAATCTAGAAAGTAAACCAAGCATGCACAACCCCTAGACAGTACAAAGGTACGGTAGTGTAAACTAAAATTAAAGGGGTAAAATATACACCCAACCAGAAATATGTCCCAACTAGACAAAACAAGAAAAAGTAAACATCTGAGAGATCCCATCTTCTGAATCCCAAGCTACGAATACCATACAACGTCCAAACACCTTGTATTCCTAAGAACCTTTGAAGTCACGGTCAACATGCCCGTCGTCTGTATAAGACACGACATGTACGGGCAAAGCCCATTCAAGGGTGAGTATATACATACCCAATAGGAGACCACGAAAGCTAAAGGGGGATCATTAAGAGATAGAAAAGGAATAGAATGATAATAGATGCAGGATATAGTTAAATAGAACCACTCAACCCAAACCAAGAGTGAAAGTAAGATCATCCAAACACAAGGGGATAAACATAGTGAGTAGATGAACTACTCATAGAGTCTTTACTACCTATAGCAGGAGAGTAGACTCATCCAACCACAATAAGATAAACACAGAAATCATGTGGAATACCCCATGCGTCTTCACCTCTCTTGGAAAGAGAGTAACCAAATCCAAGTTATGGATAAAAAATAGAATATATATATATATATATGCTCAGTCAAAGAATCCCAAATGAGAGAGTAAAGGGATCTTCATCTCATAGCTCAACCTAAGAAGAAGAGTAGCCAATAGTTTCAAAAGTCCATCAACAATTCCCATCATCTCACATGTCTTCTTGAAGTAACCATCCAAGTCAAGCCACGCATCCTTACTGTGTCTCATAGTAGAGGGGGTACAAACTCAAAGTAGAGGCCACATTCCCTACTGCATTAGGGGGTTCCACTCTGATAGTATCCATAGAGTAATCACACCCATTCTAATGGGGGTAAAACTATAGTAGTATCCATAGATGACCCATGCCCATGCTTATGAGGGGGGGGGGGGGGTACCACTCTATTAGTATCAGTAGAGGACTCACGCCCATGCCAATGGGGGTTCTACTCTATAGGTTGAGGAACTGCACAATATATGATAGGGGGTTCCACTCAAAAGTTAAGGAACTGCACCCTGGTACCATAGGTAGGTTACACTATAGTGGTCAACAACCTAAACCCTAGTATTATAGGGAGGTTCCACTCTAATCATCAAGGACCCACACCCTATCCAATAGGGGGTCCACTCGGAAAGAAGCCTCTGGTGATCCTGCCTGATCATTATCGTCGTCGTGCATCACCTTAGTAAGCACCATGCCCGAAACATTTAGATCGTAACTTGAAATACACAATCAAGGGAACCATCTCATTCTATGTGAAAAAACTCACTAGATAGGCTACTCACAGGCCAGAATTTGAGTTCAAATGAAAGAGATACGAATGATTGAAGTTTCCTCAAAGAGGAACTTGGGGTAAATGACATGTGAGGGACCCACACGGTGTGTGGTCCCGCTCTACTGCTAGGACATGTCTCTGGATGACACACGACTCCATCTCATGTAGTAGCACATGTTGTATAGGTAGACTATACAACATGTTCAGGCTAACCAGGAGCATGCCATGTCCTACTCGTCGTGTCTGTGTGTCGAACCTTGTATCTATGTACTTAAGTACATGACCATGTACCTGGCCATGTACTTACACATGGTTTCCCACCTATGTGATCCATCAAATGAGTTCTCATTCAAGGAAGGGGTACACAACCTGTAGGAGGTCTATACGTCATGTCATCCTTAAGTTTTCTGAAACCCTAGTCGCTACTGTTGAGGGGGCTACACACCGTGTGTTCATCCTTGTACACGGTATGTAGTTAGGATTTTTTTATAAATCTTAAATCTGATACTCATGCTCTAATTTTCTCAGTACGCTATATATTTTTCATTGAACTAGCCTGAAACTCATAGATATGACCGAAAATCATGGTCTCCAGCTGTCGTCCGCCAAAAATCAGCTCCGCAGGTTCATCGGACATTCGTCACATGTCCCGCACACCACCACACCTTAAACCTTCAATTTATTGATCTCAAACTATAATAATGATCATTATCACCTTGAAATGATCCCAGATTCATGCTTACTTCATTGATTCATGCCTCACATGCAATTATGTCATTGTTCCGGGGGTCTGATCAGTCTCGGTAATGCTCGATAAGGTCGAATCAGGACCGTGGGGTCCTATTGGAAATGAACACAAAGAAGATTGGGGAGAAAGGAACCACAATAATTGTTTAAACATTATTGGACAATAATTCTTGTCTAATGTTCAAGAACGGGGATCTGGGGTTAGAAAACAATTGGATTAAATCAATTTAACCAGTCCGTAGGAGCATGCATAGGCCACAATTGGTGCAAATCGATAGAAGGGATCGATCCACTCAAAACATTTAATCAAAAGGGTGTAATGAACCAAATTTATGAGTCCTAACTATTTCTAGATTGTTCGTTGATGAAGAATTTTCCCTCCAATGATCAAGAGAATCTGTTACATTCATTATGTCCTGATCTAATCCGATCCATCATTTCAACATCGTCTGATGAGATCTGCCAACAGAAGGAGGTAGAGAGAACTCTGGAATTATCCCAAGGTTTATATGACTAACCATGGAGAATTAAGCTTGTGAGTACTATTATATAATTATCCTTTTCATTGAAATGAAACAATTAATTAATTAATTAATTCACTAAACGTACCTCCAATGAGTGAGGAGTCTAAATTCCCCATGCGGACCCATTTTATATCACGCCCAAGGTAAAAATTGCATTCCGGAATCAACTGTGGTCTCAAATTTATAATTTGAGCTTCCATTAAAGAGTTATCTCATTTTCTTTAAGAAATCATGCACACACAATATAAAATATTTTTATAAAATTAATTACAAGCACATTGGGCCTTTGAATCACTTGTCATCTTAGCGACTAGCTATAGAAATATCTCAAAGTATTACAAGGAAAAAACTAGGTATCTCTATATATATTCTTCCATTTTCATTCAGGCACTCAAAAAGGTTGAAGCATCCCCTTTGATAGTTATTGATCAACTTTAACCCATTGAAAATTCAAACATTGCATGGTAAAATTTGCAATATATTTATTCATACCTTCCCACTAATAATATTGCTAAAGACATTTGTACATCTTTGTAAATCCTCTCTAGAAGGAAAATAGAGATCTATGAACTTCACTTAGTAATTCCTTCTTCAACTAAGAATCACTTGGCACACACAACCTCTTTCCAAATCTGGTAACACCTTCTTTATCAACATTAAACTCACACAACTTACCCTTATTGATTGATTTTACTCTTTCTTGCGAATCAAGATCTTCCTTTTGAGCCTCCTTAATTATTTCTGACAAATATTATTTCACTATTATCTAGGCCAAAATAGAAGAAGTTTCTACAGACACAATTTTTAGGCCAACATTCAGTAAATCATTAACTAAAGGAACATGTTCCTATCATAAAAGAATTAATGATTCATTATCTTTTCAACTCAAGAAATCAAATACCATTTTTACTTTACCTTGATGATAGTGAATTGTGAAATAACAATCCTTAATCAGTTCTAGTCATCTTCTCTACCCCATGTTCAACTCTTTTGAAGTGAATATATACTTTAAGATTTTATTATTAGTATATATTTCAAATTTCTCCCTATATAAATTATGCATCTACATTTAAAAAAAACTATTGCAGCCAACTCATGGTCATGTGTAGGATAATTTTTATCATGAGGTTTCAATTAACGAGATACATACACGATAACCCAATCATTCTGTATCAAAACACAACCAAGTCCCTTCAAAGAGGCATCACTATAAATAAAAATATAACCATTTATTATTGGAAAGTATAACACTAGATCATTAACCAATATTCTTTTTCAATTTCTGAAATAATTAATCTGATGAATTTAACTCCTTTTCGAGTTAACTTGGTTACTAGGATAGATAACTGAAAAATGTTCTCAACAAACCATTGGTAGTAACCCACTAATCCAAGAAAAATTTGAATATTAGTGACATTTGAGGCCTTGGATTCTCTTCCACCACTTTAGTTTTAGTAGTATCAATAGATATTACTTCTTTAGAAAAAATATTCCCAATAAAAGAGATCTATTACAGACAGAATTCACATTTACTGAATTTTTCATATAAATTTTTTTCTTTTTAAAATCTTTAAAACCATACTTAGGTGTTTCTTATGATATTCAAAGATTTTAGAGTATAGCAAAATATCATCAATAAATACAACCATAAATTTATCCAAATACTCATGAAACACCCTATTCATTAGATCCATAAATACAAAAAGTATGTTTGTTAACCAAAATTGCATAAACACAAACTCGTAATGGCTATGCTCAGTTTTGAACTCCATCCTCAGAATGACTTCCTCTATATTCAGCTGGTGATACTCAAACCTGAGATCAACCTTTGAAAGATATCGAGCTACTTGAAACTGATCAAACAAATCATCAATATGAGGAAAAAACATGTTCTTAACAATGATGTTATCGAGTGCTCTCTAATTAATACAAAGTCTCATGGAACCATCCTTATTTTTAACAAATAGAATAGGTGTACCCCAAGGATAAGTGTTAGGGTGGATGGAACCCCTATTAAGAAACTCTTGGAAATTCTTTTTTAGTTATAATAGCTCAATTGAAGACATTTGAAAAGGAGTTTTTGAAATTTTCTTAGCATCAGGCACTGAGTCAATTGTAAACTCAACCTCACGATCTGGAATAACATAAGGAAAATCATTAAGAAATATATCCATATATTAATTCACTACCAGCACATCGTTAATTTGAATATTTTCTTTCTTTTCAATAATATGTTTGAGATAAATTTCACTCTTTCTTTAATCAGTTTCTCAACTTATTGATACGTTATGAAAGGTTTGAAATCATTATTATATACATGAAAAATGGGGGTTCAAAACCCATTGGGCGCAGGTACTGTAGCAGTATTGTAGCGTACTGTAGCAGCGGCGACACTGTAGCAACGGCGGGCACTTTAGCGGTGGCAGGTCACTGTAGCTGTGGCAGAGCACTGTAGCAGCGGCGGAACTGTGCAGTACTGTAGCAACGTAGGTACTGTAGCAGTACTATTCACAGAATGGGATTTGGGCTAAAAAAATGGGCCTACAGGTCATGTAATGGGCTAAATGCCCACTGGGCCTTCGGGATATGTAATGGGTCTCCCTCTACCCAATTAAAGAGGTCTTTGCTTTGCTTTAATAATAAAAATGAGGCTTCGGCCCCATCCTTTTAAAAAAAGTCACTCTAAAAATTGAATATGAATTCTTTAACTATGCTATCTATCTTATCATGATAAACCAAAAGTTAATACATTCCTGAAGTAACATAAAACTCTAAAATGGGAAAGATAATAAGGATTTTAGGAAAAACCATTCCATGGATGACAATAGGAAGACTTTTATAAATTATTGTTTCCTTTATACCACCCCCATGAGTTTTTATCAAAATTTATGAATTCATTTCTTGAGATGATATTTCTAATTTACTTGCAAATTTCCTATAAATAAATGAATGCATGGATCCCAAATCAAACAAGATATTGATATAATTTGAATAAATAAGTAATGTACCTAAAACCACTTCAATTAATGGTTCAACATCTTCCATGGTAGTAAAAAAATATTTTGACACACCTTTCCGCATTCACTACAAAAAAACAGCATATTAGTGGGGGTTATTTAGAGGGGGTTATTCCCAACCCCATATAAATTCATTTTCTATATAATTAGAGGGGGCTCTACACAAGCCCCTCTAATCATCAAATTTAGAGGGGGGTTATGTACAACCCTCGTCTATCATCGAATATAGAGGGGGTTATGGACCCCCTCTAATTTCTTAAATTAAAGGGGGTTTTGAACCCCCTAAAATTTTTTATCATTATTTTTTAAATATCCTATTGGATTTTAGAGGGGGTTCAAAATCCCCTTTAATATCTCAAATTATAGGGGGTTCAAAACCCCTCTAATGTATTAAATTAGAGGAGAGGTTCAAAACCCACTCTAATATCTCAAATTAGAGGGGGGTTGTGAACCCCCGCTATTTTTTTAAAAAAAACTTCCATAATATATATATATATATATAATTAAAACACAATATCTAAATTCAATTAAGTACTTTTTATTAACATGTTATATAAAATATTTATATGATTGTATTTAATTGTATTTATATGTATACATAAATATAATTGTATAGTATTATGTATATTAATATATATATATTTATTTGTATAAATTTCATTTCATATAATATTAATTATTTATAATATAAAAGTATAAACATGTTATATAAATATATACATAAATATAATTTTTTTAAAAATTATACCATATAGTTTTTATAATTTATATTATTATAATAATAAATATATTTTTAAATAATATGTTTATGATTTTATATTATATATAATATAAAATTTTATTTCATATAACATTATATAAATATTTGTATAAATTTTATTTCATATAATATTAATTATATATAAAATAAATATTTGTATAAATTATATTTCATATACTAATAATTATATACGATATTATAAAATTTATAAAAATGTGTGTATATATATATATTAATGTACATAATAATAAATATATTTATTAAAATACATTATATAAATATATTTTTAAAGACATTATATAAATATATTAAGTAAATAATTATATATATATATTATTTAAATAAACATGTATATAATATATAAATATGTATTTAAGTATATAAATAATTTACATAAATATATGATATAAATTTATTTAATATAATATATGAATGATATAAATCATAAAATAAATGTATAGTAATTATAAAACCAACATATAATTTTTATAGTTAAAAAAAGTGTAATAAAAATAATAATAATTAATAATATTATTATTATCACACACACACATATAAGTATATAAAAATAATTAATTAAATAAATATTATAATTATATTATATATATGAATATTATATAAATACATAAACACACACACAAATATAAATGTATTTATAAATATATATCTATATATGTAAATATAATTATTTATAAATATTATATAAATAAACATGTATATAACATATAAATATGTATTTAAGTATATAAATAGTTAATATGAATATATTTATAAATATATAAACATATGTGTATATACATATAAATATATAGTTTATATAAATTTATATATTTAAATGTATTTAAATATATTATGTAAATAATATTTATTATAATAAAGAATCAAATAGATATAAATATATTGATGTGTGAATATATATATATATATATATTAAATTTAAATGGAATAGTGGTAGCTTGGGGGGTGGGTGTGCGGGCACTCTGATGTCAATCAGAGGTTCAAATCCCCCTATGGGATGAATTTTACACGGCCTGCAGCGGGGGGGGGGGGGGCTAGTAGGCCAATGGGTGTTAGGGGAATTGAAGGTGGGATGGGTGCTGGGTGAATGGGTGTTGGGAACAGGAGGCAGGTTGGGGTAGGGTGAACATGTGCTGGGAACGGGAAGCAGACTGGGTGCTAGGTGAAAGGGTGTTGGGAATAGGGTGCTAGGCGAATGAGTGTTGGGAACGGGTGTTGGGCAGTTCTAACCGCCCCTAAAGTTGTAATTGATTAGGGGTAGTTGAAAAAACACCCCTAAAATTATGCTTTAACATCTATTTTGAAGGGGTTTAGACCCCCTCTAAATCAACCACCACTAAACTTCATCTAAATATACCAGCGGTTGACAAAAATCGCCTCTAACCCTAAATTGTGGCCACTTTGGCCATGGTACATCATAACCATCGCTAAATCATTTAGAGGGATTTATAACCCCCTATAAATGAAAAAATAACCCCTTCTAATGACAACCTTTTTTATTTATTTAGTATTAGTTATTCCCGCCTTGAGTAACTAACTTTGGACATCCATTGGCATAATGACCTAACTCATTGTGAATAAAATATCTCACTACTGAATGCCTATCTATTTTCCCATTACTGGTCCAATTAGAATTATTTTCCTTTCATTCATGAGCCAAATGACTGATCTTACCACATCAGTAACACTTTATTGGTCCCACCAAACATTCTTTAAAATGTATTTTACCACATTTAGAACATTTAGGGGGCATACATCTAGATTTTTTTGTTGACTTCTTCTCCATTTCTTGCCGCCTTGACTGCTTTTTAGTTTTGTCATCACAAAGTACATAAGTTTCATCAGACTCCATATCAACTTTTTAAACATAATGGATAACTTCCTCATAACTTCTAAATTCATGAGAGTTCAAATATATTCATAAACTTGGTTTTAGACCTTTATAAAATCTATCAATTTTACTTTCATGGTCTAGAACAAAATTTGGTGCATACCTGGCCAGTCTGGAAAAATTTTCCTCATAAGTGAACACAAATACTTTTTCATTTTTCATCAACTCTAGAAATTTTCTTTCTATTCTAAGCCAAATAACTTTAGGAAAATACTTCTCAAGAAAAAATATCTTTAGAATAGAAAATAAGATTTTCCTGAAGATCCATCGAATTCTAGAGGTTGTTGTTTCATGAAATGCTCCACCATAGACACGTTTTTATATAGAGAATTCAGTAGATCTCTTTAATGGGTACCTACATTAATAACCTATATCAACTAAGGCAATAATGTCACAAACTACTATATTCCAACCATTCAAGGTTGCTAATTCGGAAGGTTATTATCATCTTGATGATTTTCTGTTTCAGCTGCCATGTTTCTGTTGTGGAAAACTATTCTAAACAAACATGTATTAGATGACGCACTATAAAAATATTCAAAATATATCTCATGATAATATAACCATAAATCAGAGTCTCTTTTAAGTTTCTTTTAGAATTATTCTAACATCTAAAGGTATCTAAACATTTCCTTTGATACCAACTATAATAACTCATGCCTTATTCAACCTATAATTACATGATTTATAACTATGGTTTCACCTTATAAAATTTCCATGATATTTCTGGTTTAGAGTTTTAGATAATTAGGTAAAAAATTACATAAGTGGATACTTTCACATGGTATTCATATTTTCCACAAAAATATATCATTAAGTTTACACCCCTATTTCATTTGAGACAGTTTTTCTTCATTTAAGACAAGTCACTATAGAAGAAATCTTGGCCTTGTTAAAATTTCTACCCATCATTACATCCCATTAAAAACATTTAAAAATGTGGGATAAGTAAAACAAAGCTCAATAGGGGATATAAAAATAAAAGAATCTCATTAGTGTAGTGAAAACCATGAAAACCCATGAAGACATCTACCCTTTTCACAATAAACCTTATAACACATAAATAAAATATTTCCACATGTGAAAATCAGTCTTTACTCAAAAAAAATTGAAACTCATTAAAAACATATGAAAAAAACATGAAGGTATCCCTAGGTACATGGTAACTTGTGAAAACATTCCTCTTAAAAACAAACCTTTCACCTTTAAACTACCCTTACCATATGAAGTCAGTTTTTTTAAAAAAAACTTTTTATGAGCATAATATAGGTAACTTATAGTACCATATTTATAACCCATTTTCACTAGTGTTTAACCTATGTTGGAATAACTAAAGCCTAGTTAATTCCATAGGTGTAACATACCCGGTTACCTCCCTCATTTTTCGCCTTCAAAGACAATTAATTACCCAATGCATTGGAGAGCTATATTGGGCTCAACCGTCGTCATGAACTATATTGAGCTCACCTGTCATTATCTATAATGGTCAAGTATCGTATCACGAACAAAAAATTTGTATAATTTCACATTTTCATCATAAAACCCTTAAAAAACCCATTTGAACCCATTATAAAAATACTTTCCATTTTTTCATAATCATAATGAGAAATATCCATTTTATTTGAAAACCTTTAAAATTGAAAAATTCCCAGAAGAGAGGTGATGTTCCCAATTTTTTCATATATTCTCATACATTTTAAGTATAAAAACACATTTTCACTGAATAAACATTATTTCAAGGATAAAATGATCTATTTCAGTGTTCTTGGGTATTTTTTAGGAGATTCTAGCCAAAGTAACAAATTAGGAGTGATCATAATGAAAATTGATAAATACACAACATGTAATTTATAAACACATGTTATGTAACCTTACCCAGACACGGTCCGACTAGCCTGAGTACATACCCATGTAGTCGACCAGATACAACACGTCATGTACTACCCGATAACATGCCATGTATGTCCTTCCGGAAGCAGTTGGTGGATGAAATAGACTCTACATGCCATGTATGTCAGTGCCACACATCGTGTACCTTCACCAACAAACCACCAATGCTTGAAATTAAATGTATGGTGTGGTAGGCCACCTATTGGAAGAGAAAATAGAGAAAAAGGCAACTGACCCAAGTACATGGTGTGTAATTTTGGGTACATGCCATGTAGTCTAATTTTCTACAAATAGAGAGACAGACCTCCTAGTTTGAGGTTAGACATCCAAGGGGGATGTGATGCTGCTCTGCCAATCGATCTCCCCCAAATCCAAGTTGAGTTTTCCTTTACAGTTTTCATTTCTATTTTAGTGTAATTTCCCTTTCCCCCTTCATCTCTCTCATATCCATGATAGGGGCTGAGTTTACACTCAACCCACACACCATGACCATGGTCATAAGAGGCTAGTTTTCTCATGTTGGGGTTGTAATAAGGTTATGTGTCATGTTTAATTAAAACTCTAAATTTTTTATTTTATTATGAATTCTTTTGTATAATTCTTTAACAAATTAATTTCGTATTAACTATTAATGTTGTATAAAATCAAGAACGACACCAGTAGAAAAAATTAAAGGAGTTATAGTGGGTAAACCTATAACCATTGGGGGATACCATTGCCACTATTTTAGGGGTAGTGTATTAATGTGTATTTGAATATTCAATTACTGGACCAAGGAATTGATGTTTAGATATATAATTACCAGTTATCGAACCAAGAAATGATGATAGAATTGAATCCCCATGATAAATAATTTTCATAAATAATTTGAATACCAAATAATGACTTTTGAAAAATAATCTAATCAAATTACAACCCCAACACATTTCTTTCCCGATTTATTTTTTATTTCTTCTATTTTAATTTCATTTTTACAAATAGTTTCACTTTTTCATCTCATTCCCTTCAAACATTTTTGTCTGGATAATCGACTATGATCCACTGACTATTACTGATTATTGCTTCTCCATTTTACCTATGGGATAAACCCAAACTGTTAATAACTACCTAGTTAGTTGGATTATAATGGAACAATGCTTTTAATTTTTCACACCTTGTGATGGGAGTGGGTCAAATTTTAGAACCGTTTCCGGGGACGACAGAAAGTAGCAGTGTGTGTCTTAGTTGAGGTTTGTTTACCCAGATTATCCTTTTTCTTTTCTTGATTATTTTCTTGGGTCCCTCAACCCCACATTCTTATGGATTATTATTCAACTAGAGATTGTTATGATCCACCTGGTGAGGATTTTTATTTTAATGATCTAATGTTGTTGTACTCATATCCATAAGATTATTATCCATACATGGATGATGGGTTACAATATGAGGAATAATCATATAAATTATTCACCCCACCTACCTCTTATCCTCTTTAAAAACCATCTTCGAGTAATACTTAATGATTAATTAATAATGCAATCCTTTACCACGTGCCAGTTGGACCAAAATGAAAGGTTAGGGTGACTTTGAAATATGGTAGAGTATCTTTTTTAGATAATTTTAAATATATATACCTCGGTTGAGTTTGAGATTGGGTGTTCTAATTCTTTTTAAACTGAGAAGGCATGTTATGATGTGGGCCCAACTTGCAATACACTATAAATTTCTAAACATGATTTTCAAAGATCAAACATTGAATACAGGAACACGTCATATCATGTTAATACTAAATATGACCAATTTATTATTCTCGAAACCTCAATTGATTATTTACCTGCTTCAGAAGATACCTACACTTATTTTTAGGTTTTCATCATCACAAAGAAGGAATATCAGGAGATGGAGGATGTACATAATCAGAACAAGGAATAATCCCTCCTTCAGCATCTACTAGCCACGAAGCAAGAATACTACAAGCTGCCCAAACCACCTGAAGATGAAGAAATATGGTTAAAAGATGAGGGCACCATACATATGTTGTGGTTCACATAATTAAATACACACCCACCTTTAGATTAAAAATATGTACATTAACTCAGGTCAATCCAAAGACCTAAACAAAGGTGATTGTTGGGAGGCAACCCAAGCAGTCCCCTCTCTTCTTCTTTTTTGTTTTTCATAAACACACGACGTTTACTTTGATTAAACATGTTGTGTACCACACTTTATCTTTTCTATAGTTAACATGTGAATAAAATGATGTTACACACCGTGTTTACCTATATACATGGTGTGAACTTTTCTTTTTAGTGTATATTCTAATATAATTTTTAGTATAAATAAATATTAATTAAGTTACATAAGCAGGAATGAAGCCTGCGTCGATGACAAGGTCGTTGGAGTGTATATGAGTCATCATCAGTTAAAATTGCTTAGCACCTACCTTTGGTGCATGATTTTTTATTTATAATCCCATGTTTTATTTATATGGTGTTTGATATTTTTTCAAAAGTAAATAAAACCATTTCAAAATAAAAGAAAACTGGTGGTGGGGCTGAATTGGCTAGTAGGGTTATAGCCCTTAGATCTAAGAGACCCGGGTCCGAGTCCTGATAACCAATTTAGTTTCATCCCTTTTCACTAAAATAAAACCACACGGTGTGTATTTTAGTAAACTTCATGTGTATCATGTTTTCATAATAATTTAAAACATTTTAGAATATAATAAATCACTCGAGGGTGATGTGGGTTGATTGGAAGAGTCATAACCCATGGGTCCAAAATACCCAGGTTCGAACTCAGCTAATCTTCCTACATTATCCCAATCTTCAATAATTAAAACCACACATCATGCATCCTTTTTTCACCATGTAGTTCTGCAACTTTACTTTAAATATTAAAAAGATAATAAAAATTTCAGTACTACAACCTTCAATACAGTGATTGATGGCATGTGTTTGGATCAAGACGGTCACCGGTTCAAATCACACCACGAGCACTAGACCGAAGGTTATAGCTATCTTTTTCAAATTTTAGAAAACACGATCTGTGTTCCTTTGATACATTACATTTATAGGTTTGTTTTCATGTGTAAATATATATATATATATATATATATTATATTTTAATTTATTTATAATTATAAATAATAATTAATATATAGTTTATTATCATGGCCATATAATAATAATAATAATGAAAAAAAATCACATACATAGTGTGTATGAAAATATACACATCGTGTATCCCATCTTTAAAAGCTGTGAAGCCCTAACTGGGTTGACACCGTGTTGAGCCCCCCTATTTTCTTCTCCTAAGGCTTTCCCCATACACCGCTCCCCTCCCACCTTTGAATTTATCGATTTTATTTGATTCGAGCTCATATTTCATCCTCATTTTGATCCTTGTTCTAGGTATTTTGATCTTTGCCCTCTATTTCAGTGTTTTACAAGTATTTAGGGTGATTTAAGGATTTAGGTAGGCGTTCAGCTGAAACCTGCAGCACACAGGTTGAGATAAAGAACGCACATAGTGTACTCTTGGTATACGATCACACACAGTCCCTTATAAAATTTTAAAACCATATGGTGTGTGCATTAAAAACACACCATGTATAGTGCATCTGCTTGACATAAGGAGGACCCATGTCCGGAACACTATATGACCAGATTTATCATGTCAAGCACACTACTAACTTTACCAATTCCTTTCAAAACCATGTACTCTAAAAATTAATTGTGCAGTAAGTTAACATTACATTAATTATTTTAACCTCCAACAAGTATCATATATATGACATATAAAAATTTCTTACTCTATTTTCCCCCTCTTTCGACAATGTCCTGTTAAAGTTCGGTTAACCACCTATGAAGACTTTGCCAAAAAAATTCTTATAACCAACTTCATGGATGGATAATATGTATTATATATAACATATAAATATGTAATTAAATGTATTATATGGTTCTAGAATTAATTATACTAAATTATAATTTTATATTTAACAAAATAAAGAAATTGAGGTAAAATATGGAATTTTTAAGTAAAACAAGGTATCAAAATGATTCAATTTCATCAACAAAAATTAATAAATATAATCCAATGATTATAATTTATAATATTTTTATAAAATGAATATAATTAAATTCAGAATCATTGTTTTAATAAATATAATTTTTTTGTTAAGGAGGTGAAAAAACGATGTAATTAAGTGGGAATTAAGGTAAGGGGATTCTCAAACCCAACTCTCTTTCTTTGGGTTTTCCCTATTTCACTCCATTTTTAGTATGGATGTTCCTTTAATGTTCCTTAAATATCATTTCTTTTTACATACCTTTTGTTTTCTTGGATATACATTTTTCCAATATGGTTTTATGATAAATAAAAAGATTTATATAAAAGAACTCTTCTTTCCAAAAATACATCTTTTAATTCTCATGATATTGTTTTTTCTTCACTCAGGATTGATGATTATTATACCAAGTATGGTATTAACTCTTTCATTTGGGAACCCCAAAGTTTATTCATGAATGTATTCTTTGTGAAAATAAACTCATTCCTTTCCATAGGTTATTTTATATCCTAAATTGATATGTGTTCTATGTGGCATGCATAATAATGTAAATGTTATGATGTGATGGGTGCGCCCAAAATTATATATCGCATGAAAATTTTATGATGTGATGGGTTAACTAAGAATTATATAGAGCTCCAATGAATTTGGTAATGTGATTTATCTCATGAGATAAATTGAAATATGAATGAACATGATGATAGCTTTGTTCACAACTATGTGTGGTGGTTCACCACTAAGACATGATGTTTCATTTTTATGCATTTCCACATTCCATACCTTTATATAATTCTTCCCCTCATGATTATGATCATATTATTGTGTTATGATGATAATTATTATGCTCACCCCATGTTATATTGATACACGTTCTTATCTATCCTTTTACTAGGATTTTATCTCACCCCTTTCTTTGATGTATATCTTCAGGTGATTACTTATTCTAAGGAGAATGTGAGTACCACTAAGAAGCTAGAGAAGAATAAATTAAATAAATATTTATGTTTTATTATGTAAAAGTTATGTATGGTCATAATTTTCCCAAGACACTGAGCCTTTTAATCTTGGTTGTGTAAAACTTTTATGTTATTAAAGTGATGTAATAATCATGTAAAAAAAGCAGGGTCGCTATATTTAGTATCAAAGCATGGTTTGGTTAATTTGGGAATTAGGATTATAGAACCTTAGTTAAAACCCTTAGTATGAGACTAAGTATAAGTAAGCACCAAATAAGATTTTTTTTAGAAAAATGCTAAACATAGGGATCCCACACAACATGACTTTAGAGTTAATTGAAAAAAGGAATAAATTATTTATTCATGAATTATTGACTAATATTTTGTTCGAAACCTTTATATTTTAGAAAATAGTGGGAACTAGGAGAAACCAAGCCAACAACCTGAGTAAGGGACAATGTAGTGATTGCTCGGATGACATCCCCAATTCCTTGAGAGGCGGAGTTCAAAATTTCACGGTTATTCTTACCCAACTTTCTTAGGATATAAACAATAACCAAAATAAAGTGGAATGGCCTCCTTCACCTAAGAGCGATCAACTAGTTATCTAGTCTTTTATATGGAAATTACCACCAAAATTTAGTGGATATTATGATCCACTATTCATGGAACAGTGGGTCAACTCTATAAAGAAGATCTTTTTTATGATCCACTATTCTGAGAAGGAGAAGGTGAATCTATCTTTTTATCATCTATATGTAGAGGCCAATCAATGGTGTGTGTTGATTAAAAACACCAAGCTGAAGGATGAAATTGAAGAGATGGAATGTTAAGACTTTAAGATAATATTTCTTAACAAATATTTCCCTCAAACTCTTCATACAAATATGGAGAGAGAATTCATAGAGCTGAAGAAAAAGGAAGATGAATATATCACAGTCTATAAAGAAAATCCCACAAGGCTTGCAAGGAATGCTTTGGGTTTTTTTATTAACAATGATAGTAAAATTGATAGATTATTTAGTGGTTTAAAACAACACCATCAAAAGGATATAGAAATTTGATACTTTAGTTGTTATAAAGAATTTGTTTGATGTGCTCTCAAAGTGAATATAGAGTTTGGAGAATTGCCCCGTGGATATAGTAATAAGAAACAAAAGATGGAGTTTCAAGTTGGGGGATCTAATGGGAAAGGTGGAAAGAAAACTCAACCACTCACATATCAAAAATATGGGAAGAATCGTCATGGTAACTGCCTAAAAGGGAAGAGAAAATGCTATAAGTGTGGGAGAGAAGGTCACCAATCTCATGAATATTAAAGAGACATAAAAAAGCAGGCCAATATGATGGAGTAAAGGAGGGCACAACCTATGGTTCAACGCTTCAATTACAGGGAGAAATGTCACTATACAAGCTAGTATACTAAACCTCGAGTCATCGAGGGTAATCAACGTCATCATCCACTAAAGCCAAAGTAGTAAGGGAAGGATTATTCCATCACTACTACTGAAGTCAAGCAAGGAAATGAGGTCATACAAGGTATACTTCCTATTCACTCAAGAATGATAAAAGTATTATTTGATTCTAGTTCTATGCATTCCTTTATATCTTGCAAGTTTTATAGAGCTATTGAATCAAATCCCCGAAACCTTGAAGTGGAGATATCTATAAAAACACCTAGTGGTGAAATCATTGCAACCCAAGTATTGGACTCTTCTCTTGTTGGTGCATGTGGGAAGATTCTTCCAGAAAACCTCATAATTCTTCCCTTGGTGGAATTCTATGCTATAATAGGGATGGATTGGATCTCGTTATATAGAGCACACATCAACTATCAAGAAAAGGAAATATATTTTCATATTCCAAACCATCTCATGATCCTATACAAATTAAAGGAAGATCATGAATCTCATTTGGGAAATCCTTCAACTGTTTGGGTGTTGATTCCATGTGAAGAAGCATACCTCACTCAAATGGTTGATTCAAATGAAGGTATCAACCTATAGAAAATACCCATTGTGAGGGAATACAATTATGTGTTTCCTAAAGAGTTAACTGGACTTCCCCCAGATCCTAAGGTAGAGTTCTAAATATAACTCATACCCAGAGCTAATCCAATATCAAAATTTCCATACAGGATGGACCTGATTGAATCGGAGGAGTTAAAGAATTAACCGTAATCGAATTTGGACAAAGGTTTCATATGCCCTAGTGCATTTCCTTGGGGTGCGCTAGTGCTCTCTATCAATAAAATGGATGGATAAATACATACATGTATCGATTATTGGTAACTCAATAAGATCACCATAAAGAACAAGTATCTTCTTACAAGGATTTATGACTTGTTCAATAAAATATGAGGAGCTCAATATTTATCAAAGGTAGATAATAATTATGAATATCATTAGCTAAAGGTGAAGAAGGAAGATATTCAGAAGACTACCTTCCGAACAAGGTATGGGCACTATGAGTTTATAGTGATGCCCTTCAGACTTACCAATTCCATTTCCATCTTCATGGATTTTATTGATATAGAGTCTTTAGATACTACCTTGAAAAAAAATTGGTAATTTTTATCGATGATATTATCATCTACTCCAATAGAAAGGAGGAACATAAAGAACATCTAAGTATTGTGCTGAGGACATTAAGGAGGGATAAATTATATTCCAGGTTCATAAAGTGTGATTTCTAGATACAGAAAGTCACATTCTTGGGACGCGTGATCACAAGTGGGGTAATTTCTATAGACCCTTAAAAAATAAAGGCAATTGAAGAATGTCCTAGACCCACTAGTGTCACAAAAATACACATTTTTCTTGTATTAGTAGGGTACTACCAACATTTTGTGATAAATTTCTCATGATTGTCTAGCCCTCTAACTAAGTTAACAAGGAAAGGGGTAAAGTATTTCTGGATGGTAGAATGTGAAGAAAGCTTCAAGGAGATAATGAAGAGGCTAATCACTGCACCTGTACTCACATTACCAACTAGTGGAGAAAGTTTTGTGATATACAGTGATGCTTAAAAGAAAGACTTGAGTTGTGTACTCATGAAAAATGATAAAGTGATAGCCTACACCTCATGGAAATTGAAGATCCATGAGCAGAACTACCTGATGCATGGTCTAGAGTTAGCAGCTATGATTTTCTCCTTGAAAATATGGTGGCACTATCTCTATAGTGAGAAGTGTGACATATATACCAATCACAAGAGCCTAAAGTATATATTCACACAAAAGGATCTCAACATGAATTAAAGGAGACAGTTAGAGATAATCAAAAACTATGATTTCTCTATTCATTTTCATCCTGTAAAGGTGAACAAGGTAGCTAATGCTCTTAGTAGAAAATAACTTGATACTCTATCCATGATGCAGATTGAGAAAGACCCTATGTTCATGGATATGAAAATAATGGATTTGGAAATCATATCGGTAGGGAATATATCTTACCCTTCCCAAATGATTTCCCAACCATCTATCTAAGAGAAGATTAAGGAGGTGCAAAAGGATGATCCTGAGTTACAAAAAAAAGGTGAATATAGTAAAGTAAGGGAAGTTGCAAGAGTTACATATCGATGATAGTGGTGTGATTTGGTTGGGAACAAGGCTTTGTGTGCCTTTATAACCTGAGATAAAGAAGGAACTTTTGGATAATGCACATAGATAAACTTTTTCTATCCTTCCTAGAAGTAACAAGATGTATTATGATCTCTGAGAACACTTATGGTGGGATAACATGAAGAAAAGGATTGTGGTATATATCTCAGGTGTTTGGTATGTCAGCAAGTTAAAGTAGAGTAACATAAGTATAAATGGATTATGCAACCATTATTGATACCCATGTGGAAATGGGATAATTCCACTATATAATTTTTCACTCATCTCCTGACGGCATCAAAAAGAAACAATGCAATATGGGTTGTGGTGGACCAACTCACCAAGACTGCCCATTTTATTACTATTCAAGAAGATTTCTTACTTGATCAATTTTCTAGGATATATGTGAAGTAAGTGGTCAGGATACATGGGGTTCCACTTTCGATCATCTCTAATTGTGATCCAAGGTTCACATCTAAATTCTGGATAAATCTTAAACATGCTTTGAGTACTGAATTTAATTTCAGCATGACCTATCACCCTCAAAATGATGGACAATCTAAAAGGACTATTCAAATGTTCGAAGTCATTCTAAGAGTATACTAAATGGGATTCAAAGGTGGATGATATCATTATCTCTAATTGGTTGATTTCTCATACAACAATATATTCCACTTGAGTATTTAGATGCCTCTATATATAGCTCTGTATGGAAATAGATGTAAAATGCCAACCTGTTGGGATGAAGTTGGTGAATAAAAGTTAATTGGACCTAATCTAATGAAAGAGATGACAGAGAAGATTCAATCCATAATGCAACATATCAAAGCTGATCATAGTTGGAAAAAGATTTATCCTGACAACTATCGAAGGGAATTGGAGTTCAATATTGGAGACAAAGTCTTCTTTTGAGTATCACCATGAAATAGAGTCATGTGGTTTAGAAAGAAAGGGAAGCTTAGACTAATGTATATTGGCCCCTTTGACATCCTTGATCATATAGGAGTAGTATCCTATCGGTTTTCACTTCCACAAAGTATGGCTCAAATTCATGACATGTTCCATTTATCTCTCTTGAGGAAGTATATATTATATCCCACACACGTACTAAACTCATAGGTGGTACAACTAAAAGATGATCACTCTTATAAGGAGCAGCTGGTAAAGATTTTGGACTGGAGAGATAAGGTTCTACACAACAAGACAACTCACACTGTCAAAGTGTTTTAGAGGAACCATAAGTATGAAGAAGTGACTTGGGAATCAGAGGAAGCAATTAAGGAGAAGTACTCTCACCTTTTTTCCCCTCAGTTTGTAAAACAAAATTTCAAGGGAAAAATTTAAAAAGGGGGAAGAATGTAGCGACCCAAAATTTTATTAATGGAAATTCCATTATTATAATAATAAATAACATAAAATCACATATATAACACAATAAAAACTTTATAAATGAAGAATGAATGAAATAAGTGATATTTGAAGAAATTAAGGAACCTATACTGAAGAAATTTTAACTTGCCCTTTGGAATAGTAACATGACTATTAAGAATTGAAATCTGACTAATAGAATAGTAACCTCAACTATGAAATTAAAAATAAAATTTAGGCATCTTATAAATGATAATATGATATAATTACATCACAGTATATGTAAATAAATATTTTAAAATTATTAATTAAGTGTTGGTATTTTTATAAAATAGAAGTGTTTATTTATAATTTTATAATTAATATAATTATTTAAAAGAAAAATTAATTTCATAAAATATATTCATAAATTAATTGTATTATGATTATAATATAATTTTATGTGACCTTAATTAATTTTTCAAAGTTTCATTAAATCAGTTATAATTTTAAATTCAATATTTTTCAAATAAACAATGATTTTAATTAAAAATTAAATTTCTCATATTTAGAAAATTATTTTAATAAAATGGTGTCCATTTTTGAAATGATCATGTAGAAATTATCTAAATGTTATTTTTTTGGTGATTTTCTAAAATACTTCGATTTTCGAGTGAATAGTAAAAATACAGTTTTGCACATAACTGGTGTAACTTAAATTTCATCATTCATGATGTATTGGTGACATAATGATTTCTAGAACTTTAAGTCCAGAAATTATGTATTTAATGTCATAAATTATTAATTAAAAATTAATAAACTCAATTCCCAAACCTAAAAATAACTTTCTAAAACCTAAATTCAAAAGTGATTCCTTAAAATAACAATTTCTTTTTCTTTCCACTTTCCTTTTTAATAAATTAATGAATTCGAATTATAAAGTTTTTTTAAAGTCTAAAAAGTATTATATTATATTAAAATGTGATTTATATTATAAAAAATACTATTATAATTCTAACCTTTGATATATCATTTTATTTAATATGTTATTCTAAAAATACCCCTCTCCTCAAGTATAAATAACCCTTCTCCCTTCCCTTGTAAAACCACTCCTATCACCTATTCTTAAGACTAATATATACACAAATCCTCCCTATAAAGCCCCTTATAATACCTAGGTACTTTATGTATCCATCCAACTCCAATCACCAAGGGAGTTATAGTGTCGTGCAGGAGAAGCCACACCGAGGAAAGAGTAAGTCTCCTTTAACTCTTCCCTCTTTTTCTTATTCTCCTTCTTATTTTACCAATTCCTTTCAAAACCATGTACTCTAAAAATTAATTATGAATTAATTTAAAATTTAATTAATTATTTTAACCTAGTTAAATCATCATATATATGACATATATAAATTTCTTACTTCCTTTTCCCACTCTTTAGCCAACGTCCTGTTAAAGGTCAGTTAACCACCTATGGAGACTTTGCCAAAACAATTCTTATAACCAACATCATGGATGGAAATTATGGACTATATATAATATATAAACATGTAATTACATGTATTATATGGTTATGTAATTAATTATAATAGTTTATAATTTCATATTTAAAAAAATAGAGAAATTGAGGCAAAATTGGATATTTTCAAGTAAAACATGGTATCAAGACGCTTCAATTTCATCAACAGAAATTAAGAAATATAATCCAATGATTATAATTGATAAATATTTTTATAAAATGACTATAATTAAATTATTAATCAGTGTTTTAATAAATATAATTTTGTTATTCATGAGCCACAAAATTGATGTAATTAAGCGGTAAATAAGGTAAGGGGGTTCTCAAAATTAACTCTCTTTCTTTGGGTTTTCCCTATTTCACTCCATTTTTAGTATGGATGTTCCTTTGATGTTCCTTAAATATCACTTCTTTTTCCATAACTTTTTTTGGTATATAGATGTTTCTAATCTATTTTTATTATAAATGCAAATATTTTTCTAAAATAACTCTTCTTTCCAAAAATACATCTTTTACTTCTCATGAGATTGTTTTTATTCACTCAAGAATGATGATTTTTATACCAAGTATGTTATTCCCTCTTTCATTTGGGAACCCCAAAGTTTATTCATGAATGTATTCTTTGTGAAAAGAAACTCATTCCTTTCCATGGGTTATTTTATGTCCAAGATTGATATATATTCTATGTGGCATGCATGATAATGTAAATGTTATGATGTGAAAGGTGTGCCCGGAATTATATAGTGCATGAAAATTTTATGATGTGATGAGTGCACCCAGAATTATATAGCACTCCAATGCATTGGGTAATTTTATGTATCTCATGAGATAAAGTGAACTATACATGAACATGATGCTAAATTTGTTCATAGCTATGTGTGGTAGTTCACCACTAAGACATGATATTTCATTTTTATTCATTTACACATTCCATGCCTTTATCTAATTCTTACTCTAATGGTTATGATCATATTATTATGTTATGATGATAATGATTATACTCACCTCGTGTTATATTGATACATGTTCTTATATATCTTCTTACTATGATTTTAGCTCACCCCTTTCTTTGATGAATATCCTCAAGTGATTACTTGTTCCAAGGAGAATGTGAGGACCACTAAGAAGCTAGAGAAGAAATAATTAAAGAAATGTTTGTATTTTACTATGTAAAAGTTATGTATGGTCCTAATTTTCTCAAGACACTAAACCTTTGGATCCAGGTTGTGTAACGCTTTTATGTTGTTAAAATAATTTAATAATCATGTAAGAAAAGTAGGGTTGCTATATCTGATCCAACTTAGGGAACCAATAGGGAATGTCGTGACAAAAATCTCTCAATGTCCCAGCCTCTAAATTTGGTGATGTTGTCTCTAATCCCATCGACACCCACATAGTTGATATCAACCTCTTGTCCAATAGACACTGCAACCCCTTCCACAACTGATCCTACTAGAATAACACCATCAGGTGCTACTGTGTCACCAACCATAGCTACCAGTACTACAAATCCATCTATGACAACAGTTGATCCACTTGCATCTATGACAGTTAGAATTTTTGCAGTATCAGCTGATGCTCCACCACAGCCTGCGCCAGCAGCAGCTTGACCCTATTCCCACCCCTTCCTAATCTTCGATGAGGGTCATCCTATGGAAGACCATTTAAATATATTTTCACGATGGATGATTCAGTTGAGTGATTGCTTCCTCAACATAGTTATTCCTCAATTCCTGGAAATATGGGAAGAGATCAAGGAGATCCTCGAGCACACGCATCCCATTGACATGCTCCAGGTCAATACTCCCACATTTGATGATTTATTTTTGTAGTTTTTTTCCAAATTTGAGTTCAAATGGCCCATCTACTGAGTGACGCCTAGCGACATGGCAACTCTAGTCAGATTTGGGTTGGGAAGATTCCATTTTTCCCTCACTATATAAGAGTTTGGTTGAGGGTGCAGTTTCTACACCCATCTAGCCACCCCACCCTCTATTGAATCCCTCACCCACCCCAAGCATCCTGATCTTATTTCTGTGTGGTGGTAGCTTGATGGTTCTGACCACAAGTATGCTCTAACCTCACAAAAGAGCACCCTTATCATTTCTCCTCCCCTTCGTTTCATCCATCATTGCTTCAATGCCATTCTTTTCCCTCACATGAGGATATGGGTGTCATATCTGGATGCGATATGGTGCTCATTACCTACATCTTCTGGAACTATTACCCTAACCTCCCCTATTTTTTTGTAGCCTAATTCCATTCCATGATCACCGTTCGTCAAGGAAACTTGAATAAAGGGTTCTATGCCACCCAGTTGGCACACTATCTCAGGGTTTTTGAGTCATCTCCCCCTCTCGATCACTTAGGTTCTCTCCAGTAGATGGACTTAATCATTATTATTCACACGAGGGTAGTCGAGAGGCAGGGACATGCCTTTGTACTTATCCAGGACACCCCAACTCTAGATAGGGTGAGAGATGGCCCACCTACCCTTGATGGAACTGTTGATCCAGTATCACCCCATCCATCAATAGATATTCCTTCTCCACCCTCCCTAATTCTTCTTCGATTCATTCCTATTCCACCATTTCATGTTCTTCTACCCCAATCCAGCCACCTCCACCTTCATCTTCGGTTGATCTTCCAATTTCTCTCTGCCTCGCCACGATGGAGCATCACCAGGATGTCATAGATCAGTGCCTTGATTGGATAGAGGGGATGTTGGGACATATTCTTCAGCACATGGGCCTTTAGTTTTCCCCATCGCCTACTCCTCAACTAGATCCTTAGCCTTCCGCAAAAAATCCTCTGTTCACAGATCTGGCCACAGATTTAGTGTTTCTATCTATTACTGGATCAGAAACCACTTCTCATACTACGGCTAGAGATGTTCTAATTGATCCTACCTCATAGAGCAAGGTCCTAGTGCCTATAGCTTCCATATCCCCTCCTCTATTAGATCCCCCCAGTTTCATACAGTGCCTCTTTAGAGGTGATGCAGTGACTGTTTCTGTATACTTATTTCATTATATATATCTATTTTGTGTTATTATTATGATGTGATAGTTTTTATACATGAAACTTTATTTTTTCTATTTCCTCGGCTGTCACTGGCACTCCAACACATCATGGGCATATCATTTCAAATTCTTTCCATATTTTAGATCTTTTCAAGAGGGGAGTATTATTTTTCCATTTATTGCCCTACCTTTTCTTTAGATTACTTCTTTCACTGCTCCCCCTCGCCTTAAACCAATTGTGGTTTGTCACATCCTCTTCTCTTTTTTAGCATTGCACTTGGAGGAGCATGTGTGATATTATGTGTGGGGGAGGGTCTCTTCACTACACTAGTCATTTCCCTTAAACTAATCTAGGAGACATCATTTATAGATGAAATATTTTAAAATGTGATTTTTTTATTAATTATATTTATAAATAATAAATACATATATGAGAATTTTAAAAGTTACATGATTATTTTAATTTTAAATTATTTTAAAATGATTTCTGATATAGTTTGATTTTTGATTTAAATTCTTGGCCATTTTCATTTATTAGACTGATCATTTTTATTCATGTCATGATCTAATTGACCCATTTTTTCGTCATTCTTGAGAGGTATTCGGAGTCCTTTAACATATTATTTCTCATACTCTATTTCTTGAGATATTCTTGGGATATTCATGGCTAATAGAACTTGTGAGTTTTTCTCTTCAAAACATGAATATTTTGAATCACATTAAAATGATTGAGGCATTTGATTAATATTTTCAGCCTCTTTAACCTTGAGACCTACCCTACATATAACCTCTTTGAAACCCATATAAACCATGAACTTTCTTGATATGAAGGCACATTACAAGCCTATTTATTCTTCCTACCCTAATTCTTTGATAATATTTCATTATTAATCATTTGAGATTTAAAGAGGGAGTTTGGTGATTCATGGTATATTTTGGTGTGCAACCATGAAATTAGGTGTGGGGGAGAGTTCCACTTTTTCATTTGGTAAGAATGGTTCTGAAACCACTTTTCATTATGTTCGTAAGTGGTCCCTTCCAAAAAAATGATGAAATATTCAAGCAAGTTCTAAATTCATTCATTACACTTATTGATGGTTTATGAATCCATGTTGGAAAAGGGAATATCATGGTGATTTTTTCCTTTGATAAATATTGATAGGGATTCATTTTCATTGAGATTTTTCATTGAATATCACAATTTATTATTTAATAATTCAGCCTCCTTTTTCAATCCTCTGAGATTATTTTTAACATCATTACCTACCTGCCCTTAGCCTCAGAAACATTTGAACCTCATTGAAATCCCTTATGATTTTTGTGATTTTATTTATAAATGGAGAATAATAATACTCAAAAGCCTATGGATAAAGTTCATATACTGGATATTAAGCATAACTCTGATTAAATGATCTTGAGTGATGGGTGTGTCATTTTTTGGTGAGGTAAATCATCAAGTGACATATATATTTATAAAAAATCAAACAATGTAAGTAAAAGATGATGAAAGTATTTAATTGACTTATATATGAGGCATGATTGGAATATCTTTGACATTGAAATATGTTTTTTCCCTTTTAAAATCCTCTATTATGACTATAGTATTTATAAGTATAATTAATTGAATGCTTTCCTTTTTAGAGTATGGATTCTATTAATTAAATGTTGAGATTTTTTCTTAAGGGAAAGCAGATGACTAAGTGTGGGGGAGTTTGATGTGTCCGATTTTTTATACATTTTCATACATTTTATTGATAAAACACATTCTTTCGTGGATAAAATTCTTTATTTTGGTGTTATTGGTGATTTTTAGAAGATTTTAGCCAAAGTCACAAATTGGGAGTGATCATAATGAAAATTGATAAATACATGGTGTGTACTTTATAAATACACATTGGGTAACCTTTCCTAGACATGGTCCGGCTAGCCCAAGTACACTCCCATGTAGTCGACCAGAGACAACACACCATGTACTACCTGATCAAATTTCATGTATTTCCTTCTAGAAGTGATTGGTAAATGAAATAGACTCTACACACCATGTATGTTGGCACCACATGCCATGTACCTTCACCAACCGACCGTAGACACTTGAAATTAAATGGGTGGCATGTTAGGCCACCTCCCAACGGAGAAAACATAAAAAAAGTCATTTGACCCGAGTACATGACATTCAATTTTGGGTACACACCGTGTAGTCAAGTTTTCAATAAATAGATGGGTGTACCTCTTGGTTTGAGGTCGTACATCCTAGGGGGAGGTGTTGCCACTCTGCCGATCGATCTCCCTCAAATCCAATTTGAGTTTTTCTTTACTAATTTCATTTCTATTTTTGTGTAATTCCCCTTTACCCTTTCATCCCTCTCATATCCATGGTAGGGGTTGATCTTCCACTTAACCCACACACCGTGACCATGGTCATAAGAGGATAGGTTTCTTATTTTGGGTTTTTAATAAGGTTATGTGTGATGTGTAATTGAAACTCTAAAGTGTTGACTTCATTATGAATTCTGCTATATAATTCCTTTAAAGAATAAATTTTGTATTGATTGTTGGTATTATATTAAACTAATAATGACACTAATGTCAAAAACTAAAGGAGTTACAATGAGAAAACACATGATCATTGGGGGAGTCTGTTGCCACTATTTTAGGGGTAGTGTATTAATGTGTATTTGAACACTTAATTATTAGACCAAGGAATTGACATTTAAATATATAATTACCATTTATCAGAATAAGAAATGGTAATATAATTTAATCCCCATGGTAAATCATTTTCATAAATAATTTGAATATCAAAGAATGAATTTTTCAAAATAATCTAAACAAATTGCAACCCCGACATGTTTTTTCTGATTGATTTTTTATTTCTTTTATTTTAATTTCATTTTTGAAAATAGTTTCACTTTTTCATTTCATTCCCTTTAAACATTTTTTTATGGATAATCAACTAGGATTCACCGACTCATGATGATTATTATTTCTCCATTATCCCTATGGGATCGACCCCAACTACCAATAACTACCTTGTTATTTGGATTAAAAGGGAACAATACTTTCAATTTGTCACACCTTGCGATGAGAAAAGGTTAAGAGGGAATATTGTTGGAATTTGTGACCTAAAAACAAATTCTTTATACTTTATGATAAACATGTATTCATTGTTTGAATATTTATAAACTATTTATCACATCATTGTTGTTCTTCTATGTGACATAGTATGTGATGATGACCTAATAATAGTTGTCGCACTAAAAGGTCATAGCAGTTCCCCGCTATGATGAGAACCTGGAAGCACTATGACACTATTCTTAAATATATGTTCTATAGACAGATGATTCCATTTGATAGACACAAATGATATAGGCTATCAGGGATGGAGACTCATAGGACTTTGAGACACCTTCTCATGGTGTACGCCCTTGGTAATATCCAGTAGGATATTATGAGAACGAGACCCGCCAGTAGGAAATCCACATTCATATGTGTCATTGGATATTCCTAAATGCGGACATGTGTATTGGTCCTTAGACTTTAAGATAATTATGAATGAGCATTATGAGTCATGCGCTTAGATGTATTGACAAAAACCATAATGACATATGTTCGTGGTGAGGTAGGATACGTTCGGTGTGTCATGAGTAATATTGTATTAATTAATAATGTAAGAAAGGATTTATACCTTATGTTATTTAATGGAAGTTAATATCTTAGATCCTTTGATGGAAATGATATAGACTAGATAAATCCATGTACATGGTGATCTATAGGAAAGTTCTATTTTCAGAAAGTCAAAGAAAGAGATAATGGAGCACATAAGTTGATGGAACTAGCATGCAACCTGATCAATTTGAGATATTGTGATAAAGAGATTATATTACACGGTAAGCATTCATTTGAAGTGACATTTTTTTGTTTCATTAACTTATTTCTCTATGGGTGACTTGGTGTGTTGGTAGAAGCTAACCTTGGACTTTAGGCTGCTTCGCCTAATGCCACTGAGAAAGAGGCCTAGAGGGTCACGCACTAAGTGTATCCAGAATCTCAGTTAAATAATATATTATTATTTATTATTTAACAGTTTGAATAAATATTATTCCCGTATGTGGTTTAATAATTATTCATGTATACATGATCGCATATAAATATTTATTTATGTTTAGTAAATATAATATTTATTTATTTATTGGAGAATAATGCAATGATATTTATTTAATAAATACATAGACATTATTCAAGTACTGATAAATATTATAGAGAAATATTGGACCGAGTTTAATGGTCCAATGAGAAATGATAATATTGAATATTATTTAATTAAATAATATTTAATTACAATTTTCAAGATAAGTGTGTCAAGAAATAATAATAAACTATTATTATTAGACATGGGGTTTTTCTAGGATTAAATAATAATAAAGGCACTTGTGAAATTATTTTATTTTAACCCTAACAATATAAATACCCAATTATATTATTTTCTCATAAGTCAATTCAGTTGTACACAATGATTCAAGGAGAATCCTCTCAATCCTAGAGAGATCCCTTCTCCAAGAATGCTCCTAATAATGAAGATCAATCCTCCTCCATCAGATCAAGGAGAATGCTTTGGAAGTGATTCTCGAGGTGATCAAGGCAGACAACGCAACCACAAGGTTCTTCTGTGCTAGCACCCAGAGACTCCTTTGGTGATGTCTAGAGATTTCTGGAACACGTGTGTATCACCGCTAGAGGAAATCTACACTTGGTTTCTACAATGCAACGACAGTTCACCACCGATCTTTCACTAGACACATCAACGAAGGGATAATTCCTTAGAGGCAATTATTTATCTAATTAAATTAATTATAAACAATCTGTGTTGAGACTTCTCTCCTAGTTCTAGCACATTTCTTCTTTGTATATTTATTTTAATTGATTTCATGGATCACAACATCCATCATCATATAGATCCCACATTGATCATTGATTATGAGAAAAATTAAAGTTGGGCACCACCCATCGCACACTTCCACTGTGCCCGGAACCTACAAGTGGTATCAGAGGGGGTATATAATTGTTTATAATTATTTAAGATCACTGGTGATTTATGCATTTATTATTTAGTTTTTCAACTCAATTTTAATCATTATTTTAATCTGAATTGTGAGATATGATTCTTCCTCATTTGTTTCTTGTAGATCTAATCAAAACGTTTAATTTTTTTATTAAAATAAAATCAAGAAACTCATCCGGAGGAGCCAAGGATTCTCCCCGGATAACACAGTAGTACACGTCATGTAACCGAAGTTACACGCCATGTATTTATGTTCAATGCACCAAGAGTTAATTTGGAAATTACTCAACTCGTGTGCATTAATGACATGCAGTGTAGTTAATTTTTACACCGCATGTTGACCAGGATAGACTGGTACACGATCAGCCATACTACATGCAACGTGGACCATTGGACACAGTGTGTGTTCCCTTTGTGTCAAAGACGGGGTATGTATTCAATACACGACCTACCTGATGGGTGATCATGTAACATGGAGTTAACATGGCATGTGGACCATTGGACATGCCATGTACTCCAAATTTTTCAAGGCACTGACTATAGACCGAGTCCCTGGACGTGTGTCTCAGATAGATGATGAGAGGTGTACACATTGTGTACTTATACCAAGTTATGTAGATTTAAATTTTATTTATTTTACTATGAAAACCTTGAGACATGTACTTGTTTGTGTTCATAAAGATAGGACACACCATGTGATAGTTTTTAATATACATAAATATTTAAATGTTTAATTAATATCTTCTTAATGTTCAAGATCTACATATCATATATGTCGTATTACAAGTTGTTACTCTACATACATTTAAGCATAACACATGACCGAAAAATCATGTAATTTGTGTAATTATTTGTGAAGTACACATCATGAAAGTAAGTGATAAGTTGTGTATTCCATATGTCACAAGAGTAAAATAGTATATGAGTATAATACACGTTGGGTAGATTTAAACATGTATTCATTGTGTTACCCTCAATGTACATTTACACACAAGGTTAATTTTAAATGAATTTATTTAATTTGTTTAAAATTATAATGGATGAGAATCTCAAGTAAATTAAGATAAGGATTAAGATAAAAGGATTTATTAATTAAAGATAATAATTAATCGATTTGAGTGTGATTTATATTAAATAATAATGATTAAATAATTGAATTCTAGTTTAATTAAATGCATAATACATTGCATGCATATGGATGATCATGAGCTAGAATAGACCTTTTGTATGTGATTGGTTTCATTTAATTTATTATTAAATTAAATTATTGGCATGTGTTCCCTCTCTCCTCATTATTATGTAGGTCATGTGTGTCCATGGTTTCTTTTATGTAAACCCCATTTTCTCCTAACTTGTGCATGAGTAAATGGAATATGTAATGGATGGAGTTCCTATGCTAGTGGAGCTGGTTCAAGTTAGAATCTGAGGCCAAACCAATCTAGGGAGATACAAAGTTGGACAAGTGAAAAGTTATGAACACGAACCTCAATTGGTTCAAGTTGTTTCTCCCTTAGGACAATAGTTAGTTTATCAACTGCTAGATAAACTAACTATTAGTATAAGATCATGATCATTCCCTTTATTTCATTTATTTCAGTTTCATGGTTATTTCATTATAGATGTCTTTTCATGATCACATAATTAATGAATTAACAAACATGAATGATAAAACTAAAATAAACCATCTTATGCATAAATATTATCTAATACATGGTTAATCACTTAAGTAATCTCACTTAATATTAAAAATCATGCAATAAAGATAATAATTGGAAATATATGCATAAAGAATAAAATCCCTCAATAAAATATTAAATCAGTATATCCTTCTATTACTTCAGTTAGAATCAAACCATAGTTCAAAGTGCTTGACCATCCAAATTTGGGGTGATTTCAATTATTGAGGAATTCTAACATGAGGTTTTGGGTTTAATTAACTTGGTTCACATCAAGGGTTGACTGGCAAAGATGGACTTGGTGTAACTGAGAGACAAAGGTTGAGGAAATATAAAATTAATGATTTTAGGATTGGGGAGTCCACTTAGTAGATCAAGGAACTTTGAGTTAATGCAGTTTTCATTTAGAATGCCTACCTAAAACCATTAAAGTTTATTGACCAACCAAATTTGGGTTAATGAGAATGGGAATATGGATCTTTTCCACTTGAATGTCCAAGAAACAAGATATTCTAAATCCAATAGTGAGTGCTATTGGGCTTTGATAAAATAGTGGGAGACTAATAAATATAATATTTTATTTGTCTAAATTTATCAGATGAAGTACTAAATCTATGATTATCTTATTTGTAGAAACAAAAATAAAATTGACATCAAACATATCACTATGTTCCATACTCTAGAAGGAAAACCTTCTCACCATCACAAATTTCCAAGAATGGCAGAGGTGTTTACGCATCATCCTTCTCCATGGAAGAAAATTATATGTGTTGGAAGAACCTTTACCAATTGCGCCTAGAAATGAGTCAAGTGATGGAGAGTTATCTCTTTATTAGAAACATCTAAATGATACTACATATATTCAGTGCTTCATGCTATCATCCATTTACGATGATCTATTGAAGCAACAAGAGGATATGGGTGCCTATAGCATGATGTCTCACCTTCAGGATCTCTATTAAGAGAAGGCGAGACAAGAGAGGTATGATATCTTCAATGCTTTGTTTACCACTAATCTTGAAGATTCTATGCTAGATGGTCCTCATTTAGTCAAGCTTATTGGATATATTTAATGCTTAGACATCTTAGGGATTAAATTCTTGGGTGAGTTGCGTATAGATCTCATGCTTTCATCACTGCCCAAAACATTATCTATCTTTATTGTGAATTATAATATGAGTAATAATGAGAAGATTCTTTCAGAACTTCTAACCTTGATTTGCCAAGTGGATAAGGACATGGGGCATGACAAACTCACAGTCCTTATGGTGAATAAGAAGAGGAAGGAAAAGGCAAAGGTGGCCAAGAATTACAAATATTCTAAAGCTCCCGAGCACCATCCTACCAAGAAAAAGAAGATCTAGAGGATGGGCAAGGAAAAGGAGGTAGTGTGTTTTTCATGTGGCAAGTCGAGCCACTAGAATAGGAATTGCACCCAAAAGCATGGGGAAGCTAAAGGTGAATTTTTTATTGAGTGAAATCTTTCCATATATACAGATTGGGTATTAGATATAGCATGTGGTGCTCACATCTATATCTAAATACAGAAACCAAGTAGATTCTAGAAGATTGTCAGAGGAGAGGTGGATCTGTGATCTGCTAATAGTGCGAGGATGGCTGCTCTGGCCATTAGAGACTACCACCTTTAATTGAAAATGGGAATGATTTTGGTTTTAAATTATTGTTATTATGTACATAGAATTACCAAAAACATAATTTATGTATCAAGTTTAGATAAAAATGGGTTTATTTTCAAGTTTGGAAATAAAAGTTGTTTCTTTTATAAGGAAAACTTATGTTATGGTATGACACATTTAAATAACAGTATGTATGTATTAAATTATGAAAACCCAATGTAGGAAATTGATAACGAATCAAGTTCACGTGACTCATATAACACCCACATTTGTCATCACTATCTTGGTCATGTAAATGATAAGTGTTTGAAAAATCTTTTTCAAGATTGTTATTTAGACTCATTTGAGCTAAAACCACTTGATATATGTCATGATTGTTTACAAGGAAAAATGACCAAACCTCCATTTGGTGTAAAGGGTGAAAAGGTCACAGAGCTTCTCATATTGGTACACATTGATGTGTGTAGACCATTTCTAGTAGAAGTTAGAGGTGGATATTCTTACTTCATAACTTTTTCTGATGATTTGAGTAGATATGACTATATCTACTTAATGAGGTATAAGTATGAGTCCTTTGAGAAATTCAAGGAATTCAAGAATGAAGTAGAGAATAAACTTTGTAAGAAGATAAAGAAGCTTTGATCAGATCTAGGTGGTGAATATCTTAACCAAGAGTTCATCGAATTTCCAAAGAATGTTTGGATTTTATCTCAACCCACTCTACCTTATACACCATAGTGGAATGGTGTTAGTGAAAGAAGCAACCGTACCTTGTTGGACATGGTAAGGTCAATGATGAGTCATGCAGATCTTCCACTATCATTTTGGGGATATGTATTACAAATTGTGATATATTCATTAAATCGATTACCAAATAAAGTGGAAAACAGAATTCCCTTTAAGCTATGGAATGGAAAGAAACATGTTTTGTCGCATTCAAATGTATGGGGTTACTAGGTGTTTGTTAAGTCTTTATGAGGAAAAAACTAGCACCCTAGGGTATGAAGTGTATCTTCATTGGGTATCCCAAGGAAAAAAAGGAATACTACCTATACAACCCCTCAGACAAGAAAGTGATTGTCTCCAGACAAGTCGCCTTTCTTGAGAGGGAGAACATCCTAAAAAAAGGATAGTGGGTAAAATATTTACTTTGATGAAGTTGATGCTCAAGATACACATGAGTTGGTATAGGAACAAGTTTCATAGGACCCTATGGAAACACATGTACTATATAGGAGTGTAATAGAGGTAAGGGAACCAGAGAGATATGGTTTTCCAGTCACCGAGGATGGGGACTCATTATTGTTGGAAAATGATGAACCTCTCTCCTACAAGGAAGAAATAGAGAGCTCAAAAGCTACAAGATATATAGAATCTATGAATTCTAAGATGGATTCCATGTATAAGAACTAATTTCAGGTTCTGTTCGATGCACTAGTTGATGTAAATCCTATTGGATGTAAATGGGTATTCAAGATAAAACTAGTCATGGAAGGTAAAGTAAGTACCTATAAATCAAGACTATTGGCTAATGGTTTTAAACAACTTCAAGGTATTCACTATGATGAAACCTTTTCACCGGTTTCCATGTTTAAATCTATAAGAATTATACTTTACTTAATAACTTTCCATGACTATGACATTTGGCATATGGATGTCAAAATTGCATTCCTTAACAGGAACCTTCAAGAAGATGTCTATATGACGCAACTAGAAGGTTTTATGACTCTAGGTGATTCCAAAATGATTTTCAAGTTTCAGAGATTCATTTATGGATTGAAGCAAGCATCCATGTCATGAAACATTTGATTCGATGAATCCATAAAAGAATTTGGTTTCATTAAGAATGAATGTGAGATGTGTGTTTATAAAAGGTTTAATGGGGATGCATTCATTATCCTGGTAGTGTATGTTGATGACGTATTACTTATTGGAAACAATATACCAGTCTTACAATCTATTAAGGATTGGTTAAACAAGTGTTTCTCCATTAAATACTTAGGTGAAGCAACCTACATTCTAGGGATCAAGACCATTCGTGATAGATCTAAGAGGCTACTTGGACTAAGTCAAAGTACATATATTGAACAGATACTAAAGAGATTTAGTATGGAACAATCCAATAGAGGATTGGTTCTAGTGTCATGTGGTTTACATCTTTTTAAGAAAATGTGTCCCTAGACACAACAGGAGAATGGTAGAATGAGTAAGATCTCAAATGCTTCAGTAATAGGATCAATCGTGTATACCATGTTATTGTAGGATTCAGATGCATCAGAAGCATGATAGTTGGGAGGGCCCAACTTTGCTTTTGCTGTAATCAATGACCAATCTGGAATCAATATGATGATAAACACTAGTATCCATGGATTAAAATCAAATATTTGGACAAAGAGAAGAAAAGCACCAAATCTGAGAAAGATGACCTTGCACATCATATTTATAATTAATTTATTAATTTATGAATAAATTATATATCTAGGTCTTTGGTACTTTCTTCATTGATGATCATTGATCATTTGGAATGACCCTTCCAGATTTTCTTCGTTGTTCTCACAAGGATCCAATGTAAAATTCTTCTAGCGGTGATCCACGCATGCTCCAATGGTCTCCAAATAACACCACTTGTTCTTAGGGTGCTAGCATGGCGAAGCAAATTTCTTGTGTCGATAGTTCTTGATTGCTCATTCTTTGATCTTGAATAACTTCTCTCGTTCTAGGGAGGGAGAGATGAGAGGAGTCATGATAGAAAATGTGTGGCTCAACATTTCTCAATTCACCAGGGTTTAGCACAATAGACACACCTGCCTATTAATCGAAATGGGGTTTCAGTTACAATATTTAATTATGAAACAAAAATTAAATAAAATTATAACTATTAGAGAAAACTCATGCCACATAATAACAATAATAGCACCATTATTTGTGGTGCGCCAACTTTCGCAAAACAGAACCATAAATAAAATCACATGACATATAATGATAATAGTATTATTATTATTTCTTGCGTCAACTGGATAAAAATTATTTACCAACTTGTAAATAATTAATTTATCAATGGACACAGTCTTGGTCTATTCAAATTTCTCTTCCATTTATTGAACACCAGAATAAAATATGTTATTCTCTTAAATAAATATTTTTATTTACAAACTAGTAAATAAATATTTATTAAATGTTCAATAAAATAAATAATTATATTTCTATTCACAATCTGGTGAATAAATATTTATTTAATTTATGCAATCATTTTAACTTAAATAAAATTATTACTCGATCTTGTGAATAATATTTATTCCATTAATTAAATTCAAATAGAATTTAATCAAAACCACCAGAAACACATAGTGCGTGACCCTCTAGGATTATTTCTTGTTGGCATTAGGCAGGCTTGCCTAAAGTCCAAGATTAGTGTCTAGCAACAGGTCAAGGCACTCCAGAGAAAGAACTTAAAGTTGTAATGATGACATCCATATACGAACACTCACTATGTAATATAAACCCTTTATCACAATATCTCATCAAGAAGGTTTCATGATAGTGTCATCAACCTATATGCTTGATACATCATTCTTTGACTACTTGAAATAAACTCGTCATTGCATCATGACCACAGAATTTAGGGTGACAGTTCAATTTCAATCAAAGGGTCGAGATATCAACTTCCATAAATGTAAGGTACAAATCCTTCCTGAACTTATCCATTAATAACATGTCATTTGTGACGCATCCAACATGCCCTACTTCCTTACAACATATGGAGTGATGATTTTTATCAATAAATCAAAGTGCACAAGTCATGACACATTTTAATTATAATATTAAAGTTTAAGGACCATTGCACACACTCGTAGATAAGAATATCTGTTGACACAAAAACATGTGGAATTACTACTGGTGGGTCTGTTCTCATAACCTCCCATCTTAGAGATTACCAAGTGTGAACTTCATGAGAAGAAGTCTCATCCAGTTACGAGTGATCACACCTGATGGTCTATATACTATGTGTCCCATAATAGTATTTCATCTAACTGAAAAACTATATTTAAGAATATTTTCATAGCACTTTAAGGTTCTCATCATAGCGGGGAACTGCTATGACCTTATTAATGCGACAAATACTCTAGAACATTATTACATTATAGTCATGTAGAACAATAAACAATATGTAATAAGAATTTTAATATTTAAATACATTAAATATTCATGTAATCAAAGTACAAAAATTTGGTTCTAGGAAACCAAATCCAACAAACTCCCACTTGGACTAGAGCCAAATACCTACGACTTTTAGTCCATTAGACCTCACATGATGATCATGTTTTTTCTAAATTGAGGCATTAGTCAAGTGGTCCACCACTTTGTCTTCTGTGGAAATATTGCTCAATGTAACTTTACCTCTCTAAGAAAAAACCCTCAAGAGATGGTACTTCCATAGTAGGGTTTTTTTTACATTTTTTTTAAAAAAATTATAGAAAACGGTTAGGGAAAAAATATTTTTCAAAATCTGCCACAAAGGCGGTATCCGCAATGTCGCCTTTGCATTTCGGGTGAAAGGAAGCATCGCGGCTGCCGCCTTTGCACTACGGCTGAAAGGCAGCACCCGCGATGTCGCCTTTCTCCTAACAAAAAAATTGATTTTTTTTATGTTTTGTTTTGTTTCATTTATATATTTATTTATATATATAATTAATAAAAAATGTTCGTGATGATGCCACCTTTCACCTAACAAAAAAATTATTATTTTTTAAAATTTTGTTTTGATTTTTTGTTTTGTTTTGTTTATATTTTTATTTATATATATAATTCATAAAAAATGTAAAAATTATCATTTTTGAAAATTTTGTTTTAATTTTTTGTTTTGTTTTTTTTATATATTTATTTATATATATAATTCATAAAAAAATTTAGGAAAAATAATTTATAAGCTTTCAAAACAGCCTACTTGAAAGTTAAAAATGTTTCAAGTACATGACTTTGAAAGACTATAAAATATAAACCATAAGACCAATATAAACGAAACTTTAAAAATTCATTAAACATATAAAAAATTGTTGAAAACAAAAATCATTTCATAAAAAATGTTCATGAAAAATAATTTATAAGCTTTCAAAACCGCCTACTTGAAACTTAAAAATGTTTCAAGTATGTGAATTTGAAAGACTATAAAATATAAACCATAAGACCAATATGAACGAAAATTTAAACATTAATTAAACATAAAATCAATTTTTGAAAACAAAAATCATTTTATAAAAAATGTTCATGAAAAATAATTTATAAGCTTTCAAAACCACCTACTTTAAACTTAAAAATATTTCAAGTATGTGAATTTGAAAGACTATAAAATATAAACCATATGACGAATATAAACAAAACTTTAAAAATTGATTAAAAATATAAGAAATTGTTGAAAAAAAATCATTTCATAAAAAATGTTCATGAAAAATAATTTATAAGCTTTCAAAATCACCTACTTGAAACTTAAAAATGTTTCAAGTATGTGACTTTGAAAGACTATAAAATATAAACCATAAGACCAATATAAACGAAACTTTAAACATTGATTAAACATATAGGATTAAACCCCGTATCAATGTGATGCATGGTGTCGCTAGTATCACATGCATCTATAATCTTTGATTCATGAGAACATGTTATATTTCCTTTAATGGGATAATGAAATCCATTCTTCCACCTGCCATGTCCATATCCATATCAACATCCGGCTATATAAGGGTATGGTGAAAGATATGCCACATGAAATTCTCATCTGTTCCCATTCCTACAAATACCAACCCCTTCAACACCACCATGCATCCAACCATTATAATTTCTTCTACAATTGTCACCCCATTTCCCTAGGCCCAGTTGATCAGATGAAAACACCAACGATTCCACATAGCCCATAAAACTCTTCATCACCAAATATTTATCCTTTATCATCTTCAAAAGGCTACTGTATGACCTCCTTCATCTATCCATTCCAAACACTCACATACAAGTATACTATAAACATAAAAACCTGAAAATTTGTTAGCTTTTATGTTTATAGTATACTTATATGTGAGTGTTTGGAATGGATAGATGAAGGAGGTCCTATAGTATCCTTTTGAAGAGGATAAAGGATAAAGATTTGGTGATGAAGAGTTTGATGGGCTATGTGGAATCGTTGGTGTTTTCATCTGATCAACTGGGACTGGGGAAATGGGGTGAAAATTGTGGAAGAAATTATAATGGTTGGATGCATGGTGGTGTTTAAGGGGTTGGTATTTACAGGAATGGGAACAGATGATCATTTAATGTGGCATATCTTTCACCATACCCTTATACGGCTGGATGTTGATATGGATATAGACATGGAGGGTGGAATAATGGATTTCGTTGTCCCATGAAAGGAGATATAACATATTCTCATGCATTAAATATTATATATGTAAGTGATACTAGTAACATCGTGCATCATATTGATGCGGGGTTGACTCCTATATGTTTAATCAATGTTTAAAGTTTTGTTTATATTGGTCTTATGGTTTATATTTTATAGTCTTTCAAAGTCACGTACTTGAAACATTTTTAAGTTTCAAGTAGGCACTTTTGAAAGCTTATAAATTATTTTTCATGAATATTTTTTATGAAATGATTTTTTGTTTTCAACAATTTCTTATATGTTTAATCAATGTTTAAAGTTTTTTTTATATTGGTCTTATGGTTTATATTTTATAATCTTTCAAAGTCACGTACTTGAAACATTTTTAAGTTTCAAGTAGGAGATTTTAAAATCTTATAAATTATTTTTCATGAACATTTTTTATGAAATGATTTTTGTTTTCAACAATTTCTTACATGTTTAATCAATGTTTAAAGTTTCGTTTATATTGGTCTTATGGTTTATATTTTATAGTCTTTTGAAGTCACGTACTTGAAACATTTTTAAGTTTCACTTAGGCGGTTTTGAAATCTTATAAATTATTTTTTATGAACATTTTTCATGAAATGACTTTTGTTTTAAACAATTTCTTATATGTTTAATTAATGTTTAAAGTTTCGTTTATATTGATCTTATGGTTTATATTTTATAGTCTTTCAAAGTAATGTACTTGAAACATTTTTAACTTTCAAGTAGGCAGTTTTGAAAGCTTATAAATTATTTTTCATTTCCATAGACATAAAACATATAAATGAACATAAAAAATCAATTTCTATGTCTACAGTGAGGAGATCCTGTCCCACATAGTGGTCTAATAATAGGACGTTCGCGGCGAGATCTCTGGGGAGTCTGATGACCTGGAGAGGGCTGATACTCGGGCGCTGGAATGTCGACTGTCATATCCTCCACCTCTGTGCTAGTAGGAGAAAATGTCAACTCCACCTCGTACTACCCTCCTGATCCTTCTCCCACTTCGATGGTAGAAGGATCTGACATCATCACAGTGGGGAACAAATCATGTGGTGGAACTATACCCCAACTCTGCGATGGGTCTGGACCCCAAGGTTGTGATGACTATGGACCCAAAGGCTACAATCCATATGAACCCCATGATAGAGAAAACTGAGGATATCCCGTCAAAAAAGATGGATCCCATGACAGCTGAGGCACATCCTGCATCAGCTCATACTGGACTACTAGAGGGACGACGTCTTCCTGTGGAACTGGTGAGGCCTGACGTGCAGGACGACGTTGTCTACGTCGCCGTGGTCATGGCTCCTCAGCACCAACAACTGCAGTAGGATCTTCCTCTACGACAGGAACCTGCTATCTCTATATCGGACGCTCGAAGAGGATCTCAGCAAACACATGGACAGATGACCTCAGCTCCAACACTTGAGCATGAATGGCTTCCCGGATAAAGACTATATCCTCAGCCTCATCACTCATATGAATAAGACTATCTGTGTGACTCTCCGGTAAACAGATTAAAAATGAATTAAAAAATAACTCAATAAACATAGTAATATAATTTAATTGACTTACAATCATATGCATCTCTCTGCCGGATCGGATAAGATACAGTATATACTTCAGTCTATACCATGGCTCATACTCTTGCTACGCTAAAAGAGAGAACTGCATCGTAGGAACTCCCTCGATATGAAACTCTGCGCGTCTGCCCTAATAGTCGAGAAATACAGCATGTACTCGACGCCAGTCGTCATCCAGCCTCCCTGTCAGCTTTATCCCATGAAGCTAATCTGCCTGCCTCGGTGGTAATGGAATCCATTGAGTCAAGAGAAACTAGTGTATGACTCTATCAGGCTGGTGCCACTCAACAATATGAAAGTGAATGAGTGGCACTACAACCGTAACATCATCAAGACCAACCGTGTAGTATGGAGGCAACTCGTCTATAACATACCAGTATAAAACCCATGAAATCTAAAATAACATATTACCCTTGTTAGAAAAACTCTTAACTAAAAAAATGATGCTATTATTAAATTTGTTAGACAGTTATAGATTGTATATACATACCTGATGGGGTAAGAGAAAGTCTATCTCGAGCTGATATACGGCCAAATCGTGTCTCGGAACCGCATTGAAATTGTGTTGCTGACACCACCTATAAAATACAACATCTATAGTGATAAATAATGATAAATTAAAGTCAATAACTTGTAGTAGCATCAAAAACTGATAGAAATGAGTGATCATACCAGCGTCCACGCGGAGCATCATGCAGCACCGCCATCTCGACCAGTGGACCAACAAGATCAGGGTAGAATGCGGGGATGTGCTCCCATTACCACATCTAAATAAGGATGACGCATCCCCCAATACCTGTGCACCGACTGTCGGATATCCTGCATAATGCTCTGTATGTGTATGCCAAGAAGGCAGATCCCCAACTGTACGTCCCTACCCGATCAAAGTCCTCTAGCAGGGGTAGATACATCATGTACATGTGCATCCATGAATGATCCGTACACATGGTCCCTCCAATAATTTGTAATATATATGCACGTGCATAACGCATCACCGTCTTCTCATCAGCATCATCAGCAAAAAGTGGAATTTGTGACTCCAGCCAAGGCATGGATATCAATGCTCCATCGGTAGCACTACGATCAGACAAAATCTCAACGCCTAACAAGCGTTGAGAAAGGTCGGGCCAAGATGCCTGAGTGGATCCAATAATAGGTCTCCCCTGTATAAGAAGACCAAGAAGCACAACCACATCCTGGAGGTTGATGGTCATCTCTCTCTCAGGTAGGTAGAATGTGTGTGTCTCTAGTCTCCACCTCTCCATGAGTGCATCTAGCAGGTGATGGTCTACAAATGTAAAATCTGATACCGCAATACCATATAAGCTAACACGACGCAAGTATGGTATAATGGCAGGAGGAGGCTCCGTGTGATGAAAATGGTGCGCTCGACGCACCCTGATCAATTGATCTGGACCACCCTCTATCACAACCTGTGAACAATGGGTAGCCTGATGACTGAGTAGTATGGTGTCATTCATCTGTATATAAACAAATGAAATGAGTTGTAAGTGTAAACTGTAAATATAACATCATGATCAGTAAAATATTATGATTGGTAGAATGAAACCTCTCTGGTCCCCGACTGATTCTACATAGAGGCCAACGATAGACAAAAAATCCCCCCTGAACACAGCTTACAACTTTCATCATACTGTGCTCTCCAAAAAGAAACTCTTCTAACCATCTCAATAATAAGGTGCGGCAGAGTTGGAATATCATTCTAAGAATTCTTGTGGTTCCGAAGGATAGCTACAGGATAACCAGGAAGGGATAGCTTTCCCCCCCTTTTTTCAGCCCATGGTTTCTTTCCTTTTGCCACATTTCGCTCAAAGGGTTAAAGGGAGATAGTGCATCAAGCTGTTTGCAAGGGCCCACTTGATCCTCTTCCCCAGGGATCCCATGAGCCCTAGGAGAGCTGCCGACTCCATACCGTCCATGTACGATCCATAATACTAGATTTAACCATGTTTATTCACAATATTTTATGAAGTTTTTTTTACCAAAAGAAAGGGGCATGTCTTCATGTTTTTCAAAGCATATTACTAAAGTTTATTAAGATATGATTTTACCTATAATTGAGTGTTTTGTAAGATATGGTTTTATATATTTATATATATAAATCATTTGTCTGTGTTATATAGATGTTTATTATAAAAGGATGTGATTTATAATTTATATATGATTGTCCACATGATTGTATGTTTCATGATTATTTTCTCAATCACATAATGTTTTGAAAACCAATGTAAATGGAAGATGTTTTTGGGTTTACGGTTCATCTTTTCGATTTTAGGATTTCGAGATTAGGTTTTCACATTTTGCCTTTTGGATCTAGGATTTTAGAAATTTTTTAACATTTTACGGTTTAGGTTAATGATTTGAGAAAAGATTTTCAGGATTATGGTTTAGAATTTTCGGATTACGGTATACAAAAGATTTTTTTGGATTTACTGTTATGATTTTCAGATTTAGGGGTTAGAAAATAGAGGTAAAAGGAATAGATAACAACATAAAATTTACAATATGAGAATCTCCCAATAATGAAAATACATCATTGTGGCTTAGAGTGTGAACTCGACCCAACAATGTTAGGGAATCATTTCCGATTATGAACTTCTTGATGACATATGGTGCATCTCAAACTCTGTCTTTGTTCTTGAGGCCATTCTATCTCATTTTGCATCCTGCTGGCCTTCGGTCTCCCATGGGGACGCAACCGATTCATATCAGGTACCACTATTGGCTGACCTTCGGGCATTGGGAAATAACAAAACTCACCAATAGGTGTCCAAGGTGCAACATAACAATTATCAATGGTGTTCATCCGATACACTGGATCAATATATGCTTCCCGTGATATGTTAACAGAGGTACATGTTGTGATGTCATGTGAGCATGGAAACCGTAAGGCCTGAAAGTTTCCACATTGACATTGCCTCGTTTCTAGTAATACCACCATTTTTTCACCAACGTTATTTGTGATGGGGTTTGACTTCTCTTGAACTTCAAATCGAGAGTCTTCTTGTAGAAATAGGTAGGATTGATAACCAGAAGCTTCTTCAATATTATTTTCAATCTCTCATTGAAAATGTCTTTCGTACGTTAGCCCCTAATGTATTCCATCTGATGCTAGTTTTTGTCTATCAACAAAGTACTTCATGTAACGATATAATGTCTCCTGAACTAGGGTAGTTATAGGTAGCTTGCAAAGCCCTTTTAAGACACCATTGATTCACTCTACAATGTTGGTGGTCATGTGTTCGTACCTCTTCCCCCCATCATATGCCAGTGTCCATTTTTATTTTGAAAGTCACATCATATAATTGTAAACTTCTTCATTAACCTGACGGATTTGTTCAAAACGTTCTTCAAACCTTCATTGATCCGACTCATATGCTACACAGAATATATGATATTTCACATATTTTGAATTTATCTTTATGTTGATATACAAAAAAATAACAAATACAATGTGTACCAAGTCTGGTGATTGCCTTCTTCATCGGTTCATTGTGGAATTTTTTATATAATTTTCTAGCAATGTGTCTAATGCAGAACCGATGATGTGCATTTGGGTAACTCCATATATCATGATATGTATTGATTGCCTCATTAATTTCCCAATTCCGATCAGATATCAAACAAACACCCCAAATGTTGGGGAAATGGTTGTTGATACATGCCAAAAACCAACTCCATGATTCATAGTTTTCTTTCTCTACAATGGAAAAGGCAAGCGGAAGAGGTGAACGGTTTCCATCTTGGGTTGCCTCAATCAACAATACACCTTTGTATTTCTGTATAGAAACATTCCATCAATCTGAATGAATTTTTTTCTAAAACAAAATGTGGAGATACATGGGAGGAATGCCCAAAACAATCAATGAAATTGAACATGAGATGGATCAAGTCTATTATCATGAGATACATATTTATTTGTATCAATATGGAATACAACTTGGTTATGATGACTTGGAATAGCTAGCAATTGCGGAAATACTCGATATGAGTCATCCCAATCACCATAGACCTTCACAATTGCCTTCTGTTTCGTAATCCATGCCTTATTATACAAAATATTATAACGAATTTTTTTTTGTATCCTCTCTTGAACAAGGGATATCAGAACATCTTAACATGTACTAATCATCTCAACAACAATGGATGACACAAATTCTGCATCCAATGAAGTATGATCTTGTGTCAGGCTTGGCTGAACGCAAGTATGAGCTTCCTCAATCCTCGAGATTCTCCAACCTCCAAATGCAATGTCCGGAATCTCCCTCAATCAAAATCTACAATCATCCTCATACTTATCACACCTTATGACATATTTTCTATGGTTTTATTCATAAACTACATAGCTACAGTTCCTCTCAATGTGAAATCTCTTTAGCATAATTTTTAATGCATCTTTACTTGGAAAATTCCTTCCAACATATAATGTTTTGTCCATCTCACTAAACCTATCTAGTATAACTCCAGGAAACTCAGTTGCCGGTGTGAGAACATTATCTTCAAATTCATGCACACATGTCATTGCTTCTGACCAAGATGCAAAGAGCGGTGGATGATTTATTGTAGGTCGATCCAGTTGTACAACTAATACATTTCTCGAAACTTCCATTGTTCCTTCCTCATCAACACTATTATCATCATATGTTTTGTTATTATGAAACTCCTCATCAGATGTCAGGTTAACATGTATATTTGGGAGATCAAGTATGTTTTCCTCTTCTGCATCATTTGGAATAGTCTCAACTTCATGGGGCGGATTATCTTCAATGACTCTTGTAATTCTACGTATTTGTACAATTGGATGTTGTTGTTGTACAATAGAAACATCAACATATAACTCCATCATGGTACTATCTGACCGTTAAGAAAACAAATTAATTGTTTGGATCTATTGTGCATCATCAACCAATGGACAAGCTAGATGCCACAATGTTGACGGGAACTGAAAATGTATATAACTCATTGACTTTATATTTTGATCGGGTCCTAGATTTAAAGAGCCATGAATTCTGTCTTGAAGGTCACTTAGGGTAACACAATCAGTTGTATTAACAACTATTATTGGTTGTGTACTGTAAGAAGCTCCTTTCTCAGTTTTAATAACCTCCCCATAGTAGTACACACAGGCAAACATTATGCTCTACGTAAAAAAAGTTTTCTGATCAAGATTTTGATAATGTAAGTGAAATTCAGAATGATTGTTACCAATATAAGTTGGATTTTATACTTTGAAGATGTAATTAAACTACTTATTAAAAATAAGTTGGACTTTACCTCACGTTCAAATAATAACTATTACTTCTAAACTATACAATCTTTATGATACTTAAATTTTAAAAGATCTTATATCCTGAACTAGGATATTTCTCAGTACACTATTTAATTAGTTAATCATTCTTCAATCATTAGTTATTCCTTACTAAATTATTAATTAGTTATTCAATAACATAGTAGATTTAAAATATAAATAACATAGAGTTAAAAAATAAATAACACCATGTTTTGAGCTTCTAGTCTTTATTGCAGTGAATTGGATATCAAAATTTCAGAAAACCCATTGTCACACGGGTTTTCTGAAATTTTGATATCCATTTCACTGCAATAAAGGCCAGAAGCTCGAAACATGGTGTTATTTATTTTTTAACTCTATGTTATTTATATTTTAACTCCATGTTATTTATTTTTTCACTTTTAATCCATGTTTTTTTAACTCCATGTTGTTTTTTAACTCCATGTTGTTTTTTAACTCCATGTTCTTTTTTAAATCCATGTTTTTTTTAACTCCATGTTGTTTTTTAACTCCATGTTTTTTTAACTCCATGTTGTTTTTTAACTCCATGTTGTTTTTTTAACTCCATGTTATTGAATATCATTTGAACTGTATTTTTATTTTTAACTCTATTTTATTTATTAATTAATTTCTAATTAATCGTTCCTAATAATAATTATCAACATCATTACTAAATTATCAATTTATCATTTCTTTTATCAGATATTTTAGTATTTTATAAAGAAATATGCATATCTTAAGCATATCCCCCAGGAGTGTCAAACCAGAATACAGAAAGGCTTGTTGTCGTGCACCAATTCCTGTTCGAGTCTAGCTCAAATCGGTGTTTTCGGGTTTTACCCCTAGGTACATCTTTGCCAGATCCACATTCACTTGTTTTTATCTAGACAAGGATTTTATTGCTTAGATAACATAGTCTTTATGCTACCAAAATTTCATTAAAATAATCCTAAATTAATTTATAATAATGATAATTATAATTCCTAAATATATATAACTAATTAAACAATCTAATAAACAAAAACAATTTAAAACTAACTAAACTATTAAAGAATTAAAATATTTAACTATAAACAATTCAACTATTTAAAAAATATTAAATTTAAAAAAATATTTAACTAAAAAAAATTCAATGAAATAAAAAACATTAAATTAAAAAACATACCTCTAAAAGATTTCCAAAAATTTCAAACCGCAAACTTCACCGCAAAATAGAGAAGATGAGAGGTAAATGGGTGTTTGGAAGTGAGGAGAAGGGGAGGGGGCGTTGCCCTTTTATAGGGTGCAGAGGCAAAAGTGGCACATGCGGTGCTGCCTTTCACAATGATGTTAGGTGCCGTCTTTGTCACGTCAGTGATCCGTGTCGGCAGTGCAAAGGTGGTAGCCGCGATGTCGCCTTTCACTTGAAATGCAAAGGCAGCATCACGGATTCCACCTTTGTGGCGGATTTTGAAAAATATTTTTTCCCTAACCGTTTTCTGTAAAAAAAATTAAAACGTAAAAAAAACTCTCCAAAGTATGTGATTCATCCGCTAATATGACCTTGACTCTTTTGCAAGAGTTATTGATATAGTATTATCACAATAGAGTGTGATGTGATCTTTACTAGTAAGAACCATATCCAGCTCTTGGATGAAGCTCCACGTCCAAACTAATTCTTTATCTACCTCAGAAGTTGCGATATACTTAGACTCTAATGTAGAATCTACGACCATACCTTACTTTAATCTCTTCCAGCTCACATCACCTCCATTCAAAGTGAAGATGTATCCCATTTATGAATTCGTGTCATCTTGATTAGTCTGGAAACTAGCATCTACATATCCTCTAATGACTAGTTCCTCATCTCCTCTATAAACTATGAACATATACTTAGTATGCCTCGGATACTTAAGGATAGTCTTTAATTTCATCCAATGGCGGTCACCTGGATTATCTTGGTATCTTCCCACCGTATTCAATGCATAGGCGACATTTATCCTAGTACATATCGTAGCATACATGACTGACCAAATCGATGATGTGTATAGAATCCTTTCCATTATCTTTCTTTCCTCATGCATATGAGGGCACATTTTTTTGGAAAGATGAATTCCATGTGACGCTAGAAACAATCCCCTCTTGGATTGTTCCATACTAAATCTATTCAGTATCTTGTCGATGTATATACTTTGACTTAGGCCCAATAATCACTTGGATCTATCACGATGGATCTTGATCCCAAGAATATATGTTGCCTCTCCCAAGTCCTTCATGGAGAAGCATTTATTCAACCATGCCTTAATAGACTGTAAGGCTGGTATTTTGTTTTTAATAATTAATATGTCATCAACATATACTATTAGGAAAACAACTACACTCCCACTAAACCGTTTGTAGACACAAGGCACAAATTCATTCTTTATAAAACCAAATTCCTTTATGGATTTATCAAAATGAATGTTCCATGCCTGGATGCTTTCTTTAATCCATAAATGGATTTTTTTTCAACTTGTATATCTTATTGGAATCCTTTGGAGTCACAAACCCTTTAGGTTGTTTCATATAGACATCTCCCTTAAGGTTCACATTAAGGAAGGTTGTTTTGACATCCATTTTCCAAATCTCATAATCATGGTAAGTGGATGGGTGGTATAATTCTAATGTATTTCAGCATTGAAACTGGTGAAAAGTTTTTTTCATAGTCAATACCTTAATTCTATTTAAACCCTTTTGTAACAAATCACACCTTATAAGTACTGAATTGTCCTTCCATGTCCAGTTTATTCTTGAATACCCATTTACAGCCAACAGGCTTTACATATACTGAAGGATCTACCAAAATCCAGACTTGGGTTTGGTACATGGAATCTAATTCAGAATTCATGGATTCTTTCCACTTGGAAACATCTATGGAACTTACTGGTTCCTTGTAGGTTAGAGGATCATTATTATCAACTAATAATGATTCAACATCCTCGATAACTGGAAAATCATATCATTCCAATTCTCTAACCTCTCTTGTACTCCTATACAGTACTTATGTATTTGGAACATATCTTTCTTCCATAGGGCTTTGTAGAATCTACTCCTATACCAAATCTTATGTACCTTGAGCCTCGACTTCATAGAATTCTCTCTCTCTCCCACTATCTCTTTTGTAGATGTTCTCCCTATCAAGGAATATGACATGTCTTTCCACTATAATTTTTTTGTCTGAGGGGTCATATAGGTAATATCCCCTTGTTTCCTTGGGGTATCCTATAAAGGTACACTTTGTTCCTCAGGGTATGATTTTGTTACTTGAATAGGCCTTAATAAACACTTCGCTTCCCCACATATGTAAATTTTATAACATGGATTTTCTTCAAATCCAAATCTCATATGGAATATCATTTATCGATTTAGTTGGTACTTGGTTTAGTATGTGTGTCATTGTTTGTAACACATGTCCCCAAAAGTATAATGTAAGACTTTCATGGCTCATCATTGATCTCACCATTTCCAATAAGGTGTGGTTACTCCTTTCACTTACACCATTCCAATAGGGCGTGTAAGGAGGAGTGAGTTTGGATAGGATCCAAAACTCTCGTAAGTAATCAATAAATTCTTGATTAAGATATTCTCTACCTCGGTCTGAGTGGAGTTTCTTAATATTCTTAACAAGATGGTTCTCAACTTCATTCTTGTATTCCTTGAACTTATCAAAATAATACAACTTATAACTCATTAAGTAGATATATCCATATATCCATATATACAAAAATCATCAGTAAAAGTTATGAAGTATGAGTACCCACCCCTTGATTCAACTAGAAATGGTCCACACACATCGGTATGAACCAATTCAAGAGACTCTTTTTCCCTTTCACCTTTCCTACTAAATGGGGATTTGGTCATTTTGCCTTGTAAATATGTGTGACATACACAAAGTGGTTTTAGTTCGAAAGAATCTAAATATCCATCTTGATGTAACTTTGTCGAGTGTTTCTCATTTACATGACCTAGCCGGTGATGCCAAAGTTAGGTGTGGTGTCAATCATGTGAATTAGCTTTGTTATCGATTTCCATTACTTGGTTTATGTAATCCAACATGTAAACACCGTTATATAAATGTACCTTACCAAAACAAAAGTTATCTTCATAAAAGAAGAAACATTAATTTATAAACTTTAAAATAAATCCATCTATATCTAGTCTGGATACAAAAATAATGTTTTTGGTTACATAAGGCATATAATAACAACCTTTTAATACCAAGATCATCCCAGTCAAAAATGTGAGGTGGTAGTCTCCAACAACTACAACAGAAAGTCTAGCTCTGTTGGTTGCTCCTAGATCTACCTCCCCTCGGTCAATTTTCTTGAATCTACTTGGTTCTTGTATTTGGATACATATGTGAGCACCACAGGTTGTATCTAATACCCAATTTGTAGAAATAGATAAACTGCATTTGATAACAAACGCACCTAAAGCTTCCCCTTTCTTCTTTAACTAGGTGTAGTTTTTATTCCAGTGGCCCTTCTTGCCACATGCTAAACAAACAACTTCTTATTCCCTTCCCTACCCCTTGATATTACTTTTCTTGGAAGGGTGTGAAGAATCTTTAGGATTAAATCTCTTTTCCTTCCCTTTAATCTTATTCACCATAAGGACAGAAGGCTTTTTGCACTTCATGTCTTTGTCCACTTGGAGAAGGAGGATAAGAAGATCTAGTAGAGACTTCTTATTGTTGTTCATATTGAAATTCACAACAAAAATGGAGAATCTATGAGGTAGTGATGCGAGAATGAGATTGGTACTCAGTTATTTGGGGAGTTTAAACCCTAGAACCTTCAGGAACTCAATATAGACAATGAGCTTGACTACGTGAGGCCCAACTAGGGAAAACTCTCCAAGATTACATTGAAATAGTGCCTTAGATATCTCAAATTGTTCAAGTCTTAGTCTCTCTTGGTAAAGACCATGGAGGTGCTCAAGCATGCTATAGGCATCCATGTTTTTGTGAGACTTCATGAGTTTACTGAACATTGACGATAAAATCAAATATTAAATGTTGACTGTGTCATTCATATGTTTCTCGTAGACCAGGAACTCTTCACCACTCACCTCTTAGGCATGTAGATCAAGTATTGAGGATTCCAACACATAAGATTTTCGTTCATGGAGTAGAATGACCCGAAGACATCTAAACCATTCCTAGAAGTTACTACCGGTGAGGATGTTGTCTTTATCTAGTATTGATTACAGGGATAGTGTGGTTGATGAGATTTTAATTTTAATTCAACAATTAAAAGATCATATAATTAGTAATTTCTTTATTACATTTTATGATAAATAATAAATTAATTTTATTAAGTCTCCCACTATTTTGTCAATTCCCAATGGCCCTCCCCAGTGAACTCAGAATGTCAAGTTGATAGGAAATTCTAGTGGAAAGGATCCATATTCCCCTTCACATAACCCCAACAAGAGTTGGTTAAGATATTTGAAGGTATTTAGTTAGAAAGTTATTTTCCAATTACAGGATTTCAGCTCCTTGATCCATTGAGTGGACTCCCCCAATCCTAAAATCCTGACTTAGATTTCCTCAACACTTGCCTCAAAATTTACACCAAGTCAAGAAATGGATACTCCTATTGATGTAAAATGGTTAAGTCAACCCAAAACTTTCATAAGATCTTCATGTATATAAGTATGTGTCCCAACAAGGGTTGGTCAAACACATGGTTTTATTGAGTCTTTCCCTTAATCAAGTAAAAGAAGGCTTAGTTTGACTTAATATTTTGTTGAGGGATTTTTTATCTCTTATGTGCAAATTGTCTTATTATTTTTATCACATGCTTTTTAATATTAAGTTAAACTTAAGGAAGTGATTAACCATGTCTTGATAATATTTACGTGTAAGCCTAGTTTATTTTAGTTCCATCTTGCATGCTTGTTAATTCATTAATTATGTAGTCACAAAAATACATCCATAATGAAAAACCATAAAACTGATAGAAATAAAATAAAGTAAAGGGTATGATCATGAGCTCTTCTAATGGTTAGTTTATCTAGCAGTCGATAAACTAATTGCTGACCTAGGGTATAAATATCTTGAACAATTTATGGTTCATGTCAACAGCTTTCCACCTATCCACATTTGTATCTACTTGGATTGGTTTCACCTCATCTCCTTACTTGAACCGCCACCACAATCTTGGGAGCTCCATCCATTAAATATACTTTTTAACTCACACGCAGGTGAGGGGTAAAAGGGAGGTTTACATAAAAGAAACTATGGCCACGTAGGCCCTACATACTAATGAGGAGAGATGGTACGCAATCCAACAATTTAATTTAAAATAAATTAATAAGAATCCAATCACATACAAAGGTTTGGTCTAGCTCATGATCATCCACATACATGCAATGAATTATGAATTTAATAAAACTAGCATTAAATTATTTATTCGTATTTATTAAGATAAATCGTGCTCGAATAAAATTAATTATTATCTTTAATTAATCAATCATTTTATCTTAATCCTTTTTTGAATTTCCCTGAGATTCTCATCCATGACCTTAGAGGTTACACGGTGAACACCCATTCTAATCTACATGATATGTAATTCTGAACATTACACAAACATTAAAGTTTTAATTCAGTGTAATTTGATAAAGTACATGGCATGTAGTTCTGAATACATGGCATGTAATGCCTTCACCGTATTATCTGAAGTACACACCTAGGGACTCAACGTGTGAGGCATACTTCGAAAATCTCAGAGTATATGGTGTGTCCAGTGGGCCACACATCGTTTTGTCTCTAGGTTACACAGTTACTGGTCGGCTTAGTCATGTATGGGATACACGGTTTGGCCCTTGACCTGAAGGGACTACACGCCATGTCCAGTGGGCCACATGGTGTGTAATCCGGCTGACCATGCACCAGTCTATCCTAGTCAACATACTTTGTAAGAATTAACTACATCGTGTATCATTAATACACATAGCTTGAGTAATTTCTGAATTACTCCTGATGTACTGAACACAACTATACGGTGTGTAATCCAGATTACATGGTGTGTATGGTAGATTAGACAGCGTGTAACTCTGAATACACTGTGTGTACTGTCATGTTACCAAGACAGATTCACTGACACCTCCTAATGAGATCCTTAATTTAATTTTAATCAAAAAAATATTTGTTTCTGTTAAATCTATGAGAAATGAAAATAGGAAGAACACATATCAAAATTCATATTACAAGAACGATTAAACACAAATTGACAAAATAAATTACTAAAGCATAAATCATCAATAAATTATTTAAATAATTATAAATGATGATGAGACCACTCTAATACCACTTATAGGATCTGGATGTGGCGGAAGCGTGGAAGTTGGGAGGGCCTAACTTTACTTTTTCCGTAATCGATGACCAATCTGGGATCAATACGATGATGAATGTCAATATCCATAGATTAAAATCAAAGATTTAGACAAATTGAAGAAAATCACTGGATATGAGAAATAGTATCTTTCACATCATGTTTATAATTAATTTATTAATTTCTAAAGAAATTAAATACCTGGGTCTTTTGTACTTTCTTCGTTGATGATTGTTGATCATCCTAAATGACCCTTCCAGATTGTCTTTGTTGCACTCATGAGGATCCAAAGTATAATCCCTCTAGTAGTGATCCACACGTGCTTCAATGGCCTCTAAACAAAACCACTCATTCTCCGGGTGCTAGCGTGGCGAAGCGAATGTCTTGCATCGATCATTCTTGATCACTCGTTTTTTGGTCTTAAGACTTCTCTCATTCTCAAGAGGGTGAGATGAGATAAGTCGAGAGAGAAAATGTTTGGCTCAATAATTCTCAATTCACCAGGGTTTAGCATAATAGATGAACCTTCCTATTAATCGACACGGGGTTTCAATTATAATATTTAATTACGAAATAGAAATTAAATGCAATTATAACTATTAGAGAAAACATGTACCACATAATAACAATAACAACACCATTATTTGTGGTGTGACAACTTGTGCAAAATAGAACCATAAATGAAATTACGTGCCACATAATTATAATAGTATTTTTATTATTTCTTACACCAACTGGATAAACATTATTTACCAACTTGTAAATAACTAATTTATCAAAAGACATGGTCTTGGTTTGTTCGAACTCCTCTTCCATTTATTGAACACATGAATAAAATATTATATTCTCTTAAATAAATATTTTTATTTAGAAACTAGTAAATAAATATTTATTAAATGTTCAATAAAATAAATAAATATATTTTATTCACAATCCGGTGAATATATATTTATTTAATTTATGAAATCATTTTAAATTGAATAAAATTATTTCTTGGTCTTGAGAATAATATTTATTCCATTAATTAAATTCAAATAGAATTTAATCGAGAACACCAGAAACACTTAGTGTGTGACCCTATAGGATTCTTTCTCATTGGCATTAGGTGGGATTGCCTAAAGTCTAAGATTATTATCTAGCAACAGGTCAAGACACCCAAGATAAATAACTTAAAGTTACAACGACGACATCCACATACGAACGCTAACTGTTTAATATAATCTCTTTATCACAATATATCATCAATTAGATTTCATGACAGTTTCATCAACCTATATGCTTGATACGTCATTATTTGACTACCTGAAATAAACTCATCGTTACACCATGGCCATGAAATTTAGGTCAACGGTTCTATTTCAATCAAAGGGTCGAGATATCAACTTCCATAAATGGAAGGGACAAATCCTTCCTCAAATTATCCATTACTAACATGTCATTCCTGATGCACCTAACGTACCCTACTTCCCGCATATATATGGAGTGATGGTTTTCATTAGTAAATAAAAGTGCATGAGTCCTGACACGTTTTGATGAAAATATTAAATTCTAAGGACCATTACACACACTCATAGATAGGAATATTCGATGACACCAAAACATGCATAATTCTTACTGGCAGGTTTGTTCTCATAATCTCTCGTCTTGGAGATTACCAAGTGTGAACTTCATAAGAAGAAGTCTCATCCACTTATGAGTAATCACACCTGATAGTCTGTATATTATGTGTCCCATCACAGTGTTTCATGAAACTGTAGAACTGTATTTAAGAATATTTCCATAGCACTTCAAGGTTATCATCATAGTGGGGAACTACTATGATCTTATTAATGCGACAAATAATCTAGGAAATTATTACATTATATTCATGAAAAACAATGAAAAATATGTAATAAAGAGTTTAATATTTAAATACATTAAATATTCATGTAATAAAAGTAAAATAGTTGGTTCTAGGACACCAACTCCAACAGTTATGTAGTAGACTTTATGTTGCCTATGCATTGGTCATAGAAGGTAGATATCAAGTGGATCTAAGAGAACAACATTAGACTACTATTAAGACTATTCTTAAGTATCTGAGAAGAACTAAGGATATGTTCCTAGTGTATGGAGGAGATTAAAATCTTTTCATAATAAGGTATCTTGATGATAGTTTTGAAATAGTTCATAATGATCTGAAGTCACAATCAGGATATGTTTTTTGTCTCAATAGAGGAGCTGTGAGATGGAAGAGTTCAAATAAGAGAGTTGTAGTTGATTCTATAATAGAGTTCAAGTATATAGTGGATTCTGATGAAACTAAGGAAGTTGTTTGTATTCAGAACTTTTTCTAGGATCTTGATGTGGTACCCAGTATTAAAGACCCTATCACATTGTATTGTGATAATACTATTGTGGTGACTCTTGAAAAAGATCTAAGGTCACACCAACAGACAAAGAATATAATCCAGAAGTATCACCTCTTGAGGGATTTCTATCATAGAGGTGAAGTTGCAGTATGCAGGGTATACAGGGTAACCACAGAAGAGAATGTGGAGGACCCCATGAGAAAAGGCCTATCTCAACAGAAGAATGAGTATCATGTGAGAGCTAGCGGACTGAAGGTTGTTAGTAGTTGGATCTAATTCAAGTGGGAGTCTGTTGGAATCGGTGCCCTAGAACCAAATTATTTGTACTATATGATAAACATGTATTCATTATTTGAATATTTATAAACTACTTATCACATCATGATTATTCTTATGTGTATCATAGTATGTGATAATTTCCTAAGAGTAGTTGTCGCACTAAAAGGTCATAGCAGTTCCCCACTATGATGAGAACCCAAAAGTGCTACGACACTATTCTTGAATATATGTTCTATAGCTAGATGAGATCATATTAGGGATATAAATGATACATGCTATTAAGTATGGAGACTCATAGGACTTTGATACACCTTCTCATGGTGTACACACTTGGTAATATTCAGTAGGATATTATGAGAATGAGACCCGCTAGTAGGAAATCAACATTCATATGTGTCATTGGATGTTCCTATCTGCGGACATGTGTATTGGTCCTTATACTTTAATATTATTATTAATAAGTATTATGAGTCACACACTTAGATTTATTAATTAAAACCATGACGAAAGATGTTTGTGGCAAGGTAGGATGCGTTGGGTGTGTCATGAGTAATATTGCATTAATGAATAATGCGAGAAAGGATTTATCCCTTCTATTATTTAAAAAAAGTTAATATCTCAGTCCCTTTGATAGAAATGATATAGCCTAAATAAATCCATGTTTATGGTGATCTATAGGTAAGTACTATTTCCAAAAAGTCAAAGAAAGAGATAATTAAGCACATAGGTTGATAACACTGGCATTCAACCTGCTCGATTTGAGATATTGTGATAAAGGTATTATATTACACGGTAAGAGTTCGTGTGTGGTGACATTTCATTGTGTCATTAACTTATTTATCTATGGGTTCCTTGGTATGTTTCTAGATTCTAACCCCATACGTTAGGCTGCTTCGCCTAATGTGACTGAGAAAGAGGCCTAGAGGGTCACACAATAAGTGTATCTAGAATCTCAGTTAAGTAATATATTATTATTTATTATCTAACATGTTGAATAAATATTATTCCCGTAATTGGTTTAATAATTATTCATGTAAGATTGATCTCATATAAATATTTATTTATTGTTTAGTAAATATAATATTTATTTATTTATTGGCAAATAATGCAGTGATGTTTATTTAATAAATAAATAGACATTATTCAAGGATCGATAAATATTGTGGAGGAATAGCAGACTGAGTTTAATGATCCAGTGAGAAATGATAATATTAAATATTATTTAATTAAATAATATTTAATTATAATTCGCAAGATAAGCGCGTGTCAAGAAATAATAATATTACTATTATTATTTGACATGGGGTTTTTCTAGGATTAAATAATAATAAAGGAACTTGTACAATTATTTTATTTTAACCCTAGCAATATAAATACATAATTATATTGTTTTCTCATAAGCCAATTTAGTTGTGCACAATGATTCAAGAAGAATACTCTCAAGCCTAGAGAGCTCCCTTATCCAAGAACACTCCCAATAATGGTGAGAAATCCTCCTCTACTGGATCAAGGAGAATGATTTGGAAGCGATTCTAGAGGCAATCAAGGTGGACGGCGCAAGCGTAAGGATCTTCCGTGCTAGTACCCAGAGACTCCTTTGGTGATGTTTAGAGATTCCTAGAACATGTGTGTATCACCGCTAGAGTAAATCTAAACTTGGTTTCTACAACACAACGATGGTGCACCGTAGATTTATCACTTGACACATCAACAAAGAAGAGTTCCTTAGAGGTAATTATTTATCTAATTAAATTAATTATAAACAATATGTGTTGATCCTTCTCTCTATGTTCTGATACAATTCTTATTTATCTTTTTCTTTGACTCAATTATGTGGATCATTGTTGTATAGATACTGTATTGATCATTGATTATAGAAAAAATTAAAGTTTGGCACCGCCCATCGCGCGCTTCCACTGTTCCCAGAACCTAAAAATATGAAATTCCTTGAAAACCCATGTTAACTTATAGATGAATCTTGATAGCGAATAATGATTATGATGATGGGGAAATTCAGTCAAGCCATATATGTTAAAAAATAAATCTTTTTCACTTTAGTAAAAACGTCAAAATGATCCGTACGGTAAATATTTTAAATATTCATTTTTAATCCTTTAAAAATAAAGTAGAAAGTAGTGGAAAATTACTTTTAAGAATATTTGGTGTATAAATAATAACATTCTTGGAACATTTTAAATAACATGGATATAGAATAGAAAATTTTGAAAGGAATACTTTAAAAAAATGTTTAAAAGAAAAATCTCTCACATTAAGTCTCATCTAGCTCTGTATGTTCTCTGAATCCTAAATAATAAAATTACATTAGTTTTCTACTTTCTTAATAAAAAATTTTCATGTTAATTTTATTATTATTTTTATTTTTATTTTTTTTATTACCATGTTTTATTTAGTTACTAAAATGGTTAAATTCATGTTGGACGCTTTAGGATCATTTGGTTTATAACCTCAAAACCATATCGGCATGTTGACCATGTTCAAAAGGGTTATGGTCTGATTATCTCTATAATATTAAACATTTTATATTTATCATACATTAGATACACTTTAAAAACCCACCATGTAAGGTAGTCATGAAAAATGAACCACATTGTTTCAAGGATATAATAGTTTGTACATACGCATGAACAACTTTTTTATTTTTCTAAAGGGTGAAAAAGAAATAAAGTAGATAAGATTTTACTTTTACTGAATCATAAATATGATATACATGTCATATTTATTCATCAGTTTTATCCTTATGACCATCCTTGTAAAGTAAAAATGAAAAAATAATCACATTTCTTCATCGAGGTGGTATTCCACATGTACGTATAAGCGGCCTTGTCAATTTTCAATAGAGGGAAAGGGTAAGAAGGTAAGTAATATATTAATTTTATAGAATCATAAATATTTAATAGATATCATTTATATTCATTTGTTTCATCATTTTAACTAGTTATATAATCTGGTGATGCAAAATGAAATGCATCGCTTCATAGAGGTGGTATTCCACATGTACACACGAGTGATATTTTCAAATCCAAAAAGATGAAAAGAGAGTTGAAAATAGGTTGTATTATAATAATAATAACATTTCAATATATGAAATATATTGATGTTTGTTAAGTTAAAAGTCTTATTTTGACTTTTATGTCTTTCATTTTGGAAATCGCAAATCTCTTTTTACTCAATTCTCAAATAAAGGATTTACTTTGAACACATTTTTTTGTTTATCGTACTAACTATTACCATCGTACCCACTCTCTTTATCATACTCACTCAGACCATCGTAATCAGTCCAGTTATCGTACTCACTATGACCATCGTACTTACTCTATTTATCGTACTGATTCTGACCATCGTACTCACAATATGTATCCTACCCACTTTGCATCATATATGTATTTTATATTATATTTGTATTGAAAAGTGATATTAACCATACTCATGTTATACTTTTATCTCTTGCATGTTTTCATTATTGTATCAAAACACATGTTTCATACCAATCGTACTCATGTTATCTTTTTTATTTATCTATTGTTTTAACCAAAACGATGTCATGGAGCTAGTTATAAACTAATCAAAACGATGTCATGTTTTTTGTTTCAATATGACCGTTATAATGCCAGGTGTACAAGTCCCTCTGAATTTTCTGGAGAAATATGACCATTGGAGAAAATATAATAGTTGGAACTTGAGGCCTATAAATAGGAGGTCATTTGAAGCATAGATAATGACTTTAGCTACTTATAAGTTATAGAGAGAGATTGTATGACTTCTCTCTTGCTTCGTGCGAAAGCCTTAAAATTAAAAAATGTGAACAACTTGTTCTTATTTTTTGTATTTTAATAAGTGATTTGTTTTTATTTGTGCCTCTGATCAGGTGATAATGATCGAGGGATGTTGGGGATAGGAAAAAGGTGTGAGCGATCTTCATACAGAGGGATTTCAAGTGTTTGAAAGATAGAGATGTTGATTACCTGTAAAATCGAGGGCTTGTGGGGATAACAAGACAGATGTGTTGATCATCATATCAAGGGCTTACCGGTGTTGGTAAGACAGACCTATTATCCTAAGTGAAAGGATACCCTTCTCTTTGGGATAAAATAATTGTAATACCTTTTACATTTCCGCTTCTTATTGTAATAGAAAGAGAATCCTTTTATTTTTTTCTTTCTATTTGTATTCTTTTATATTGTAATTATTTCAGTTACAGTTTATAATTTTTAGTATTGATTTTTATATGGTATAATCATTTACACTTTGTATTACTCAAATATTTTTATTCAATCTGAATACAATTGTTTCATAACCTGTGGTATCATATCAATATCATCAGACCAAGAGTCAGTCCGATAATTTGTTTTCTTTTATAAGAGGTATTGTGAATTGTTTTTTGTTTAAGTATTATTAAACTAAGAACCTTCATTAAAGGTTTTAATATAATTTTTTAAATATAAAATTCATCCCCTGTTGTATTTGTTCCATATCATATCCATTTCAATCCAACAAATGGTATCAGAGGAGGTTTTCCATAGCTTTGTATCTTTTATAAGTTACATTGTTTTCTTTTAGATACACTAACCTGTATTTATGGAAAAAAGATTTTGCTTCTTTATGATGTAAGGAATGATGAATGTCGGTTAAATTGAAAATCTTAATCCAACAAGACCACCTATCTTTGATGGTAATGATTTTGAATGTTGGAGAGATCAGATGAAAACTTTTATGATAAATACTGGTGTAGATAACTTTGTTATGCTCACTGGTGACTATAAGATCCCCGAGAAAGAAGTTAGAACTTTTACAGCCCAAGAAAAACTTGAATATTAGTTAAACTATAAGGTAAACAATACTTTATTGTGTTCTATGACCAGGAATATTTACAGTAAAATCTCTTCATGTGAAGCCGCAAATTTCATATGGAAGAAATTATAGATTACACACTTTGGTACTTCCAAAGTTGTTGAAACAAGAAGGGCTATGTTAAGAGCTGACTATCAAGATTTTGAATTTCCTTATGGTGAGCCTGTAGTTAAGGTTCAACAAATATTTATGATTATTGTTAATAGTCTTCAATCTGTGGGAGAGACAAATTTAGAAGATGAATATTTAGTTGAGAAGATCATAGACATTATGCCAAATGTATGAGAATCCAAGAGGACTACAATTGATGAGTCTAGAAAGACTGATAATAATACTCTTGATGATATCTTTGGAACTCTATTGAAATATGAAGGAATACTTAATATAGATACAAATAAAGTGAAAAATAAGAATGGTGGAGTAGCATTCACTACTACATCTAATCCCTACAAGTCTCAATCACCTGTGAAAATCAAGTCAAGAAAAATAAAGGTTGAAATCTTATCAGATTCCAGTAATACTAAACAGTCAAAGAATGATCTTAAAAATATTTCTAGAAGAATGAATAAAATTGTTGGAAATAATGATTTCCAATATAGATATAAAAATACCTTCAAAGGTAACAAGGATAAGGAATATTCTCAAGTCACATGCTATGAATGTAAAAGAGCAGGACACATTCAACCTGATTGTCCTATGCTAAAAGGAAAGGATAGAAATGAAAGGCATTTAGAAAAGAATAAGAAGAAATATTGGAAATCCAAGGGAAAGAAAGTATTGAAAGTAAATGACTCGTGGAGTGCTAGTGGAGGTTATTCTTCTCACGACTCTTATGATAGTGATATCTCAAATCACAAGAATGTTGGGGTCTTTTCCAAAACTCCTTATCATTCTTAATGGACAAGGTACACAGTTCTGAATCTCTTACTAATATGTCTTTGAGTAACGATTATACTGATAAAAATTATTCTTCTGATGAAGAAACATCCTCATCAAAGAATGATAATTCTTTACCTTATTATGAAGAAGTTTCCATATTTTCTAAACTTTTAGAAAATGAAAATTGTAAAGTTTCTAGGAAATTTAAAAAAGAAAATACTAGGATTAATATTTTAATAAGAGAAGTATCAGATCTCTATAAATATCTTAATTTTAAAAATCTTGAGATTGAAATTTTTTCTAAAAACCTTGTGAAAGTGAATTTTTAAAAGAACAAACTTTCTAAATATTTTGATAATATGATTTCTGAGAAAACTATTTTAGAAGAAAAACATAATTCTAAAACTAATACAAATAAGGATAAGAATTTGGTTATCAGACTAAAATCTGAAATATTTTCTTTGAAGAAAATATTATCTAATTTCATTACTAGAAGGAAAGAATTTGATAAAATATATTCTCAAATTTGTCCTCTAAGGAATAGTTCTAGAATTGTTTATACTCATTCAAAACTGGTTTTTAGTCATAACTATTTTGTCCCCCAAAGTTCTCCATTCTAAACCAAATGTCAATGTGGTGGAAATTTAGAAAGAAATGTTTCTCTTAATAAAACTCAATATTTAGGTTTTCATAAATCTCACTTTTAAAAACAAATGTGGATTCCAAAAATCTTTCTTTATAACATTTTTGGATCCAAACAGGGTTGGATTCCAAAAGTTTAATTGTTTTTGTTTCAAGAAAACAAAACAAGAAACAATAACAATACATGGTACATGGATAGTAGATGTTCCAGGCACATGACTGGAAACAGAAACTTCTTTGAAAAAGTTATCAAGACGAAAGGAGGAAAAGTTACCTTCAGAGACAATGCTCAAGGAAAGATTGCTGGTATAGGTAATATTGTTTTCCTTGGTAAAATTTTTATTTCTAATGTTTTATTTTTTGATGGTATTAATAACAACCTCATTAGCATAATTCAATTATGTGATAAAGTTTACCTTGTGAATTTTAGGAATGATAAATGTATAGTTCACAAATCTAAGGATGAATTCATTCTATCCACCTAGAGGCATGATAATGTTTACACTTTGAACTTAAAAGACCTTAGGAGCCAAGAATTACCTTGTTTAAGTGTAATAGAAAACCAATCTTGGTTATGTCATAGAAGACTAGGACACTGCAATCTTAGAAATTTATATAATCTTTTTAAGAAAGTACTTGTTAAAGATCTACCTGAGCTTAGGTTTGATTCTTATAAAGTTTGTGATTTTTGTTAGTATGGAAAACAACATAAGTCAAGATTTAAATCAATTAGTGAGGTCACAACTACCAGTACATTACAGTTAGTGCACATGGATCTTTTTAGTCCCACACAAACTGGAAGTATTGGAGGCAAGTACTATGTATTTGTTTTAGTTGATGATTACACTAGATTTACATGGGTATATTTTCTCATGAAAAAAATAGAAGCTTTTTGTTTCTTTAAAACTTTTGTTTCTAAAGTTAAAAATGAGAAAAACTTACCATTGATAACTATTTGAAGTGATCATGGTGGAGAATTTGTAAATTCTGATTTTGAAACTTTTTGTAGTAAGAAAGGTATTACTCACAACTTTTATGCACCAATAACACCTCAGTAAAATGGTATTGTTGAAAGAAGAAATATAATTCTTCAAGATATAACAAGAATGATGTTGAGTGAATACTCAATTGCAAAAAAAAATTGGGAAGAAGCTTCCAGTACTACTTTTTATACAATAAATCAAGTTTTAATTCGACCTTTTATTAATAAAACCCCTTATGAGTTGTGGACAGGCCGAAAACCAAAAGTTTCACACTTCAACATATTTGGTTGTAATGTATTTATTTTAAATACAAAAGATAACTTACATAAGTTTGCACCTAAATCTGATGAAGGAATATTTTTAGGTTATTCCACTACTTCTAAGGCTTATAGAGTTTTTAATAAAACCACTTGTGTTGTTGAAGAAACAATACATATTATGTTTAATGAATTAGATCCTTTTGTTTTAAAAAACCCTCAAAATATTTCTTTTGAAGTGTTTTCAAAAACTGATTATCAACCTTTAATAGAGGATTCCTCAAACATTGTAAATACTCAAGAATTTTTTTCTGAGACATTCACACTTGAATACTTTCTACCTTATGTTGATGAGAAGATTTTACAAAATCCAAATCAATTATTACTTAAGAATCATCCCAGTGATAACATCATTGGTAATGTAAATAAACCAGTAAGGACTAGAAACTCCTTAAGAAATGAAATAAAACATCTTGCTTTTCTATCTCAATTTGAAACTAAAACTCCAAGTGAGTCATTAGGTGATGAAGATTGGATTTAGGAAATTCAGGATGAACTAAATGAATTAAAAAGGAATAAAGTCTGGACCTTGGTTGAAAAACCTAAGGATACATCTGTTATTAGAGTAAAATGGGTTTGCAGAAACAAATGTGATGAAAATGGTATCTTTGTAAGAAATAAATGTAGACTTTTTGCTAAAGGATATAATCAACAAGAAGGCATAAACTATGAGGAAACCTATGCTCTAGTAGTAAGACTCGAATCTATTAGAATTTTATTATCCTTTGCAACATTATTTAATTTCAAACTCTTTCAAATGGATGTCAAGTGTGATTTTCTTAATGGATATGCACATGAGGAAGTCTATGTAGACCAACCCCCTAGTTTTAAAGATACAAAACATCCTAAATATGTTTAAAAACTTACCAAGTCCCTTTATGGACTTAAACAATCCCCTAGATCTTGGTATGATAGGTTAACAGGATTTTGATTACAAAACAATTACATTAAGGGAACAACTGATCTAACTCTTTTTATAAAGAAAGAAAACAAAAATCTTATGATTTTTCAAATTTATGTTAATGTCATCATTTTCAGATCAACTAAAAAGTCTTTAATAGATTTATTTGCGAATCTAATGAATTCTGAGTTTGAAATTAGTATGATGGGTGAATTAATATTCTTTCTTGGTTTTCAAATTTCTCAAAAACCAGAAGGTACTTATATATCTCAACATAAGTATATCAAATACTTACTCAAAAATTATGGATATGACAATACTAAAAGTATTAGTACTCCCATTGGAACCTCAAACACTCTTCATCTTGATGAAGCTGGGCAACTAGTTGATCGAACAACTTTTAGAGGTATGATTGGAAGTTTACTATACTTAATAGCTAGTCATTCATACTTAATGTTTTATATATTCTTATGTGCTAGATATCAATAAAATCCAAAACAATCCTATTTAAAAGTTGTGAAAAGGAATTTTCAATATTTAAAAGGAACTTTGGATTTAGGCCTTTTCTATTATTCTGTAAATGATTTTGAATTAAAAAGTTTTTCAGATGTTGCATTTGGTAGTTGTAGAATGGCTAGAAAGAGTACTTATGGAACTTATAATTTCATGGGAGATTCTTTAGTTTCTTTTTCATGCAAAAAACAACACTCATTTTCACTCTCCACTACTGAAACTAAATATGCGGCAGTTAAAAGTCGTTGCGCTCAAGTGTTGTGTATGAAACACACACTCACAGACTATGACATGAGTTTTACTAAAACTCAAATATTGTGTGATAACACAAGTGTCGTTGCATTAAGTAAAAACCCTAAACATCACTCTTGTACAAAACACATAGATATTAGGCATCACTTTCTTAAAGATCACACACAAAAAGGAGATATCATTTTACAATTCATCAGAACGTAAGAATAACTTACTGATATTTTTACAAAACCATTACCTTCTGATAGATTTGAATATATTAAATAGAATCTAGGAATTATTACAAAAAAATAATCATTCGCATCTACTTCATGTTTTTACAATCTACTTACATTAAAACAATCCTCTTCACGGGGGGAGAACATTAGTATTTTGTTCTATGTTTTATCTATTTTATATTAATCTTCATGTTTCATATTCTTTATTATTTATCATATGTTTTTTATTTTATTGTAATTATTTTTTTTATAGTTTTATTTGTTTCATTAGTTGTTTTATTTATATTTGTTTTATGTCTTACAACTTCACTTTTATCAGTTTGACATTCTTTCTATCAGTTTGACAATCTATTTATCGGTTTGTCACTCTGCCTATCATCTTGACAACCTAGACTAATGACTTTGTTTTTAATTGGTCCGACAGAGTCTAGTTCATTGGCTTTACAACCTATGGTAATAAATTTGTTTTCATCGACTTGAAAACCTATGGTAATGACTTTGTTTTCCATCGTCTCAACAACCTATGGTAATGACTTTTTTTCCATTGGCTTGACAACCTATGGTAATAACTTTGTTTTTCATTGGCTGGAAAACCTATGTTAAAGACTTTTTTTTTCATCAGATTGACAACCTATGGTATTGACTTTTTTTCCATCGGTCTGACAACCGAGCATTTTCTTTTTCTTTTTCATCAGTTTGATGTTTGATCATATTCACTTTTCATTATTTAAACTATTTCTTTTCTGTAATTATATTATGTTTTTACTTTCATAATAGTATTAAATCAATAACTCACTTGAAGTATTCGACAGGCACATTCTCTTTTCTTTTGAATTACTTTTATTTTGTGTTATTGTTTCTCGTTTTTAATTTTTTTTTAAAAAAATCAAATAAAAATATTTTTTTATATCCTTTTATTCTCTACTGTTGGATTATTTATCTTCTAATCTCACCCATAGAAGACCAATGGTCGCCCAATTTCTCCTATAAATAGGGGTCACCCCCTCCTCAAACCCACATTGGGTTTTTATATTTTCCCAGCAAAGATCTCCTCCTATTTTTAATTCTCAGTATGATTGTTCCTTTCGCCAATCAGCTTTATGTCTCAGTCCTCTTCCAATACTCCTGCCGATATGTCTTCAAAGACTTTTTCAGAAATGTGTTTCTTCAAAGATAGGTTAGTCACTCTATATTTCTTTGATAGTTATGAATCTTCTATTAAAAGGATTATTTTGTTCTAAGGCTAGGAACGCCTTTGTGTTGAGAAACCTCAGGATCTGATTCTTGTTGAAGAGGTCAAACAATTCTATAACATAATGACTTTTGATAAGGATATGATGATTAATTTCACTGTGTATGATAGAAATTTTTCTATGTTAGTGAAACAAGCAACACATTTTCTTAATGACTCTACTAAAGGTGACTCCTTCTGTCCTTCTCATAAGTTACCAAAGGATGTTGGTATGTTTAATAAGAAAAGAGCTGAAAAGTCACTCTTTGTTATCAATGAGGAGAAAAGAAAGGTAGCCCATATCTCTGTATATAATCGTTTTATTTCCTTATGGATGCAAGGGTTTCTTATTCCAAGGAAAGGGGATAGAGAAACTCTTAAGATTTTTAATATCTTAATGCTAAACTATCTTGTGAATATGAGAAAGGTAAATCTCATGGGTTACATTTTTAAAACAATCAAGAATGTGAAGTCTGGAGTAATTAAATATCATTTGATTATGTATCCAAACATTCTTATGAAGTTTATTCTTGAAATTTTGAAGTTTTTTAATATTTTGGTGAAAGGTTAATTGAAAGTGTTGAAGGGATCATGGATTATAAAGGATACAATTAGAAAACTGAACGTTCATTTTGATGATGAATCAAAATTTTTTGTCAAGGATGTGCAAGAATCAACACCAAATTAATCAACACCACTTCTAATAGAATCAGCTCCTGCAGTTGTATCTTCTCAAAAGTCAGATCCTCAAACTGGTGCAAAGTCTAAAAATAAAACTAAATATAGTAAAGTGGTTATAGCCAAGTAGAGAAAGGATAAAGAATAAATAAAATAATGTGATCTTCAGTTTGGCCTTGATCCAACTGAAGCCTTAGCTGATAATATGAGAATAAAAGATACTTTACAGGCTAAGAAGAAGAAGAAGAAACTTTTGAAAAGAAAAGATCAAGATTTTGATGTTGTCAAGATACTAAAAGGTGTTGAGTTAGCAAGTGCTCAAATAATAGAAGAAATTCAACAAGAACCAATCGTACAGACTCTTCTAGAGTAAGGGAAAGAAAAAGTGCAAGAAGTAATTCAATCGGGTTCACAATAGGAAGGTTATGAAGAAGAGAAAGATGAATTTCTTTTGGAATATCTTTAGAGTTCTAAGAGAAGTAGAGAATAAACTTATTTTCAAAAACAAAGTGAAGGGGTGCAACAACATAATGTTCATGTTGATCAAGCACCACTACAGTCTATGGGAACTCAATAAGAAATAGTTCCTTCTCTGGTGAAGCAAGTGGCTCAAAGTTCTCATGACGAGAGAACCATTATCATTAGTGACAAAGTTGAAGAAGAAAGAGTTGAAAAAGAAGAATACAGAGTTGAAAAGGAAAAAGAGAAAGAAAAAGGAAAACAACCTGATGAAGTCTCAAGCCGATCAAATGAACTTGAATCATATGATGGAGACACATATTCAGAGAACACTATTTCTCTCAAGAAAAGTGATTATATTGTCCATGTTTTAAGAAGGATTGAGAAGATTATTTCTTACTTTCCCAGAATAGAAGGAAAAATTGATTTCATCACAGAAAATCAAAGCAATAAATTTGGTTCAGTAAGAGAACTCAGAAATAAAGTAATGTCAATACAGGCCGATCTAAAAGTTTTGAGTGATAGTTTTATTGTTCATAATAAGGCTTGAAACAAGATGACCAAATGTTCATACAAGACATTGAGTTCAGTAAATGAACATGAGGAATCGATTGAGGACTTAAGGAGGATTTCAAACGATCTTGATATTACTTTTAATAATCTTAATAAGGAAACAATTGAGAGGATGAATCAAATTCAAAAAAACCCATGGTGCTGATTCTCATTCAGTGAAACAGTTGTAAGAAAGATTTAGTGCTTTCTAGTCAGAGTTTTCAAATATTTCATCTTTCAAATATGAAATTGTTTTGTTAAAGAAACAAAACACCTTGTTGACTGCAGAAAATAAGAATATATAGAATAGAAGTGATACTCTTTAAGAAGTGGTCAAAATATAAGAAGACACCATCAAAAACCAGGATTAGATTTTTGCAGACCAACAAGAGCTTCTCAAAACTCAGGGTGCTTCTATCTCAGAAGACAAGAAAGAGATAAAGAAGATGAAGTCTGTTCTCCATGAGTTTATCAAGAAAGAAAAAGAAAGAGATAATAAATGAATTTTTTGTTGTATCTTTCTTTCTTGATTGTATTTTGAAAATCTCTGAACTTTTGATAAATCAATGAGCTTTATGTTGCATTTCTATTTTTTTCATTTTGTTTTTCTCTAACCTTTTCAGGCTATACAAGACTACTCCTTTCTTTTTGTAAATCACAAAGGGGGAGAATGTTTTATAAAAGGGGAGAAAGTTTTACAAAGGGGGATAATCATTAATTTTTTACTCAAAAGTAATACATTAAAGAAAAGAATAATCGAAACCAAGTAAAATCTATATGAATACAATCCTTAGGAAAGTATATACCTATGGGGAAGTTAGTTGTATTCATTTATTTATTCATAAGAGTTTGCATAACTCAGGGGGATATAAGTATTTCTTTTTAGTTTTAATTTGTGTTTTGTGCTTTCCAAAAAGGGGGAGATTGTTAAGTCAAAAGTTTTCTTTTGACTTGTATGTCTTTTGTTTTTGAAATCACAAATCTCTTTATACTCAATTCTCAAATAAAGTATTTACTTTGAATATGGTTTTCTATTTATCGTATTGACTATTACCATCGTACCCACTCTGTTTATCATACTCACTCAAACCATCGTACTCACTCTGGTTATCGTATTCACTATGACCATCGTACTTACTCTGTTTATCATACTAACTCTAACCATCGTACTCACAATATGTATCGTACCCACTTTGCATCATATCTGTATTTTATATTATATTTGTACTGACAAGCGATATTAATCGTACTCATGTTATACTTTTATCGCTTGCATGTTTTCATTCTTGTATCAAAACACATGTTTCATACCAATCGTACTCGTGTTATCTTTTTCATTTATCTATTGTTTTAAACAAAACGATGTCATGGAGTTAGTTATAAACTAATCAAAATGATGTCATGCTTTCTGTTTCAATATGACCGTTGCAATGCTAGGTGTCCAAGTCCCTCCGAATTTGCTAGAGAAATATGACCATTGGAGAAAATATGACTGTTGGAACCTGATGCCTATAAATAGGAGGTCATTTGAAGCAGAGATAATGACTTTAGATACTTCCAAGTTTTAGAGAGAGACTGTGTGACTTCTCTCTTGCTTCGTGCGAAAGCCTTGAAATTACAAAACATGAATGACTAATTCTTAGTTTTTGTATTTCAATAAGTGATTTGTTTTTCTTTGTGAGTCCGATCTGGTGATAATGATCAAGGACTGTCGAGGATAGGAAGATGGTGCGACCAATATTCGTATTGAGGGCTTTCGAGTGTTTGAAAGACAGAGGTGTTAATTACCTATAAAATCGAGGGCTTGCGGGGATAACATGACAGACGTGTCGATCATCGTATCGAGGGATTAACGGTGTTGGTAAGACAGACCTATTATCATAGGTGAAAGGATACCCTTCTCTTTGGGATAAAATAATTGCAATACCTTTTACATTTATGCTGCTTATTGTAATAGAAAGAGAATCCTTTTATTTTTTTCTTTCTATTTGTATTCTTTTATATTGTATTTTTTTCAGTTACAGTTTATACTTTTTAGTATTGATTCTATACGCTATATGGTAGAATCATTTATACTTTGTATTACTCTGATATTTGTATTCAATCTGAATACAATTGTTTCATAACCTGTGGTATCTTATCAATCTCATCGAACTGAGAGTCAGTCCGATCATTTGTTTTCTTTTATAAGAGGTATTGTGAATTGTTTTTTGTTTGAGTCATATTAAAATAAGAACCTTCCTTAAAGGTTTTAATAGATTTTTTTTAATATACAATTCACCCCCCTCTTGTATTTGTGTCATATCATATCCATTTTGATCCAACAATGTTATTATTTCATAATGGTTGAAGAATTTTTGAAGGAGGAAGAAGAAGAAATAAACTTAAAATAGGTCAATTAGGACCTAGCACATGAGCCTCAGCCCGGTTGGTGAGGACTCTTAAGTGCATCCAAGCGACCCAAGATCAAATCCAGGCGGAGACACAATTTTCCAGGGGGGGCTGTAGTAGCACTGTAGCAGCACTGTAGCGGGAACTATGCAGCACTGTAACAGGTACCGTTTGACACTGTAGCAGCCGAAAATTTGCCCCTGTTTGGGCCTTTAGGCCACCGATTTGATTCTCGAGTCCTTTAAGGCCTTCGGGCCACCCAAGCATTCGGGCCACCTCAAGGCCTTCGGGCCACCTTAAATGCAAATGCAAACCAAACAACCTATAAGGAACAAGCTCTATAAGGAGGATGAACAAAGAGCTTTCACCACAGCAGAAGCTACACGAATTGCAAGAATGAGAGGGTATGGAACTTGCCATCGGGACAAGCCTGTGCATGCACAAGATAGTCTAGTCGAACAACCATGCGAAGGTGGAGAGCTAATTTCATGATGAAGATGTTAGGGATGAGCAGTTCCAAGTAGTTAGTCTGAGTTGTATGTAATGTTTGAAGCCTACGGGCAATGAATTCCTCTAAGTCCTACGGGCCATGTAATACTTATGCCTACGAGCCTTGTAAGGGTTCCACCTCACCCCTTGAAAGGTGGATTATCAAAAATCAATAAAAAAATGAAGGCCTTCAAGCCATTGGATGGATGGTCGGTTAGGACCTATACCTTGTCCTCAGATATCTCCCTTTGGCTTACACCTTTAGCTTTCTAGGATTGGTATTTTGAGAATAATAGTACCTATAGAATGTGGGGAGGGATTTTGGGGAGAGGTTTGGGCAGGTATTGACCGAACTAGAGTGCTCAAAATGTTTGAAGAAGAGATGAGAGAAGGTGTCCTTTTATAAGAGAGGAGAATGACACACTTGTATTTTTTCTAAACTTTTAAATATTATAAAGTCTTAATCATGAAAAAGTGGCTAAAAAAATATTCAATTTCAAAGATAAGGTGATAAAGGTAGAAATCACATCATATGATAAGAATTAATATAAGATTTTGTGGCTTTATCACTTAGTTTCTACCTTAATTAACCTGATTTCCTCTTTAGTGTGGTAACATATTTTTACCATGTTTACTATTGATAATGATCAAAAATGAAATTGACTCAATTGATAAATTTGAACATCCTGATTCTAAATATGAAATTCATTTTAAGATTTAATTTGTAGAATTGACAAAAATTACTTTTAATATAAGTGCACAAAATGCAATGAAAAACAGTTTTTAAAAAGTTGTGTTTTAAGCATAAAAATGAATTTATAACAAAACCAAATATAATATTCATTCCTATGGAATTATTTAGATCATGTTTAATCAAATAGATATTATGTTACTTTAAAGTTAAATCTAAAGTGGAATGAGACTTTTAAATTACTTGATTTAATGAAAACAAGTGGCAGTTTTGCAAAAATCGACATTTTTCACTATTTACTCAAAAATCATTTTTTTCAGAAAAATCCAAAAAAAATAATCCTAAGCTATATTTTATAAGTTGATTCAAAAAATGAAGTCCTTTTTACAAAATTCAATTTCTAAAATTAAGAAATTTATCTTTTAAATAAAATCATGTAATTCATAGAAAAACAATTTAGTTAAATAAAACTATTCCTTTTTCGAATGAAAACTTTTATAAAATTATTTATAAAACTATAATGAATATAAATCTATAAAACGAATTCTTATAAATAACAAGACTTATTTATTTCTATGATTACCTAAGTTGTCACACCTTGATCCGCACAACTCCAACCATATAAAATGTGGATCGAGAGAAGGGAGGGGAAACAATTTTGTTTAGATCGGAAGCTGGCTGTGGTGATTACCAAGAGAAATTAAGAAACCTCCCCATAATCCCCAGGCAAGCCTACAGCCCCATCAAAACAGAATCGAAAACGTAACGAAAGAAAACGAGAAAGGCCTTGGGAGCACCGTGAGTCCTCCCTCGGGACTTAGCCTCGGGTTAGTACTCCATTACCATGGAGTCGTGAGATCACTATTACAAAACAAAGGAAGATCACAAAATAAAATCGTAAGAGAAGGAGAACATAGTTTAACTTCGCATAACAGGGATTGGAAAATAATAGTGTAAAATCAAGTCTTAGGATCTTCCCACAAGATGGGAATAGAGTCCCCGCATTCCCCCATCCTCTTTTAATAGCCAACCCCAACCCCTTTCGCATAACATAAAAATATAACAAAATATCATATCAAATTATCCCATGATCATGCTCCGTACGCATTCAAGAAGAATCATGAGCTGATGTGCTTCGCTGCTTCATGGTACAGTGGAATACGAGTGCTCGGTTTGCTAGTGAAGTTGTTTCTATTAACATGTAAACATATGAGATTTGATGGATTATTCACTGTGGTCTTGGGCTTGATAGATATGCTTTGGGTTGTGGGCTTCAATATTAGTGGGCCTGGTCTGGCTTGGGCTTCAGTGGAGCAAATATGGCAGCAATGGCTTGATCTTTCTGGTCTACAAAGGCATAAATCGAATGAGCAGCAACACCTCGTACATCGAAGCAACTTGAACCCAGCTAGACATTTCATCGAGCAATTTTTATGCAGCGCTAAGGAGGACTGATCTTGGTACCTAACTCCATCTTTGAGCTCCCGTCTGGTCTTGGTACCAAATCTGGTAACTTCTTGGTACCAAATCTGGTAACTTTTTGGTACCAAATTTGCCGACCTAATTCCATCTTCGAGCTCCCGTCTGATCTTGGTACCAAATCTGGTAACTTCTTGGTACCAAATCTGGTAACTTCTTGGTACCAAATTTGCCGACCTAACTCCATCTTCGAGCCCCCGTCCGATCTTGGTACCAAATCTGGTCATATCCCAACCCAAACAGGCATGAACCAAGCTTCATAATTTAAATCACAGAAAACCTGGCATCGATCGACATCAGAAAACAACAACGAACCAATGAATCTCCAAGCAACCTGATTCTCAGTAGCCATCAATGTCTTCATAGCCACACCGAACGAACCTAGCTTCGTCTTCCAGATTTGAACATCTAGATGCAGCACTGGGCAGCAACGCGCACAACAGACAACAAGTGCAAGCATTTAACCGACTTCCCTCCATCTTATGCCCTCGATCAGTAGGCACAACGGCTCCCGTGGACACGGCGAACCTAGCCTCCCTCGGGCAGCTTGATCGGCGTTCCGACATGGTCTCTTGTTATCTGCGTTCTACGGTTTGGCTACCCCAGTGACAATCAAAGGGGCAATGGAGCATAATTTCAGTTAAGTACCTCCCACATTTTAGGTAGTTTCATTTTATTTAAAAACTCATAATCTTTTTTATCCTTAAATGGTATTTTCCTTTGTTTTTGTTTCCAAACTGACATTAACTGTCTCTTTTGATCCTGAATGTCATTTTCTCATAACAGAATGGTGGGAAAACACATGGGCCAACCTCTCATTATCCTTTGGGCTTCTTTTAACAGACCTTTAACCATGGCCCAATGAATTCATGAAAGTCCACCACACCACTTCTTATATCTAGCATAATCCAAAATCTTCAACCTTCCTATAATTTGTTATCTAAAAAACATTTAGGCCGATTGACGGTTCATATATGAATTGAATTCATATAAAACTAATTACAATAAAAAATAATCAATTCAAGGTTATATTCCAAATGTATTTTTATAACAAAAATCCAGAACTTAAACCAGATTTCTTTTGTTCATAGACAATCTTCTTAAATGTAAAAATGCAGTATTGCTCACGATTTTAATGGAATTGGAGAGAATATATTCAATGGATAACTTGATAAAAATTATGAAATTCCACCTTTCATCAAGGGTAATATAGTAAATCAATGTCGTCAGATTCTTCTAATAGGATATTATACCATTAGAAGTAGATCAATGTGAAATAGATGAGTTATTATATATTGAAACCATGGTTGAAAAGATTCTCAATGTGATCTACAATCTCTAAAATGATGACATGACATGTATGGAATAATAAAGAGACTAATAAATTAACTAACCTGATATATTATTTGGGTTTGAAAGAGTTTACGAAAAAGGTTTAGCCAAAAGCAAAAGTTTCTGAACTTTTATTAGAAGATGAAAGAAAATGATAACAAGAGAATGGACAGGGTCAAACGAAGTGACTTGCCCTCATATGGAAAAGCAGTTTAGTGATCATAAAATAATGGATCATTCTCATAATCATAGTCAGATTCATCAGCATCATCAGTATCATCAGCATCATCAGCATCATTAGCATCATCATCAGCATCATCAGCAGTTTCTCACTCTGACTGTGAGTTACCTTGGTTGATAATCTTAAAGATCGCTGCATTGGACCTTTCTGCTTCGGAGTGAGGTTGATCTTTGATGCTTTGGAAGATGATCTGGTAGACACATTCCTTAGCAGTTTGAAGTAATCCTTCCGCGACCTTCTTTTTGGAGGAATCGGAGTTAAACTTTCACTGTTGACTGTCTTTCCCTTGTCATTAACGACAACATCCTTAAAGGAAACAGAGTCACCGCTGCCTGGAGGTCGAAGATGAGTGGTGTCCAATAAAACCATCCGCTGCTCTCTGTCACTTCCATCATTCGAGATGTTACCCCATTTACCAGTCATTTTTGAAGAGCTGAAGACATTCTGAATCTCTTGATAATAATCCATATTATGTTAAACATCGGATTGCCTAGACCCATCTTCTTGTGGAACCTATCCTAAGAAGTCCGCGGCCAGTGGTTGCATAATGCAACCTTTCCCTTCAGGCTCTGAAGGAGTGTCCTCTAGTATGACATATTGGGCAAACACCTCATTTGCAAACTGTTCCACAGAATGCGGCTCCTCACCTATGTGCTTCCCATCATGTCCATAGCATTGATTAACAATCAAAATTGAGTTACTAACCTATTGACCATAATCAAGTGGAACTCCTTGCGAGGTCATGTCCACACCCAGAGGAGCGCCATCATGTCTTTCCCCTTACAGTGCCGTTTCATTAGAATAAGAGGGACCAATACGATCAACATTGACTCTAACATTTCCATTGTCACTTGGTAGATCTTGTTCATTAGCTAGAGTCCCCTGAGTCACATGTACCATCTTTTGAGAAGATTCCTCAATCATTCATGAAGAACTGGCCCCGACGTGCTCCTTACCCCTATTAAGAGAGGGTTGATTGCCACCAACAAAAACCACATTATTTTGCATTGTCTGTCTCCTCAATTTCTTCTTACAAACAGTCTCAGAATCCCCTTTTAATGAACAAAAGGAGCAAATCACATTTTTATGACAAAAACTCTTTGAAATGACAAAAAATTTGACAGTTTGGGCAGAAGTTCGGTAGTCTTTCATATTTCACTTTTAGAGACATATCATCATCCAGTGCTGACAAGATAATATTATTAATTAAGAAAGTGCTTAAGTCTACCTCCACCAGGACCCTAGCATAATGACCGAACTTGGAAACTTCAGTGGTCCTGTTCATTTTGATTGAAATTCCCACAAGAGAGGCTATATCAAACAAAATCTTAGGATGCCAGAGGATATAGTTAAGGCCAATAATTTTGATCCAGACTTGAGCCCTAGTGTTTTTTAAAGCAAATGGATTGAAACGGAAATCCCATTCTTGAAAGCAAACCATACCTGGCTTTAAAGCAATTGATCCGACCCCTCATGCTCTGCTTCAGATCCTCTAATGGAAAAATGATGTGAAAGAATTCTCGGCCCATTAAAATGCATTTCCAATCAGAAAAAACCCAATACAGAAGTAAGCTTCTAGAACAGATCCTCAATTTTCCAAAGTCTTCCTCCATTAGGTAGAACAAGTCTAGCAATGATGGAGTGCTCACAAATCTTGAACCTGTCAAGAATAATCTCCTTATTTGCAATCACATAGGTAGTGTCACCTTTTTTCATGATTCGTTCCGAACCAACCACTTTCATATATGCAAAATGCCTTCTATTGAAGTCTCGCTCTGTTGCCGCAATACCAGATAGGGATTTTTTCAGATTACCAGATTTTTTCACCTCATTAGAAGAACCAGGTCGTGCCACCACCACCTCCTTAACTATTGCACCCGGTCGACAAGGCTTGTTCGCCTCAACCACCAAAACCACCATGGATCGACATACTCCACTTGAATCAGCCACCATCACAAAAGTCCGACGGGCTTCATTCACCCCCATCGCTGCAGTTCGACATTGGACACTGCTCTCTTCCGACACTGCCGAAGATTGATGCGTGTCGTCCGCCTCAGCCACTATCTCCACATATGTTTGACAATCGTTGTCCACCATGGCCACGGTCGCCACATATCACCGGGCTCCAAACGATTTATCCAGATAAACCGTCTGTCGGTAAGTTCTCGCCTCAACCACATCGGCCACCCTGAAGCCAGACCGGCGTGATTCGTTGATGGCCCCCAGAGCTTGAAGATCTCCTTTAGTACCCTCATCTCCAGCCAGAAGAGAAGATCCAAGGTAATGAGGGATCGCCATGCTTGATTTAACTTAACCCGCAAGAGCGCCAGAGTCGCCATCGCCACAGGGCTCCAGAGTCGCCATCGCCACAAAGGGGATCTCATTTTCTTTATTTTCATAGATCGCCACCGCCAATTCTTGAGAAATTCTAGATGACCTTGTATTAATTATTCTAGGAGTATTAGAGTTATCCCCTGGCTTGTTTTCCTTTGTCAAATGCAAATTTGATTCCATGGATATAAAAAACTTAGATGATTTAATAGCAGCAAGCACAGAGGCACGGGGTATATCTAAATGTCCCATGAATTTTGAAACATCAAGAGCCTGCACACCAAGGCAAATAGGATTTCCTTCACTGTAGTAGCTTCAAATTCACAGAGATATACTTCGGGAGTAATTACCTGGCCAGAATTTTTAGAAAAGAACTATTCTTCTCAGCCACTTCCTCTTAAAAATTGATGAATGTATTTATCCATTGTCTCTTCTTCGCATTGCGTTTTAGGGAGCTGTCCAAATGTAGCCTGGATGATTTTTGGTACTGGTACATCATCACCTTTAGATAAATCTACTAAAACCTGCTAAATACCTTTCTCCGCACCCAGCGAGGGATCCTCCTTTGAATGACTGGTCGAGGCACTTCCAAGGAACCTTAGTAAGCGTAATTTTTAAATTTTCCTTATAACTATGAGAGGTTGTGCCCATGTAAACAACTCTATAACCACAAGCATGTTTACCATGGCTAAAGAGGTGTCATCTACTTCCATCAAATTGTCTCCCATGAGAAATAATGCTCGTGGCCATAGATTTCCCAAGTAAAAATTTCCATAGCCACGGGAACCTACTCATGGCAATAGACCCAGGGGTCTATTGCCACGCCAATAACGCCCACATGTCGCCTACCCATGGACATAACCTACAACCACGGGCATTGGACCTACGACCATGCCCATGAAGTAAAACCTACCAAAATAATATAGTTATACAAGAATAGTATATTAAATGGTCCTGGGATATTGTTCTAGGAGATACAATCAATTTACATGGTCAATTAAATGTTTCCTATAATTTTTTTATCATTAATTTTTACACTTGTTTCACATTAGTTTAAATGTTTATGAATTATTTGTCAAAAATTTCAATGAATTAACTTTATTTTACTTTTTTAAATATAGTTATATCACATGGAGCTTTTATCCAGCTGTGGTAGTATGCATGATTTCAATTTTATATTAATTTATAATATTTTTTGTACGTCTGTTCTCTTATTAATATTAGTTTTTTATATAAAAACAATTATCGTTTGAAATATTATGAATTTGTTATTTGCAGGATCCTATGTGTCCTCTAGAAAATGCAAGGTCCCTAGTAGTAGAATTTTTGTATGGAACTTTGGAACCCAAATTAAGGTCTTACCTGACGACATATTTCATCCAGGTGGATAGAGGAAAAGTTCAATAGCTTGATCTACACACAACACTGAACCAAAACAAGCCTCAATGCATTAGATGAACATTATTACGAAATTATAAGATGAATAAAACCTATAGTAAATAAAAATATAACAATCAATTAAAATTTCTTATGTTTAAAGGATAAATAATTAATATGATTTAATTGTTCTTTCTCAAATAACTGTTTAAAGTGTTAATAAAATAAATCATCCAATTTTAAATGATTATTATGATAATATATGATATTAAAATATATGAAATAATAAATTAATATTTTTTATAAATTGATATGAAATAATATTAAGAACGCTTAATATTTAAAAATGTCAATCTTTAATAAAAAAGGTTTTCCTTTATATTTTGAATTTTCATTTAAAAGATAAATTTATAAATATTAGAATTTTAATTTTACAAACTTAATCTCATTTTTGAATTCCCTATATCAATATCATCTTAAGGTGAATTTTTTGAGATTTTTATGAATAATTAATTTTTTGGTGAATAGTGAAAAATACAGTTTTTTCTAAAATCATAGCGTTTTTGACTATATCAAAAAGTAAGTATAACGTAAAAACTTAAAAAATATTTTTCATGATCAAATATGTATTTAAGGATTAAAAATATACATTTAAAAATAAAATTATGAAATTTGAAAACCTATGTTCAACCTTTTATTAACTTAAGTAATATTTTTCAATAAAAGAAACTATTTTTGGTCTTTTCTATTAATTAAATATTATTTTTGGTAAAATTTGGTTTTGGATTGCTTTGAAAGCCACACATTTTTTATCTTTTTATAATAAACCAATTTATATCATGAAAATTAACGACATGTATAATTTTACCCTACACATAAATTTTAAGCTTAAAAATACACTTTTCTAAAAATGAGTTTTTACGCCTTAATGTACTAATATTAAAATTGTTTTTTCTTACACAGAGAAATTTTATATGATAAAATTTATTTCATATATGGAATCAATAGCTTCAAATTATGTAATAAGGGCCATTTATTTTTAGGTATTAAAAGTAAATTACTTACGTAAAAATTAGTTACCATGGTAAAACAAAAAATGGTAAAAGTGATAATTATAAGAGTAAAGGACCTAAAAACATGTTTAAAACATGCGTAAAAATGAATGGTTGAAGGCTTATCGACCTTATATAATACCTTACTCCATTATTGTCCATTTTGAAGTTTTATTTACATGTGAAATATGTGCTCTTTTTATATTAAATTGAAATATTTATAAAAATGTCATTCCCACCACTTATAAAAGGGGCCTCTCACCACCCCTTCAAAACCACTCAAAAAATTCAGTTTAAACCAAAATATCTTCCCATTTTACTTTATAATCCTATTTCTTTTCACTGAGCCTCCGGTGAAAAGATATTTTTTTAAGACCTCCAATTCTGAGGAATCCTCTGGAAAACACAAAGATTTCAACGTGATTACTCATTTTTCCTAACTTCTTTTACCTTTTTATCTTAATTTTTCAATTCAAATTTTCTAATTCCTATATAATGAAATCATAATTGTTTATATATTGAATTTTATTATGCTAAGTGAATAATTATTAACCATCTTTCCCCTTTTCTATTAAGAAAAACGAAACAATCATTCATATTTTTGTGAACTGTCGTCTCCACGAAGCGCCGACTTTTGGTTTTTTTCACAAACACCTCTATTTGCTGATTATAAGTGTGAAATTGTGGAATAAACGTGACATATATAATATAATTTTAATTCTGAAGAGGAAAATCACAATCCACCTTCTTTCCCTCATTCTCTGAGAAACGAAAATGTTAATCGTGCATTGTGCTGACTACCACCTCCACAATGTAACATATCTCATTTTTATTCTAGCTTCATTATTATTTATTAAAATATATTTAATTATGATTTGAAACCTTAAAAATATCTAAATAATATCATTATGTTTTTCTAATAATGATATTGTTCCAAAATAAACAACTTTCATAATCATAATCATCTATTAATTATGATATGTTCATGTTTGGGTCGGTCTAACCACCTACATGAACAATGTTATAAAACAACATCATGGATGACAATGAGAACTTAATTACTGATGATATATGATACCGTTGATGCTCCTTTTTCGTCACATTGTCTAAAAGAATGTAAAGGGAAATGACTTAGCATAAATTGATTCATCTTTTGAAGAAAACATCAAAAATCGACAAAGGCATGAACAAGGCTTCAAAAGCACATGTGCCGTGCAAGTTCCATCACTGTCGCGCAAGTCCACTTGCGCGACACCTAATGGTCGCGCAAGTGACTTGCACGCCCTAAAGGATAACCGTCCGGGGTCTTCTCCAGCCTATAAATAGACCCCGTGGGCCCCCCATTCGCAGATGGATTTTTTCCAGAAACTCAGATTTGAGCTCCCGGCGCCCTAGTCTCTTCTCAAAGCTTCCGAAACACTTCTAAGGTAATTTCTTACCTAGAACGGAAGATCTAAAGAGGGGGAGGAAGACCTAAGTGTTGAAACTCATCAACACTTACGCACCTGAGTGGCCAGCCCTTAAGGGAAATGACCACACTTGCGCGCCGCCTAACTCCTCCAATAGAACTTGCGCGCCACTCTTCTGGAAGAACCTTAAGATGATTCAAAAGGCTTTAACCAAAAGCCACTCAAGTATTACCCTGCTGGTCAACCGTCGTGTAAGTACACATGTGTCGCGCAGGTATACTTGCGCGACCAGGACTTGCGCGCCCACGCAGTACCTGCGCGCCTGCCAGGACTTGCACGCCCCTGCCTTTTTGGGTGCCCTTCTTGCCCATTTCACCCCTCTTAAGGCATTCCACCTCTCCTATTCAAGATTCAGTCTTCAAGACACTCTTCAAAGACATTTATGGCATTATTTCTTGATTTGACTTCCTTATCTGAAAGGAATTCTGTGGAATATCTCTCAAAACCTAGTGATTTACACATCTTTATGTCACTAAAGATTGAGATTTAATTCATTCAACCTCATCCTTTAAGATGAGAGAACTCATTAACCTGGGCCTCCTTTTCAGGAGTAAGCCCCAGTCATAATTCTTAATTTGGGCCTCCTTTTCAGGAATAAGCCCTAGTCATAATTCTTAACCTGGGTCTCCTTTTCAGGAATAAGCCCCAGTCATAATCCTTAACCTGGGCCTCTTTTTCATGAATAAGACCCAGTCATAATCATTAACCTGGGCCTCCTTTTCAAGAGTAAGCCCCAGTCTCAAATCTGGGCATCCTCCTTAGGAGTAAGCCCCAAGTCCTCATTAACCTGGGCCTTCTTTTCAGGAGTAAGCCCCAGTCCAAGTCCTCATTAATTTGGGCATCCTTTTCAGGAATAAGCCCCAAGTCCCTTAATTTTTCAAGTCTCTTAACCTGGGCCTCCTTTTCAGGAGTAATCCCCAGTCTTAATTTCTCTTAACCAGTCCTAATTTACCTTTGATCCGGGATTTCTTCTTAGGAGTAAAACCCAATCATAATTCATCTCCTAATTTGGGCCTCCTTTTCAGGAGTAAGCCCCAAGTTAGAGTATTCAAATCTCCATGAAGCACATATACCTTTATGGACTCTGTTCCTGGATTTCTTCCCTGAAGTAAATCCTAATCTTCATTTATCTGGGCAGTCATACATACATAAGTCCCACATTATTTCTTATGATTGCATCTTTCATGACACAATTGTCTAATTTTTACCAATACCTCTTGTTTCTCATACCGAGCATGACTCACGTGTGCTTAGAGTGTAAAAGTAATTATGACATCCTTCTTTGAGCCATCAATCATAAACATCATACTCCCTTACTCGAATTACGTGGGTTCTGATTCCTTTTCTAAACAAAGGATACGTAGGTAGCCCATCTGCGGGCTCGATCCCAACTCTGAAATAATCCATGTCCTTCTGAATGACAATAAACTTCAAGTGCCCCACTGAGTGGCTTTAAAACCAGCATGATCATCATAAAGACCAAGAGACTTCTATATAAATATGTCGAAGGATACCATTGAACAAGAATCTCTAATAAATACAGATGATTCTCTATCGATGAAGAACCTCAAATACATATAAAATATTCTCTAAATTTCTTACTTATTTAATAATTGATTGTCAGATCTGAAGGAAAGCTCATTTTATACTTGGTAATGTAATAAGGATTCACGAACATAACTTAAATCTATAAAGAGAGTCTCGGAGTAGACAATAATTCCCCTCAAAAAGGTGTGATGAGTCCGACCTCCCATCCTCTCGACCAATGCAAATTCCTAAGTCTCATCAGTCCACAAACTAATGAGCGCCTACCTTTGGAAAGTAGGTCCAAATGGATGTGGAATCATTGGATGTTTCCGGTTCTACGAACAAACCCGTTAGAAATCGATTGGAATGTTTGAACCTTCAATCAAGGAGGCCATCCCCAAATTCTGAGGGAAACAGATATAAATAAGTAAATAATGATTTTATTTTGGTTCTATGATGATAACATTATTATTAAACTCTTTAATTAAGACACCAACATTCCTTTGTTAAAAATTACCAAAACACGTGCATCGTCAATTTCATTTTAAGGATCGTAACCAAAACTCATATAAAATGAAATTATAAAATTATAAATAATTATAAATCATAAATTTCAGTACCTTTTATGATCCAAGAATGATGAAATTTGGGAGAAGAATGAAGAACAAAACCACTAATATGAAATTATGCCAAAACGATCAAGGTTACTCACATCCAATATTGAAAATAAATAATAATTAACTAATATACTTGTTGAGAATAATTATAATGAAGTTTATGAAAGGTTATATATATGAATAAGGTTCTTAAATAGGTTATTAATATAGTTATTTTTGTTATATAGGAGATTCAAACACTTTAGTGAAAGTCATGAATTAAGGTAACATGTTCTTTGTCTCAAATTTAATTTCTTGAGGCATATTTCTTATTGTGCACCCTGAAATATTTGTTATGGTGTGATTAATACCTAATGAATGAATTTCACCATATTCATTTAATTCATGGTTTTTGAAGATCCATATCATGTTTTCTCTTTAACTGAATTTCGATTCAAAGGATTCCAAGGTTGTAAGGGTATTTGTTTACTCAACTCCATTAATTAAGTTGTAATTCTTATTCTTGAACTACTTTCTTCAAAGTTTGGTTGCATCTTCACTAAGATTTTATTTCATGTAACTTTCTCTTCCTATCTAGGAAAATCAAAATTTTGATTCTGAAGTGCATTTGGGTTGTGATTGTATTTTTTGTCACTTATACTTGTTGTCTTTTTCAATGTCATTTTGAAAATGTGTTGAATTGGGTGATGGATCGAGTATCCACCCAACATATGAAGAAGATAAGATGAGCATACACCATGGGTAAAAAAGAATGAAGAATTTACTACTTGGAATACGTGGCTAGATAGATTCCCAGCAGCTCAAAACATCTGATGATTGGAATAACTGATCTTCATGTCTATGAAAAATGCTTAATTTAAAGAATCCATATCTTAAACAAGTTGAATGGAAGAGTTGTTGGATACATAGCCTATGGATGGAGAGACTGTATTCCAATATATAAGTCATATAAACCAGGTTCAAATCATGGAGGAGAGCTCGCTGAAAAAGGAGAACCCATCTGAGAAGCACCAAGTAAGTTGGATGCTATAATCAATGTTTACACACATCTAGATGAAGGTTGAAGTAAACAAAGATGGATCTAGATTGATTGAAGAAGAGATGCACCTAAACTAATAGAGTTAATTGAGGAAATGCTCCACCAAGTATTTTCATATTTTGTAACACCTCAAAAATTCATCAGGAGTTTGGAATTATTATAAAAATTTCAACAATCATTTGAAGAAGTTACGAGATCATCTGAATGTATTTTTAAAAGGCTGAGACCAGTTGGATTCGAAGTGGAGGTGGATCGGTTCGAATTGGAATGAATTCTAGAAAAATGGCTAAGTCTAGATTCCAGGCACACGAATTCCAATGTAGGTGAATTCCTGAAAATCTGAATCCACATAGTCGAAGTCATCACGCATGAAAATAGTTTCTTATGTGAAGATTCACGCATGCGAATGAAGTGATGTAGCTGAATGACCCACATATGAAAATATGCATGTCCAAAGCTAGATATGTATCCAAATTAAAGAATTGCATACGTAAATGAATCACTTACCATATAGCCGCATGAAGTGACACATCCTAATTCCCCACGTAATGGATTTCCCTGGAATATCCAAACTTCACATAGCCGAATTCTTCCGCATATCCAAATTTAGCTCCACGCACGTGAATGAAGAATCATGTAGAAGAATTTGCATAGGATCACCATGTATCCAAATTCTGATATGTGAACCACCACGTATGGGAATTCCTCATGTAGAAGAATCTTCATAAGAGATGGAAATTCACATAGCCAAATTTCCCTTACATTGGTGAAAATCATAGAATTCCATATTTAAAGAATCTGAAGAAGAAATCATTTGGGATGATGCAATAAATATTCTTTCATGGTTTTAATATCACACACACCATAAAGGGTGTGATATCCAATCTTCAAGAAGAAAAAGGAGTCGATCTTTAACCATGGTAAAGGGAAGATTGAGGTTTGATGAAAAAATAGAGTTCCCAGAATTCTAAAATTCCAATGAAATAAAATCAGTAGTTGTTGAAGTTATGGTTTTGAGTTCAGGACATCACGAATCTTAGAGAAGCCATGATTTGAGCATGTTTTGAGGAAGGATGAATGAGGCAAACCTCTACATGTATTTTTTGATGAAAAAATTGAAGTTATCAAATTTTTAAGAAAAATGCAGATGATGTTATATCGAACCTCAAGATGTTATCCATCAAAGACTACATTAGTTTTATCCATGGATGTTTGAGTATTTATGAGTGATTGAGATGTTGTGAAAAACTTCGAGAGCAACGAAGCAAAGAATGGATCACAGAAGAGTAAAAGGAAAAAAAACAAGAACACAAGGATTTACGTGGTTCAAGAAAAATTCCTATGTCCACGGAGATGCAGAATAACTTCACTATGAAAAATCCAGGAGCACAATTTACAGGAGTTTCTCACACACACACAAACCTTAGCCCAAAAATAGGCTAATGTAGAGGATGGAACACTATTCCACCAATCGTCAGAAAGTTCGCATCGCTACAGTGAAAGACGGCCACCCAAATCAAAAGTGCTACGGTGCTGCCGACTGGAAGTTCAAGGAGCTATAGTGAATGGCGTCTGTCGGTGTCGGTCAATCAACTCTGCTACAGTGTCAGAGATGCTACTGTTGCCCAAAATTTGGTCCAGGGGCCTTCGGCCTCCGAACCCCCGGAGCAGGGGCGCGTTGCCCCCTGCAACCCCCAATGATCTCATTGCGAAGCTCGACCCGCGGAAGTTGCAGGCTGGTGCACAGTACATGCTACAAACATTCGACTCAACCAGATTGGACTACACCAATCCAACATGAGATTGAAGTCAATGAATTTTCTCAAGACTTGAGTAACGTGAAAAACTTTTGTGTGTTACCAGAAGTGAATACGAGTTCCTCTCCACATCTATTTATTGTGTATTTTATACATTTATTGTAATTTGATGTGTTGATTTCAGTGGAGATATTTTGAGGAAGAATAAGCTAGAGATTTTGAGAAGGTATTTCTGACTTATTTTCAAAAAGAGAAGCATTAAATGTGGGTATTCTGGGAATACCTTTTGAGTTGATAAAGAAGCGAACAAGAATACATTGAAACCCAAAAGGGGTGTTTTTTTATTGCGCTTTTGAGATGGCTTCTGCTTTCCCCTCTTGACATACCATTTATGGCTGTTGAAAATTATATAAGCATTTAATGTAACTGCCCATGCCATGTGGGAAGGTGTGAAGATCGAGGAAGAAGAAATAGAAAAATTAGATGCAACCATTATTGCTGTTAGTGCTGAGCATTGGAGAGCCAAGAGTTGTACTACTGTGTGAAATTAGAGGACCTCTCGAAGAATAGAAGAAAAGTAGAATTTTCTGCATGCTATAGTGAATAAGAAGAGGATATGACCATCAATCTGAGAGCAGTTTGAGTGTTCTGAAGTCGATAAGAAGAGAGAAAGCTATTAAGATGGCTTGTTGAAGAATTGTGAATCTGAGCTATGGTCAGGAACTGAGTTGTATGCATTTGTGTTGAAGATATTTAGACATTCAAAGATCCTATGTTATGTGTTGAATAATATTTTTCATATAGGTGAAGAATAATTCTATGTAGAAACAAATATATCTTCCAGTAAGACCTTCCAAGGAAGCTCTTGCATATATATGGTGGGATTCCATAGAACCTATGTGAATCAGGGTATGCAGGAAGACCACTGTGTGACTCGGGGACTACTGTGTGAAGTTGCTGCAGGAAGTCCTATGGGTAGAAGGAAAGATAAATTCACTGAGACGCTGATATTGTATGTGTAGGAAACATCACTCATTGTAATTGAAATTTTATTATAGTGGAGAATCCATGATCGAGGGGAATAACCAATCATGATGAGGAGTATGTCTTTTTAACAAATCTTGTAAAAATACCATGTGAATTTTATCGACTTGTATGAATACAATTGGTTTATTTCATGGTTGAACTAAAATAGATCCATATGGACTAACCAACTACAGGGGTTAAATTAAAAATGGGTTTCAGGAAGTTTGGATTTTTGGTAAAAAGTAGGCAACACCTAATTCACCCCCGGGTGTCTATACTGGTTCACTGGGTACATCAATGGGTATCAGATATAGGTTCCATCTGGTTGGATTTATTTCAAAGATCCATTGGATTTCATTTAAGTTTATGAAGTGAAAGTTTGGGATGGTTGAAGAACCTCAGATGGAAATATCAGAATCTAATCCTGTTATTTCATATGTGGAAGTCTCACCCAGTATAATTGAAAATATGTGAAAGAAATCGGCTAAGAAGCTGAGAAGAACCTCAATATAGAAGGAAGGATCACCACAAGCTTAAGGTAGTCAATGTGGTGCCCACAGTTCCAGCCGTGATGATATTAAATGTATTAAAGATACTGATTATCTCTACTATGAGGTTGGGGACTATATGAAGAAAGTTACTGCCAAAGTCATTATTCACATTTCTGAGTCCATTCAGGAGCTTGATGATGAAAAATTACAACTGATAGAAGATGTTAAACAATGCAAAATGTATTGGCTGACCAGTTGTATAAATGCAATTCTCTCATTAAATAACTAAAAGACAAGGAGCAGTCCTTGCGGATTTGTAGAGAAAATGTTACAATAGCTGGAGAAAACATGTAATATTATCTTGATGAGAAATTTAAAGTTATTTAATATTGTAAAAATAAAATCCATGCATAGGGAGAGTTACATCAAGCTACCATTGGTTTCAAGAATGCCCAGTTGGAGATAAAATCAATAAGTGTGAAGGAGAGTGAATATATCTTGCACGAGAACAACAAGTTACATGAGGAAAATGTTCAAAAGTTGAAGAGAGAAAAAAATAAGTTGAGGTTGAAAAATATTCAATCAACATGAAGTGTTTGATACTAGAAATCAAGCTAAAGAATTTGAAGTCAATCCAAACTGGACCTTAAAAAAGAGTCAAGAAGTGAGTTTCTATCACTCAAGATTCAGAGAAGGATATTCCTTAAAAAAGGACTCAAAATAGTGACAAAGTGAGCCTAAGATCTTGTGGAGAAAAATCCACTTCTTGCTCTTGGAAAAAGGCAATTCATTGCACTAAAAGTTCAATTTGAACTAATTCTATCTCAACCATATATGTTCAGGGACAAATCTAAAAACTGTATAAATATGGGCATCTAAAAATGATGGGAAACCCAACAAGAAATCTAGGCTGGGGGTATGCAAGTCCCAGAGGAGGATCTCCCTAGTCCAACCTCAAAAGTTTGGTGAAAAAGTCTAAAAACAACAAGCTTCTAAATCTGGATAGATTGTAACTACAAGAAAAAGGAGATTTATAGGCCACTGCTAGTGCTACTTGAGGTTTGAACACACGTACATTGATTTTTGGCACAATATTTCAATGTATGCAAGACAACAAAGGCCCACATGCAGGGGGATAAAAAATGAAAATAAAAGCAAACCCACTGCACAGAAATAGAATAATCTATCTTTGAAAAACATATTTGAATATTTAGACAATTTCTATGACTTTTGTAACTTGTATGACCGTACTGATGATGAGTGTTGTTATGTTCTAACTAGCCACACCATTCATTCTAATAAAATAAAGAGGTTACATCATAATATGAAAAAGAAGAATGTAATGAAGTGGAAGTCAGCCTTGGGAAATGATACAACCCCCAAGAGGTCAAAGAAGGCCGAGGAGGATGTTCAATTATCTAGGATAAAATCAAACAAGGGTTTATCTTAAACTCCTAAGAAGAAGGCCAACCATGATTTCCAACCAATAAGAAGTAGATGCTTCTATTGTGGAAAGAGAGGCCACCCCATGTATTATTACGAACAAACCTTGAAATGTAAAGCTGGATGGAGAAATATGAAAATAAATAGAAAGCTAATCGAAGAGATGTACAAAAATATTATCATGGTATAGGACATCGTGGATGATGACATTTAGAATTTACCTAAAAGGGGTAAAGAAAAATATATTGAGGAAGTGTGTGGAAGTTGCAATTAGGCAAGACACATGGTTGTTAGATGTATGACTATTTTTCCTAGATAGATGAAACAAAAGGGAAAAACACCGGTGTGCTAAAGTTCAAAAACCATTGTTGTGAAGTATTCCACACCAAAGATGAAGGAGGTGCGTGAGAAAAATGAAATTTTAATCATATGTCCCGAGCAGCTGGAAGAATCAAGGAGGTTGGAGAAAGTGTAAACAAGTGAAACAATTATGCTAGCTCAAGAAAAGAAGGAAACTCTAGCCAGAGAAAAGATGTGAATGAAAAGAAATCCTTGTTTTCCAATGGTGAACAAATCCGAAAACCTAAATAGGATACAAGAAAAATATATTGAGGAAGTGTGTGGAAGTTTCAATTAGGCAAGACACATGATTGTTAGATGTATGACTATTTTTCCTGGATAGATGAAACAAAAGGGAAAAACACCGGTGTGCTAAAGTTCAAAAACCATTGTTGTGAAGTATTCCACACCAAAGATGAAGGAGGTGCGTGAGAAAAATAAAATTTTAATCATATGTCCCGAGCATCTGGAAGAATCAAGGAGGTTGGAGAAAGTTTCGACAAGTGAAACAATTATGCTAGCTCAAGAAAAGAAGGAAACTCTAGCCAGAGAAAAGTTGTGAATGAAAAGAAATCCATGTTTTCCATTGGTGAACAAATCCGAAAACCTAAATAGGATACAAGCATGAAGAAGGCAAGGAATTCCAAATCATTAAAGAAGAATTTCATTGGGTTGAGGAAGGAGTCTCAGCCCGAGAGCTACAATTGAAGTGCACTGGAAGATCCACTATCCCTATATTTGTTTGATGTTTTTAAATGATTTTTGGAAAAGATTATGAATTCATAAGAGTATTCCCTTGATGGAGATCTCTAAAAAAGATTGAAGTTACTGGAATTTACTATTGGATCGAATCTAGAAATCTGGATAGCCCCTTCAAATCTGAAGGATGAGGAATGTTTTTTATTCTCCCACTTTTTTTAACACGTTCATATTATTTTTATCCAAGGGGTGTGTTTTTCTAACAAAAAGGGGAAGCTGTTTACTTGCACTTGAACTTTTGATGTGTTTTGTGAAGATGATTGCAGGTTTACACATGTCTTTGAAAACCTTATTTGTATAACCCATGAGTATTTAAAAATTGAGTTGACACTACATTCATAATTGTAATGAATAACTTTGGTGCATAGGTTATTAACTATTATTTTCTACACCAGGTTTTCCCAAGTTGACATAGAGTTATTGACTGATGTCTCATTTCTAAGAAGTCTATGGTTCTATCCTTCTCTAAGAATATTGGAAGATCATGTGGAGAATAAATGGATGATATCTCCTTTACAATAATGTGGAGAATCTTCTCTCACCTTTGCATTCATTTTCAATTAGGGGGAGGAAAATGACATTGAATATTGGATTAAATATGGAATTGACAAAAAATAAAAAAGGGGAGATTGAAGTTCCCTTGTGTTGATGATTATATTTGCTGTCACTTATACTTTTTGTACTTTTCAATGTCATTAAACAAAGGTGTTGAATTGAGTGATGGATTTTGTATCCACCCAATGTATGAAGAAGTGGTGCTGCCCATACACTACAGGTAAAGAAGAATGAAGAGTTGTTTGCTTGAAATATCTAGTTGAACAGATTCCTACCAGCCCAAAGGGGGAGATTGATGTGCCTTTTGGTTGATGATAGTATTTGTTGTCACTTATACTTGTTTGTCTAATTCATTATGTAAATTTGTTGAATTGAGTGATGGATTGAGTATCCACCAAATGTATGAAGAAGTGTTATTGCCTATACACTATGGGTAAAGAAGAATGAAGAGTTGGCTACTTGGAATAACTACCTGACATATTCCTAGAATCCCAAAACATCTGACAATTGAAAGAGTTGATCTTCATGTCCATGACAAGTGCTAAAGATGAAGAAGCCTCATCTTCAGCAGGTTGAATGGAAGAATCGTTGGCTGATGAACCTATGACTAGAGAGCCTATATGGATGTGGAGAATTCATATAAATTAGGTTCAAAACATGGAGGCGAGCTAGCTGAAAAAGGAGAACCCGTTTGAGAAGAACCAAGTTGGACACTGAAATAAGTGTTTACACAATCCTAGATGAAGTTTGAAGTGAACATAGATGGATCAAGATTAATTGAAGATCTTCACATGATATTGTAGAGGTAATTGAGGAAATACTCCAAACACCCAAACACCTGCCTTTTCGGCCTGTGTGTGTGGTGTGTGTTTAATGTAATTGTACCCCCAAACACCTAATATATATTATAGAGGTAATTGTGGAAATACTCCACTTTGAGTATTCTCATATGCTGCAACACATCATAAATGAATTAAAAGGAGTTTGAAATTATTCTAATAATTACAACAATCATTTGAAGAGGTTATGAGATGATCTAAAGGAGTTTTTTTAAAAGGTTGATATCAGATGGAGTCAAAGTGGAGGAATCCTAGTTCGAATTTGAATGAAATCTAGAAAAATGGCTAAGTCCAGATTCTATGTATGCGAATTCTAGTATATGTGAATTCTTGTGTAGCTGAATCTATGTAGTTGAATTCACAATGTATGAAAATAGATTTTTATGTGAAGATTCACATACATGAATGAAGTGATGTAGCAGAATGACCCATGCATGAAAATCTACACAGCCAAAGTCCGCTGTATATCCAAATTCAAGAACTGTGTACGTGAAGAAATTGTTGCGGAATTGTCGGGAGACGCAACGACAGAAACGAGAAAACGAAAGAAAGAAAGTAACAAGAACACAACGATTTACGTGGTTCGGGAATAATCCCTACATCCACGGGAGAGGCATAATTTTCACTATTTGGGAGCACAAAATTACAGAGGACTTTTCGGTAGTAAACCCTATCCCGAAATGGGATACATATGAAGAAGACGGTCCACTGTTCCGAATAGTAAGTCCGCGTTGCTACAGTGATCAGCGACCACCTTTGTCAAAAGTGCTATAGTGCTGCCGGCTGGAAGTCAAAAGTGCTACAGTCTAGTTGACCCCGAAGTCCGCACTGCTACAGTGCCTATCGGTGTCAGTCGGTCAGCTCTCCTATAGTGTCAGCATTACTACAGTGCCGAAAAAATTGGGCCGGAGGCCTTCGGTCCTCGGACCCCCAGAGTAGGGGCGCGTTGCCCCCTGTAACCCCCAACGAGCTCACCGCGAAGCTCGACCCACGACAGTTGCGGGCCACAAGCATTCGGCCCAACCGGATCGGGCTACACCAATCCAACAGAAATCTCCATACAGTTGAATTAAGAAACATTGCTAAATTCTTCATGGAAGAAATTTTTGTGTTATATCCAAACTTCACGTGGCCGGATTCTACTGGGTATCTGAATTAATATCCACATATGTGAATCAAGACTCACGTAGGTGAATTGGAATAGGAGAACCACATATCAAAATCATGATACGTGAAGCACTATGTAAGGGAATTCCTCACGTAGATGAATTTGTGTGATTGAAATGGAAATTCATGCAACCAAATTCTCTTTACATTCTAGGTGAAAATTGTAGAATTCCAGATTTAAAGAATATGAAGAAGAAATCAGTTTGGATGATGCAAAAAATATTCAGTCATTATTTTAATATCACAAACACCATGAAAGATGTGTGATCCAATATTTGAGAATAAAGAGGAACCGATCTTCAACCATAGTAAAGGGAAGATCAAGGCTTGGTGAAAAATGGAGTTTCTAGAATTTTGTAATTTTAATGAAATCAAATCAGTTAATGCTGAAGTTATGATTTTGAGTTATTAACATCATGGATCTTAGAGAAGCCATGACCTAAGTGTACTTTGAGGAAGAACAAATCAGGATAACCTATGCATGTATTTCTTGAAGAATAAAATTGAAGTTAACGAGTTTTCAAGAATAATGCAGTTGATATTCCAACCAGCCTCGAGCTGCTATTCATGAAATCCTATCAATTTTATCCATTGATATTTAAGCATTCACAAGTGATAGAGATTGAAGTCTGGGAATTTACCCAAGACTTGAGTAATGAGAAGAACTGTTGTGTGTTACCAGCAGTGAAGATGAGTTCCATGCTGCATCTGTTTGCTGTGTATTTTATGAAACTGTTGGAATTTGATGTGTGGATTTTAGTGGATATATTTTGAGGAAGAAGAAGATGAGCCTATTATAGATATTTTCAGAAGATATTTCAATCCTAGTTTCATATTAGATGCATTAAATTAGGGCATTCTAGGAATACCTTCTGAGTTGATAAAGCAGCCCATGAGAATACATAGAAACCCAAAAGGGGTATTTTATTTTTGCACTTGTGAGATGGTTGCTACTTTTTCCCCTCGACATACCATTTATAGGAATTGAAAATTAAAGAATCATTTAATGTAGTCACCCATGCATGTGAGGTACTGTGAAGATCAAAGAGGAAGAAATAGAAAAAGTAGATGCAACCATTGTTGTTGTTAGCGCTGAGCATTAGAGAACCAAGAGATATGTTGCTATGTGAAACGAGAAGTTTGAGTGTGGCGAAGTTGATGAGAAGAGAGAAAGCTAGTGAGAAGGTCTATTAAAGAACTACAAAGCTGAGCTATGACCAGTAACTGAGTTACATGAATGTTTACTGAAGATATTTAGGCATTCAAAGATCCTATGTTGTGAGTTGAAGGTCTGTCATATAGGTGTGAAATCATCCTTCACAGAACTTGAGATCTCTTCTAATAATACCTTCAAAGGAAGATCTTTTATATACATGGAGGGACTCCATATAACCTTTGAGACTTTGGGTATGCAAGAATACCACCATATTACTCGGTGGATATAATGTGAAGCTGCTGTAGGAAGTCTTGTGGGAAGCAGACAAGATAATTCATGTGAGATGATGGCATTATAGGTGTAGGAAACACCACCCATTGTAATCAACATTTTATTCTAGTAGAGAATTCATGATTTGGGGGGGGGGGAATCAAAACAAGGAGTAGGTCTTTGTACCGAACCTTATAAAATTACCGTGTGCATTTTATCTTTACTTGGATGCATACAATTTATTATTGCTTGGTGGAACTAAAATAAATCCATATGCACTAACAGACAACAAGGGTTAAATTCCAAAGATGTCTCAGGAAGTTTTGAATTTTGTTAAAAATTTGGAAACACCTGATTCACCCCCTCTTGGGTGTCTATACCGGTCCACTTGGTATATCATATTCAAATCTTTCACCTTGATGAATTTCTCCCTCATAAAAGTATGATATTGTTAAGGATAATTCACATTTTATTTAATGATGATTTTTCTTCCTTGACCATATTTTATTTTCCCCAAATTTTTCTCCATTATATTTGGAAGCCCAATTATGTGTTATTTCACGTGACATTCATATTTCCTTTACCAATTTTTAGAAGGAAGTTTTGTTATTTTTTTTACGATGTGTGTTTTCAACTAGGGTATTTCAAAACATTAAAAAGTTTTCCATCCTTTAAAAATCAAATATTTTATATTCTACTCCACATTTATTTTGGTAAAATTTATGTCATTTCATATTATTGAAGTTTTTTTTTCAAAATTAATTGTTTTCCAAATCTTTCACATCACCTTTTTGAAACCTTTATGTCTTTTTAAGGCCTTGTTTTTTAATATTATTTTTAAGAAGTAAAAGTTTTAAAAATATTTTCACATAACCTTTTTTAAACCTTTGCTTTTTTAAGGATTAATTATTGAGATTTATTTCCAAAGTTTTATTTTTAAAATTCATTCTTTTCAATTTCTCAAAATTGGCCTTTCTGAAAATGACTTTTCTAAGTGATCGTGACTTAATATTTTAGGCTAAAGATAAAATCATTTTCTAAAAACTCTTATTTCACTACCATATCCTCTTTATCACTATAGGATTTATTTCCTTTGATTTTTTTTCATGAATCACCCTCTAAATGTTCTTATAAAATACTCTTTTGGGATGATTTATTTGTGGGTATTTGGGTTAAAACAATAGAGGTGCATACTACTTGAGATCCTCTATGTTCACACACACCCAGATATATATATATATATATATATATATATATATATATATAAAAGAGGTGGTATCCCTTTATTGATCCTCTATGTGAGTACCATAGTCTCGACTCAACACACGATGATCCATGGTGTTATATCACAAGAAATTGTAAAATAAAAGGTAGCACAACCTTATTGAATACTAGCATTCATAACACTAAGGAAACAATCGGGAGATGGCTCATGACCTAATCTTGATGCTATGGTCTCTCAAGGATTTTCTTCACACACAACCACATCCTAGTTTGCATATGTTCTATCCACCAAGGACTATACAAAGGCTCACATGTATCACAAGGTGAAACAATACATCATTAGACATCTGGAGACTGGTCATTGTCTATGGATCTAAGCATGGGCCTTTCGTGGATAGGTCAAAAACCAAACACAGTGGGTTTGTTTGTGACCATGATTGTTCATTCTTTATAATCAGTCAAATTTAATTAATTAAAATATTAAACTGATTAAATATAATTAGTTATTATTGTATTCAAGGAAGATCCTAAAAATATTCATATCACATACACATAAATTAGTACTAATGGGAATGTTTGATAGAACAAAAACCTTTCCATAAGATTTATAATCATTTTCCAAGGGTCGTTACTAATTTCCAAGGGCCATCCAAACTAATTCATGACATACGATGATCCAAACTAAAAAACATCATAATCAATTAATTACAACAATCACAATTAATTAATTAATTAATTAATCATAATGGGTTATTAAAAATAAAAACCAAACTAATTTTAATTGTGTATTGCTCAAAACTCCACTATCCAATCATGTCACACTAGAAACATGATCTAACGCTCACTGACAACCTGTGATGCATCCCTAGATACGAATTGAGCATAAACCACAATAAATAGAAATAAAATGACTAGATGTGAAATTTAATATAATATTGAATGATGTTGAAACTCACCACGAGGAAATCCCTAAAAAAAATGCATGGCAGAGCGTAGAATGATTTCTAGGACATCCTATTCCTTGGCCAATAAAATTTTCAATCAATATTATCAGATTTCACCATTCTTTGGTGGAATGAAGACCACAATCCCCAACCCATAAAAACAACAATAAAAAAATTCATAATCCAACAATGTAGTCTAAAGGATTTGATGACTTACCTCAAGGATTCCAATGCATCCAGTGATTTACGATTCTGACCAAGAATGAAGGATAATTCACATGGAGGAATGGAGAAGGATAAAGGCCATATGGGAGAAGATGGTGGGTGAAAAGTGGGATAATATTTATTGAATCCCTTTAAGATATAGAAGAATAAAAATTACATTAATCCTTTTTAATGGTTTACAATGCTTGACATTAAGTTTGGAAGAACTGTTCACCAACCAAGTGGTCGTAAATGTCCAAAAAGAACACGACTCAAACTAACTTGACAGAAGGTTTGAAAAAACATGACATATCCATGAGACAAATTATCTATAAACTAAAAACAACCACACAGTTTTTCATAGCATGTTTCATTCTTTCTGCATCCCATATATCTAAAAAATGAGTATCATTTTTAAAATAAATGTGTGTCAAAAGGGCACCCTATGTTGCACACTTCCATAACTTAAACATTGGGCCATGAACCATCCAAACTTTCCCAAAACCCCCAAACCCCAAAAACATTTTATGTGCCTCAAAAAATATAAAAAACTATTTTCTGATATCACATCCTTCATATTTTTATTCTAAATTTCTAATGAATATTTGACCCATCAAGTAATTTAAAATTCAAATTCCTTCTACAATTTCTCATCATGAAAAACATGGGATCTTACAAACTACACACTATAACACCTATTATCCCCAATAATAATTTATGGAAATCAAAATGAGCAGTCTAATCAATGTCTATCATGAAATCCATTCAAATGACTTCATTCCATTTCCTAAATTTTTTTATTCACATTCAATGCCTCTTTAAACATATGATTGTTGAACTGCTATAAGCTAAGAAAACGCTAAAAACTAAATGAAAAACATAGTGACTATTATTTCTTAATCCTGTATAACCTGATATATAATCACATCATCATCACTTCCATAAATAGGAATATGGAACTCCCCACTATATATTCTATCGTTTAACGGTCAATTTCAAGCCATGGTACATCCACCATCATAATTTACTAACAAAAGACTCCCCTATCATCATAATGATTCTCATTTCATGTTTCTTAATTAGAAGTATCATTTCACACATGATGATACTACCCTAAATATTTTATTTGATATAACAATCAAATTACATTCTACCTGTATTATCATAGTCATGCTTTCTTTTCCTTGAAATACCTTGGTTGACCCTTAGGCTTCCCTTGAGTCATCTCAACGGAATGCCTAATGTAGTTCCTCAATAACTATATACATATATTCAATAGAACTCATGTAATATATCATCTTGGTGAATACTCTAGAAACAAAATAGAATCAATATTCATAGTCTCAAACAACCCAATTTTGGCGCCTTTAACCAAAGAAACACAAAGATCATTCTGAGCACATTCACCAAAGCCTGTTACTAGCTTTTCATCACAAATCCATCTAAAACCTGCCTCTTTATAATGGTTTATATATACCAAAATTATTGTCAGATAACCAGTCTCATCCTCACATGGCCCTTATAACATGATGGTTACATACCAACAATCAATACACTCCTCCCACCATAGATTCATCCCAATATTTCCACTAAAAAGACAAATTCCTCATCACTACAACACATAAGTCATCTATAACTGAACATATCAACTAGAATTTCTAAAAACTTAGTCATACCCAGTAACCAATTTAAACATTTCCAACCACCCATTCATGACCCACAAAAAATGGAATCCATGTTATTTTAATATTTTTTAACTCATAATGGGGGTCACCACCTTCAACCGACCAATAGTTCACCACCCACCATATGAAATACCGTATGCCACTCTATGTAAAACTTAGAAGTAGTCCATTGACCAACTATAAAAAATGTTTAAAATGATTGGAATATATTTTTCTATCACTCATAAAACTCATGATGGTATCGAGATATAAAGACTAATCATCTATAATAATGAGTATGGAAAGAATCCATGGACATGCATGTATAAATTTGTTCAAGCCACTCCCACTATCCTATCAAAAACATTCTAGTAATCAAATAATTTAGTCATACCACACCATATGATCCATTCTCAATGACTTATCTATAATAGTGGGACACTTATCATCTTATCACATCTATTGGGAAACCATTCCTACAATATGTATTTGAAACCACCGGTCCTTGGATCACACATGGCCACTCACTGATTTAATTATTTAAAAAGTGACAGACACAACCGATGTGTACCACCACTGAAGCTTCCATGAGTCGTCCATTATAAAGCCAGATAATTGTGTTACAAGACACATTAGTCTAGAAAAGTCCAAATCTTCATTAGATCTCATTTTAAAAATCAATAATATTTCTTTTTCCATAATTTACTCCAGGACCACCCATCAGAACCCATAGATTTCCAAAATTAATAATTCAAATATGTAACTAATAATAAAAAATTCTACACACTTGAATATTGCAACCAAAGGAATCCAATGTCGATACTCATTCACCCTTGGCGATTCCTAAAAAACAAATGAGATCACCTATACTATATTTAAAAACTCAATAACCTCCCATGAATCTATGTATACATTAGTGTACTGAAAAACTCACTACCTCAAAATAAATCCATAAATCGAATCCAACCAATCTTACTTTTTCCCTCAATCAAACCAACCTTTGAATTACAAGTATGTGAGTCACAACTAATGAAATATTGTTCTCTTACAAAGCCAACCATTCTTGTATCATAATAGGGGTAGAAGGTCCATCCACCTTTCCCATAGGTCAAACAACTCACCAAGTTCACAACACATGGGGAATTATCCAAAAACCTTTCTTAATACAATGTATATAACACACATTTCAACCCTCCCTAAGGGATGTGAGGATAAAATTGACCTAGAAAGGTAAATCCCCATCAACAAGGGTTCAATTATACATATATTCAAATGTATGTTATAGAGGAAAAACCATATATGTTGAAATTAGAAAGAAATTCAATTGAAACCCATTAATAACATTTAAATTAATGAATTTGATCTAATGGAATAACCTTCCAACCATTGTACTAATAGTCCCCTAATCATCTCTCTGAATCCTCATAAGGAACTACCCCTAGAGTATAATGATATGAACATAGTAATGATAACATACTAACATTGATGTTGAATGGGTATATGGTAATACCCCTAGAGATCCTCATTTTCTATAAATATTCAAGTACTTATCAACATATCACTAGATGATATGACTAGATAACCATGAAAACATGCAGCTAAGTAAAATTTTTTATTAATCAAAATGGGTAAACAACATTTAGGTTTTGAGGAATTTTAGTTAACCACACCTAAAAATGATACATGTAAAAAGGGTTTACTAAACATAATTAAACTGCAAACATTGACCTTTGAGTCTTAATGTCATCACATATCATCATCTCATAGTTCTATATTTTACAACACACACATTGGTTCAATTATATAGAATTTCATTCAAAGATAAGAATAAAAACACTATGTTTTATAAGAACATTAAATAACCAAATCGAGATACAAACCCCTAAAAGGGTCCAACGCATGGACTTCATGTGGCTTATTGACATAATAGGGTCACCACACCTCTCTTGCAGGAGGATCGAGTCATAAAACTCACAATAAAACATCTCACTATAGATCCACATAACCCCCCATAAGATGGATATATATATATATATATATATCAGTCTAATTGAGTAAACATCCACCAAGAACCTTATAGAAAACACCATTCTGGTTATTTTTATGCTTAAAACAATTTTCTATAGTCATTGCAGATAATAATTCACTTAAAGGCCTATTAGATGTGGACCCCACAATCCAACTATGTTGCATTAGACACCTATTTCATTTTTCTACATAGATTCAAAATAAATCACTAGCCTCTCACCAATGGTCCCATTGAAATAACCCCATGATAAAACATATAATACACACAATATGTCTTTTATTCAAGGTGAAAGACATATAAAACATTACCATAACATATTATGAAAAATAATACCATATCCTTAGCATCCAATAATTCTTACCAGAACAATTTTCCTAGACAAAAAAGTCTGACATCCATCATAGGTTCGAAAGCATTCTTACTATTCATGTTTACCATATACATAATACTGATAAAATAGGAAAATGACAGCTACGATACAACTATGTAATGTCTCATTCCTTATTTAAATAACCATTTCCCCAAGATGTTTTACCACAAGTCCACAAGCATAAGATCCCAAACTTTTCTGGAGCAATACCAGGGGTGTTTTTTGGTACTTTTAGGTTGTTATTAAGTGCCTATGGGTTGGGGTATGACCTGCGGTATTCTTGGGTGATATTTTTATGAATCTAAGGGAGACAGAGGATGTGCACAGTTTGTGCACAGTTTGGACAAGTTGTGCAAATATTGGAGGTTGTAACCATTGGTTCATGGTTTGCCTAATCGTGCACCATCATGTTATGCAGCCAATGGAAGACCGCATGGTTTGCACACAGTTTTTCCTAACCGCACGGACTCTCCAGTGAAACCGTGCAGGCCATGATGTTTATTCCGAAAATTGGATTTAAAACCACCAGAACCCCCAAAACCTCTCTAATTTGACCAAGGTTCGAGATTGACAATATATAGGTGTTCCCAAAGCCTTCTGTAGGGATTCCATGGTATTCAGAATGCCGTTATTCAAGATCTAAATCCCATATTTAAGACCCTCTCTCCTCCTAATAAGTGGATTTCATCCTGTTGCTCTCCCATTATTTCTCTTATCTTTTATAGTTCATTTCATGGAAGATCACAACCATTTTCTCAAATCTAAACCTATGAGCTGAGATATAGATCTAGGATTGTGGATCTAGATCTATATTTTTAAGATCGTGATGACTTTGATCATAATTCTGGTCTAGGGATTTTGATCTAAAGCTTGATCGATGACATTGTGCCACTCAGATTTTGGGGATTTCTATTGGGCTAACTTCCATCAATAAACCATGGAAGGTGGTCTAAATAGAACTCCATTAGTCATGATTTATGATATGTGAATGTCAATTTATGATTTCTAGATTCCCATGATAATTTATTTCATAAATTGGAGAAATTCAAAAAGTGGGATTGAATTGAGTTTTCCTCGGTTGTTAATTGATAAATTTAATCATGGAACAAATGAAAGGGGTTCCCAAATATATATTTTGGTGATTTTTTATGGGTTGAGATATTGTAATTGAGATATTGAATTATTGTGTAAAGATATTTAATTGGGTGAAATTAATTATGAAATAATGATGTTGGCTATGTAGGATAACTAATTGTGATAATTAATTATGTGTCATGATGTTGATAAAAGATAATTAATTGAGAGAATTAATTATGTGCCATGATGTGATAAAATATAAATAATCGTGGGAATTAAGTATGACATTTTGATATTTGGTATGGATAATTAACTCTGAAGAATTAATTATGGAATGATAATTGTGTTGAATAATTAATTAATTGATGAATTAATTAATTTTTTATGTGATTAGTTAATTGTGGAATTAACTAATTCCCTTTGAAATGATTAACTATTCATTGGATTAGTAATGGAATAATGTGGATAATTCTTGTGAATTAAAGAATCATTAAATGGTCAATATTTTTTTGGTGCTAGACATGGTGTTCTAGATCGATTAGAAGTTGGGACTTGGACATGGTGTTCCTCACCAATAGTTATCCAAGATTTATTTTATGTGGTTGTAGGCATGAGGACCTACACCATATGAGAAAAGGACTGCTTGGCATGATGACCTACACTCAACGAGATTATGGTGCAAGGCATGAATACCGACACCAAATGAATAATAACAATGAATGATTGTTCAACTACGATTTGGGGTGCTAGGCATACCGACCTTCACCAAATGACTAATGATATGGAATGATGATTAAAATGGGAAACATGAATTGAAATTGGGCCTAATGTGATGATTAAAGATTAGATGACATTGTGATAATTTTTTAAATTATTCATTGTATTTATTTCTTCATAAAACTGCATGCGATATCTTCCGACTCTACTTGTTTTAGACACTATTGGTGGTGGAATACTGAGTTGTACTCACACCCTATTCTGTCCACCGAATCATCACTTGAGAAGATTTTTTATTGTAGGACAGGATAAGGGAAAGTCCATAGGATATGTTTCTATTTGGGATTGGAGCATATGAGAGGGAACTAGATGTGGTTTGGGACCCGTTTGGGAGTCATTGTGTCTTTACATTCTATCACATTGTAGACACATGACATTTTCTTGGTCTTACCATGCACTGCCTTTCAGTTGAGTAATGTATTATCAAGTTTTGGTTATCATATGACATGGGTTTGTTCTGGTTATTTATACATTTCTATACTTGGTTATTGTTATTTTCTTCTATTGGTGTTTTAGTCTGATAAAAGATGGAATAGTCTCCCCAAGACCGACTTACCAGACCCTCACTACTAGTTAGAACCATCTGGCGTACGGGGATGCTCACTTGAAGGAATGTGGCCAACCAGTCTGGGGCACCATTTAGTGGCTCCCAAGTCGGGGCGTCATAAAGTGGTATCAGAGGATTTTTTTCGTTTCTTTCTTCTTATTTTGTCTTACTATTTTGGGAAAGGTTGACAGAAGACTAAGAAAATTCAAGGCTTAGTAATGACCTCATGCATGGGAGATGCAAACCCATGTACGAGGGAGAATCTAAGAACTCATGGTGGGATTGTTGTGATTGCGGTTTGTTGTGAAAGTTGTATATTATTTCACCTTGGGTGAGGTACTTGTGGTGTGATGTGATATTTGTTTTGAAAATGGTTGAATTTTGATTTGTGGCCTAAAGTGGCATGATACATGAGTCTGCATGGAACATTACAGGCACTCAGGGTTGTAGTGACATTAATCATTCTAGGCAGTCAGGGGAAAATGGGTTATGGGTATGTTATTGAACATGAACTATTTTTCCTTGATTTTTGATTGAAATAATGATGCCAAATGAGAATAAATGGGTGTCTAATGAGAACCTTAAGTGATGAAATGAGTACGAGAAATTAATTAATTGTTGAATTAATTAATTTCAGATAATGTGATTAATTAATAGTTGGATAAATTAATGATAATGAATGTACCATTGTTAACCAATACCTAGGAGTAGGATGGTTAAGGGTAGTGATAAGGCCTCAGTGTTGATCGTGTGATGAGAAAGAAGGGAAAGGACATGTTGTAACTTATTGTGTTAGTTTCTCCTCTTACATAAATGTTATATGGTTTCATTATGAGACCTTAGACATGTGTTTGTCTTTGTATAGATAGGTCTCCACGATGCTTGATGATGGAGAGATTGAGGGGTATGGCCCGTAATGAACTTCCTAAGAGGGAGCATGAGGAATCATAAGTGCAAGATGAGGAGGAAAGGGAATAGTTCCAAGTGACCTCTGAACATTTCATGTAATTCATGGAGAGAGACTCAGGGCGGGTTCAGAAATGCTTGTCTAAGTTGACAAGGGAGTTTTAGTTGCAATACCCTCCTACTTTTACTATAGAGGGTGTAACCGAGGGAGCTGAAGTCTATGTTGAATCCATAGAGAAGAAACTTTACCAATTGGAGACTCCATCTAAGAGGAGGGTCAAGTTGGATGCTTAAATGCTATAGGGTTCAGCGAAGCATTGGTAGGATATTCAGTTACGATCTGTATAGACTGATGAGATGTTATAGAAGGACATTCTGGATATGCTCTTGGAACACTTCTATCTAGACACACTGAGATAAGAGAAGGCTTCAGATTTTAGGCATCTGTCCCAAGGAAGCATTTCCATAATGGAATACGCTAGATGTTTCAAATATGGAGACACCATGAAATGTGTTCCATACACTTTTCCGCATATTGACGATGTGAACCTCACTTAGACACCAAATTCTATGTTTGAGTAAAATAATTTTTTATATAAGAAGAATGATGAGAGAAGTATTTATATGTTCCAAAAGACTTCACAAAAAAAAGTGATAAGTGGAAAGATTCCCCCCCCCTCAAAAATTTGTCTTTGGATTTCCTAGATTGATGATGAAAAGGTATCAATTGATTACATTCAATTTCTGAAATTCATATGAGGTTACTTGGTGTATGATCAATCTCAATATTTGTATATCTTTGATATCTTCTATTTGAATTATTGTTGATCCTAAATAGACGTACAAATTAAAAGTTATGTCACTCGGAAGACGGACGTACAGATCAAAAGTTATGTCACTCAGAAGACAGACTAATTTTATCCTGAAGAGTTGCGCGGAAGAGCTACGTAGAGGACCTACATGGAGGACCTATGTGAAAGCATATTTTTTCATACCTACGTGGAGGACCTACACGAAGGCCCAACGTGGAAGTCCTACATGGAGTAACTCTTCCTCCCATGGTCCCCTCCTTGCCTATAAATAGGACCCTTGGGCTCCCCATTTAGAAGACAGAAAAAGTTGGAAGAAGTCCCAGAGCTCCCGCTGCGTAGCCCTTTCATTGAGATCCCCCAAATATTCTTAGGTATCACTCTAAATCATGAGAGAATAGATAATTAAATGGAGAAACATGGTTCAAAGTCCCATCATGGTCAAGATCACATGGAGATGTGCAAAACACCTACACAGAGAACCTGCACGGAGCACATGTGCAGAGCACCTGTGCGAAGAACCTACGTTGCGCAACACACATGCCTGATGCACCTACACGACGCGCCTGCACGGAGCACCTATGTGGAGCACCTATGCGGAGAAATTGCACATCCCTACTCGTCCTTACTATGGGGGTTGCGCCCTCACACCCCCCCCTCGGGCTCACTGTTGGGCTGCGGTCTCGACCCTTCCGGCCAGTCCATTCACTTCAATCACTGACCCCCATGAAAAATGGAGACTACTACCATGAACTTTTCGGGTCCAGTTGATGAAATTTTCCATTACGCCCTTTACGTCGCCCCATTTCCAGCCTTGGAATACCATTATTTGAGACACTTGATCACACTCATTGAAGTGCCTTGATTCAAATTACTCCTATTGGTTCCTTTCACATGTTATGAGTTTGGACCCTCCTTATGAATTCTTAGAGTACCTCGAGTTGATACACACCTTAAGAAACTCCTCAAACCTCATCACCTAGATCCTATGCTAGATTAAATGTCAAATGGTCATCCTCTGTAGGAGTAATCCCCAACCAATCTCAAAAGGGCAGCCATCCTAGTGTAAGCCCCTAACCTTCATCCCTTCTTCCTTTCATTGGAGTCTTGTCCAATGTAAAGTTAATAGAGGTAGGGATCATCGCCTCTCCCTCTTCCCATGTCACCATGACCTCATCCACCCTGGCCACCATAGGTGCACCCACTTCCACCAGCAGAGGAGGAAAAGTGAGTGTCATTTTTGAATCTTTCACATCCTCTTGTTTCTCACACCGAGCATGACTCACATGGGCCTAGAGATTGGCGATGATTACGAAATTTTTACAAACAACCATTGTGAATGAACTATGATAACTTTAATTCCCAACATAATTGGGATATGTTGGAAGCTCTTTTAGGGCCTGAGCTCACTGGATATCAACTTTAGGAATCCAAACCAAATTCCCTTAATATGGGAATCCTATTTAGGAATAATCTCCAAATTAAACCCGCAAGTCATCAAGGAATCCTTTTTATAAAGTAATCTCAAACTCATATCTCTCAAAGGACTATACTCTGCTATGATATTTATCGAACTACGTGGGGTTTGATTCCCATTTACATGGGATACATAGGAAGAATCCTTGAGGTTCAAACCCAATATCTTAAACCAACCCTGTTCTCCTTGGGCCATATTCCCAACATGGCCTAATCTATCTTGGAAACCCATATCCTTTCCAAGATCAGTGGGTTGGTTAGTTATAAGTCCCAAACCAAACATTGACTAGGCACCATTCACATAGATGTCCATACCACTAGACATTAAACCTTATGACTAGGTCCTTGTCACATGACTTTAAAAGGTATGATGTGTCCCATTAAGTGGAACCGATCTAAGAAGGTTCTGATTCCTTTCACAAGGACACATTGGTAACACATTTCATGGGTACAATCTCAATATCAAAACTAACCTTCATCTCCCTGGATGACCATAAATTCAAGATTTCCCCACTGAGTGGCATAAAAAACTAGTATCATCATAACAATGATTAAAACAATCTTGAAACAGTATATGAAAGGATACCATTGATGGAGAACCATGAATACATACAAATATCTCCATTAATGTAGAACCTTGAATATATAATGATGATTCCAAATTTTACACATGTTATTTAGTGATTGAAATTTTCAAGGTATACATATGTTATACATGGTTAATTAATAAGGATTAATGAAAATATCTTAAATTTATAAAGAGAGTCCCAGAGTAGACAATAATTCCCCCCAAAAAGGGTGTGATCAATCCAACCTCCCATCCTATTGAACAATGAACTTTCCTAAGTATTGTAAAAGTTCAAATGTATAGAAATCATGCCTTTGGAATGAAGGTCCCATTTAGATAAAGAAATATTGGATGTTTCCGGTTCGATGAATAAATCCAATGGAAACTGCCTGGAAGCAGTGATTCTTAAAACTCGAACACGTGTTTTAAGGAATGACGAAAAAAATGGTGAAGCAGACGTGAATCCATAACCATGTTAATTATGTTACCCACCTATCAGGCCACTATCAATTGATAAAGGAAGGTCAGACAAAGGAATCAATCATGTAAGTATCCATATAAAAGATGTCTCTTTAATGGATTTTATCGTTGTTTCCATTTTTCCTCAAAACTCCCTTTAGTCCAAAATGGCTTTCTTCAAGATGTCATCTGTGAGCTTCCCGACCACTACACAGGCTAGATCCTAATCCACGAGAAGGACACCATTTTCCACCCAGTGACTTCAACATTGGGTCTCCAATGTGCTAGTAATGGAGTACCATCAAAACTGTACAATACCATCATTGTAGGTTACCCGATAGGGCCTCCAGGTCAATAAAAATCCTTGATCATTTGGCCAACGACGACTGATGATCAAGAAAAGATGGTGACAACCACTGTTTTCAACCGTTTTGGGTCCTTATCCCCAAAACCTAACAACCAATCCCTCTAGTACTATAGGGAGGTAGATCAAGGGGTCACTCAGGGCCTTAATTCAAGAATACATGGATCCTTCCTGAGGACTCCCACCAATAATCTCTGCCAAAAGAAATGTGCGATAGTGATGCCCCATCATGATGGGGGTGTTGCCTCTGGACATTATTCTCAGGTCTCTCAGACCCATGCATGCAAGAAGAACCATTGGGCATAACGACTGGTCAATAGGGAGTAGGTTCTCACCTTATCCCCCTCCAGAGAAGTCCATCAACTTAACATTATGGAAAACAATGAGTGGGAACATACACTTGTCCATCCTAATTTTTATGTCCAACAGACTCATCTGGTTGCAAACCACCAATACCACTAGATAAATTTGGTGGAGTACTGTGAATAGGCACATACACCTTCTTAAAAGTTATTATCCAGACATTAGGCTCGTCTCACTTCATTTAATGGAGCCCACCAATCCAATGTGGTGGAAACTGGTAAACATGAACATACACCTGCTTACGATCCCCAATTTTTCTAATAGTCTAATATTCCAGTATTGATGTATGTCCTTCAACCATACATGATAGGAAACAACCAGCATGCACATACACCAGCCAACGTTCACCAAGCCTGCCAACAATATCATTTGGCAGCACCCGGAGAAGTCAGTCAGAAAGATCTGACGACAAATCTGGGGTAGACCCAACTCTCTATCCCCATGAGCGAGTACTTTCAATACCCATTAGCATGAAAAGGAGTACATGAGAAGGTACATACACCTACTCCTGATACATAATGGACATATATTCTCATTATTTCTACTGATGTCACCAAACATATCTTATCAATGGTGAAATGGAAGACACAAATTCCTGCCCATATTCTGGAAGCATGCCTGGATATTATAATAAATACTTTAGTAGTACCAGGGGAACATAAAAATAAATATATCCCCAAACATGGGAGGAGACATCAGCATGCCATCTCAGAGCAAATACACACCTCTATTCCAGTCCATGAGGGTCATGTGGAATACTCCCCCATCTCATACGAATATTAAGATTGGGAAAATATACCCATTCAAATTGGAGGTAATCAGTCCCTTATGGTAACCAATCTAAAGAAAACTACATACACTTACCCATGATAACCACATCTCCCAACATGTTGTCCCAACTAAGTGTAAGAGAACATCCAAGAAAGTGTTTCGTCAAACACGGTTGGAAAATCAAGATTTAAGCTGCAATTTAGATCCTCTTAATACTGGAGTTTTTAAAGCCCCCATACATTTATCTGTTGTAGCTCAATGTCCTACCCTCTCAATACCAAAATATGGGATTGGTAGAAGTAATTATGAAGTTCTTCATCAGAAACTTCATTATGAAGGCTTGCTTCATTAGAATTTAGTCAATCTAGAAATCCTATCTCTGGATGAGAGCCATGACAACCCTCCATGTTTCCAGAAGACCAAGGAGTAAGAGGATTTATCCCATGATATAATCCACCATGGTGGTCCTCCCCATGATGGCATTAACTGTGAATGTCCTCTCTGGAGTAGTATTTCAAAAGGTCAAGATAGTTCTATAATTGACAATGTTGTGATGAGAAAGCCCTCATATCTCGAGGAAAATAAAAACAAAAGATGCACCATTTCTGATGCCTTGTCATTGATGGGTGAAATACTTTCTCAACCAGAAGACAATTTAGAGAAATAGTCATTCTACGAACCTCCCTTGGGTCACTTATCTTCTAATACAGAGTGTTCACTTTGGTCAGACCAAGTAGTGAAATCTCTAGTGAAAGATAATGAAGATATGATAAATATATGAAAATATTAGCTAAAAAAGAGTAACCAGTCATGTTCTGGCCTTTGGAAAATACTCTGTAAAAAATTCTAGAATTTATGGGAGAAGATTTCATTCATTATATCCGCCTCAACTTATGGAAGACTCTTCGTCATTTGAAAACTGAAGTATTTCTATATGATGAATATCAAAATCATGTAAATGTATTAAAAGGGTTGCAATGCCAAATCTACAGGACATCTCTCCCAATTTCCAAACATCCAAAGGTTGAAAAACAACATAGAACCCTTAAGCATGCATGCCTCAATGTTCTAAAGAGGCTACACTAATTAATTTATGATTCCCCATCTGGAGTTCATATCAGAGTATGGGGTTCACATGTATAATTGCATTACACTGCACTCCATAATAAGAAAAGCCTTCCAAAAGTTGTCTCATTAAATTTTATTTCCTATGGAATGCTTTAATCAATCGATTTTGTATGTAATCAAATGTACTATCAAGAATAGGCCTCAACTAGCTCTCATCAGATTCAGGTCCAAATAAAGAAAGTAGTTGAGTAAGTTTTACATCAAGCATATGAGAATATTGAGCAGGACTCCCACTTAGAGGATGTCAGTAATTAGATAACACAAATGTTCGAAACAATACAATGATATTTTGAAACATGTGATTTTATTGGTTGTCGGATAATGCACCCAGCTAATGTCTGAACCAGGATTCACAAAATCCAAAGAGTAGCTACATGAATCTCAACCATAGAAGTTTAAGAACCACCACATCTTATAGGGTTGGGGGATCATTTAATTAAGCCTTCATATTCATTAAACTATGTTATAAGGATTGAAGAAGAAGAACAAGAACAACCCCAACCTACAAGGATATGGGATTTTTTACATCTATAATCCCCTCCTCAACGGAAGTTAGTTTCTCCCAATTAGGGAAGAATCCACAAAGAAAGAGCACAACTGAACTATCTGAGGATTCCCTTCGTGTTACTACCTATCAAACAGCTCTTGAGAATCCATCATATAAGAGTGTAGAGTCTCATAGAAGATACAGAGAGAGGTGATCTTATAAAGATATTGACATAATGATGAAAATTAATTATGCATCAGTAAATGTAATTAACACCACTACAGAAGATCCTCCAAAAAATTAGCCTAGTTCATGGGACTTAGAAGATGAAGTTCTCATCCATAATACGGTACACACTGAAGAAAATGAAGGTGTACATACCCGAAATCAGAGGTTTACCCAGAATCTATGTATAGCTTCATGTAACCAACTCCTACCCCTCTGAAAAGCATCTAACAAGGGGAAAGGTACAAGTTAGATTCCATCTCATTTTTTCACAGGAGAAGGTCAATATATTTCTTTTGAAGAGTGAATTTCCCAGTAAGAAGTGGATATGAAAGATTTGAAAAGACTTAATACAGAGTTACTTCGAAGTAGCATTTTTGTAAGATGTATATTTTACGCAGATCCTAAACCTGCACATCCTATAGGATCTCCTCAGAATATAGGTTTTTTAGTAACTATAGATGGGGATAATGAATTCCCTCCATTGGGTACACAACCAAGGAAAGATCAAACACATCTTGATAAGCCTGTTCCCGTGGGTTATCCATGGAAAATACCAACACCGTCACTAGTGGTTTTCTCGGTCGTTGCACAGGATCAAAATCCATTTGTTTTACCTGTATAGGTTCCAACTCATCCAGATATTCCCCAAATGCATAAGAACCCACTTTAGGCATTAACAACTTGATTGGAATCTACGGAGGAATGACGTGCAGCAGTTCAGGCAGAAAAGAAAGCTTACCCCGAGTGGGTAGACCTGATTCCTCCCCCACTAATTTTTTTGAATACCACATTTCCAATCTTTAATTGTTTAGAAGATCCCTAACAACACTTAACACAATTTGTTTCCCATTGTGATCCCGTTATGGGAACTCCTCAATAAAAAGAAGCAGTAAAGCTTAGGTGTTTTGTGAAATCATTACAAGGACCAGCTTTTGTATGGTATACATGTTTGCAATCCTGATCAATTACTGGATGAGAATATCTACATCAAAAATTCCTTCTTCAATTCAGATTAACATTACCAAAGACAACAATTTTTGACCTTAAAAATTGAAAACAAAGGGAGAATGAAAGTGTTTCATATTTCATTGCTCAATGGAAATGATTAACATTTTCCTTATGTTTGGAACTCCCTCAAGAAAATTTGATACCAATTTGTGTGGAAAATCTGTGTGATGAGTTATGCACACCACTAATCCCTGTAAAATACATAACAGGGTTTTGAGACCTTACTTTAATTCCTCAATAGATAGAATATTAAATTATAGAAACTAATACTAGAACTCATGTAATTCAATCAACTCTTTGAAGGATAATAGGGAAAGTAGTGGCTGCTACCGTTACTCCCATGCAAGCACACGTACTTGCTTCCACTTTAAAACCTTCATCGTATCGAAGGGATAAACCTCCAGAGTGTCATAAAAAAAGATCGCTTGGTCGAGATGATCAAAGAGATCAAAGGTAAAAATATTTTGAGGAATTAAAGAGAAAATTTTATTCCTTCTAGAATACACAAGTTTCCAGTTACTTCATCTCAACTATGGAAAACAATTTGTTCAGTTTCCAAGGCTGAAGAAACTAAACAAAGAAAGAGATGAAGATCTTCTGAATTATTGTCTCTTTCACTAGATGTTGGGGCATTCCATTCAAGAGTGTTTTGATTTCACAGATCTCCTTCAAAAATATGGTAGACTATGGAAAAGTGAAAGTAAAAAGTTCGTCATCTCAAGTAGCATGGGTTACTGCTAGAGATCTAGGGGAAGAAGCCGAATGGAAGGAAGTTAAAAGTAAAAATGTGTAGAAATATGATGATTTTATGATCAGGAAAATGATCAACCGAACTCATGATATTCTACAAACATATTTGAAACAACAGATTGTGTCTTCCTCCACTTATTCCACACCAAAACCATCTTCATCAAAAGGTCAATCCTCAAAGAAGCGACATGATCAAAAGGATAAAGAGAATTAAGAAGAAGATAAGATAGTGCTGAGTCTAATGTTTTCCTTGACCCTGGAAGATTTCATGCCATCTTCTTCAAAAGAATGGGCCCTAACCTGCCAAACGACACAACCAAAACCAACCTGTCAGGCAGAATCTTCATTAGATGAATAATTGATCTTTGGTTCTGTAAACGTCATCCACTTAATGGATCCTTATGCCAGTGGAGATTCTAATTATAATGAACCTGAGTTTCTTGTACCTAATTGAGGAACCAGAGGAAGATACCAATGTTTAGGATACATTGGAAAACATGGGTGTTATAGAAGACACTATTTTAACTCTACCCCTGCTCGAACTGTGAATGCGGCAGAAACTCGTGGAAGAACCCTTCAACGGGTTCAACAAGAACGACAAGATTCTTCCACAGAAGACCAGTTTGGTCTTGAAATTATTATTTTGGAGGACCAATTAGAAGTCACACCATCTTTATATCAGAAATTAAATAGACCTAGTTAGTCTAATCTACCAAAACCATTAGTATTTCCAGCTTCTACTCTGACACAGGGCACATCTACATCACAACCATCAACTTCCAAGGCACCTGCAAAAATACTTCTTTGTGCTAGGAAACACAGAATTTTGGACCAAAACAATGATGTCTTGAAAAAATTGACCCATGTACCATCCATGTTCACAATTTTGGATGCCTTATGTTTGTAAAAATCTCTTCGATAATCACTTATTGAGGCTTTGTTAAGTCCTCTAGAGTTTGAAATCGAAGTTGTTGCTCCTGAAGTTTATCGTATAGAGAATGATTCTGGAGAATGTCACGTAGTCATATCTTTTAGGGATGAATATGGAGATGATGTTTTACATGGACATATTATACCCTTTAATCTATCTATCACGGTCAATGACATAGTCATCCGATGAGACTTCGTTGATAATGGAACCAGAGACAACCTCATTCTCATTCGTACACTTTGAAAATTTGGCCTAACTGCATCTAACTTATATCCTTCTACATCAATATTGGAATGATATGAAAAGTATGAGCAAAAAACTTGGGAGAGATTACACTCAGAACTTAGTTTGGATATCATGTATCTAATTCAGATTTCATGGTTGTTCGTCAGGACACAGCCTTCAACATTCGGCTTAGAAGGCCTTGTCTACACCAACATGCGGACATACCTTCGTCAAAATACCAATGTCTTAAGTACTGTTTCAATGGTCAAATTGGGACATTGTATGGTGACAAGGCTCTGTTTAAAATGTGTGAATATCAATACATTGAGGCAGTGTTTTATCACACAAAGGGAATGAGGTCCATGACAAAGGAGATAACCAGAATTAAAGCTCCAAATGGGCTAGAAAAGATCCCAACAAACCCATTCATACATTTCAGTATAGATTATGTGTTACATATTAAACAAATTGAAAATGTAAACCCAAATCCAAGAATTCATCCAGTCACTTCCATTTTGTCAATTGAGGCAATCAATCCCAACAGAATGGGAGAAATTGTTGATTTACCATGTAGTGATGGATGCTTAAATGGAAATTTCTTCATTTCATCCACTGAAATACTACCAGTCTATACTTATTCAATCAGAATAGAAGAAGTTGTATCAATTTAAGATGAAAGAAAATATGTTGATTCCCAATCCATCATATCTTCTTTATTACACTAGAATGACACTTTATTGTCAGTAGGGTCAGAAATGGTGGCCTCTTCTTCAGGATGTTCAAATACTAACTTCTCTTCTGGCTCTGAATGTTTTGTTTCATTATATACTATGAAAGTAGAAACAGAAGAAGTAACACATAATGGAGAAGAAGAGTAAGATCTCATTGATGCTCCTCCAACATTTGAGGAAGGTGTCTCTACCACTGTGGATGATCTCAGAGAAATAAATCTAGGTACAGAAGAAGATCCACGCCCGAAACTAATTAGTGAGACCATGTCATTTGAAGAGAAATATGTGTATAATTCATTTATAAATCAACATTAAGATATATTTTCTTGGAATTATATAGAAATTCCAGGTCTTAATCCTGATGTATCCACTCATCATTTGGGTTTTCCAGAAGAAAATCGAGGATTCAAGCATGCAGAAAGAAGAACACACCCAACTCATGCTTCTAAAATTGAAGATGATATAGATAAGTTTATAAAGGATACATTTTTTACTGATGTTAAATATCCCAAATGGCTGGAAAATATTGTCCTAGTGAAAAAGAAGAATGGTAAAATCATATTTTTCATTGATTTCAGAGATCTTAATCGACATTGTCCGGAAGATGATTTTCCAGTTCCTATCACAAAGATTTTAATTGATGAAAAAGTTGAATATGAAGTTAGTTCCTTTAGGGATGGATACTATGGGTATAATAAAATCTGTATGGCCCTAGAGGATTAATAAACTTCTGCTTTCATAGACCGCATGCTGTGTTTTGCTATCGGGTAATGCCCTTTGGCTTAAAAAATTTAGGTGCAACATATCAACATGTCATGCACCATATCATCAAACCCTTCTTAGAGAAATTAGTTGAATGTTATGTGGATGATTTGGTGGTTAAATCTCGACAACGTTCCAATCACTTGGCTGATCTAGAGACCACATTCAATAAACATTGGCAACACAGTTTGAAGATGAACCCCTTGAAATGTGCTTTCGGGGTAACCTCAGTAAAGTTCCTTGGATACGTTGTATGCCATCTTTGTATCAAAGTTGATCATGAGAAAACAAAATCAATCATAGGCATGTCACCTCCTCTAAATTTGAAAGAATTAAGAGGACTCCAAGGACCCATAGCCAATATCAGTGATTTATCACCAATTTGGTAGACAAATGTTTTCCCTTTTACCGGATTAATGAAGAAGGGAGTCACCTATCAATGAAATGAAGAATTCCAAAAATAATGTGATACCCTCAAAAATTATCTCTTGAGTCCATAGGTATCAATGAAACCTATTGAAAGAAGGCCACTTATTCTCTATCTGATAGAATTAGAGCGATCAATGGGTGAATTCCTTACCAAAAGAATGATGATGGGAATGATAACAACCTTTACTATCTCATTCGAACTATGATTGATGCTGAAAACTCAATATTCAAGTATTGAAAACGTTGCCTGACATTAATCTTTACAGTTCATAAATCGAGGCACTACCTGGTACATCATGAGGTCCAATTGGTATCTCGCAATAACCCACTCAAATTTATCCTTAGTCATCCTATGCTTACTAGGAGTCTAGCATGGTGGGCAGTTATTTTGCAACAATTTTATATTCAGTTATAAAAAGTCTAGATCTAGCTGACTTCGTTGCTGAACATTCATTTGCAGAAGATACATCATTGGATACTGAACTTCTTGATGAAGATGTTCTCTCTATTCAAGATAACCTCCAATCATGGGAAATGTACATTGATGGTGCCTACAGATGTCCAACTGGAAAGAGAATGGAAAAACCTAAACTCAACAAAGTTAGGTTAGGAATTTTCCTCATTTCTGCGAAAAGGAAGTATTCCCTTACTCCTTCCTATTATAAGAAGGTGATACCAACAATGAAGCATAATATCACACTCTCATTGCAGGTTTGGAATTGGAATTTCAGGTGAATGTGAATCACATGAAAGTAAAATGTGATTCAGAATTGGTAATAAAACAGATCAATGGGGAATATTCTATCAGAAATGAAGAGTTAATACCTCTGTGTGATTATGTCAGAGGGTTAATAGCCGAATTCCCCTAAGATCTTACATTGTCTTATGTCTCGCGATCCTAAAATCCCCAAGCTGATGCATTGGGTAATGCAGCTACAGCCTTGGAAAATCCAAATCGGGATAAGACAGTCCTCAGTATAGCTCATCGTCATATGGTCTCACCTTTTTTTCAAACCCGAATGGAGGAAATTAATGAAATTATCCCTATTTATCATCCATATGGTTATACCACAAGATGGATGACACCCATCATGGAATATCTTCAAAATGGAGTACTTCCAGCAGATTGGGATGAAAAAGAATAGATCTGACGACGAGCGGTCAATTTTAATCTTTTTGATAGTTCAGATCACTAGAAGATCCTCTGCCAATGAGGCATTGATGGAATCCTCTTTAGATGTATTGATGGAGAAGAAACTGCAGCTGTAATGAAAGAACTACATTTAGGAGCTTCTGGTGCTCACCAGTCTTGGCATAGGCTTTCTGATCAAATATGAAGGCTTAGATACATTTGGCCTTCAATGATGCAAGATTTCACATATTTCAATAAGAAATGTCATCCCTACCAAGTCTATACCAACACTATTTATCAACCCCCAGAGTCGCTACATACAGATAAATACTCTTGGCCATTTTCCACATGGGGAATGGATATAGTAGGACTTTATCCTCCAGCTATGGCTAAAAAGTTCAAGTATACTCTTATTGCTACTGACTTCTTTTAAAAATGGGCTAAGGAAATTCCTCTCAAAGAAGTCGGAGCCAAACACATTGTTAGATTTTTCAAAACTAACATCATCACTAGATTTTTTGTCTCACATACTATAACAATAGACATTGGCACCAATTTATGTTCTGTTGAGGTAAAAAAGTTATATCAGGAGCAGAATATCAAATCCAACCATTCATCTCACTATCATGTGGTGGCCAATGGATAGTTAGAGGCTTTTAATAAGACCTTATTAAATATAATCTTGAAGACAATGGATAAGGATATGTAATATTAGACGGATAAACTTTTTCATGCTTTATGGGATTATCGGACTACAACCCATACTTCCACCTAGACAACACCTTATTTATTGGTATACAGAAAAAAATCTATTTTTTAAATTGAAATGTAGTTTCCTTCACTCAGGGTTGCAATATGTGATCAGTTCTCTATAGATAAAAGGTCTTAGAAATGGTTTAATGAGATAGAACTATTAGAAGAAAAAATATTACATACTTTGTATCATTTAGAAATATATCAAAATTGAATCGCATGAGCTTTTAACATGAAATTTATCCTTTGTTCATTTCTTCAAGGAGAATTGGTTTTGGTACTCAGGACTCCAATGATACCATGAAAGAAACCTTTAAATCTTGAGACAATGTTGGAAGGACCTTATTCCATATAGAAGGTCTACTCAAATGAAGCTTATGGATAAAGATCTTATTACAACACAAACCAATGAGATATTCCTGATGAAATACTGTTGACGCTGAAAAATGGTCCGTAACTTTTGGAGGAAGTTTTGAAATGACGAAGCGAGGTCATATTCAGAATCAGAGGCCCGAACCGGAGGCCTGGGAAGTGGTGCGCGAAATAAAGGAGGATCCGCCCGAAAAAATGTTCTACGTGCGAAGTCCTCCCGGGATGCGTGAAATTGTTCCGGTGAGGCGCGCAAAAATTGCGCGCCCCAGTTCTGCGCGGCCTGATGTTGTGTGCAAGCGGTTACCGGCACGGAAAATTTCGTGCGCCACCCAGATTCCGCGCCCGAGGTCGCCTATAAATATAAGGTGACCCCGAACGGTTTGGGGGTTGAGGAATCCAAAGCATCTCTCGTGCGCGCAATTCGGCTCCCACCGCACGAAAGATGGCATCCAGGTAATTCCTCATTTCGCGGAACCTTGCCCCGGAGTTCGCCTTTGTGCGCAATTCCATCGGCTTCAGTGACTTTTCCCCCTCCCTTGGTTTGCAGTCTTGCACTCATTTCGCGACCTGTGCACGCAATACCCTGCCTGTCGCGCAAAACCCAGTGCGGAATTCCCTCTTCGCGCGCAATTCCATTTGCTTCGATTGCGCGCCGTCCTGGTGTTTTGCACGCAAACCTTCCCTTTTGCGTGAAAAGCCTGGGACCTCTCACCTTGACGCCCCTTGGCTGCCCCCTGCACCGGCACCTGATGTCTTCTCTGCCGGGCATGCGCGCCATGCATTGTTTTCCCGTACGACCTTCCAGGCTCGTACGAAGTAACCTCAAGGTCCCCTGGGCCGTGTTTCCCATTGCGTTGCTTTGCCTTATGCTTCTCCGCATAGGCACGCTAATGACTATTGCTTCTACGCATAGCCATGCTAACGTGGACCCCCCGGTGGTTTGCCCTACGACCCCCCTGCGCCACGGCCTTGCCGATGCCTTCCCTTCCACAAGGGGTAGAGGGCGTTGGGAATGTAAGCCCTAGGGGGTGTGGAGCAAACCCACCCCGTCCAAGCTGTAGGACGTTAAAATGATGAGCACCTCGTCCTTAGCACAATACGTTAAATTGTGGTTCGGCCCCGTGCTTCGCACGTAGGGTCCCCCCAGCTCAGACATTTTTTACGCCACTCGTCTCCACGGGAATGGACTCTTCCTCACATGGAATGAGATCCTCCTTGTCGGAGCAGCATTTGTCCGTGGGGGAAGGGCTGCCTCAGAGCATAAGCCCCTAACCCTTCTAGCACATGACTGCACCCGTGCATCTCCGTACTTCCCCCTGCCAAGGCCAGTGGAGTCCTTTTCCCACTACGCTTTGTCGCACCATGGGCCTCCACCCTGGAGTAAGCCCTGACACCAAGGGCCGCTAACCACGCGTAAGCCCCTGTTCCCTCTTTGGACCGCTCAACGCGTAAGCCCCATTCCGCTTCTCACGGACGCACCCTTCGCGACGTGATCGTCTGGTCCCTGCTGCCTCTTGTTTCCCACACCGAGCATGACTCACGTGGGCTTAGAGCACGCATCGACCATGACACCCTATGTGGGCCGCCCCAGAGCGTAAGCCCCATCCCAGCGAACTACGTGGACTTTGATCCGTGCTAACGCATGGTACGTAGGAAGCCTCCACGAGGTTCAAGCCCACCACCCAGTTGTTCTGACCTATTTACGTCGGTTCACTACCCACCATGGGCCGCCTCAGAGCATAAGGCCCACATGCCCTCATCCCGCATGACGTTAAACTATATTCCCTCATCCCGCATGACGTTAAACTGTATGCCCTCGTCCCGCATGACGTTAAACTGTATGCCCTCGTCCCGCATGACGTTAAACTGTACTCTTCCTCTTGGGCCACCCTAGAGCGTAATCCCCATGCCTCACTCCACCATCCATCCTGATCCTTACCCAGGCTACCACATCCCAGTGGGATCATGCCACCCCCTTCCATTCTGTATCATCCGGGAAGCCGCCCACGCGCTGGCCCCAACATCGGTGTTCCCCCTAGGGGCCCTTCAATCCGATCCATCTACGCAAAACGTTAAACTCGCGGCATACCCCGTGTCAAACATGGGAAGCTGAGGAAAACCTCAGATGATACACATTCCCCGCGTTCGATGTGGGATGCCTTGGGCTTCCGCGCCCTCGAGAAGCCCTATGATGAGGGACCGAAGACAGACATGCCAGCGACGCCCTAACGTGACCATTCTCCTCACCGAAGGTTGCTGCCCCGACAAGACCCCTTGGAGCGTCTTGAAGGAAGCAGCGTAATTAACTGGCGTCCATATAGATATGGCACCGGGAATGAGCTTCACAAACCCGTCTTAAATCTATGAGGGAGACCCGGACTAGGTGATGAGCTCCGAGGAGAAATCCACGGAAGGAAGAGACGACATCCCATCATCCCGGTTTCGATCAAGGAGCAGACATCCTTGAACAAGGAACGGATGTCGCCCGCCTTTGGAAAGCGGGAATGCGGGGCAACAAGCAGCGCGTCCTCCCCACAGACAGACGCACGCGCGCCCCGGCGAAAGCGTCAGAAACAAAAAATGGTGAACCCGACGTGAAACTCTTCTCCTCAACATGGGGAATGGTATCCGTCAGGGCATCGAAAGACTTGCATGTCACCAGGTCTGGGTAACCCTCACCGGGACGGGAACCCACCAGGGGTCGAGGCCGTCAGGGCGTTGACTACTCCACTCTGTGGCTCCGCCAGCATGGATCCCTCCCGCCGACCATGGAAGACGGAGTGACGCTGGGCCTTGGTCATTGATCTCTTTTCCTATTGATGCTAATGGGTTCATCTCCCTGATTCCAGGAATCAGATCACTGCATTCGGAGCTCGAGCGCCACCTGCCCACCGGCGCAGGGGTAGGGGCATTACCGACGCGGCTACTCCGCGCGGTCCCGCCCATTTCACGGCTGCTCCGACTTCAACCGCCATATCAGCCGGGCACCTGCGCCCCCTCTCCTCGTCAGAAGTCATCCAGTGAAGGGTGATCAATGACCTGGTTCATAGGTATGACGAGGAAGGCGTCATCCCCACCAGGGGCATGGCCCGTTTGGATCTAGAGGCAGCTGCGCCTCACCACCATCGCCGCCCTCGAGGGCCACGTAGGGAGCCGCCGCTCCCCACGCTGATGTTCAACAGCTTCGGGAGCCTATCCCCGGAGCGCCTTGACACATCCCTCCCCTACGCCAATGAGGTGGGGGATGTCCGAGTCCACCCGATCGGCAATCCAACCCAGGGGTTAATGGAAAGAACCCCCGCCAGGCTGCGTCGACGCCGCCGCCCAACTCCCCAAGCCGAGGAGCAGGCAATCTTCATGCCCGCACCGCTGGTTCCGACCCATCTGACTCGACGCCATCATCGGGCGCGAGCGGGAGAGAATTCACATCCTGGGGCATCAATATCAGCAACCACTGTGGCCCGAGCCACTGTTGACTCCCCTTACCAGATTCCCGCACACGTTGAGCAGGGGAAACCACGTGCCCGACTGGGATTGAAACCCCGACCGCCCTACAGGCAAGTTGGGTCGAGTCTCCCTGTCGCGGGCACTGGCGATGGCCACTGCGAACCAATCCGCGGTAGTGCCCCTCACCATGAAGGCTCATTCCGTGCTTCTAATCTGGAAAGCCGAAAGCTTCGTCGCGACGGCCATGCTCTGGGTAGACTCCTTCCAGCGCCCGCTACATGGGGTATGAGGTAACTCCCCCTACTGACGGCCGCGAGCATGGAGTCGTTGTGTATTTAGTCGCCCACTCACATAGAGGTCCTCCCCTTGTCCCTTTCGACATCTGTCCCGGTGCTTCTCACACCCCGGCCCTAGGTCCCCTCTTCCCCAGCTTCATTGTGGGCGGGGGACCCTATGACAGAAATCGTCCCTACTCTGAGGAGCTACCCAGGGGCAGGAAGGCCGGGCGTCGTCGCCGTGGAAGGAATGTCAGGGGAGTCCGGACAAAAATTAGACCAGTCCGTTTCTCGGATTCTGAGGCAGAGTACGACTCGACGATGGAACCTTCCCCACAACCCTTCGAATTGAGGGCAGAGACGGGGACGCGGCACGTCAGTCTCGTACTCCCCGAATGCGAGGTCCGTATGATTCCCTCCTGCCTTAGAAGGTATATCCAAGAGGATGAGGACTGGGCGTACCGCCGAGGGTCAAGCCCACAGTTGCCACTGGTCTCCGTGGAAGCACCTCCCACCCCTACAAGGGAGGGTGAGGAGCTCCTCTGGGGACCGACAGAAGTATCGTGAGGCGATACACCCTTGGCGGGCACCAACGCTGTGACAGGTGGCCCGTTCGCCGGCCCATCCTATCACGACGTCATAGCCAGGGCACTGCAACCCCGAGAGGATGACCCAGGGCTCGGCGGCCAATCGACCTGTTCACCGTATTTCCCGCCAGCCAGCCCACCGCCCCGGCGGCCTGCCTCGGCGCCATTGCCGATGCCCCGATTTTCCTCGGTGGACGAGCAGGGTCGACAGGTTTCGGACCCCGAACCGGGGCCGTGGAACTTCTGGACTATTCTTGCAGCGGGCCACTTCCCTGAGAAGTTTTGGCCGGTCGCAGAATCGGATTTTGATGCGCCAGAGTCACTCACCCCGGGAGAGTTTGAATGCTTCCGCTAGATTCTCCGGGTTACTCACTCCCGCCTCCACCGTCAGCTAGCGCCTTATCCCGGGAGCCAAGCGCATCTCGAGGAGATCGGTGAGCAGTGCCACCGGGTTGACCTAGCAGCCCTCCTCGCGGTCCGGCACCCCGAGTTGCTGGACCACCACAAGGCCCTCCAGCAACAATGAGTTTAGAGTTTTCAAGTACTCCGCAGAGTTGTCGAGGAAGCCACCCCCCACGTGCACGTCCGCGGATGGGGGCAGTACGCTGCTCTCCTCTTCTGTTCGATCCGCTGACAGCCCGGTTCACTGGGCGACCCTGAGGGAACGTCGCCAAGGGCAGTCGCGGTCAACATGGCTGACCTTTCGGATGAGGGAAACATTGTGGAGCCCCTTTATGGGGACTCACCCCCCGAGGACAGGCTGCTACTGGACCCATCTAGGAGGGTTACTCGCCAACAGAGGAGCCTCCTAGGTCTTCCTGTACCCACAGAGGCTCTAACACTCGGCCGAAAAATCGACAAGGGTAAAGAGCCCGTTTGGTCTGTCAAACTCGCCGACCCATCCGCCTCAGTGCAGAAGGCAGAGGAAGACCCCGAGAAGGCTGCGCTGCGCCAGCAGCTAGCCGAGAAAAAGAGTCTGGTTGATGAGCTCTTGACCGAACGCATTGCAGAGCGGCGACCTGACTATGGTGCTCCTAGACCGGGACATCAGGGGCAGGACCATCTACCCCTTGTTGAGATTCCCACGGGCAACCGTGACCGTGTTGTGTTCGCCGAAAGGGGGGATGCTAGAACCCATGGAAAAGGGTGCGATATGTTTTTCCAAACCCTCCCGAGCGGCGAGACAACCTGGGGGACCCTGCTCGGTTTCCTCCCGCCGCTCCGAGAGTCACTCCGCCAGATGCCCCGTGAGCCGCTGAGCGCGACTACCCTATCGAAGAGCCTGGCAACGCTCTTGTGATTAGAGATCCCCGTCAGGACAGGAATCTGCACTCGGATGATCTGATGGAAGCACTCATCGCTCGCTTGGAGGCCCTGGAAACTCAGCAGGTGGTAATCCCGCCAGATGGCAAGCCGTACCCAGCGTATGTGGATGACATGCCGGCCCCGCCAGGATTCGGGAACCCCACTTTTTCCCCCTTTAACAGGACCGGAGACCCGCCTCAACACTTGGCCCACTTCAACTCGGGGTGCGGGCCTATGTTAGGGACTCCGGCACAACAGGAGGCTGCCAAGCTCCGGTGCTTTGTTCAGACACTGGAAGGACCAGCATTCATCTGGTACAGCCAGATCCCTGTTGGATCGGTGACTAGCTAGGAGGACCTTCGCCAGAAATTCCTCTACCAGTTCAGTTCCACAACCTAGAAGACGAACATTGCAGACCTCTTCAGGTGCAAGCAAAGGCCCGACGAGCGAGTCGCGGACTTCGTCGCCCGGTGGAAGGGGCTCACGTACTCCCTTGACATGCCACTGACTCAGGAGCAATTACTGATGATGTGTTTAGGGAACGTCAAGGAGGAATTGGTTCCTTCCCTGATCACGCAGAATTACCCTGGAGGGTTCCGGGACTTCTCGGAGAAGGCTCAGTGTCTCGAAGAAGCCCTGCAACAGGCCAGTCAGGCACGCCTGCTGCCTCCTGGAATCTCTGCAAGGAGAGCCGCCAGAGCCGAGCCCATTGCTGTGGCCCAGATCGAGGCCCCCAGACAGCTAGAGTTGCTGCCAGTGAGTCCAGCTCAGCAGGCTCGTAGGGGTTCACCCCCACGGGCACAGCCTCCGGCCCAGCAGCGACCGCCTCAAAATCAGCAGTCGCCTCCGCGTAACGCACCGCCACCACCTAGGCGAGGTAATCCGGCTCCGCCTCCTCGGCCTACTCCTCCGGCCCCTGGTCATGGTCAGCCCCCAAGAGTCCCCTTTCCAGACAGAAGGAATCAGGCTTACTCGTTTGGCGAGGCCTAGATCCACGGTTATTTCCGTAGAGCCTTGGAGCAGAGGATCGTGCGGCTGCCTGAGTGCCGAAAGCCAGAATAGGCGTGTCTCACTAATCACCCCAACTACTGCCCTTACCACCGGATCCTAGGACACACCATCCGACAGTGCTATGTGTTCAAGGACTGGCTCCAAGACCAAATTGATAACAACATAGTCAGGTTGGGCCCAGCCCCGGCACAGGTGGCAGGTGACTTTGTAGGATCAGATGGCAGCAGCGACGACGGGGATGGGTGGGAGCAGGTTTCCGACCGTGGGTCCCGGAAGTATAATGACTGGATGGCCCGCAGGACGATCACCCGTGCCCATGGCATTATCCGTGCCCGCTTGAGTCAGCCAGAGCCCTTAGAGTCTGCAAGCGCCGCTTTGGCCTCGTCGTCCCAGCCTACTTCTTCCCAGAAGAGCAGGTGGTGATGCAAGAAGAAAGAACACGCCCTGCCATTTCCGTCATCTTCTCACACGCTTGGAGATTTCATGCCCCCGGAGATGGGGATCCCTCAGAGACCCCATCTGGTAGTGGATGATTCCTTGAGTGAGAGCCCGGGGTACGCTTCGGTTAATACCATAGAGTTGGTAAATCCCTTTGTGGCTCCTGGTGATGAGGAGCGCCAGGTGGACCTCCCGGTGAGACCGGGGTATGCTTCGGTTAACACCGTAGAGTTGGTAAATCCCTTTGTGGCTCTCGACGATGAGGAGCGCCAGGTGGACCTCCCGGTGAGACCGGGGTACGCTTCGGTTAACACCGTAGAGTTGGTAAATCCTTTTGTGGCTCCCGACAATGAGGAGCACCAGGTGGACCTCCCAGTGAGACCGGGGTACGCTTCGGTTAACACCGTAGAGTTGGTAAATCCTTTTGTGGCTCCCGACGACGAGGAGCGCTGGGTGAATCTCTCAGTGAGCCCGGAGTATGCTTCGGTTAACACCGTAGAGTTGGTAAATCCCTTTGTGGCTTCCGACGATGAGGAACGCCGGGTGAATCTCCCGGTGAGCCCGGGGTACGCTTCGGTTAACACCGTAGAGTTGGTAAATCCCTTTGTGGCTCACGATGATGAGGAGCACCAGGTGGACCTCCCGGTGAGACCGGGGTACGCTTTGGTTAATACCATAGAGTTGGTAAATCCCTTTGTGGCTCCCGACGATGAGGAGTGCCAGGTGAATCTTCCGGTGAGCCCGGGGTACGCTTCGGTTAACACCGTAGAGTTGGTAAATCCCTTTGTGGCTCCCGATGACGAGGAGCGCCAGGTGAATCTCCCAGTGAGCCCGGGGTACGCTTCGGTTAACACCGTAGAGTTGGTAAATCCCTTTGTGGCTCCCAGCGATGAGGAGCGCTGGGTGGATCTCCCCGATGTCCCCAGCCGTCGCCAACGCCGGCGGAACCGTGGCTACGTGAATCACCAGGGCACGACAGTCGTCACCTCCAGCCAGGCCGTGCACGCTACCGAGACCAGGCAGCAAGCCTGGTACAGAGAGCAGCACTCGTGGCTCCCTCACCCGGTGACAACAGGTTCCCCTCCACCACCGTTTGTGTTGCTGGATCGGGCAGAACCGCCTTGCCCACGTCGCAACCAGCACAGCCCTGTCGCTGGCCGACCACGGCCTTCCGGTCCTGGCATGATAGCCGCCTCCCGGGATCCCGCTAGTGAACAGCGGGACATGCCTAGTACCAGTCAGTCGTCGGTCCCGCCAGCAGGGCCCGTCATGCCCCCAATCGCAGAGCGACCTCCTGTAAGAAGAAGCTCGCGTTTGGCACGAAAGTATGATGTCCTGAAGCATCTGGATGGTATCCCGGCAAGGCTTTCCATCCTTGAGGCCCTTCTCCTGTCGTCCAAAATGCGTGATGCACTCGCCGAGGCTCTAAGTATCCCCCTCCAGTTCGAAACGGAGGTAGCGGCCGCAGAAGCCTTCCACACCGAGGTGATCGGGGACGCCGAATGTCAGGCGGTTATCTCGTTTTCCGGTGAAGATGAAGACCTTACCATACAGTGGCACATCCGCCCATTGTACATTACCGGCCAGTTCAATGTTGTGGAAGTCCGTCACTGCCTTGTCAACACAGGTTCTGGGATTAACTTGATCCCAACTCGGACACTACGAAAACTGGGGTTGTCCGAGGATGATTTAACTCCCTACGACCTCAGAATCTAGGGGTATGACAGGACCGAGCAAACTCCACTCGGCAAGATTCGTCTGAAGACCCAGTTTGGTGGCTTAGTTGCCAATAGTGAATTCATGGTTGTCTCTCAAGACACTACCTACAACGCATTGATGGGCAGGCCGTGTCTCTATCTGCACGCGACGGTTTCATTATCATACCACCAGTGCCTCAAATACTCCCTTAAGGGTCGAGTGGGTGTACTCCAAGGAGATGCGTCTCTGTTTGCCTCTTGTGAAGCCCATTACCTGGATGCTGACTACTACAAGAGCAAGGACAAGAAAATCCTGGCAGGTGAGGTTGAGCCTGCCGCTGTCGCAAGTGGTCCCTGGGCTGGTCTGGATGACGCATATGTACTCCCAATCCATTGTCTGGAAGCTACGACTCCCAATATGGGAGAGTGTTTTGTTGTCTTAGGTACCAGAGGAATGCACATTTCCAGGCCTAAGAGACGACGAGAGATCACCTCGTACTCTTACACCAACCAGGCTCAGGTGATCCCCGAGCCTCCTACCCCCGTACGATATCGGGACGTTGGGCTTATGGCAACGGCGGTGCGTCATATGTGCATGTTTCGCCGATCCGGGATTGACCGACTCAGGCCAACGCGACACCACTGCTTTGATGTCGTAAAGCGCGGCCCCTTGGGCCGCAGGCCGGATGGGATTGGATCAACCGCCTTTGTTGCTACGGTCTCTGCGGTGCATGAGCCTCCCGTCGTGACGACCTCTACCGCCCAAGCCGGTGCTAGCTCCCCATCAGGGTCGAGAAGCCCCGAAACAGATCCCCCCATGGATGATCTTTCCCCAAGAGGAGAAGAAGACATGGAAGATTCTCCTCCTGCATTTGAGGAGGGCGTCTCCACCACGGTCGACGAGCTCGTACAAGTGAACCTCGGTAGTGAGGCGGACCCAAGACCCACATTGGTCAGTGCCGCTATGCCTCCCGAGGAACGACAACAGTACATAGACTTCCTCAGACAGCATCGTGATGTGTTTTCCTAGAGTTATGACGAGATGCCGGGACTAGATCCCTAGGTAGCCGTCCACCGCCTTGGCCTCCCAGCAAACCATCGCGGGTTCAAGAAGCCTCCCAGGAAAATGCACCCTTTTCATGGTGCCATGGTCGAGGCCGAGGTTGATAAGATCATTAAGGCCAACTTTGTCAAGGAAGTCCAGTACCCCAGGTGGCTAGCTAAAATTGTGCCCGTCAGGAAGAAGAACAGGCAGATCAGGGTCTGCATTGACTTCCGCGATCTTAATCACCACTGTCCGAAGGATGACTTTCCCCTTCTAGTGACAGAGCTATTGATCGATGTAACGGCTGGGTTCCAAGCCCTCTCTTTCATGGATGAGTACTCTGGGTACAACCAGATCTGGATGGCCCCCAAGGATGAAGAGTTCACTGCCTTCAGGGACCCCCAGGGTACCTTCTGCTACCGGGTTATGCCCTTCGGCCTGAAGAATGTGGGTGCCACCTATCAAAGGGATATGCACCACATATTCAAGCCGATCCTCGGGACACTGGTGGAATGCTACGTAGATTACATGGTGGTTAAATCTCATCAGCACCAGGACCATCTCAAAAACCTTGAGAAAGTGTTCGGTTTCCTTCGTTCTCGCCACTTGAAGATGAACCCGTTGAAGTGTGCCTTCGGGGTCACCTCTGGAAAGTTTCTTGGCTTCATTGTGAGATATCGAGGTATCGAGATCGACCCTGAGAAGATTAAGGCCATCAGTCAGATGCCTCCCCCGAGTAATATTCGGGAGCTTTGAGGCCTCCAAGGCCACTTAGCCTACATACGCCGATTCATTGCGAATCTAGCCGGCAAGTGTAAGCCCTTCTCCCGGCTCATGAAGAAAGGCGCCGCCTACGGGTGGGACGAAGAGTGTCAGACCGCTTTTGAGGAAATCAAGCAGTATCTGCTTCAACCTCAGGTTCTAATGCCACCCGTTCCTGGAAGGCCACTGTTCCTTTACGTGACCGCCCTGGAGCGATCCCTCGGCGCCCTTCTCGCCCAGAAGAACGACGTGGGAACATAGAATAGCCTCTACTACCTCATCCGAATGCTCCTCGACGCGGAGATTAGATATTCTCCTATCGAGAAGAGCTGCCTGGCGCTCGTATTCGCCGTATAGAAATTACGACACTACCTGCAGCACCATGAGGTACAGTTGGTCTCTCGGGTAGACCCGTTGAAATACATCCTGAGCCGGCCAATGTTGACCGACCGATTGGCACGCTGGGCGGTGATCCTACAACAGTTTGACATTAGGTTCGTACCTCAGAAGGCCGTCAAAGGGCAGGCGTTGGTAGACTTCTTCGCCGCCCACCCCACCTCTGCAGACCAGCCACTGGATTCAGGCTTTCCTGATGAGGCAATCCTCTCAGTCGATCACGCCACCCCATGCTGGAAGATGCACTTTGACGGCGCCTCCCGAAGCCCTACCGGTAGAAGGCTCGACGATCCTAGGCTTAATAGGGTGGGCCTGGGTATCATCTTCATCACCCCGAAGAAAGCCGTTCTGCCATATTCTTTCTTGTTGTTAGAAGGCTGCACCAACAATGAGGCAGATTATCATGCCCTCATCACTGGCCTCGAGCTGGCCCTAGAGGTTAACGTACCCCAGCTGTGTGTGAAAGGGGACTCTGAGCTAGTCATCAAGAAGGTTAACGGTGACTATGCTGTCATAAAGTCGGAACTCATGCCGTTACTGGAGTGCACCCTCCATCTAATGGCTAAGTTCCCACCCGACCATATGTCGTTCACGTCCCCCGGTCGCAGAACAGTCAAGCAGATGCTTTGGCTAGCCTGGCCGCATCACTCGCGGAGCCCGGACAGGATGACCTGATCATCCATGTGGCACACTGAAGAGTCATTGCTCCTGTTATCCCCGCTCCTGATATCCCAGAGGGCGATCGTGGCCCGCGAGTGAACCATATCACTGCTGGTGCCCCTGGGTCAGGACCCCTCGGGGTTCCATCCGTGGTGACCGGGACAGTTCCTGACTGGAGGACACCTCTGGTTGAATATCTCCAGCACGACCATCTTCCGATGGACCGAGTAGAGCGAGAACGAATCCGGCGCCGCACACCGCAGTTCACCCTTCAAAGCGGTCCCAGCTGTGAGCAGCTCCTTTACAGGCATGGGTTTGACGGTGTTCTCCTCCGTTGTCTGCAAGGATTTGAGATCCCACAGGTCATGCAGGAAGTACACGCTGGTTCCTGTGGCGTCCACCAGGCCGGGTCAAAGTTGTCCCACCAGATTCGGAGGTTGGGATACTTTTGGCCCTCCATGATCCATGACTGCATCGAGTACGCCAAGAGGTGTCATGCATGGCAAGTTCATGCTAACTTTGTGCATCGGCCACCAGATCCTCTCCATACTACTAAGTATTCTTGGCCCTTTGTAGTCTGTGGGTTGGATGTTGTAGGGCCTTACCCGCCGGCGACGGCCCGTCAGTGCCAGTTCATCTTGACCGCTACAGATTTCTTCTCAAAGTGGGCAGAGGCAGCCCCACTCAGGGAAGTCAAGGCTGGTTCTATCGCTGAATTCGTGAGCTCCAATATCATCCACCGATTTGGAATACCTCGCGCGATCCTCACGGATAACGGAACCAACTTCCGAGCGGCGGAGCTGAAAAGATTGTACGCTAAGTACAACATTCGCTCTAACCACACCTCCCGCTATCATGCGCAGGAAAATGGACAGATTGAGGCGTTTAACAAAACCCTCTCTAACATTTTGCAGAAAATGGTGGGTCAGAACAAGAAAAGTTGGCCAGATAAGCTCCCGAACGCCCTCTGGGCTTATAGGACGATGACTCGCAATTCCACCCAGGTGACTCCGTATTCACTAGTATATGGAGCTGAGGCCGTCCTACCCATCGAGGTCCAGCTGCCCTCATTGTGCACTGCGGTCTACGACCAGCAAGCACCAGATAGAGCTGCCGAGATCCGTCTAGCAGAGTTGGAAGCGCTGGAAGAAAGTAGGCTTCGCGCTTTACATAACTTGGAGAGGCATCAGAGCAGGATGGCTCGAGCTTTCGATAAGAAGGTTCGCCTCTGCTCCATCCTGCAAGGTGACATGGTGCTGGCTCTTAGAGCATCGATGATTCCCAGTAGGAAGCCACCCAAGTTGGAGCCCAAGTGGGAGGGACCTTTTATTGTCCACAAGGTCTATCCCAATGGTGCGTATTCCCTGGTGACTATGGATGGTGAGCGCATCACTCCTCCCACCAACGTCAGGTTCCTCAAGAAGTACTTTGCCTAGGCTTTGGGTCCAGCATGACCTTAAACTGTATGGTCCAGCATGACCTTAAACTGTATGGTCCATCATGACCTTAAACTGAATTTTGCCCAATATTTGGGCCCTATGGTCCAACATGACCTTAAACTGCATTTTTCCCTATCTCTGGGCTTCATGGTCCGAGCTCTAAGACCTAAAACTAAGATTCTCATGGTCCGAGCTCTAAGACCTAAAACTAAGATCCACATCTCATCCAACATGACGTTAAACTGTATTTCAAGAACTACGTCTGTCTTGATTCTCATCCTAATGAGATACGTAGGATCGCCCGGACATTTCGTCTCAGGTCCAGCCCCAGGAGTTACTAAACTCCGCCCTTTCTCCTTGGTCCGAGCTCTAAGACCTAAAACTAAGATCCACATCTCGTCCAACATGACGTTAAACTGTATTTCAAGAACTACGTCTGGCTTGATTCTCATCCTAATGAGATACGTAGGATCTCCCGGACATTTCGTCTCGGGTCTAGCCCTAGGAGTTACCAAACTCCGCCCTTTCGCCTTGGTTCGAGCTCTAAGACCTAAAACTAAGATCCACATCTCATCCAACATGACGTTAAACTGTATTTCAAGAACTACATCTCTCTTGATTCCCATCTTAATGGGATACGTAGGAACACCCAAATGTTTCATCTTTGGGTCCATCTTGAGGTCCGTTGTCGTGTCTGTCTCACCTCCGGGACCTTAACCGCAGGATCGTGTAGCGTGGTATGAGATTTTGTCCTCATTCACGTCGGGCTTGCAATAGCTACACCACGCGCACCCTATCCTTAGGGTTTATCCCTCCTCTGTCCAATGGCATTTAAAGATGCACACTTTCCAGAACTACATATGACTTGATTCCCATCCTTATGGGATACGTAGGACCGCCTAAACACCTAGATGTCAGGTCCAACCCCATCTCTTAGGAGATCCCATGATCTCCCGGTGCTGAGGGTGTTTGGCATCATGCCCCCTCTTTTGCCCGGGGATCCGCCATCTTTTGGACGCTCTCGGACTGAGCCCTATGACCCTTTCTAGTGGTCTGCTGATGTGCTCAAGGTACTCTGGTCTAGGACTTGGAGTACCAGATTTGACTTAGGCAAGTTCCATCCACTTTCCAAGCTTCGTGTTCCCCTTAATTCGGGCACCCGTCATCCTTCACACCCGGAGGGACCCCCAAGAACGTCCTGGATACAACACCCAAGGGCTCTCCTACCATCATGGGCCAACGCCCCTGAGGGTTTCAGAAAACAAATTGATACGAATCCCGTGTTGCGAACATGGTCAGCGGTTGATGCTCGTTTGTTTGTCCCCATGGCTAACACGACAGGATGCTGCGTTGCGAACGTGGTCAGCAGTAATCCTCAGTCGTCGCGCCGGTTTCCCCAGGCCCTGAATGTTGGTGGCATGGTTAATGTCATGTTCCGCCCCACTGTGTCAAGGTGGAATCTTGACACTCCTTGTACTAACCCTCAGTACACCACCACACATCAGACAGACCGAGCTGCGTAACGGTGTCTCTCGGGGCTACTGCAATCTGAGCGCTAGAGTATGTGGTTGGGTCTCTTCTTTACGAGTTGCATGCATCTTGTCCCTTATCCCCATTGGAAATGAGGAGTCGCCCAGACATTGCGTTTCGGGACCAGCACAATTGGGAGCTAGCATTTCCTGCCCCTCCCTGATTGTTGAACCCTCGTAGGCCCCTTTGGCCCGAGGCTCCTCTCTTTGTTGGTCCAAACCATACGACCTTAAACTGTGTTGTTGGTCTAAACCATACGACATTAAACTGTGTTGGTGGTCCAAACCATACGACCTTAAACTGTGTTGCTGGTCCAAACCATACGACCTTAAACTGTGTTGGTGGTCCAAACCATACGACCTTAAACTGTGTTGCTGGTCCAAACCATACGACCTTAAACTGTGTTGCTGGTCCAAACCATACGACCTTAAACTGTGTTGCTGGTCCAAACCAGACGAACTTAAACTATGTTGATGGTCCTATCACACGACCCTAAACTGTGACACTATCGTCCTGGCCGCACGACGAAAAAACGGCACTGCATTGTGGTGACCTCGTTGTAGAGGAAATCACGTTGGGTATTGGTCTTGTACCATGCCATCTGTCAATGCCTATCACGGCTTGATGCTTGTGGAGACACCATGACCTACTGATCTAGGCCTATCTCTTCACACAAAAAACCCCACTCACCTTAAAGGGGAAAAAAGATTTATCAAATTACGCTTCGTTCAGTGCAAGGGCCACGCCCGCACTCCCCTTTTCCGTGGAACTGGTATCTTACCATGTCACCTTTCAGAACTATGTATAGCTTGATTCTCATCCTTATGAGATACATAGGACCGCCTAGACGTTTCATCTTGGGTCAAGCCCCAGGGATTTCTAAGCCCCGTCCTTCCTTATTGTCGGCCCCTCGGCCCGACTTCGGGACATTTACCCCGAGCAGGTTCAGGATGCCCCATGGTAATAATGGGAAGCGGTAGTTCTCTCACTAAATAGATCCTTCTTGGAAATTGGGACGACCCTTGATCAGGTCGATATGTCCTCCTGATGCGCCTTCGCCATGGTGGCGCAATATTGAGAGTGTTGGACTCTGTTCGAACAAGCCACCACTCCACCTCCCACACTTTGCGTTCCCCCTTATTCGGATCCTCATTTCATATCATGTTTGACGGGACCCCCTAACAGTATGGATGCTCGACCTATGGTCTGCCTACTATCCTGGGCCAATGTTCCGAAGGACTAATCATGTTTGACGGGACCCCCTAATAGTATGGATGACAGACCTATGGTCCGCCTATTGTCCTGGGCCAACGTTTCGGGAAACTGATCGACGATATTTGAGTTAGGCCCCGTGTTGCGAACGTGGTCAGCGGTCAGCCCTCATTTATTGTCCCCATTCCAGGCCAACATGATATGGATGCTGTGTTTCCGCCACATTTGACAGTTATCCTCCATGGTTGCACCCCGTTGGGTTCTGAATTTGGGCAGCATGATGCACCCTTTCTCTCCATCCCCTGTGTTCGGATGGATTTCAATGCCCCCGGCATTGCCCCGCTCGTGTGCTAGAGCACATTGAGAAGTCAACACATCAATTGGCCCGGGGTCTCCTCAGAAGTCCAGGCACGATTTTGGATGCCTGAAGCCTGGTCAATGCCCCACAGTTAAACGGAATGATGGTACGAGAATCTCTTGCTTCTCGCGTTGGGCATGTCCCACAGGAGCCTAGGGGTGAGTTGTTATTCGTTTCGAAACTATGTTTGAGTGCATTAAACCAAGGGTATAAAGAGTGGATTTGGCCATATATTGGAATGAGATGATGAGCAGTACAAGCAGAATGTTCATGAGATGGAAAAACAAAGCTCTTAGGGATCAGCATGCTGAAGTGATCTTTCCAGCGCTACTACCCTCTGGCTGGTAGCCTCCAGGGCCGCTTTTCTCTCTTTGAAGACTCTCTCCTCAATGGCCACCATAGAGTGCAGCTCGCCAGCCCTAGCTTGTGCCTGTGCCCTCTCACTTCGAAGCACGACCATCTGGTGACTCGCTTCCACCAGTTGTTCCTGTGCATCAGCCAGCTGGGATGTCAGTTGTTCCACGAGCTCAGAGCATGTTGCGATGAAGGCCTCTTTATCTGCCGCCTACCCTTCGAGGAGTCGGACTTCTTGCTCTGCCCTCAGTAGCGCTTGAGAACTTGCCGATCTTTCCTGGCACTGGGAAATGTCAGTGTGCCGGCGGCTCTCGCGTATCTTCTCATCCATGTAATCACGGACCGTCAGATGAAGACGCTGAGCGTCAGCTCCTCCGGTGCATAGGAAGCGCAGCCAGGTCTGAAGTGACCCCATCCGCCTCATCCAATTGGACTAGGGCTGCCTGAGAAAGCGCTGGATACACTTCCACCCCTTGAGCCGTGCCATCCGGCTCTCTTCGGCCACCTCTGAGTCGGAGTCGTCTATCTCCTCAGGGTCAACAGGTCGATACATGGGGAAGGCCGCTAGCAGATCGACAGCAGGGTCCGCCCCAGGGATGTCTTCATGAGGCATAGAATCCTCGACGTCCGGGCGACCTTCTTCTCTCACCACATCAGCAAAGATACCTCCACCAGCTTCTGGCCTCATCTCAGGAATAGCGCCGCTGATGTCCGCCGCCCCCTGTTCATTAATTGTCAGGGCCGACTCAGTGCAGAGAGCATGTTCCAAACGAGGTGGTATGTCCGCCGCTGGTCCACTCACGGATGGCCCGGGCTCCGCAGCCTAACGTGCCTCCAGTGTTGAGATCACTACACAAGCCATACGCTGGTTAGATGGGATTCTTTTCCATCAAGCACCAGTGGTGAAGCGTGAGACTTACAGGAATCCAGAGCGCTGGTCCCCAGTGTTTCGGCCGCCGCATGAGCCGCCATGATGGGAGACCCCTCTGCGCTTGTTAGCTCAATGATGGGTGTCGGATCCCCATCATGTCTTGCCGGGTCCTCTCCCTCTTATGGTGGGGACGCCCGTCCAACGCTCTACTGCTCCTGAGTAGGATGGAGAAGTGAGTTAGAAGTGAGAATGGATGAATGAGGGAAATAAATGAAGACAGAGACCAACCTCGAGAATCTCGGTTAGGTCGAGATCGGAGTTGGAAATCTCGCCGCTCTCTCGGAGAATCCCTTGGTAGGTTGCCCCTTGCGACCCTCACCTTCGGGCCCTTATTCTTCGTCTTATCCCTCGCCTTCATCTTCTCTGGTTTCCTCCTCCCCCTCTAGCTCCTCGTCACTGTCGCCTTCTCCCGGCGGCATCGCTTCCGGATCATGCTCCTGGCCAAGCATCACTTTCACGAGAAAATTTGGCTCTGCACGCCACCCCCTCTGGCGTGCGTATGCATCCATGGCCGTCAGATAAGCATGCCGCCGATGGAAATTTACTTTGTCGGCAATCCGAATGAGCCCGACCTCTGGCAGTTGGATCCCGTTCTGCATTATCTTCTGCCAGATGGCTTCGATGCTCAGCGATTGCCGCAGGGTCATCCAGGCCGACCACAGTGCCAGGAGAATTGCGTCTTGGTAAGGTTCGAGCAGATATCTTATCTGCTTCCCGGGCAGTTCCCTGGCTGCCTAATGTGACCCCCCTACGGGTAACGAGGATGTGGCAACACCATGTGATGTCCCCGCCGCCGAAGTCCCGGCCGGTGCTGGCCTCGCTGCCTGACGTGCCCCTGGTTCCCCACTTCCGACGACACCGTTCCCTCTTTCCTGTCGCCCGGTTTCCGTGCGAGTGACCTCGAGTTGCCGGACGTGCTTGCGTAACAACCCCTCAGGGTACGCGATGGTCCAGTGTTCGGCGTATTCGGTTGCTAGGCCGGGATTGACCCCGACAGGAGGAAGGGTGACAACATCTCCAGAGCCGAAGGTGGTAAACATCAACCACATCTGGCACAGGACGCATGGATTCCTCTCCTGCCAGATAGCGGTGAATACCTTCTTTGGCATTCGTTGGAGACACCCAAACTGCCTGGCGAATCGGGATGGCACATACGGCTCGCAGATCACCTTCCCATCGATCCGAGCCACGAGCACCCCGCCCCGAATGCTCTGGAAGTATTCCTGCTGTTCCAGAGATCCTCGTCCGTTGTCCACCATCTGACCGACTGGGGTGGGAAACGGGCTGAAGTTGAAGTTGGCATGGTTGCCAATGTGGATCCTCATGCCCTCCTCATTGAGCGTCATCGGCGCCACCCTTGTGATATTCAGCAAGGACGGTCGCAGACCGTTGCCCGGAGGATGGACGGCGTTTGGAAAAGTATACCCACCGAGATGAGCTGCCACCTAGCCATGGAAGATCTGGAAGGGACCACATACTCTCCGAGGCGACCCCCCTCGTGAGATGCTCCCCAGAATGGTGTACAACTTGGCCAGTACGGGGACGCCCAAGTTGAACCGTTTATTTGTGGCCATGGAGCCCACCATCACCAATGTTGCTGGACGGACGCCCATCCTCGCATCCCGCACCGGCAGGAGCCACCCGCTCAGGAAAGCAGAAAGGAACCCGGCATATCGGACGTTCGGGTCCCGGGCTTGAATCACGCGGTAGCCCCATGATTGGTATTGCCCCGCCTCCAAGGTCCTCCAGTATGACCCATCCCTGCTCCTCTGAGTCGCGGTTGGGCACCGTTTGCCCAGTCCCGGCATCCTGATGGCCGGATCCTTCTCAAGGAACAGGCTGAACAAGCCCTTGAAGGCAACATCCTTCAGGAAGTCCTTGACCCCCAGCCTCTCTTTGGCCAGCTCCAACAGGTGCCACGTCAGCATAGGCTTTCGCGCCCTGTCTCCCCAGGTGTTCTTTGGAGGAACGAACTCGTCGTATTGGAAACCCTCCAATAGGATACCGCCGATGCAGTGAACGTCCCAGAGACTGATGCCGACCTCCCCATGATGAAGGTGGAATGTGTTGGTGTCAGGGGACCACCAGGTGAGTAGCTCCGGTCTAAGTTCAGGCTGGCAGTGGAAATGGAACTGGGATGTCCATACCGCCTCGAATAGGCCGATATACCGCAGTTCGTCCCCGAACTGGTCGCAGGTATGGCGGACCCAGAATTCCCAGGCCCATTCGCTGGTGAAGTTGCCTCCGGACCGCAGGTCCCAATCCTTTAGCCAACCCTTCGTGTCATCCGTGATGCTCTGACGGAACGTGCTCGTGTAGAGGGCCGGAGAATCCTCTGCCACAGGCTCATCCCCGGTAATGGTCCTAGTCCTCGGGTTCAGGACATATACATCCATATGTCTAGTTTCCCTGGCAGGATGACCATTTTTGGTGATGTTGTAGCAAGGAAGTTCGTCCTCCCGAGTCACCCAAGACCGCGGCATGTCCACTTCGAAGCCCGGCAGTGGCACCTCCTCCAGGATACCGAAATTCCATAGAGGGAGGTTGTCAGATAGGGGATACATCTTCTGAGCCGGAGTCAACAGATTGAACAAGGTCATATTGTTGGACACAATCACCTTGGCGCCGTAAACCTCCTCGTTTGCTGCCATTTCGCTCCTACGAGCAGCGGCTTCCCCCTCATCAACTCGGTTTGCGGCCATCTCGATTTTCTCGGGAGTTGGGCGAAATCAGGATGCAGTGTGTGGAATCGGAGAGTTCTGCGCGAAATCTGAAGGATTCGTGTGGAATCTTGGAGTTGGGCATGCAATCGGCACGCGAAACGCGGAAAATCCCGGTACGGCGTGAAATCCCGGCCAAATTTCGGAAAAAATTCTGCACTGCCAGAGCGTTTTTATGCGCAGCCGCGGTAGAGTTTTCGCGCACGAGAGCAATAAGCTTATCGCGCCGAAAAAGAGGATGTACGGACTTGGCACCCAGCGCCCCTTTTTATAGGTGAGGCCCGGGTTCCGCGCTGCGTGGAAAGAGGATTCCGCGCGCATCCATAGGTTTTGCGCGCCACATCGACATTTTGCGCGCAGCTTGACCAGGGGACTCTGCATTTCGATGTTTCGGCGTTTCCCTTGGAATCTGATCGTTGCGACCTCTCGCCGATCCAATTCCAAGGGGGGGGGGCATTTTTTGACACCAAAAAAAGGTCCGTAACTTTTTGAGGAAGTTTCGAAATGACGAAACGAGGTCATATTCGGAATCAGAGGCCCGAACCGGAGGCCCGAGAAGTGGTGCGTGAAATAAAGGAGGATCCGCGTGAAAAAATGTTCTACGCGCGAAGTCCTCCCGGGATGCGTGAAATTGTTCCAGTGAGGTGCGCAAAAATTGCGTGCCCCGGTTCTGCGCGGCCTGATGTTGTGCGCAAGCGGTTCCCGGTGCGGAAAATTTCGCGCGCCGCCCGGATTCCGCGTCCGAGGTCGCCTATAAATATAAGGTGACCCCGAACGGTTTGGGGGTTGAGGAATCCGAAGCGTCTCTCGTGCGCGCAATTCGGCTCCCCCCGCGTGAAAGATGGAATCCAGGTAATTCCTTATTTCGCGCAACCTTGCCCCGGAGTTCGCCTTTGCACACAATTCCACCAGCTTCAGTGACTTTGACCCCTCCCTCGGTTTCCAGTCTTGCACGCATTTCGCGATCTATGCGCGCAATACCCTGCCTGTCGCGCGACACCCTGCGCGGAATTCCCTCTTCGTGCGCAATTCCATTTTCTTCGATTGCGCGCCGTCCCGGTGTTTTGCGCGCAGACCTTCCCTTTTGCGCGCAAAGCTCGGGACCTCTCACCTTGATTCCCCTTGGCTGCCCCCTGCACCGGCACCTGATGTCTCCTCTGCCGGGCATGCGCACCATGCGTTGTTTTCCCGTACGGCCTTCCAGGCTCGTACGAAGTAACCTCAAGGTCCCCTGGGCTATGTTTCCCATTGCGTTGCTTTTCCTTATGCTTCTCCGCATAGGCACGCTAACTGCTATTGCTTCTACGCATAGCCACGCTAACGTGGACCCCCCGGTGGTTTGCCCTACGACCCCCCTGCGCCACGGCCTTGCCGATGCCTTCCCTTCCACCAGGGTTAGAGGGCGTTGGTCATGTATGCCCTAGGGGGTGTGGAGAAAACCCACCCCATCCAAGCTGCCGGACGTTAAACTGATGGGCACCTCGTCCTTAGCACAAGACGTTAAACTGTGGTCCGGCCCCGTGCTTCGCACGCAGGGTCCCCCCAGCTCGAACATTTTTTACGCCACTCGTCTCCACGGGAATAGACTCTTCCTCACATGGAATGAGATCCTCCTTATCGGAGCGGCGTTTGTCCGTAGGGGAAGGGCTGCCTCAAAGCGTAAGCCCCTAACCCTTCTTGTGGATGACTGCACCCGTGCATCTCCGTACTTCCCCCTGCCAAGGCCAGTGGAGTTCTTTTCCCACTGCGCTTTGTCGCACCACGAGCCTCCACCCTGGAGTAAGCCCCGGCACCAAGGGCCTCTAACCACGCGTAAGCCCCTGTTCCCTCTTTGGGCCACTCAATGCGTAAGCCCCATTCCGCTTCTCACGGACGCACCCTTCGCGACGTGATCGTCTGGTCCCTGCTGCCTCTTGTTTCCCACACCGAGCATGACTCACGTGGGCTTAGAGCGCGCATCGACCATGACACCCTCCGTGGGCCGCCCCAGAGCGTAAGACCCATCCCAGCGAACTACTTGGACTTTGATCCGTGCTAACACATGGTATGTAGGAAGCCTCCACGAGGTTCAATCCCACCACCCAGTTGTTCTGACCTCTTTACGTCGGTTCACTACCCACCATGGGCCGCCTCAGAGCATAAGGCCCACATGCCCTCATCCCGCATGACGTTAAACTGTATGCCCTCGTCCCACATGACGTTAAACTGTATGCCCTCGTCCCGCATGACGTTAAACTGTATGCCCTCGTCCCACATGACGTTAAACTGTATGCCCTCATCCCGCATGACATTAAACTATACTCTTCCTCTTGGGCCGCCCCAGAGTGTAAGCCCCATGCCTCACTCCACCATCCATCCTGATCCTTACCCGGGCTGCCACATCCCGGTGGGATCATGCCACCCCCTTCCATTCCGTATCATCCGGGAAGCCGCCCATGTGCTGGCCCCAACATCGGTTTTCCCCCTAGGGGCCCTTCAATCCGATCCGTCTACGCAAGACATTAAACTCGCGACATACCCCATGTCAAACATGGGAAGCTGAGGAAATCCTCATATGATACACATTCCCCGCATTCGATGTGGGATGCCTCGGGCTTCCGCGCCCTCGAGAAGCCCTATGATGAGGGATCGAAGACAGACATGCCAGCGACGCCCTAACGTGACCATTCTCCTCACCGAAGGTTGCTGCCCCGACAACACCCCTTGGAGTGTCTTGACAGAAGCAGCGTAATTAACCGGTGTCCATGTAGATATGGCACCGGGAATGAGCTTCACGAACCCGTATTAAATCTATGAGGGAGACTCGGACTAGGTGATGAGCTCCGAGGAGAAATACACGGAAGGAAGAGCCGACATCCCATCATCCCAGTTTCGATCAAGGAGCAGACATCCCTGAACAAGGAATGGTTGCTACCCGCCTTTGGAAAGCGGGAATGCGGGGCAACAAGCAGCGCGTCCTCCCCGCAGACGGACGTGCGCACACCCCATCGAAATCATTGGAAACAAATACTTTTTGTAGTTGCACACATAATCCTCACTGTAGGACATAAAATTGCACAATACACCATCCTCACTGCAAGACATAAAACTGCATAGTACATTGTCCGTATTTCAAGAAAAAAAACCGCACAGTACATTATCCTCATTGCATGACGTAAAACCTCATTGCACATCATCCTCATTTAAAGAATTAAAACTACATAGTACATTGTCCTCACTAGAAGACATAAAACTGTATAGTACATCATCCTCAATGAAAGACTTAAAACTGCACAGTACATCATCCTTGCTGCAAGACTGAAAAATACACACCCCCACATCCTTAATGCATGACATAAAACTACATAGTATAAAGTCCTAGTTTCAAGACATTAAACTTCCAAACAACCATAAGTGTCCATGTTTCATGATGTTAAGCATCATTTTTCCTCGTTACACAACATTAAACTCCATGGTTAACGTCTTCTCTACATGATGTTAGGAACTTCCATAATCATGCATCATGGACATCATTTCTACTCCTTAGTGGAACATGATCCCCTCTCTTCCCGATATCTAATTCAGATCTACATAGGGAACTTATTTTGAGAACTATGTGTGGCTTGATTATCATCTATTTGAGATAAGTAGAGATGTCTGGATCTCCAATATTGGGCCCAACTGCATCCAGAAAATTTTTATTTCCCTTTTTTCTTCTCCTCTGTATGATCTAGATCTATACAAAGTTCTCTTTTAAGATACAAGATTTTATTTTCATACCATATTGAGTCATAAATTTAATCATTCTTCTATAATGTGTTAAAGCCCCTATCTCCCATGTCAAACTCAATAGGTGTGGGAAATTAATTTTTAATGAACTATGTACCACTTGATTCTCATATATATCAGAAAACGTAGAGACACCTAGATCTCTAATCTTGGGCCCAACCACGATAAACCCCCCCTTTATTCCTTATATATAAATCAAAACTGCATATGGAATGTTTGGAGAATTATGTATAGCTTGATTATTTCCCCCAGTAAGACACAAAGTGACACATGGGTTTTATCCCTTAGTCTAGTTACAATATGTATTTATATTCACATCATTTCATCTTCGTTCTTACCACATGACGTTAATCAACATGGAAATCTAACACCAATATTATTCACTTGTGTCACCATTATGTTATAGAATAAACCCTTATTGCTCTTTATTTCTCACACCAAGCATAGATCACGTGGGCTTAGGAATTGGGTAAACGTATTCTTTATATAAATAAGGTGTATCAATTTCTTATGGGGCTATCAATTTCATCACTACATGACTTAAAACTGCAAAGTATAATGTTCTCACTCACTGCATGACTTTAAACTACACATCACAATGTCAATTAAAAGGGAAACAAAGAATATCCCCATTTTATATATGAGTTAGATCTATCTAAAGGACATCAAACTCATGGCTAATATTGATTAAAATATTTCTTATGCGCATTGAGAATAACCCCTTCTATTTTTCACTCTTAATCATGAATATTTTCAAATCTTCATAATATTTCTTACGGTTTCTGATGAAAAAGTATTTAATACCTTGGAACTATCTTGCATGATGGTGCAGTACGTGCACTTAGGTGGACTTGCATAAGTTTCCTACATAACGAGCCTCGTAGTAAAACGATTCCACAATTTGGCTATGCAGCATATGCCCGAGTTGTCCCTGCATAATAAATCCCCCATAACAGGATTTTAAAATGATGGTAATTTTGTTCTTGGTTATAGTATATTTGTCCCCTTCAAACATTTATGACAATATACAAAAATCTGTATTTTAGAACAGTTATTCAGGTATATTTGCCTCTTTAGATTTCTCTTGATCTGATAATCTTCAAGACTATGGTTTACATATTTTCATATCTTTGTTTTCAATGCAATATGAAATAACCATGGAATCACTTAGCCACATACCATATACTGTTTCCATTTCTGGTCCTAGTTGTATGACCTAAATCTACAAACACCACACCTCCTACTTCTGGGTTAGATATTCGTAGAAGTCTTATTCCTTCAATTATTTGGAAATCTTTGTTGGAAATACCCTCTCTATATTAATGTACCTTTCTCCATAAACCAAACTCTATGCTTTGAAAAATATGAACCTCCCTAAACATTCTTTGGATTTTAGAAAATATATAAGTGTCAAACTTCTGAGAGCTCTTATTACTGACTATGCATTACATTCCCTTAGGTGGATTTGCATAAGTTTCCTACATAACAAGTTTTTCAGTCAAAATATGGCACTAAATGTCTATAGAATTTATTCCTCAGTTTTCCCTACGTAGCACAACCCCCATAACGGGATTTTCAAATAATGGTACCTTCATTATTGGAAAAGACTTTTTTCTAATACCTTTATCCCTCTTCCTATATCATTTTTATGATCTAGAAATTCTCAAATCATAGTTTACAATATTCCCTTCCATACCTGAATATGGTAATATGTTTCCAAACTAATTATCAAGAAATTGGAAGAGTCTTATACCTTTGGTAAAAGCTAAATACCTTAAATTAAATCCACATAATGTCCTCACAACATGACTTAATACTGCACAGTTTTATATCATAAATTCCCCTTTCTGATAAATTTTAACCATTCTTCATACACAAAATTTTCATATAAGTGGTTTATTATTCATGAAATATGTCAGCATAAAATATCCCTTTATTATTAAAATCCCATTCCATGAAAAAACCACCCACTGCGGTCTTGAGTAACCCAAATCTTATTTTCCCCTAGTCTATCAATAGTAAAATGATAACTTTTTGGGAGCTTGTTTGCCTAACTATGAAATACGGTCCCTTAGGTGGCCTTGCATATGTTTCCTACATAACAGGCTTGTCAGTCAAAAGATGCCTCTATTTGGCTATGCAGTATATGCCCCTGTTAGCCCTGCATAATACAACTCCCATAACGGGTTTGTCAAATAATGGCAATGTCATTCTTGGAAGAGAATCCCCTTATGTTGATATAAGTTTTAAATTTGATGACCCTAAAAATCATGGCTCAAGATTCCCCATTTAAATATATAAAAAATATTAAAGCAATTCATAGCTGTTGAGTTTTTTTTGGGATCTAATTTTAAAATTTATGGTCAAAGATATTTCAACATTAAACATTATCCCATTATAGTCCAACATTCACGATTCTAAACTGCAAGGAACAAGATACATGATACTCACTAGATTGGGAAGCCGTAAAGGGAAATATGGACAAATGTCGAGTCCCAACCATCTAAACGTACATTTTTTTATGGTTTAGGTTATATTGAGGAATAAAAATCCAAAAGACAGAAAATGTGTAGGGTTGTCCATATGACCCTAGCAAGAGTCAAACTGTACTCACTAAGCCCTACGACTTAGGCAAAAATATGAACATCCTTATAAACATGGCATAACTCCAAATCTAACCAAATGAGGTTGGAATGCGTCAGAGATCCCTAGTTTTACCTTATAAAAAGATTTTTTTCCTTCCGAATGAATCAAATTCTTAGGGGGGTGAAAAAGCGCTGTCGTGGGCGCCCTCAAATGATTAGTATGATTTTGGGGTACTTAGGTGCAGCAGAGTGGCTGACCAAGGTCGTCTCTCAAAGGAGGAAGTGAATTTAACTACTTATTAGAGGTATTCTAAAAATAAAATAAAAGAGAATAAAATAACTACTTGAAAGGATGGGGGGGTTTTTTTTTATAGTTTATGAACCTAGAAGAAGTTTTCTGGAAGAAGATTGCATTTTTTTTGTTTTTAGTTTTGAAATGATGTTTGATTAAAATGACACAACAAAAAGATGTTTGTTTAGACAATATTTAAAAGACGTAATCGATCTAACTCTACCTATTCAATCATTTATTAATCATTATCATTTAAATTAATATTCACTTAATTATGATCCCTTAATTTGTTAAATCCCGAACCCTACAAGAATTAACTTTACCACGAAGATTGAAGTGAATTTAACCTTAGGCTAACTTCGGAACATGCAATCGCAACACCCTGCTTTGATTGATGTTCTAAAATTAGATTATGGTCAGTGGTAAATTAAGGCACATAACCACTCTGGAAATGAGGATTAATTGAGTTTAGGGATTATATTTGAACTCTACAAATTGATCCCATGTGGTTTTGAATTACCGGTTAAGGTTGCGCTCTCACAGTTCACACAATTCCCGACCTCGCGTGTTTTGTGTTAACTATTCAATTGCTTTCTTAGTTTCATTTAAATTAAAAACTCAATTAATATATCATAATATGTGAATTACATTAGCTCATTGATTCAAAATAAATGAATGAAGAAGGATAGAGGTCGATCGATTACTAAAAAGAACTACTCTTCCATGGGTGGTGTAGTCATCGTGGAGACGTTTTGCATAAGCAACGGATTGAAAGGGTAGAACCCAATCTTGTCTCCACTCTTGATTCCAACCCAATTAATAAGATTAAGATAAGAAGAAGAGGGATTAACACAGAATATTATTTGAAGAAAAATTCAAGAAACAAACATGAAAGAAAAGAAATACAAATAAGAGGTGAGAGAGGAGAGCCTTTTTGGAAGAGAGGTTTGCACAAAGGCTTACTTCTTCCAAGAGTTGTGAGGGGCTCCCAAGAGACACCCTTTCGGCCACACCTTCCCAAAGCCTCTAATAGCCCTCTAAAAGAGTTAAAACCCCCTTTAAATAGAGTTTGTGAGGGCTAGGGATACATAACTTTTTAAGTGTGAAATGAAAATCTCGGCCAAATATTTTATTCCAACTTGCATCGCCAATTTGACCTCCAAAACGCGTGAATTGACCGGACTTCCAGAAGTATTATTTGTGAAAAATCATGTCCCCGAGCTTTCCTCAAAATTTGGGCTCAATCCAAGACCGTATGTAGACGATATGGCCCAAATACAGAACCCATGTCCATTCTGCCGAGTCCAGCCCACCATTGGATTAATGGCTCATTTACTTCATCCAAATGCACTCTTTAGCTCTAGTGTCCTGAATGAAAGTTGTATAAAATGAAGTTAGGAACACAGTTACAAAATTTAAAATTCAAATAATAAATATAAAAATATTTATCTTCGAAATACTACAGTGCACTATTAAGGGTAAAACTGGAATTTTCACCAAATTTTCAAATGAATGATCAAATCCCAAATATTTTATAAATAAACATATTTAACACAATGTGAGGAAATTATATCATTTATTATCAATAAAATATTCAATAAAATAATGTTTTATCAACTCCCCCACACTTACCCTTTTGCACACCTGGGCAAAACCTCATATCAAGTAAACATCAATATCAAATCAAAACCAATTTTAAAAACACATATCCTTAAGATCAATCAATTTCACACCAAGAATAAAAAGATATCATGCCTCATAAAAAAAACCTTATTTCAAGTTCTCCATTTATATCATTCAATATATTTCCACTTCATTTATCCGCCCATGCACAAAACACTTACCTCGCTTGAATTTTCTCTCATCACTCAAATATCAATTTTTTTGCAATGTCTTTCTCATCCAAACTCATACAAGGGTCACCATAGGCTTGATAGATTCCTACATCGCTACCCGATGTGAGTCAATAACATATGTTTATCATGAGGACTTTTCAGGGTTGTTTTGTGGCTTTCGGTTGGTAGGATTAAGATGTGAAAAACTCTGAGGCTGAATGAGGAGGGCTTGACTCTTTTGAAGCAAAATTGCATTAATATAATTTTCACTTAAATATGGTCTTCTCTTCAATCCCCATAGTATCAATTCAGCTCCATCATCATGAAAAGTCATGAAAGGTTTACAACATTCATCATTTTAGCATAAAAAAAATTTCAATCTTCTCAAACATGATTTTCTTGAAAGCTCCAGATGGGCACAGCTTTCCACCTCAACTCCAGAAAAGGCACAACTTCACTTGTCATGAAAGCTCTAGAAAAGGCATAGCTTTCAATATAATGACTTTATTTAGCAGCAAAAACATCTCTTCAGAATTTAATTTTCCACCCAAAGTATCACATAATGTGGTGGCACAACACAAGACAGCTTCCCCCACACTTAAGCTCAACTAGATTATGCAATTTCACTTCAAGAGTTGGTTGGATAGGGAAAATTGGCTTGTAATGTGGCTTAAACTAACAGGCTGTGCATGGATTCTAAGGGCTACAAGGATTAAATATTCAAGGTAGGCCATTATAAAAAAGGATTCTTTGAAATAGGGGCTTTAATACCAAACAAATTCCTCAATCATTTAAACATATGTACCTCAAACCCTCAAGTTTTGACAGGAATAGATCAAATTCTGGTTAAATCAAGCATGGTTTGGTTCTCTCAAGAAGTGAGGTGAATGTAAAGGATATGAAAATAATGGTTTAGAAGCCTCACAGGAAAGTGATTTCAAATATAAAGATAGTGAGATTGGCATGGGATTCAAAATTCAGCATACTTTTCATGAAATTACTAAATATTTGAACTTGAAACAAAGTCATTTCAGCATTCATTTAAGCTTAGTTTCAAGGGGTAAATTGTTTCACTTATTGATATGGATTTAAAAATGGTGATGATAATCATTTTAGCTCAAAATGTTTCAAAAAAACACATAAAATTGTAAAATAAACACACAAAATTTGAAAAACACACAATTTTTTTTGGTTTTTTTTAACAGGAAAACAATTGAAATTACTAAACTAAAAGGTTCCCTCCCCCACACTTAAAATATTGCATTGTCCTCAATGTGAACCCGTGAGATGATATATGCACATGAAATTCAGAATTTTTAAATAGGACAAATAATATAAAAGTGAAAGGGTTAGGAACAGCCTGATGTGATCAAGTGATGATGGGGTCATGCAGTGTGATAAAATCCACTGCATCAGTAGGATGTCCCTCAATGTATCTCTTCAAACGTTTCCCATTGACTGTAAAGCTCCTTCCAGTGTCCTCTTGTGTGATCTCCACTGCACCATAAGGAAAAACATTAGACACAATATAAGGACCTAACCATCTGGAACGCAACTTACCAGGCATCAACTTCAGTCGTGAACTATAGAGAAGGACTTTCTCTCTAACATGAAACTCCCTTTGTTGGATCATTTTGTCATGAGCTGCTTTTGATCTTTCCTTGTAGAGCCTTGAGTTCTCATATGATGACAGTCGAATCTCCTCAAGCTCTTGAATTTGCAACTTCCTTTGAATTCCAGCTTGGGCCAAATCCATGTTGCATTTCTTTATAGCCCAATATGCCCGATGCTCGACTTCCATAGGGAGATGACACACTTTCCCAAAAACAATCCGAAATGGGGACATACCAATGGGGGTCTTGTATGCTGTCCTATAAGCCCACAATGCATCATCCAAGCGCTTGCTCCAATCCTTCCTATTTGGCTGCACGGTTTTCTCCAAGATTTGTTTCTACTCACGATTTGAAACCTCAGCCTAGCCATTTGTTTGGGGGTGGTATGGTGTTGATGTTTTGTGTGTCACCCCATAATTTCGAAGGAGGGAAGCAAAATTCCTATTGCAAAAGTGTGTCCCTTGGTCACTGATGATGGCCTTTGGTACTCCAAACCTGCAAAAAATATGTGCTTTGACAAAGTCCACAACAACATGAGAATCGTCAGTCCTGGTGGCCTTGGCCTCCACCCATTTACTCACATAATCAACAGAAACCAAAATATACAAAAATCCAAATGAACTAGGAAAAGGACCCATAAAGTCGATGCCCCATACATCAAAAATCTCGCAGAATAGTATGGGTTGTTGGGGCATCTCATGTCTCTTAGAAATGTTCCAAGTGTGTTGGCAACGAGTGCATGACTTACAAAACACATGGGCATCATGGAATAAACTAGGCCAATATAATCCAGAGTCCAAAACTTTCCTAGCTGTCCATTGGGGTCCAAAGTGTCCACCACATGCAAGTGTATGGCAAAATTGCAAAACAGACTCAAACTCATGATCAAGAATACACCTCCTAATAATTTGGTCACTACACATGCGCCAGAGGTAAGGATCATCCCACACATAAAACCTAGACTCACTTTTTAATTTTTGGACTTGATGCTTCTTCAAATTTACTGGGATTTCAGAGCCAACAATGTAATTAACTAAATCAGCATACCAAGGATGCTTACCTGAGATGGTATAGAGATGCTCATCGGGGAAAGTGTCCTGAAGTGGTACCTGGTCCAAGGTGTCACCCTCTAGTGTGTGAGTAAGCCTACTCATGTGGTCTGCCACCAAATTCTCTGACCTCTTCTTGTCCTTTATCTCAAGGTCAAACTCTTGAAGAAGGAGAATCCAACGGATAAGTCGTGGCTTTGCATCTGGCTTCTTTAGGAGGTACCTCAAAGCTGCATGGTCAGAAAAAACAACTACTTTAGAGCCCAATAAATATGAACGAAATTTATCTAAAGAAAATATGACAGCAAGAAACTCCTTTTATGTGGTAGTGTAGTTTGATTGGGCTAAATCTAGCGTCCTCGATGAATAGGCGATAACATGTGAACGTCCCTCCACCCTCTGAGATAAGACAGCTCCAACCGCGAAGTTGGAGGCGTCACACATAAGCTCAAATGGAAGGTCCCACCGTGGGGGCTGTATGATTGGTGGAGTGGTCAGACACTTCTTCAGCTCATCAAATGATACCCTGCATGAATCATCAAAATTGAAGTCAATATCTTTTTGAAGCAATCGAGATAAGGGTAGAGCGATCTTACTAAAATCTCTGATGAAGCGTCGATAAAATCCAGCATGCCCAAGGAATGATCGAACATCACGCACACATGTAGGATATGGGAGGGATGAAATAATGTCTACCTTAGATTTATCAACTTCAATTCCATGTTGTGAGACTATATGACCTAAGACAATTCCCTTTTCGACCATGAAATGACATTTTTCAAAATTTAAGACCAGATTCTTCTCAATACAACGATGCAACACATCACCCAAACTAGAGAGACATTCATCAAATGAGGACCCATAAACTGTAAAATCATCCATAAATACCTCCATGCAGGTCTCAATGAAATCTGAGAAAATACTCACCATGCATCTCTGGAAGGTACCTGGGGCATTGCAAAGTCCAAATGGCATCCTTAGGTAAGCAAAAGTACCGAATGGGAAGGTGAATGTTGTCTTCTCCTAGTCCTCTGCTGCAATGGGAACCTGAAAATAGCCAGAAAATCCATCCAAGTAACAATAGTGTGTCTTCCCAGCTAGTCTCTCAAGCATCTGGTCAATGAATGGAAGTGGGAAATGGTCCTTACGAGTGGATTGATTTAGTTTCCTATAATCGATACACACTCGCCAACTGTTTTGTACTCTCACAGGAACTAACTCATCATTTTCATTTTTTATAACAGTGAAACCAGTTTTCTTTGGTACAACCTGAACAGGGCTAACCCATTGTGAGTCAGAAATAGGGTAAATGATACCCGCCTCAAGTAATTTTTCAACTTCTTTCTTAACAACTTCTAGGAGGGTGGGATTAAGTCTCCTTTGTGGCTGTCTCACCGATTTAGCCCCATCCTCCAAGAGAATCCTATGCATGCAAATGGAGGGGCTAATACCTGATATGTCTTCCAATGTCCAACCAAATGCCCTAATGTTATCTCTCAAAAGATTCAAAAGTTTTTCTTCATGTTCAAAAGAGAGATTGTTGGCAATTATGACAGGTAATATATCACCACTGAGCAAGTATGAATATTTGAGATTTGGGGGCAATGGCTTGAGTTCCAATGTAGGTGGGTGATGTATGGATGGAGAGATTGATGCAACAGACATATCTGCACAATGAACATCGGTATCAGAACAAAAATCATCACAATCAGAGAATAAAGCACCAAATCCATCAGCATACTCAATATCCATGTCATAATCAGAGTTCACATGATCAAAATCAGAATATGATTCCATTTCAAAATCAAATCTTAGAGAGTCTTGTTCCTTAAAAATGGGTGTAGAAGTATTCTTAGACATCAAACTAGAACCAATACTCATAATCTCCCTAAGAATAGGACAATCCAATTCAATGATGTTTTTACTTGGTGGTTCAAAATGGGAGATAACAAAAGCCGAATGGTCCTCTGAGGGGTACTTCATGGAATCCATAACATTAAATATCACAACTTCATCTCCAAACTCCATGGAAAGTGTACCCTCATTGACATTTATGATAGTTTTTGCAGTTTTGAGGAAGGGTCTACCTAAGATAATGGGGGCATGAGAACTTACCTGATCATCCTCCATGTTAAGCACATAGAAGTCTGCTGGAAAGATCATGTCTCTTACCCGAACAAGTACATCCTCAAGAACTCCCGCTGGATATGCCGTAGCTCTATTCTCCAATTGCACCACTACTCTTGTTGGCTTCAACTCACCAACCTGTAAGGAAGAGAATACAGAGTGAGGCATCACATTTATTGAAGCTCCTAAATCACAAAGAGCATCAGAGAAGTGCAACTCCCCTATGGTGCATGGGATGGTGAATGTCCCTGGATCCTTGCACTTTGTTGGCATTGATAGAGTTGGTGAAATGAGTGCTGAGACATTCCTTCCAAGGTTTATCCTCTCATTTCCCTTGAGCCCTCTTCGATTGGTGCAGAGTTCTTTTAAGAATTTGGCATACCTTGGGATTTGCTTAATGGCTTCAAGTAGAGGAATGTTGATCTCCACACGCTTGAATGTGTCCAAAACCTCCTTTTGCATTGCTTCTTCAGCCATCTTCTTGGTTTGAACAACCCTGTTTGGAAAAGGAAGGGGTTTAGGAGGAACATCATCAATATTTTTCTTACCTTTATCTTTCTCCTTGGATTGCTCATCAGTTGGTATGGAATGCGGATTCTCTGAAGTTGAGGTGAATCCCGGTGGAATGGTAGGTGCAGATGTATTGTTAATTTGCTTCCCACTTCTCAATGTGATGGAACTAACATTCCCCTTTGGATATGGAGTGGGTTGGGAAGGTAGATTTCCAGAATATTTACTCACAAGTTCATGGAGGGCGGTGGCAATCTGGCTCATTTGAGTCTTCAACTCCCTTAGCTCCGAACTTTGACTCTTCAGCTCATTCTGTTGATTAAGAACAATTTGCTTCAAAAGATCATCAGTATTAGAATCTACCTTTGGTGGATGATTCCCTTGTTGCTGACTTGTTGATGTTTGAGCTTCAAATCTCCTTTGGGGTTGTTGGAAACCCTGCTGGTAAGGCGGAGGCTGCTGGAAGTTTTGTTGAAAGGGTGGCCTTTGTGGTTGTCCAGAGCCATACCTCATGTCCGACTGATCTTTCTACCCTTAGTTGTATGTTGGATCAAACTTCTTTTGGGGATATGGTTGTTGTTGTTGCTGCTGAAATGGTCTCCCAGGGAACACTACTGCACAATCTTCTATTTCTTGGAGTTGTGGGCAACAGTCAGTTGGGTGGCTTGTCTCAGTGAAAATACCACAAGGCCTTGAAGGAGGGGGTAGAGATGTCTTTTGTGCCAAAGCAATTTGCCTCACCGTAGTGGTCAATTCTTCCAACTTAGTATCAATCAAATGACTTTCAAGAGAAGAAGTACTTACCTGATGTACTCCCCTGACATGTGGTGTACCTCTATCACCAAATTGTTGGGAGTTTTGGGCCATCTTGTCGATCAATGCACGTGCAGCTACTGGTGTCTTGTCCACCAATGCTCCTCCAGCCGCAGCATCCACCATGCTTCTCTCCATAGGTGTGAGTCCTTCGTAGAAGTACTGAATGAGGAGTTGCTCACTGATTTGGTGATGTGGGCAGCTTGCACACAACTTCTTGAATCTCTCCCAGTACTCATACATTGACTCCCCTTGGGCTTGATTGATCCCCGATATCTCCTTTCGAATGGATGTTTTCCTTGATGCTGGAAAAAATCTTTGCAAGAAAATACGTTTCAAATCATTCCAACATGTTACATCTTCAGGTTGCAAATAATACATCCAATCTTTTGCAGCTCCATCAAGTGAGAATGGGAATTCTCTTAATTTAATTTGATCTTCAGAAACATTTCTTGGTTTTAAAGTTGAGCAAACCACATTAAATTCCTTAAGGTGTTTGTTGGGATCCTCACCAGATAAGCCATGAAACTTTGGAAGAAGGTGAATTAATCCAGATTTCAATTCAAAGTCCGATTCAAGATTTGGGTATGCAATACAATTTGGTTGATAGTTAATATCAGGTGCAGCCAATTCTCGAATGGTTCTATTAAGTTCATTTCCATTGTTTTCAGCCATTGGTTCCTCTTTTATGTTTGAATTTGAATAGCTTCCAATTTCAATGTTTCCAGAAGAGAGGAATTCACAAACTGGTTGAATATTGAAACTTCCCGTAGATTGAGAATGTCTGATTCGTGCCCTAAGGCTACATTCAATCTCAGGGTCAAGATCTAAGAGATCTTCGGGATTAGTTCGTGTCATAGATCAAATAAAAATGAAAAGAAAGAAAGTGGACCATAGTAAAATAAAAATGAGAAGTTTGAGTTGATGGTCCAAAAAGAAGTAGAAGAAAATAAAAGAAGAAGAAGAAAAATCAGATTGGGTAAAGAAGGAAGAAAGAAGAGAGGAAGAGAATAAAATGTAAAATAAAATAAATACCTCTAATTGGTTGAAATAATTACTTGCCTCCCCGACAACGGCGCCAATTTGAAAAAGCGCTGTCGTGGGCGCCCTCAAATGATTTGTATGATTTTGGGGTACTTAGGTGCAGCAGAGTGGCTGACCAAGGTCGTCTCTCAAAGGAGGAAGTGAATTTAACTACTTATTAGAGGTATTCTAAAAATAAAATAAAAGAGAATAAAATAACTACTTGAAAGGATGGGGGTGATTTTTTTATAGTTTATGAACCTAGAAGAAGTTTTCTGGAAGAAGATTTCATTTTTTTTTGTTTTTAGTTTTGAAATGAAGTTTGATTGAAATGACACAACAAAAAGATGTTTGTTTAGACAATATTTAAAAGACGTAATCAATCTAACTCTACCTATTCAATCATTTATTAATCATTATCATTTAAATTAATATTCACTTAATTATGATCCCTTAATTTGTTAAATCCCGAACCCTACGAGAATTAACTTTACCACGAAGATTGAAGTGAATTTAACCTTAGGCTAACTTCGGAACATGCAATCGCAACACCCTGCTTTGATTGATGTTCTAAAATTAGCTTATGGTCAGTGGTAAATTAAGGCACATAACCACTCTGGAAATGAGGATTAATTGAGTTTAGGGATTATATTTGAACTCTACAAATTGATCCCATGTGGTTTTGAATTACCGGTTAAGGTTGCGCTCTCACAGTTCACACAATTCTCGACCTCGCGTGTTTTGTGTTAACTATTCAATTGCTTTCTTAGTTTCATTTAAATTAAAAACTCAATTAATAGATCATAATATGTGAATTACATTATCTCATTGATTCAAAATAAATTAATGAAGAAGGATAGAGGTCGATCGATTACTAAAAAGAACTACTCTTCCATGGGTGGTGTAGTCATCGTGGAGACGTTTTGCATAAGCAACAGATTGAAAGGGTAGAACCCAATCTTGTCTCCACTCTTTATTCCAACCCAATTAAGAAGATTAAGATAATAAGAAGAGGGATGAACACAGAATATTATTTGAAGAAAAATTCAAGAAACAAACATGAAAGAAAAGAAATACAAAGAAGAGGTGAGAGAGGAGAGCCTTTTTGGAAGAGAGGTTTGCACAAAGGCTTACCTCTTCCAAGAGTTGTGAGGGGCTCCCAAGAGACACCCTTTCGGCCACACCTTCCCAAAGCCTCGACCAGCCCTCTAAAAGAGTTAAAACCCCCTTTAAATAGAGTTTGTGAGGGCTAGGGATACATAACTTTTTAAGTGTGAAATGAAAATCTCGGCCAAATATTTTATTCCAACTTGCACCGCCAATTTGACCTCCAAAACGCGTGAATAGACTGGCCTTCCAGAAGTATGATTTGTGACAAATCATGTCTCCGAGATTTCCTCAAAAGTTGGGCTCAATCCAAGCCCGTATGTAGAAGATATGGCCCAAATACAGAACCCATGTCCATTCTACCGAGTCCATCCCACCATTGGATTAATGGCTCCTTTACTTCATCCAAATGCACTCTTTAGCTCTAGTGTCCTGAATTAAAGTTGTATAAAATGAAGTTAGGAACACTGTTACAAAATTTCAAATTCAAATAATAAATATAAAAATAGTTATCTTCGAAATACTACAGTGCACTATTAAGGGTAAAACTGGAATTTTCACCAAATTTTCAAATGAATGATCAAATCCCAAATATTTTATAAATAAACATATTTAACACAATGTGAGGAAATTATATCATTTATTATCAATAAAATATTCAATAAAATAGTGTTTTATCAGGGGGTCTTCTGTATACACCATGAAATGTGTTCCATGAACTTTTCTACAGATTGAAGATGTGACCCTCACATTGATACCAAATGCTATGTTTGAGTAAAATATGTCTTTATATATAAAGAAAGATGAAATATGGATTTCTATGTTCAAAAATATATCACCAAAATTGGGTATGAGTGTAAAGATCGCCCCTCAAAATGTTGGCTTTGGATTCCCAAGATTTATGATGAAAAGTTATCGATTGATTAAATTCAATTTCTAAAATTCATATGAGGATACTTCTTGTATTCCCCATCTAAATAAGTGTATATATCTTTTATATAATCTATTTGACTATTCATGGAGCCTAAACAAACATACAGATCAAAATATATGTTACTCAGAAGACGAACATACATTATCTTGAAGAGCTGCGCAGAAGAGCTACACGGAGGACCTACACGGTAGTGTATTTTTTTTTCCGGAACTATGTGAAGGAACTACGTGGAAGTCCTAAGAAGAGTATCTACCCCGCTTTGGGTTCTCTCCTTCCCTATAAATAGTATATAATCTCACATTTTTATCACATTAACTTTCATTACATTATACAAAACCGAGGATCTTTAAGGTTTAGTGTCTTGGAAACCAGGAACTTAATACATGAAAAAATAAAACATTCTTCTTAAACACTTGAAAGGCTTCTACTTATGTTCATCCTAGGTTCATTACTGCATCTCATAACCTTGGGACATACATCAAAATAAAGGGTGATCAGAAGGCCCAATAAGGGAAACAAGGGGAAACATTTAACATGTGAACTTGAGATACATCAATAAAGTCATGAAAAAGAACTTTAAGGCATGAGAAATAAATCATGACACATATCATAATAAAAATAACGTATTTCATAAATTGAAGATGTGGCTTCAACATTTAACTTGGACAATCATTTCCGTATCACCAAGGTCCATCCCCAAGGTGTCATTAAAAAATTACCAAGGTTATTCACCAAACTATCGTTAAAATGGGCATCTCTAGAGATTAAGTCATTACCCAATGCATTGGAACGCTATCAGGGCACACTCTTAATTTTTCTTTATTATCATGTGAGCCACATATATAATCATCAAAAATTTCATAAATAACCCATATAGCATAAAATAAATGAGTTTCATTTCATAATCACAACGTTTTAAAAACTGCTTTAAAGACATGATCTTTATGTCACTTTAAACCCACAGAAAAGGAAAGAGGGTTTCATGTATGTAAATCCCAAAATTAAAATAGAAAATTTTTATATATATGTGAATACCCTTGTGGAAGAAAGATCTTTTAGTATTCACTTAATAAAATAAAAGAATTTGAGAAAAATAGAAAGACATTTTGAGACAAAAATTCTGCAGCATAACAGCTATGTTACAGGGTTTTAGAAAACATTGAAAAGAGAGGGGACATGGGTCACCCACTCATAAATGACCCATAAAATAGTATAGGGACAAAATATAAAGGATATAAGAACATGGTAATGAAATTTGAATGACATACCATATGAAATGTGAAACTTGAAAGGAAGACAAAAATAAGATTTCTCTTATGAAAATTAGGCAGCCTAACATCGTCACTTAAAACTTCAAAAAAATGACTTGATGAGATTAAATAGGGTCTCTACTCATGTTAAAATCAAAGGAAAGTATTAAGAATATAGATATCATACCCCAAAATGGAAAAAAGAACTTGAAAGACTTGACATGAAAGTAGAACTTTGAAAATGGGAAGAGTGAAAGAATCCCTTACAAAAATTCGGCAGCCTAACGACGCCACTTAAAAATTCATAAAATGAAATGATGAGAGTAAGAGGGGATATCTCATAATATGATCATGAAAAGGGCATTAATAGGAATATAAAAGAACATCCCCCAATATTAGAACATGGGGCTTAAATGAAATGACATACAAAAGAGTACTTGAAAAGAAAGAGAGAGGTAGAATCCCTTACCTTGAAGAGTAACTTCGAAATATTGAATTTTGGGATCTTGGGAGGCTTAAGGGAACCTTGAGAGGAATAATTGGGAGGTAAGGAGACCATAACTTCTTTGAGTAAGATTTTGGAATGGAAAGGATGAGAGAATGGCTTGGTATTTATAGGGGAAGCGAGGGGACAAGGCATTAATGGCCAAGGGACACCTCATTGGTGGTATTGGAAAAACCATGGGCTTGCCCATGGTATTTTACCATGGTATTGTCCACTTGGGACAACTCATACCTTATATTACTATTCATAAGTCGACCAAAATTATTACATAATTATTACATCCTTAATGATGTCATTAAACACCAGAAACTCTAAACTGAAAATTCACTATTCACTGAGAATTCAACTTTTTCAGGAAAATCCAAAAATTTCACCTTAACCAAATATCGATGCTCTGATTTCAAAAATGAACTCCATTTTATGAAAATAATTTTCTAAATATTATTAATTTAATTTTTATATAAAACACTATTCACTAAAAATTCATTTTTTTCAGAAAAATCCCCAAAAAACACCATAACCTAATATCAATGCTCTGAATTCAAAAATGAACTCCATTTTATAAAAATAATTTTCTAAATATTTTTAATTTATTTTTTAATTAAAAAACACTATTCACCTGAAAAAACTAATACTTGATTAATAATTTCTGAAACAGTTATTTACCTATTTTATTGAATCACATTACTTAATCAAGGTGCCTAAATTATATTAATACTTTCTTTAAGTGAGATTACTAATCCATTTGGTCACATTACTAATCCTAAGCGTAAAATCACTATTCATAAATTACTATTCATAAAAATTAAGTTGATCATATTATACTCTAAATTTCTTACTGAACATAACTGTAGAAGACCATTTTTTGAAAATAATTACACATTATTAATTATTTAAGGTTTACATAAATATTTTTAAAAAATATCCTTCTAAAATTCATCAATAATAGGCATACTATATTTATTCGGACATTTGATAATTCACAAACTTCACCATAAGAAGAAATTATAATTTTTATTTAAATGAAAGGATTACACAAGGCAGTTATGATCTCGTTACATAACCCCTTATAACACCAGCATAGGACCTAAGAGTAAGGTGTGCTAGGGTGATAGAATCTTGGGGCGGCTCAACCAACATTGCCTGAGTAGTGATTTCTATCAGCTTGAACTTCTTACGAAGGTGATTCCGTTCCAGCTTCACATGATGAAGTTCGGCTTGGGTTTGGTCCAGAGCAAAGCCCAAAGGTGCTACCTCCTTCCCGAGTTCCGTCAGATGGGCTTCGATCGACCCAAGACTACTGGATGGGGCCATCAAATCTTTTTTCTATATTAATTAATCAAGATCACTTGTATTTATAGAAAATAATTATAACATTTAGTTTCCAATGGTGTTATTGACCAATGGTCATATAACAGTCGAAACCCAACAATCTCATTTTAATTATACTCATTTTATTAAATGAAATAGTTTTGTTGAGTATAAAATAAAATAACACACAAAGTTAGGAAACATAATTTATTCAAAATCTCGGGTTGTTACATTCTTCCCCCCCTTAAGAAATTGCATCCTCGCAATTTTAAAAAAAAATTGGGCTTGGAAATTTCATTGAAAGTCCTACATCCGAAAAAGAGTCCGTAAAACTATTAAATTAAAAGAAAGGGAAGTACAAAGGTCACTCGAGTTAACCCAAACTAGGATTCCATGTAGGGAAACATGGATATGGAAGAGAAAACAAAGGGCCATGTTCTGATGGAGAGTGATAGAAAACATGATTAGGAGAAAGTTAACCACAAGAAAATCACAAACTTATGATGTGTGTAAACGGTCTTTGATTACCCAGTAGGAAACGTAAACCAACAACGTTTTTGTTTTATGTTCCTTTTCATAATTTTGAGGAATTAATTTACTACATAGAATAAAAACATAAGGAAATATCTTACCTTCAAGTAGAGTTTCATCCTTTAATAAGTTTCTACCGAAACTAATCTTTTCTCCAAACGATGAGCATTCAAAAAGACTTGGTCACATCAAAAGCACAAGAATCATGTTCTAGATAATCACATAATACACAAAAGGAGAACTATATATTTCCCTTGTATTTAGACATCAACTAAAACCAAAATGGTTAGTACGAGATCATATAATCCCCAAAAAGGATAATCCTTTATAAAAAAACTAATATTTATCTCCAAAATTCAACAAATAGTAGCCAAAGTTCAAGAAATACCATTCAATACACAATCGTCCTTAAAATTCATCAAAATAATCCAAACTAAGATTGAAACCCAAAACTCAGAAGGATTTAATCACATAGTATTCCACAAAAAATCTTAACATTTATCTCCAAATAACACCGACTACATTTAAAGTCTCATACTAAAGTGTAATTAACCTAATCACATATTCTCTATGCTAGGTTAATCATTTTCCAGAGATAACCCAAATCACCATATGTCCACAATAAATACATAGATTCTTACAAAATAAAAATTTCAACCATTCCTCCACAAATAAAATCCTGTAGTATTTTATTTTCCTTAGGCATATAGTACTCCAAAATAGAAAACATCGTCCAAAATAACCTTTATCATTTAATCACCAAATCGTTTTCCTATACAAAGGATATCAATTTGATAAAACACAAGTTTCCAAAATCAACTTATTCTTGATCCATAAAAATAGCAGGTGCATTAGTCAGTCCGAAGGGCATAACAACAAACTCATAATGCCCATATCTTGATTGGATGGTAGTTTTTGGAATATCATCATTATTCACCCTCAATTGATGATAACCAGAATGAAGATCAATCTTAGAGAAGAATTGATTCCCATGAAGTTGGTCAAATAAGTCATCAATTCTAGGAAGAGAGTATTTGTTCTTCACTCTGATCCCATTCAGTTCTCTATAATCAATACATAGCTGTATCGATCCATTATTCTTCTTCACAAAGAGAACTAGTGCTCCCCAATGAGAAACACTTGGTTGGATAAACCCATTCTCCAAAAGATCTTGGAGTTGTTTCTTTAATTCCTATAGCTCCACATTTTTTATCTTATAGGGGGTCTTTGACATCAGATGAGATCTAGGTAAGAGTTCAATGGATAAATCTACCTCTCTTTCTGGGGGAGGTCTGGGTAACTCCTCAGGAAATACGTCAATGTATTCCTAGATGATGGGGGAATTTTCTAAAAGAATAAATCATTCATGAGAAACTTATTTCATTTACGAATCTCTTAACTAAAAGGATTTTATGTCTTAAAAATTCCTGCTTATACAATTACATTTTTCTATAATTTCTTCATAATGATTCATAAAAAGCTTGTGATTAACCAAAAATATCCCCCGAGAGTGTCATAACCAAGAGTACAGCAAGGCCCGTTGTCGTGTACTAGTTCCCATTTGAGTCTAGCTCAAAGTGGTGTTTTCAGGTTTTACCCCTATGTACATCTGTGCCAGAGCCACCTCTACCTGCTCGTATCCAGACAGGGATGTATTTTCTTGATAAACCACTTACTCAATACTCACCAAAATACCTGGAAGATTTCCTATATTTAAAATTTTCTATAGGGTTCTTCCTAAAGTTTTCATATCCTAATTTCTATAAATAACTAAACCATCCTTTGATACCAACTATAGCATCCCACCTTTTTATCACATTAACTTTCATTACATTATACAAAATCGAGGATCTTTAAGGTTTAGTGTCTTGGAAACTAGGAACTTAATGCATGAAAACATAAAACATTCTTTTTAAACACTTGAAAGGATTCTCCTTATGTTCATCCTAGGTTCATTACTGCATCTGATAACCTGGGGACATACATCAAAAGAAAGGGTGAGTAGAAGGCCCAGTAAAGGAAACAAGGGGAAACATTTAACATGTGAACTTGAGATACATCAATAAAGTCATGAAAAAGAACTTTAAGGCATGAGAAAGAAATCACGAGGCATATCTTAATAAAAATAACGTATTTCATAACTTGAATATGTGGCTTCAACATTTAACCCGGACAATCATTTTCGTATCACTAAGGTCCATCCCCAAGGTTTCATTAAAAAATTACCAAGGTTATTCACCAAGGTATCGTTAAAATGTTCATCTCTAGAGATTAAGTCTTTACCTAATTCATTTGAGTGCTATCAGAGCGCACCCTTAATTTGTCTTTATTATCATGTGAGACACATATATCATCATTAAACATTTCATAAATAACCCATATATCATAAAATAAATGAGTTTCATTTCATAATCATAACGTTTCAAAAACTGCTTTAAAGACATGATCTTTATGTCACTTTAAACCCACAGAAAAGGAAAGAGAGTTTCATGTATGTAAATCCCAGAATTAACATAGAACATTTTTATATATATGTGAATACCCCTGTAGAAGAATGATCTTTGAGTATTGACTTAATAAAATAAAAGAATTTGAGAAAAAGAGAAAGACATTTTGAGACGAAAATTCTGCAGCATAACGGCTATGTTACAGGGTTTTAGAAAACATTGAAAAGAGAGGGGACATGGGTCACCCACTCATAAATGATCCATAAAATAGTATAGGGACACAATATAAAGGATATAAGAACATGGTAATAAAATTTTAAGGACATACCATATGAAATGAGAAACTTGAAAGGAAGACAAAAATAAGATTTCTCTTATGAAAATTCGGCAGCCTAACAACGTCACTTAAAACTTCAAAAAAAATGAACTGATGAGATTAAATAGGGTATATCATCATGTGAAAATAAAAGGACAGTATGATGAATATAGAGATCATACCCCAACATGGAAAAAAGGAACTTGAAAGACTTGACATGAAAGTAGAACTTTGAAAATGGGAAGAGTGAAAGAATCCCTTAAAAAAATTCGGCAGCCTAACGACGCCACTTAAACATTCATAAAATGAAATGATAAGAGTAAGAGGGGATATCTCATCATATGATCATGAAAAGGGCAGTAATAGGAATATAAAAGAACATCCCCAACATAAGAACATGGGGCTTAAATGAAATGACATACAAAAGAGTACTTGAAAAGAAAGAGAGAGGTAGGATCCCTTACCTTGAAGAGTAACTTAGAAATCTTGAAGTTTGGGACCTTGGGAGGCTTAAGGGAACCTTTAGAGGACTCCTTGGGAGGTAAGGAGACCAGAACTTCATTTAAGAAGATTTTGGAATGGAAAGGATGAGAGAATGGCTTGGTATTTATAGGGTAAGTGAGGGGACAAGGCATTAATGGCCAAGGGACACCTCATTGGTGGTATTTTCAAAACCATGGGCTTTCCCATGGTATTTTCCCATGGTATTGTCCACTTGGGACACCTCATACCTTATCTTACTATTCATAAGTCGACCAGAATTATTACATAATTATTACATCCTTAATGATGTCATGTGGTATGGAAACAGGGATCATTTACAGAGGAATCATGGGAATGGAAGGGATACATGAGGGATCAATGGTCTATTAATTTTTTCCTATAATATTAGAGGATATCGAGAGTGCAGTTCGAGGACGAGCTGTTATAAGGTGGAGAGATTTTAATATCTCAACCTTTTCTGGAGAAATATCGGGTGTGTTTTCTGGTACGTTTTGGTTGTTATTAATTGACTTTGGGTTGGGTTATGACTTGGGGTGTGTTTGAGTGATGTATTAAAGAAACAAAGGGAGACAAGGGATGTGCAAGATTTGTGCATAGTTTGGACAAACTGTGTGTGCAGACAGTGGAGGTCTGCATAGTTTTTCTACCCATGCGCCATTAAGCCATGAGAGCATTGGAAGACCACACGGTATGCCTAACCGTGTGCCATAAAGCTATGAGGGTAGTGGAATACCACATGTTTAGTGCATTGTTTTCCCTAACCATACAAACTTCCATGTGAAACCATGTGTGTGGATCATTTTATTTCCAAAATTGGTTTTAAAACCACACAAACCCCTAAAACCTCTCTAAATCGGCCTAGGCTCAAGCTTGAAAATTTATAAGTGTTCCCAAATCCTTATTTTGGGATTGCAAGGTGATTTGAATTTCTTTTCTATGAGATCTAAAGCCTGGATTGAAGACCCACTCTCATCCCAGTAAGTGGATTTAATCCCAATGCTCTGATGTTCTTTCCCTTATCATTTCTATATATTTTAATATAAGATATCCACCATTTTCTTAGATATAAACCTATGAGTAGATATCTAGATCTATTATTGTAGATCTTGATCTAGATTTTCAATATCCTAGTGTCTTTTTACTTAATTCTAGTTTAGGGATTTAGATCTGAAGCTTGATCTATTACGTTTTGCCACTTGGATTTTGGGGATTTCTGTTGGGATAACTTCCATAAATAAACTGAGGATCATGGTCTAAATATTACTCAAATAGTCATGATTTATGATATGTGAATGTGATTTTATGATTTCTAGATTCCCTTGATAAATGATATCCTAAATTGGAGTAATTAGGAATGTGGGAGTGAATTGAATTTTTCAAGGTGGTTAATTGATAAATTAAATCATGGAACAAATGAAGGGGGTTACCAAACAGATATTTTGGAGATTTATTATGGGTTCAGATATGGTAATTATGATATTGAATTGTTGTTTAAATATCATTAATAGGGGGGATTAATTATTAAATAATGATGTTAGCTATGTAAGATAATTAAATGTGAGAATTAAATATGTTCCATGATATTAACCAAAGATAATTAATTGAGAGAATTAATTAGGTTCCATGACGTGATCAATGATAATTAATTGTGAGAATTAATTATGAAATGTTGTGATTTCGTATGGATAATTAATTGCGAAGAATTAATTTTGGAATGAGAATTGTGTGGATTGATTAATTAGTTGATGAATTGATTATGGGTTATGTGCTTAGTTAATTATTGAATTAACTAATGGACTTTGAGTTGGTTAACTAAGCATTGGATTAATAAGGTAATAATGTGAAAAATTATTTTGAATTAAAGAATGATTAAATGGATGAGATTTTTGTGGTTCAAGACATATCGTTCTATAATGATTAGAAGTTGGGACTAGGACATGGAATTCCTCCCCAATAGTTAATCATACTTGAGATTATGGGGTGGTAGGCATGACGACCTACACCGTATGATAAATGGAGTTCTAGGGATGATTACATACACTAAATAATATTGTTTTTCAAGGCATTAAAACCTACACCAAATCAATTATAATAATTAATGATGATTCAACTATGATTTGGGGTACTAGGCATGACAACTGCAACAAATGACTAATGATATTGAATGATTATTAAAATGGGAAACATGAATTGAAATTGGGATAAATGTAATGATTAAAGGTTAGATGAGAATGTGGTAACTTTTTAAATTATGCATTGTATTTATTAATTCATAAAAATAAATGCACTATCTTTTGACTGAACTAATTTTAGACATCGTTGTTGGTGGCCTACTGAGATATACTCACACCCTATTTGGGATTCCTGACCGGAACCAAATTTTTTTTATCCATTGCAGGACAGGATAAGGGAAAGGACCTGGGATAGGTTTCTATTTGATATCAGAGCATGGGAGAGGGAACCAGACGTGGTTCAGGACCTATTTGGGAGTTTTTGTGTCTTTACTTTTAGTCTCATTGTAGACACATGACAATTTCTTTGTCATATCTTGCATTACCTTTTAGTTGAGTATTATATTATCATGTTTTTGTTGTCATATGAAATGGGTTTGTTCTGGTTATTTATACATTTCCACACATGGTTATTGTTATTTGCTTCTGTTGGTGTTTTATTTTGATAAAAGAGGGTATATTCTCCCCAAGACCGACTTACCATCCTAACTGCTAGTCGGCACCCTCTCGCATATGGGGAGGCGCGGTTGAGGGCATGTGGCCATCCATCCCGGGTCACTATTCTGTGCCTCCCGAGTCGGGGAATCACAACAAGAATGACCCCCCATAAACTGTAATGTACCTACTATCATCGAGGGACCATGGTGTGTCTCTTGGGAGACTATTCCCTCATAAAAGAGGATTGAAGAGAAGAAGTAACAAAGTAGCATGCATAAAATTAAACATCAGAGTGTTGAAACAAAAATTATAACAATATATATAAATAATAATTAAACTCAATTAAATACTGAATGACCATGTCATACATACCAAACTTATTTTCCACTGAACTGAGCACATATATTGGAATAAATAATAACATAAAATTACATGGATATATTACAAACATCAATCCATACCAAAAATTCGATATCCACATAAATATAAGATCTATCCTACTTGATCAGTATTGAGCCTTTCCCAAAATATTTGCTACCGCCAAGTGATCATCTTCATTGGAACTCCAGTACAACGGAATCCCAAGAAGGGTGTGAGTAAAAATATAACTATTTCACCCCTAATGTGGTCATGTACATTTCATGTAATTGTAGAGTATTCATACGTGTGATAATAACTTGGATAACAGTAATAATAACCACTAACTACATTAAATAATCTAAATAACAAAAGTCATAGTTGGGGAGTGATGTCATAAATGTACGGACATGCAAAGGTGATTAGACTTTTTTAGTGAAGGAAAACAAACATATGTAATGTAAAACAATAGTCGATCTTTAGGCGCACGATCTTGATCTACCGTACCATCTTAATCCAAAGTCAGAATGTATTTGAACATGTTCCATCACATATATATATATATATGTATATATATATATAACCATATATATGTGTGTATTTATAAACGAGTTCATGTGAGGACCCAAGGCATATGGCCAAGGTGTCCCTATATATCAAGTGCATACAAAACGTCCACTTATTAGCAAGGTATAATCATATCCCATTTGACCTATGAGCCAGTCTATGGTGTTTTGTATGTTGAACCCAAGTGTAAATGGAAACATAAGGTGTTTTCATTCAACCTATGAGACTATCCAAGGTGTTTCATATATGGGAACCAAGTGTCACCTGAGGATTAATATGATCTCAATACCTATGATCACATACAAGGAATTTAGTATGAGGCACCACAATATCTCTTAAGGTATAACAGACAATGAAGTAATGGTGATCCCACTATATACTTGAGTAGTATGTCTGGCATCTCTTAGGGATATCATCATCAATCCTCTAGAATACAGTTATGAATAACCATGGAACACCATTCCTACTATGGAAAGACTGGTCCACCAATTTCAATCATGCATATATTAGTTTCATTTATGCTGTGAGTTATTCCATGGAATTCTATATTCTAAATCTATGTATTATTTAGGGTGTAACATTATTTTAACAATCCTATGCACTCTTATAATGAATTCCATATCTGGGATCCAAGTATATCCAATTGAATCATGCAATAAGTAATTAAACATTTAGGTTAAAAATCAAAAACCATGGAATAATCTCTAGAATCCCTAACATAGAATGACATGGCATCGGGACCCATTGGATTAGTTCCAAGAATCACATCTAGAACCATAGATGCATCAATAGTAATTAAGTGAGTGTATTATAAGAAATGTGTTTGGGAAAATTAAAATCATCACTACTGCCACATCCACCAAGCATGTAATTTTGTTATGGGTTCTAAGTTGACCCCCTCTAAAATATCTTCAAAAATTCATAAAGCAGTAGCTTGGGGTAGTAAAACATTGGATAAATCACTATGTCCCTCAGGTTAAAACAATGAAGAGGCATCCTAATTTAGATCCTCTATGTCCACATATATATATACTCATAGGTATTACTCGCTGGATCCTCTAAGCTAGTACAATAGTCTAAGTTTGACACCCAATTCCCCAAGGTATTAACTACCAAGGAATCATAAAACAATGGTAGAGAGACCTTCCAATCTACTAGCGGTCATAACACAAAGAAACCATAAGATGATGGTTCATGACCTAATCATGTCACTATGGTCTCTCTAGGATTCTCAACACATGCATCTTAGTCCTATTCAACCTATTTTTTTTCTACCTAGGCATGTATAATGGTTCCCAAATCTCACAAGGTGAAGCCTCACCTTTTAAGAGGTCTGGGGACTAGTCGGCATCTCCAAGAACCTATCCTCAGCCCTCAAGGTCTATATCATGGAGAAAACACATGAGGATTGTTATATTCCCATGATGTACATTCATTATAACCAACCAAATTAATTTAAATAAATAGTTTATTTTGTAAATTAATAAATAAGATGTTCCATCCTCATGGATGAGCATAAGAATTCACATATCACATTCACATTCATAAGTACTAATAGTTATGCATGACCAAGATCCCCCATTTTATAGAGATTTATATGCATTTTCTAATTTCTGGAAGCATCTTCCATGTCCCTTCCAACCACATCCATGAAATATGGTGTTTGTTTCTCACAGAAAAAACATCAAAATTAATTAATTATGACTACTAAAATTAATTAATTAATCATAAAAATTTATAAATAATTTAAAACACAAAAACTTAAGGGTATAAATCTTGAAACCGATCCATATATAATCTGGGTACTGCATATGTCCCTATGCTGCTTCTCCCTCCTTGGATGACCTAGGTGATTGTCGCATCAATGCCTCCCCCCACAACACTTATTGGATGGGGGGGGGATTATCCACATCTTTCATCACCTAATATCCCATCATTTTTCATTCTATTCATGTAACCTACTTCTATACCTATCATCCCTTTCATTGAGGTTGTCCTTAAAGTCCAGTCATGCATGATGGAGTTTATACAGTTTTTATTTCTTCCCCGGAGTTCACGAAGGCCACCATGACGTTGCATCATTCACTTGTAGCCCCAATGGATAAAATTCTTCCATCCATTGATGTCTTTAATAGATTAATCTATAAATGTGGTAATTAAAATATGGGTGACCATAGGTATTTTAGATTCAAGACATTTCTTAGGTGATTTTTCTTCAGAAGAATACATAATAATCGCTTGGGAGAATTCTCCCAGTGTTTTCTTAGGTTTTCCTTTTACCAAATTCACGTGGTCATTTAATTTTCACTTGATTTGTGATCTCCCATTCATGGTGATGTATATATCGTTTCATGGTCTTCCTCGACCATTTCAGAACCACACTTTTCTTCATTTGATTAAAAATGTGGTGGGTTGCTTCCTCTGATTGGACCAAAAAACCGGCACCATCTTTCCTTCGATTTCTCTAAGGATTTGTGTTGAATTATATGTTTCCAAGAAACTTATATAAACTATTATAATTTATGTTTATGTTGATATGGTGGGGTGGGGTGGATTCTCTAACTCTTTTATCACCTATTCTCCCTTTATCCTTCATTCCATTCACGTATCTCGCTTCTCTCTTGAGCTTTCTTTCCTTTGAGTTTAGCCCTAATGTAAAATCCTTCAAAATGGAGTTCCTATAGTTCATATTTCTTCCCTGGAGTTCACAAAGGCCTCCATGATGTAAGATCATTCACACAAATCCCAGTTGGGTAAAAGGATTCTATCTTTTAGATTCAATATATTTATTGGTTTGTTTCACTTTGGAATAATACCTAATAACAACTTGGGGGAATTATCCCTATGTTTTGTTAGGTTTTAATTTTTTCTAATTTATATGGTTATTTAATTTTCACTCGATGGAGATCCCCCCTTCATGGTGATACATATCTATCTTCTTGGTATTCCCCTACCATTTATGAACCTGACTATTCTTTGTTTGATTAGAAATCTGGTGGGTCGCTTCCTCTACTCGGATGAGCAAACCTGGACCATCTTTCATTTGATTGCTCTGAGGATTTTTTTGAAGTCCTTGTTTCCATAAAACATATAGAAACTATTGGAATTGATATTTATTGTGATATAGGTGTGGGTGGATGGGTGGGGGGTTCTCCACCTCTTCTATCACATAATCTCCCTTCATCCTTCTTTCTGTTCATGGAACCCATTTCTCTCCCAAGCTTCCCTTCCATTGAGGTTAGCCCTAAATTCCAATCATGTGTTATGGAGTTCCTATAGTTATTAATTCTTCCCTCGAGTTCACAAAGGCCTCTATGATTATGGATCATTCAATCATATCCCACATGTGTAAAAGACTTCCATCCATTGATTTCATCAACTGATTTGTCTATAAAATTGGTAATTAAAAGATTTGGTGACCGTAGGGATTTTAGATTAATGAAAATTCTTGGTTTGTCTCTATTTAAAATAATACATAATAACAACTTGGGGGAATTCTCCCTGTCCTTTCTTAGGTTTTCATTTTTTCCAATTTATGTGGTTATTTAATTCTCACATGATGCAAGAATTCCCCTTCAAGGTGATATAAATATTGCTTCTTGGTCTTCCCCTACCATTTCAGAACCCCACTATTCATTTTTTGATTAACAATATGGTAGGTCACTTCCTTTGCATGGACCAGAAAACCCGCTCTATCTTTCGTTAGATTTCTCTGAGGTTTTTTTTGTTGTCGATGTTTCCAAAAAACTGATATAAAATATCATAATTGATTTTTATATTGATATGTGGTGGTATCCAAATATTTTCTATGAATTTTGGGTCCAATTTTTCTCTTCATGATGCCATCTTGGACTTGATTTCCTCAATTGCATCAAATGATCACATTGGATTTCTCGGGTGGCCTTTCAATCAGATACCATGGAAAGGTTCATCCTCTACAGGTCATGGGAGAGTATGGAAATGATCCTTTGTTTGTTTCCACACCATGAAATATTCATGATGTTGATAATATGAGAACAAGTTGGGTAACTCATCCCCCTTCCATCCGTAATGATGTACGATCCATGATTTCAAAACCTAAGATAGTTGATTGTTATGAGAATTTGAGACATGATTTGGGGGATAAAAATATATAAAGGAAGGAGGATGAGGGACCTTTTAGTAGGAACTCATCTTCCTCCTCATATGTAGAGGGTGTGATTCCATACGGTGGTGGTACTCAGGTACTAGAGTCTTATGAGGGTGGTGAAAATACTTACAACTAGATGATATTAGTGTAGGGAACATCTGAAGTCCAAGGGGTTGAGTTGAATCCATTAAGAAGGATGTTTTCAATAAATACCAAGGAATCTATTACATTTTGGAACTGTTTTTATGGTATGGAAGTCAAGTGTTATATAGAAGAATAAGAGGATCAAAATAAAGAGAAACATACCAATGTGAATCAAGAATCATAGTTGGTAGAGTCAAATAAAGAGATTGATAAATACTTATTAGGAGATAGTACAAAGGGAATATATAAAAGAATAATTCATAGACCCAGAAGGAAGAATGTTTGGGAAGGGAACTGGGACTCTGGCAGTTGCATCGAGACTAAAGGGAAGAGGTCCAAAAGGAGAAATGAAAACAGCTGTTTTCTGAAACCGATAGAGTCTAGGTCTGCTCAAAAAGGCCAAATCAAGAAAAGATATAGATATATAGAGAAATAAGGAAGGAAAAAATAACTAATCATGCACTCATATGAATTTATTTAGAGGAGGCCATAATGGTAACGCCCCCCCAGAGTAGCTGAGTGTTTATTACCAATGTATGTAAATGATGTGCATATGGGGTGGTTAAATAAAAAATAATTTGTTCTGATTAGAGGTTCTAATGAATAGAAAATAATTAGGTAAGATTTTATTCAGATGTGGGAAAAGTTGGTTGACTTCATCGAAGACATCATCACGGAGAAGCTGGGAACAAAGGTAACTACACTACACTAGAAATTTTATAGATAGAAGTATTATAATAGACTAATTTTATAATTTATTGGTATTGTGATCACTTATATTGTGTAAAACATGTGGGTTAGGTATGTAATACTTACGATGGAGTCGGTTTGTGAGGGTTCCCACTTAACCCTAAAAGGTATCTTTTTGAAAATAAAATATATTTATTTGTCATGTGTGGTGTAAATCTTCAAACCCCACTGTCCAATCAAGTCACTATAGAACTAGGACCTAATACTATCCAAAATTACATGATACATCCTAAGTGTTTAATTATATATATTTCCAAGTAAATCAGATCAAAATGACTTGATAATAAATATAAAATAGTTTTTAAATATTATGTAATTCACTATGGTGGTATACCCTTTGACAAAATGACACATGGTGAAGTGAAAAAGGTATCCGAAATAATGCCCTTCTTAAGAATAGATATATTCCCATTTTTAGTATCTTAATCAACCATGACAACTTGAATAAGGATTAAAATACCCATCTTGTAAAACCATAATTAAAGGAAGATGATTAAGAACAAAATAGTAGAAAATGTGGTTGAAGTAATACCTCAGGGATTCCAACCCATATGATGATATTTGATTCCAACCAAGAAAAAGGGATAACTCCCATGAAAGAAGGGTGAAGGTGGATTTCCATGTAGTGGAGGATGTTGGGTGAAAAGAGGGAGAAGTGGTTTTAAAAAACGTTAATGGTCAGATCGATAAATGGGAAATATCACCATTTTAATGGGCCACACGGTTGGGCAAACCATTCTCCTAATGTAAAATATGAATGCAATAAACTAAATACACCCATTTATTTTTCCTATTTTCCACACAGCTTCCTTACTCCTTGAACCAAAAAAGGGGCCACATAGTTTACACTAACCATGCATCAACCATGCAGTCTAAGATGTACACTTAAAAAAATTTATGTTTGGGGGTCTAACCCTTAGAATTATCTAGAAACATCCAAACTAATCCTAGCCTCAAACTATCTGAAAAAAATTAGAGATATCCCAACCTTAAAATTTTTATTCTTAATGACTAATAAATATTTGATATATCTAGTAATTTAAAATTCGATGTCCTTAAATTTCCTGTCTCAAAAAACATGGGATATTACAAGAAGAACACATGGGTGGGCCTGAAAATTAATAGAGACATTAATGAACTATGATAATTAATATCTGTTGGAATATGTGAATGATATTTGTTGTGGTACCAATTGATTAACATTTGTTTCTAAACCCTTAACAAAATATGTAAGAGTTCAAATAATTTTTCCAAAGTTAATTAATATTGTGTATAATGAAAATGATGAAAATGACAAAACCATATACTACTATGTAAGATATTGTATAGTTCCAAAAAATGAGGAAATGAAAAAAATTCCACAATATTACATATTATAATGTTATTGATATTTAAGGATTTCATACCTTTAATAAAATATATAAAAATTTGAAAAAATAGAAAATTGAATAATCTGTTGAGGCTATATTATATGTAATTTGTTGTATCTAATATATAATATAATTCCATCATTCATAATGGGCTGTTTCAGAAATTGAAAATATTACTAATGTTATAACCATAAGTTAATTTATATGATATAAATGTTATTATTTAATTAATTAAACATCAAAATAACTCAAATTAATATTGTGATTCAATTTGAGTGGTTAGAATATTACATTTATTCCATGGAGATAAATTTGACACTATGAAGAGAAGTTTCACACTACAATTTTATTCTTTAAAGAGAACATTCATTGTAATGTGTATTGAATACCTATGTATTTTTATGATATTTTAATGAAGTGGTATCAAAATTATAATAACAATGAGTGACATTAAAATTTTTGACATTCATATCTAACAATTATTATATAATATTTATTGATTGTGAATTAAAGAGAATATCATATTGTTGTATGTCAATGGGGGCTTCAAATTAAATTATTGAAGTAATTTTTAATTGATTATTAAGGATATAGAAGTAGATAAAAAAATTTATTTAGAAATGATAATTTATTATAATATATAATGTCATGAATATTGAATATGTAGAATGGAAAAAAGAATTGATGCTTTATTTTTTAATAGAAGTCTATGTATCAAAAAAATAGATGATTCTGATAATCAATTATAGAAAATATTTTTCATCAAAGAAGATGATTAATAGATTAATGAATACGTACAATCAGTATTAGTGACATTCTCTATGATATCCCTATATTATAGTTTAAGAAAATTAAAAAAAATAATGATAAGTAGAAGTATGATACATGTCTTTCGAGTGATATCACTATATAAAATAAGATGGAAATGAAGAAGAGAAAAATTGAGCATTGAAATTTTGGGTACATAATATTCTTGAAATAAATATTTTTGTAATGAATGAATGAGGGATAATGGTGGGTGCTATCAATATTGACTATTTTTCTGGATTTTATGATACAAGAGATAGAAAAGAATACCAGAATACAACAATTTTAGATTATAATTTATAATTAACAGGCAATATATTGAGGATGAAGATATAACTAGTTGATGTAGTGACATCTAAGTGAATATTGGGTATTATGTTTAGGATTTTGGTGGGTGGAATAATTATATAGTAGTAAGAGAATGTATAAACAATGAATTCCATATATATTATAGTTTTTAGGTAAAAACTCATGTGATAAGACTTAATGATCTGTTCTTATTTTATCTTATAATCACATAGAGAACCTTGATTCATGGAAGGTGTTTTATTCATATTTCTTATATCTAAATGATTATTATAGTTAATATATATGTCTCAGACATGACATGGACACATCAAGTATTAGACTCCCACATTGGGATTGGACAATGTTAAAAATAATTATTGTGCATCTCTTGTTTTCATTACATATTTGATTATGTAAAATTCTTGATTTGTAATTCATACATACTAACTGAGATAATGGTTTCAATTACTAAGAGGATAAATAAAAATAAACAAGAATCATGTAAATATGTCACACTGATTCACCCTCTCTCAATCTAAATAAAATATTTACTAGGAACATAAATAATGATTATTATATTTATTTCTAGATATAAACTTTTTTAATTACTTGAATATGTGAACCAGACTATGTGAGTTATTTATTTTAACATTATAATTTTATCACCATTATAAAATTATAATTTATTATCATATCATCAATTTTGGTGAATTGTTTCTATATCGTGACTTAATATATTGTCATTGTTCAACAATTGGATAAACATCATAGCTATTTTATCTATATCACATCAAATAATTATTACATGTAGTGGTTTGGTTATAGTTATGTATATAGAAATGGTGTAATTATATTATTGGGTTTGTAACATTACATTAGACAACATGGATTATAGGTTTATAGGTTATGGGTGTTGGTTTACATGGGTCATTTCTATATATTTATTATGTTTTATATATTAAAAATAAAATTTTGTTTGATGGGGGGTCCTTGTCGAAATATTGGGAATGAAATACTATGATGTATTAAAATTAATATGTGAAATATATATTTATAGAATTCAACATTATTGTGTGTATTATCTACTGATGCTTTAACGATGAGGGATTTTTATAGAGGATATCAGAGCTCGGTTACTCATGGGTTCTATAAAGTATTGAGGATGTTATAATATTATTATTTTACAACATTAATAATTTTTTAAGATGTAAACTCACATGGTTATTCATTATTTCCCATTTTACTATATATTTTTAGGATATATTTATCCATAAATTTAAATATGGGGTTTCAAGAGGTTGTTAGTAGTTCTATCAAGTAGTATTAGCTTAACCAATGAGGTTGATAGAACAATTTTGGATTCTATATATTAATTTTTACACCACAAATATATAATGGATGTGTTTCATTTATATTGAATATTTAGAGTCAATGGTTCATTTTACACATGTATATTTATATCATTAATTATTATATATTGGATTCACAAAAAATATATATTTATTAAGATATCATTTGATTATAAATTCTTCACCTTCATGGATTAAGGGTTTATATATTTTTTAAATTGTTTTATTGCGTCCTATAGTGTGTAACTAAATCCATTTGACTATTGAACACCAAAAATTCTATTTTTCAACAAATTTATTATTGAAGGTGTATTTTCAAGGAACACTGAATATTTCCATAGATCCATAGAGTTATTTCATTGGGGATATGTCATTTTATTAACATTTTATAGGATATAAAACATTCCATAATAGAATTATGCTTCCATGTTTATTCTATTTTCACTGAAGGAATATTATTCTAGAATTATTAAATGAGTATATAATTTTTTTGTAGATTTTATCAGAGTTTTTAATTTTGGACTAATCATGGTAATCAAATAATTACATATAGTATGTAGAGTTACAATAAGAGTTTTTGAGGCCATAATTTTAGTATTAATGTCTATAATAATATAACATATATTGAATAAATAGAATCGATGACTGAAGTTGAAATTAATCTCCATCCCTATTTTTTCAGGTATTGAAGAATAATAAATATATTCTATTATATAATACTTTTTTCAAATATACATTACCATTAATAGTAAAAAAAGTTCATAACATAGAGGATAATAGATATATTCACACCAGTTTTTGAATCACATTTTATATTAAATGATATAATAGAAGAATAAAATAAGATTCCTTGTTGAGAATTTGGATAATAGAAGATGTATTTTATAAAATATTGAAACTTCGGGGGGTGGGATTTGAATTGATATCTATACATTTAATATAGAGTAATAAAAATTTTAATACATAATTGTATTCAACATAGTTAAAAACACATTTCCTCTCTAAAATAATGAGATTATGAGGTTTTTAATTTTATAAAAGCATGATGATAGAATGGATCAATAGGTAGTAGAATATTTTATTAAAAATATATAACTTTTAAAATAAGAATTCATAATAAAAAACATTAAACCACACTCACATAAGTAATAAATCGGAAGAAAAATTTATAAAATAATTTTTTTCCTCAAAAATTCCATTACATAAATTAGTTTTGGATCAAAGAAGAATTAAAAGAGTGAATTTTAATCAATTTTGGAGCCAGTTTATTTTGAAAATATTGTAAAATTGTTTCACAATTAAATATAAAATAATTAAATAAAAATTCCACGTCTATGATGGATATTAACCATATTTGATTGAATAAAATCTTAACCAATCACATTCTGTTACAAGATTTTTTCCCCTTCAGTATGCAATTTTACAAATTAGTCTGGGCTTTAAATATATATTGAACATTAAACTATATACATTAATAACCTACAACAATTTTATAGGGTATATCATCTGAAATTAAAATAAAATATAATAAATTTATCATGTATTGTAAAATACTTCAAGGTAATTCCTTCAAGTTTATAATAGATAAATAAAATATGTAAACAAAAGATCTATATAATGAAAAATTAGAGATAACATATTTTCTAAGAGTTTATGTTTTCCTTCCTTCATGATAAGTATATGATTATAATATTTGTGGCATTAATTTTTTACTTTTAATATATAATATTATTAAATGACATATCATTTAGTGTTGAGTTCATTAGAGTAAAAATCAATAACTTTGGTGTTTTGGTTTTCCTTCAAGTATTGTAATATTTAATATATTTTCAAGAAATCCAATAAGTCTATTAAAAAATTAATCCATTTCCCAATATGAATTTAATATATATTTACCTATTTATCTTTGAAAAATATTATATTGATTTTTTTTATTTAAATCCAATTTTGAGTCTCAAATGAGTAACCCAATAACTGAAAACTTCCCTCTAGTATGGTAGTGGTTAATATTCATGAAGATTTATTGAAGGATAGATGGATTTATTTAATTAAAAATATTCATGAAATTATTTTTGACAAAATAAAAAGTTCAATTTTAATCAGTTGGAGTCCAATCCAGGGTAACATTTTTACAGTATCAAAATATTATCGTAAATAATAGACTGATGATTTTGTACTACATGATAACTTTTTTAATACAACATAGATGATAAATCTGGTTCATGGCCTACTTTACCTTTGAAAATCCATTACAAATATACATGCATATTTTATATGTTTGATTCAACTTATATAGATATCTAAATCAATAATATTTTATGGTTCAATTTAGTATCTTTCACCATTAGAGAAATTTAAATTCATCAAGGACTATCATTGTCTACATGATCGTTTTCATTTGTGAGTGAATTAAATAAAGTAGTCCATGTCCACCATAATTATTCTATATTGCGAAATGTAGAATTAATATCATTTAATATATTTTTATGAGAAAATTATCAATATAACATATATACACACAATATTCCATTCATAAAAAATAAACACCTTAAATAAATAATAAACATGATTTATAGATATTAAATAGTTGAATTATTAGGTTAGCAAAGAAATATATCAAATTTTCAGTATAAAAAATATTTTTTTAAAGATAATATCTCACATAAATAGATCAAGAATGATGACTATTAGAATGGAAAAACTAATAAACTAAAATTTCTTAACGATTCCATAATTATTCTATCTCATCGTAAAGAATAAAAATATATATAAGTAAAACACCTAATGATGAGAACATAATAGTATATTTTTATGAATATAATTAGGATATAAGTATATTAAAAAAATTAAGTTAATTCAGAATTTATATAAATATAAAGTAATGTTATTTTTATATTATATAAAATATATAAAACATTAATATTTATAAAAATATAGATAATGAAAATAGAATCTAGTTTTATTAATTAATAGCCAATGGGTAATTTCCATTAAAAAAATAAATATTAAATTTAAAATGAAAACCATTATAAGAAAAATGACTCCTTTATATATTTTATGAAACATTATTCCTGATATGTCTGGTCTCTCATTAGGATTATTTTTATTACACATAGAGTGTTTGGGTGTGTTAATTATAGTTTCCACTATAGTGATGGTTTGGGTAGATTAATGTTATTTCTTAAAATATATATATTGCGGTCAATACCTCTAAATCACTCCAACATTGAGGGTCTATGGTTTGAAGGTGGTGAAGGTAAATAACCACTTAATCCTTTGATCCTATCCTCCACTTGAGATATAATAATTCAATTTTTCTAGAACATCTCACAACTATAAATAACATTTTCCATACATATATATTTCATATAAATGAACTTATTCCATATAAGGGATACATTTTTTTATTTTCATATTTATATCAAAGGTCGATATTCCCCTGAGAATCAATGCAGGCAATTATGAGGCGTTCAGGGTGAATTATGTGGTTTTTTCAATTGTGTTTCTATTTTAATTTTTACCCCATTGGAATCTATACCTATATTATGTATTGTGATAATAGTAGATCTGCTTTTTATTTTCATTTTACATATACCACATTTAATATAATAAAGAATTTAATGGATGGCATGTGATATTTTTACAATGTTGACACCATTGTGGGAAACCATCTCTCTGATGTGATAAGTTTTTCACCCCAAATATAGAATCTATTATCCACTATCAAAATAATTGAATAAAATGGGTATTCAGATCCAGGTAGATCATCACACCAAATCACTAATTCTCAAAATGAATAAAATATATATAGATTATCACATATATAATAGAATCACCTTATGATTTATTTTTATACCTAGTGTTAGACTAGTTCATTAGACCCCCATACAAGTTTTTATTTCATTAAATTTATAATTCAATCTATGATCAATACATGGATATCACTACATAAAAAAATAAAACTCTTTCCTCACCAGAAGAGTCTTTGAAGTCCAACAGATCTTCTAATACAATGCATAAAACTTGGAATATGTTTCCATATCAAATTCATAGTTCTTTAACCCAAAAGTTCACCTAGATTCAAAATCAATCTCAGGGGATCATCATCAATCTAGATGATCCCTGATATCAGAATATATTAAAAATAGATTAAAAAAATATCTACATAGTCAGTCCCCCCTCAACTTATTTTTTTTTTACAATATCAATGATTATATAAGATCTATATGTCGCAATCTCAGTCATATTCTATTTTAACCAAAATACCGTGAGCTTATTCTACTTCAGTATAATATTATCTATCCTTCATCTTCCATCAAGTGTTTCTTATTCCATCAATCTCAGACCAAGATCTCAATTTTACCTAACTTCTCAAATACTATTTATCTATATCCTCTTCTCTTATTTATATAGTTTACTATATTTTTTATATAGAAAATATACACTAATCATTATGGTGATACTCTTAAATTTTAAAAGACCTTTATCTAGGTGTCTTACATGATACCGTTAATCTTTTTTACTCAACATGTTGTCTTGTATATACTGAAAAGTGTACACTTTCTATTATTCTTTTTAATTTTATTTTAAGAAAGAATATATTCCATATATTTTCTATAGGTTTTTAGATAATTATACTCTTATTCATTTACCTGTATAAATCCTCCATAAAATATTCTTCGTGTATTTATTAAGATTTAAAACATTTTAAAATTGTATATATTGATTTTTTTTGTTTTTAATGTATGTTTTTGATAAACTAATGCATTCCTGTACACATGAATATTTTTGGTACATCTCATAGCACTGATATTATAATATTTTAGGTTGAATTAATATTCAATAGGTTATATTTAAATAAATTAATAATCTCCCATGTTCCATATAATTTTCAATATATAGATTCACATAATCATAAACATATCTATTGAGAATTTATTTATTTCTTAGAAGTGAATGCTTATTTAATATTATAATTATTATTGAACAACGTATGAATCAAAAAATTTCTGTGATAGTTCAATTATATAATAATTGATTGAGTACCATTTTATTTTATTCTACATTCATATAATTAATTTGGAATTCTAGTTATAATTATGTGAAATTCATAAATATAGAATAATGATATTCTCTATATTACCTTTCATGAATTTTAATAAAAATATTCTTTGATAATGGATTCATAGATTTATGAGGTTTATAACATATCATAACTTCTTAAACATAATCTAATATAATATTCATAATAATTAATCAATTTTGGTAACTCAATTTTCATACTTGAAAAAATATGTCGAACTATCTCTCAAATTAATCATGTTCACTTCAACATGAATATCATATTCTCCAAAATTAAAAATTCATATCACATCTATTAGTGATGTATTAATTAATAAAAATAAGTCTACAAATTATATTGATTATATTTATTTGATAAATTTGTAAAAATAAAATTTCATCTTATAGAGTTCAAAAACTTCTATAAGTATATAATGAATCATACAAAATTTTATATTAATCATACAGAGTATCAAATGACATACAAAAAAATATATTAGGTTTTATGATAGATGTAATGTTTAAATATAATTATAATCACCTTTTGATTCCTCGTATGAAAAGGGACATAATTCCTACATAGTTTTATATCATGCCTATAAGGAATTATACCTATTTATAAAATGATTTCCTTTAATAAAAAATGACTCATATTTGGAGAGGAATGTATTATTTGAAGATCAACTTGAATCATATAGAGGTCTAGAATTTAACAATTTTAAGCCCTAACTCCAAAATCTAGACATTATCAATTTGGTTAATGTTTAATTGAATTCATTTCATGGCATATTAAATCTAAAAAAACACATTAATACAATTTTTTTTAATTTATCAATCCATATAAAATGATTTTGATCCATTCCCATCAACTATTGAATCATATTTACTACACTTTGTGTTCATTAATGTAAGTCACTTCACTTCAAAAATCCCCCTCTAATCTCATTCACGGATGACACAATCAATGTTCTTTTTCATCACCAATCCAAGTTTCCCAAATGAATAGTACTCTAAGGATGGATTATATATAAATTCATCACATAAATATCTCCACTTGGGGAAGATTTTAACTCTTTTAGTAACAATACTCATGATTTATATAGAATCCAACACTACAATTTTCCAATAATTCATGTATAATAGACCTATCATTTCCATAAATGTCTTTCTTAAGATGAAAAACAAAATTTATCATATGGTGTAGGGATTATAACCAAGAATAATTGTCCATATATATCCCTTATCTAAAATATGAGTGATTCCATATATATCATATGTAATTATCTCCATTATTGTTATTGATTAGGTGTATAAATTTCCCATCACCAACAGCTCCATGAAATTATCATTAATAACATATTAAAAAATTTGAATAGATGCATCAATATTACCATGTTGGTTTTCTTTCCAATTCATTTAACTTCCAATTATATCCATAACCATTTAACCTTTCTCAATATTTATTTAAATGTTTATTTTATCTCACATTCTTAATTATAAGAATTCGATGTACGATAAGGTTATTCTCTCCCCCTTTTAATACCATTAACACATGTGATTTAATTATAATATCAAAGTAACATATTCTCAACATTTTATATTCCCATTTTAATATTATCCACATATTTCTGATATTCTGTTAAATCCAGGTGAGAAGGATGGAATATTATTATTTTTAGAAATCACCCTTAGGTAAGTGATGTCTACATCTACATCAGCTAACATGGTGTAGTCTAAAATGTAATTTTACTAAATAATGACAGGTATATATACACATTCCTCAATGTGTTATAGACGCTGAAATTAATTTCATTAGGGTTATCCAAATGGATTTTCAAGAATATTCAAGAACCTAAAATTATATTCATAAGATAAATTATAAATGTCATGTGTGTTGTTTTCTGATCTCGATATATTTTTCAGAACTAACCTATGATTATATGGACTTTATAAAATAAAAAAATGTTAGGAGAGTTAATAGTATACCTCATATTTATAATTTTTCTAGGAAATTCAGGATTTTTTTATTAATGTAAACAGAATAATTACCTGATAGCTTGGCCTTCTTTTGATAGCTCCACAAAGGGGGATGTTTTTTGTACCTATTTAAAAATAAATTATAATACAGAATCTTTATAAAAGATATCTTTATACTATTTGATTTATGATAATTGTTAATATTTCATTTCATAGTAGTGGATTGTTTTTGTTGTTGTATAGGAATGAAATCCTTCAACAGTTTTCCACTTTTATGCTTCACCTATAATTCTATTTTTCATGATTTATCACTAATATTGTATTGTAGTTAATTTGGTCTCCATATGCTCTAAATTTTTAGTAATGGATATGAGAATTGATTCTCAACCCATATACTACATTCAATTAATGTCTTATGTGTCCATTCCACTATATGATTTCATTTCATTCATTTTTCTAAATCATAACATTGGTGTATTACAAGGGTTTCATTTCATTTTTTCCTCATTCTTGACTAGAATAGGTTTTTTTGGATATAATGGAACTTTCAATCTTTTTTTAACATTCCAACATCATACACTATTGTCATTGATCTTGAAATGTGACCAACATAACATTAGGCACATTCCCTTTATTCCTTTTCTATGTTGATTTTTTCTCTTTCGGTAGTGTTTTCAGAACATGATGCCACTAGTGATTTCCCAATAAAAAGTTTCTACTCTTTTGTACTAGGATGAAATTTCATGATATTTTCAGTACTTTAAATTACCATTTTACACCACGTCGATGGATTCCAAATGAGGATATGAAATTTATATTTTATGGAATTATTGAACTATAAATATTATTTTCTATGAATAATGAAGGAATGAGAAGCATGGATAAATGGAGATCAGGTGGGAACATTACATGGATTATGTGACACTTAAGAATACATGTATTGCATGAACTAGGGAACATTCTGAGAATGATTCAAGTATTTAATGTGAGTTATTCATGACCACGTGATGTCAGTTCGACAATACCTCATGCTTGTGTGAAGCCCGTAACATGATTTACTTTGATCGTGTGATATTCCAACTCATAGACTCCTAACAATCACCCAACACCCCTTATCAAATATAATTTGATAAAGACACAAGTATCATATGATGGAAGTATTATTGATTTTCACATGTTGTAATCATAAAAATGATGTGATAAATTCAATGACCATGCATAATCCTTTTAGGAACACAATTAAGGATTTATGAACGCATTTAGATATGTATCTTTAATCATGTGAAGTCCCTCAAATAATCCAAAATAATCATGTGACACCACTTCAGTTATAATGAAACGAGGGGAAACTATCCATGTAAATGGTCACATTCCTTCATGAGATCCAAAATTATTCACTCAAGGCACCATAGATAAGATGATCAATCATCCATGAAAATAATTTTCTATCATCATAAGATCCATTGTTGATCAGACGATTCCATGACCGATAGCGAATGATAAATATTTAATGGTATGTGAAAATAAAAGATAATAAACAAAAAAGGTGGAATCCTCTTAAAATGGATGTTACACTATTTTTCATGAAATGGGTGGACGTGTTCCATATGATCAGTCCATTGATCATGAGAATAAATCACCAATATTGTGACATCATAATTCAAAAGCTGCTAGAAAAGTCACCTCTATCGTACAAAGCATGTATTCATTTCCATTTGATCATGTAACATCCTAATAGAAAATTGATGGGAAAGCACCATCGACCATATCAAATAAAAGATCAAAAGGGGGTAACCTTATGATAAGGATTGATACATTGGTTTTAAAATAAAGGCCATATGACTAGGAATATTTATCTCACAAGGGGCCATAGGAAATTCTCTATAAATCACATAAAAACCTCTTTGATAGGTGTCCTAATTTTCAAGGACTCGTTGAAAAGTTTTCCAAATCTTGTAATGGCTGATTGACATATTGATTTTATTATGAGAAATACATATGACAAGCAATGGGATAATAAATTTGTTTATGATGGAGTTTTCTCACATTTAATATTTATCATGTGACACAATGTTGACACAATGGATGAACCATGACGAGTTCACACAAAATGTGTGATGCTCCCCAAACTCAATCCCATATATGTAATATATATATTCAATGTAATGTAGAATAACATCGGTATGGGTAAGATTATAAATTCCTTCTCCACTTCAAAAAATACAAAAACAAAGTATATGATAGGTTATTTATGACTTCTAGGAGAAGAAATCCATGCAATTGCAAGGGTCTTCCACCAGGTTAACATGATGAATGCCTTAAGGGATTAATACAAATCTATATATTTTTCGAGTGATCACCCTATTTATCATGGGAATGACATTTGGTGTGCTGAATATATCACACGCATTATTTTTCTCATGTTGATTTGGTCATGTGATATCCCAATAGGTGATGGAAGTTTATCATTGAGGCATCCATGTGATAAGGGAGGAAAAATATGGATGCCTTACATAATGATGAATAAAGTGGATCTCATGAGAAGGATTCATGTACTTCACATAAACTATTTAGATCATGTGAAAGAATATAGAAATGTTATCTAGATCATGATAAAATTCCCCAACATGTTAGTTGGATCATGTGACAACACCCATACATGTCATTCAAATCCAAAGACAACACCCAAAGATGACATCTAGATCATGCGACATCTCTTGGGTATGTTATCCAAATCACCTGAAGTCCAATTTTTTTTTCATCCAAGCCATGTGAAGTCCTCCATACATATCAAAAAATATATGAAGTGTCATCTATGATTGTCAAAAAAGTCATGTGAAGCCCTATAGAAATATCATCATTTATCATATGACACCCATAGATGTGTCTGTGTTGATCATGTGATGTCTCCTTGAAAACGTAAAACCTATAATTCAACAAAACCCTTGAATTATAGTCAATTCACATGAATTCATATAGATATATTATCAATGATATGTGTATCCATCCATACATATCATCCAGGACACATGGAGACCTCTAAACTTTGTAGACATGATCACACAATATCCCTGGACATGGCTGCAACGATCATGTAAAGGGTCCTTGGAAAATTCAGTTGATTCATTTGGTATCCCTCTAACATATCTTCTTCAATCATGAAATCACCCCTTGACATGTCAGCCATGTCATGTTTTAGACCCTATACAAGTCATCTATATCATGAAATAGAGTCCATATTCATGTCCTCCAAACAACTAGGACATTTCTAATGAACACCTCATACATGTATTCTAGAAACCCATAGACATTTTAGACAGATGAATAGGATATGTATATATATAATTAGACATTTTAGGAAGACACATCATAAATGTCCACTAGGAATCCCCATATATAAGAGGAATACCACCATGACATCTTTTGGAATAAATCCATGATATGTCAATGATGTCAAGAATATACCCTCCAGTATGTCAAGAATGTAAGAAAAACACCTCGAGACATGATAACCTTGTCTATTAAAAACACATAGACAAACACTAGATTGAAATAGGAGGACTCCGATTTCTATCCAAATAGGATACATATGATTCATTCCTAAGGCCCAAGATCCAATATGGTATCCACCTAGGTATATGTCCCTCTATATATCAGACACTCTAAACTATGTGAACCAAACTATGATTTGTTTTTTTCATTCTTTCTCACCCATAAGAAGAATAAGATGTTAATTAACCAATGAGGACTTTAATTACATCTACAATAGGGATACATTGGACATATTCCTAATGAACACACTCTGTACCAAAAATCCCATTACTTCCTCCCTAGTGTAAATTCTCATACCCATATGTAGTGTGTAACACCCCGAAATTTTATGAGAACGATTCTTTTTAATTTTATTGATGTCTTGTGTTGTACGCTACAACAAGATTAGCTTGTAATATACGCAACACCGTATTATCTTTTATTATACACAAACACTATTCTTGTCTTGTGTTGCATGTAAAAGCGACCTTCCTCAATAGCGTGTGTTGTACACAATACCGAGTTTCACTAAACAACGATATATTGTTATAATATTATTATGAAATAGCCGTTATGAATATTATTAACTGAATTTTGAATTTTATAACATTATCATTCATCTTACACATTATCTAGAACATGGTATGAGAACAAAATAAAATTTTCGGGTAAAATAATTATTTTTCAAAAAATGCAGTTTTGCCACCTTTTGATGGCGCACCCACATTAAATCTAGTTTTTGACACGTTTATAAGTTCAATTTGAAAAAATAAACTTATTAATTTCAATAAGTATATAAAAATTTACTTTGGATAATTTTTTAATATTTTTCTGTTAACGTTCATATTTTGATGAATAGTAAAAATACGCGAAATTTTAATTAAAAAGAACTTTTTTCATCAAGATAATTTATATGGTTAAATTATAATATTGAATGGTTTTAAAGTATAAATAGAATATATTTTTAACATTTAATATAATTTAAGTCATTATCATTATATTTACATTGAATTCATAGGTAAAAACATTTTAATCTTTTGCAATGTTTTAACTTTTAAAACCCGTTTTGACAACAATAAGATTAATTTTAAATTAAATACTGCAACTTCTGTATTTTGAATTTGGAAAAATGGATTCCATATTTGGAATAATTAGGTCCAAATTATGTTAATATGATACTTTTTATTTTTATACATTATGAATAGTAACTATGGTAAATTTTATTTACTACAATTAAAGGTAAATCGGGTAATTAAGGATAAAAATAAGATTATAAAATTACCCTACCACCTGCAAAAATTGTATTGGAGGAATAAAAGTCGACCCATATCACATGAGGGTCAGAATATATTCATTTCATGGACTTTTGACCATGAAAAGGATGTAATTATTATTAAAACCAAAGAAAGTGACAACATGTCACTCTCTTATATCTTATAAGTGTAATAATTTTAATTTAGTGATAAAATTCATAAAAATTAGAAAATAAATAGTCACCATAAAGATAATAAAATTATCTACATCATGTGAATTTATTTATAATTTTTAGGGATTAAATAATTATCATTAATGGTGACACAATAGTGATGTATAAATTATTTTATTGATTGAAATATCAAATAAATGGTTTTAAAAATATTAAAATAAATATTATATGAAATAATTAATATGCTCCATGAATTTTAAAGATGAATATTAAATGTTAGGGATCTATTAAATATTTTGGTTCTAATATATCTTCTGTGTGGATTTTATTTAAATTCAAATAATTGAATAGTGTCAAAATTGACACTATTGATATTTTATAAAAATAACATATTATTAAATGTTTTAAAAACCACAAAAATATTTAAAAATTATAAATTTAAATTTATATGGTTGAAAATTTCATAAAATATCCAATTATGGACAATTCAAAACACATAAGTAATTTTTTATAACAATTTAAAATTTAGAATATTATTACCACAAAAAAAATTAAATTGATTAAATAAGGATAAATCAAGTTGATAAGGTTTAAAATAAATTCCCAACATGTCTAAATTTTATTGGATGATGAGATTACAACCCTATATCATCTCATCTTAGAATAAGAGTCATTTTTATTGTTTGTATGTGGGGTTTGGGTTATTATAAATTAATATTTTAGAGGTTTCCAAAAGTGCCCCTCTCCCCTAAATCCATTTTTTTGTTATTTTCTAAAGCCACATTAAGGGTAAGTGGTAACCATACATCACAAATCAAAATACTACACCAGAATACAAAGACACACCACATTCCCAAATAAAAAAATGATCACGTCTCCCTCCAAAGCCTCGCGCCTCGAACTTCAAATTCAAATTTCAAAGTCATAAAAACTACTTTCAGATCACATGCCAACCACATCATTTTGGGTTGAACCAAGAGCCACCTCGAGTCGCGAAACACACACCTACCTCGATTTGAGCCGACAGAAATCCTCCAGTCACCTCCGTCATCAGATCTCCTCGAAACTACCGCCTTCATCGACACTACTGTCGTCACCGGAGTATCCTTTACCGTCATCACCGTCGGCCGCTGGAAGTGCCATACCCATGTCGCCAGCCAGTCACTGTGACCGTATGCGCATCATAACACCACCACCTAAGACAACAACCTTAGTTCCTCATCACCATCGGCCACTCTGAACCAAACACCGGTGAAAATCACCCTGAATCCAGCTGCTCGAACTCATGACCCAAAGGACCGTGGAGACCACCGCACTGCTCTGTCTAAGAGAGATCAGAGGGAACCTGGAACTAGAGCAGAGAAACAAGACGGAGAGGCAGGACGAAATGCCGAAGAGGCCACAAAACAGCACCATTGCTTCAAATTCGCCAGCATCACATCCATTCGAGCATCACCATCATGTAGCAAAAAAAAAAAAAACAGCCACAAACACCACCTTTCATCCAAAACCAACTGCAACAAAGATCTCCCACCGAAAACAACCACATCGAGGGTGAACTGAGGGTGCCTTTTGGGACACCCTGACCAAACGAATGCACCTCCCAAAGATTACCTAGACCTGCATAGCTGACCGACTAGGAGAGTGGTGAAAGGAGCATGAATCCAGGGAAGTGAAGGGTTCGGGCAAGGCTTCAACTGAGAGGCAACCAACAGAAACACCAACCTCCTGGAGCACTAATGACCAGACCAACCGAACTTCCCAAAGCCTCTGAGAAACCATAGTTTCTAACCAAATAAGAGATCCACTTATGGTCCGAAGGCCAGAGTAGAAGTTAAATTTGGATAGGAAACCACAGGAGAAGCACGACCTCGACTGAACCGCCACCCCTTCCGGCGAAGCCACCGCCGAGCAGAATCCCCACCTGAAACAAAAAAAAACAGAAAAAATCCACCAACAAGAAGAAATCCCCAAAGGAGGCAGGGTTTGAGGAAGAAAGGGGAAGAAGGAGGGGGAAGGCGAGGCCAAATAATGGCACACCAGCCTCCCCCACCGCAAAACCACTGAGGAACCCTAGCGACGGGGAAGCGAGGGAGAGATGCCCCTCTCCTCTCTTATAAAAGGGAACCTCCTCCCTATCATCTTCACAACATTTTGAGCCTTCAAGATTGAAAAAACCCTATCTATTTCTCTCATCCACTTCCCTAGAAACATACTAGAGGTCCTAGTTTCTTCAAAGACCAACTTTAGTGCCCTAAGAGGAGGTTTAGAAGAGGCGCGTCAAAGAAGAGGTAATATCGTTTACCGATTCTTTCAAATTTATTTCTTCTTATAATTAATCTTATTTATTTGTTTCATTATAAAGTAATAATATCAGTATCACTCCTATAATGACATGTTATTATAAATATGAAACAACCCCATTTCATCTTCTATCCATCCTATGGAAAATGAAATCACCGCGCGTGCGTACATACGAAATACCGTCTCCACGCCGTGGTGTAATATTTTTTTCCACCACCGCATTACTTGGATGGGTAGAATGGTAGAAATAATAACTATATATGATTATTATAACATAATACTAATTCTGAGATGTTATATCATCCACTCCAATTCCATTCAATAATTATGGGAATGATATCATCGCTCGTGCGTACGTACGGATTACCGTCTCCACGATGCGATGAGATTCATTCTCCATGTTAACCATTCAAGAATAACTATAAAGTATATATAATAAGTAATCATGAAATATATTACATAATAATGCTACTGGATTTTTATATATATATATATATATATTTCATTTACTTACATTCAATTTAATAAGGAAATGAAAAAAACATTCATGTGTACGTACGACCTTCCGTCTCCATGAACGGTGTATTTCATTCCATTTATCGATCTATTATATATATATTCTGAATATATATTATATATAAATCATGTTTTACATTCTATAAGTAATTAATCATGATCTAAGTAATCATATGAATAATCACAAGTCAAAACACGTACGATAAATAAAATTATTTTACCCAAAACGCTTCTTTAACATGGAATTGACAAATGAAAGGGTAATATAAAGTCATAAGTGAATCATATATGATATAATAAATATTATTATGGATATTTTATAAGTTAATAATATGTTTAAACCCACTATACAAGAGTATTTAACACATAAGGAAGAAATTGGACATAAGGTAAGGGATAATTATTCCAATCTCGTTCTTATCCGAGATTGTTTATTCGTAAGTATTTACTGGGGTTATATTTATCATCCATGTACATTTTTTATAAAAATGTTTTCATAAAGTTTTTACTATTCTTTTGTGTATGTTTAAAGTCATGTTAACCTCCTTTTTACTTTTACTATGTGGTATGGAACAAATCTTTCTTTTGTTTACCATAAAAGGTACTTTTTAACTTTTCCGGCAAATGTACGAGGATAATGTTTTTTAACTTATACGGCATGAACAGACTTTTATGTTTTCATAACACCTTATTTTCATGAATATTCCTCTACATTATTTCATGATTATTTTCAAAAAAATGATTTTCTTTTAAAATTACATAGAATTTTGTGAAAATAAAATTATTTTGAAGAAGAAATGATATTTTCCTTAAGAATTCATTTCAAGTGTTTTATCAAAACTATTTTCCATCTAAGATGAAATTATTTAGTATAATTATGTTTAAAGTATAATGTCTCTATTATTTACATTGTTTTATTTTTCTTATTATAAAATGATATCCATTTGTTTTATATGGATTATGTTATGATGGGATGATGTTTATGAAACCCATTTTATTCTTTGGGTTATGATGAATGATTTATGTTTATTTTGTGGCACACGTAAGAATGATTTAATTATGAGATGGGTGGGGCCTATATGTCCCTCTAATGCATTAGTTAATGATTTATATCTCATGAGATAAACATGGCTATAATGACATGTAAATCCGGTTTAGTAATACAGGGCTGGAATGACAAGTAAACCCAATTCAGTAATGGACTTTGTCCACTATGATGGTCTTGGCAGCAATTCCTTGGCTACTATGGAAATCATATCATGTGCTTAATTTTTTTCCACAATTACATGTTTTATTCCCTTGATATTTTATCATGATTAATGTTCCTTTATGATCTATGCCTTATGTACTGCCATGATTTATGTCATTACTTATAATTTTGATGATTTATGTTCATGTTTTTACGTTCAAATGTTTGTGGGTTGTTTTATGTTCTCAATGTTTTCCCTTACTGAGTATTTGAGCTCCCCCTTTTTATGTTTTCTTTTTCCCAGGATATAAATAAAGGTTTTAAGTAAGAAAACAAAAGGGGAAGATCTTTATGGGAGATGTTGAAGATCTTTCACCATGATTAGAATATTATGTTCTGAGTTTCCAAAGACACTAAACTGCTACGGTCCATGGGTGTCTATTTTTCTTATGTATTAAGTATTTCTAAAAAGTAATGTAATGTCCATGTACATCAAGCTTTGGGTATCTACACAGTTAGTTTGATAAAGTGTTAAAAATAGTTTCTCACATCGAGAATGATTCATGTGGGAATTGTGATTTTCAATGATCATAACACTAGAGTAGCAAATTTCACCTAAATAGGGAAACGTTAGTGTGTGATCCCTCTTCAGGGATATGATACAATTCCACCTATAAATGGTAATCCTCCTCAATGTAAGTCTTGAATGAATTCATATATTGGTAATCATAGGGGAAATAACAATCACATTTATTAATTATTTTTCACCACCCATCTACTGGTTGAGGTAAGACCAAATTATTATGACTCGAATTAAAATTAGAAATAGGATATATATGATTCCTTCATAAGGCCTGAGATCTATAGCTATTTATTATGTACCCGCATATATGTCCTTACCACATAAAGTATATAGGAATCCACATAAAGGTTAAATCAAATACTTGAAATGCAAATTACCTCCATGGATAGCAGTAAACTCTAGAGTACCTGGTTATACAGATTCAATATATAAGAAGATATCCATTTCTATGAAATAAGTGGAAATAAATAAATAAATTAAGATACATACAAAGAGTCTCATTAATAGAAACCAATTTATGAGAAAAAATATTCTACACCTAATCATTTTATTATGGTATCCAGTGTCATTTATGGATTTGGAAGAAATTAAAGAAAATATCATAAATCTATAATAATTTCCTAGAATAGGAAATAATCCCCCCTAAAATGGGGTGATGATCACAACTTCCAATCCTATAAACTAATTTTATTTTGTTAAGTGTGGTTGGGTTTGAAATCCAAAATGATTCATTACCTTTAGAAGGAAGTTATATAAAATGTTATATATGTGGTATTTATTTGAAGTTTCCAGAAGATATAGAAATTATGATCTCGATATGAATTATTGTGTATCCATATATAAAAAACCATGCAATAAATTAGTAGCAAATAGTCATCAAAAATGAAAAAAAGTTATACCAAGTGTGAAAGAATGTAATGTTAGAATAAATTAACAATTAAAGGTAATGAGAGTCTTTTTCCTAAACCTAGGTTACCATACTATATTTTAAGGAATCAATATTGGTGAATTTGATTTGAATCCCTCAAATAATAAAAATCATCGGTTAAAAATTCTTCATAACATTTTTCATCACTCAAACAAACAAACCTGATACACCTGATGTTAAATCTATCAATAATAAAACATAATTGAGGTTCCCATGAAAATTCCAATTCTCAAAATAAAAATTAAACATGAGAAAATTTTCAGAACTGTGATAAAAAAATGAAAATTATGCTACGTGTGGATAGTTGAGTGAGAATTGTTTACATGTATAAAAATATACTAACTGGTTAACATGTTTTTAGTTTTCATTGAAATTTAGATACGTTTCTCAAAAAAATCCTCGCCATTAGATCATGTCTTTTGGAAGATTTTTTTTGAATCCTTTGATAAATTTTTAACCTCTTGGGTTAAAAAGAAACCTAACCCACCAAACCCATCTATCTTCAGGTAAAGAACATGATGTTTTGGGAATACCATTGAAATAGTATTTTCACATCCCTTTAGGTTATTCATAGAGGTATCAAGGCACTAAAGTTGAAAAGTCTGTCTCATTCAGGGGAGAAATCAATGAAATCTGTGGAACATATCACCACCGAAAATATATTTAGAATCATATCACTGAAATGAGACAAAAAAAACCTTTCATATAATAGTATTTTGGATTAATTAGTTATCTATGGATTCAGCTTGATTCTGGAGTTTTTGAGAAGAGTTCCTTTCATCCTTCACCACCAGGATCATGTCGCCATGCCTCTCAGTTTCCAGTGATGAACACAACCAAAAAAATTTCCACACTATACACTCATGCACATGTAATGAAGAGGTCTCTCTGGGTAGGAAAACAATTAGAGTAATATGAATAGGATTTTGGAATCTTTCCATTTTATTAGAAAACATTATATCGAATTTTACAAACATATTATCTATTAATGTTTAGCGTCTTGGAAATAAGGTATATAATACATGAATGATTAGTGAATTATTATATTACACATGAAGAGATTCATAGAGTATCATCCTAGATACATTTATTTCACCTCATAAGAAAGGTACATTCATGAAAGAAAAGGGTTAGGAGAAGAATGAGTAAAGGTAAACAAGAAAAATAATTCACTTGTGATGTTGAGGAATATCAATAAGAACTTAAGGAAATACATAAAGTCATAAGAAATAGAAAAAAAGAATATTGTAAAATAATATGAATAAAAAATTAGACATGTGGATAAAACAGTTAATTAAGTCATTAATAATTATATCACTAATGTTTATCGCTGAGGTGTCATAAATATTACTATGGTTATTCTCTATGGTATCATAAAACTAATCATCTCTAGAGATTAAATTTTTTACCCAATGCATTCGAGCGCTATTAGGGTACACCATTGATATCTACTAATTAATGTGATCCACATATATAAAATTTAAATACCTCACAAATAAACCATGGATAATAAAATTGATTTGTTTCATATCAAAATCATGGTGTTATAAAAAATGCATAAAAACATGATCTTTTGTCATTTTAAACCCATGGAAAAGGAAGTCGGGTCTCATGTATGTTAATACCTGAATTAAAATTGATAATATTGAAATCTATGTGAATACCTATGGAGAAGATTTATATTTGGGTATTCATAATTTAAAATAAAAAAATTCCTTAAAATAGGAGATTAATTTTGCGATGAAAACCCAGTAGCATAACAGGTATGAAATATGGTTTTAGGAAACATTAAAAAGATAGGGGAAAATGGTATCCTATTAATAAATTACTCACAATATAGTATATATATAGAATAAAATATATATAATAACATGATATGGATATTTTATAGAGATACCACATAAAAAAGAGAGTTTTAAGGGGAAAGAGAAGTTGATATTTCCCTTACCCTGAAGAGTGACCCCTAAAACTCGATGATCAGGTCCTTAGAGGCTTGAGGAATCCTTGAGAGGTAATACAATTAGTGCTTCATGGAGAATTATTTTTAAATGAAATTAAATTATGGAATGGATGGGTAGTTATAGAGAAAGTGAGGAAGTTTTTTATTAATTTCCTTGGAAACCTTAGTAGTGGTATTTGCAAAACCATACGATTCCTAGGGTATTTTCTCATGGTACTGGACACATGGGAATCCTATTAAATTTTTATGATCCAAAATATTTTTCTAGTATTTTATAAATATCATTAAAAAATTATAATAACGTTATGATATCATTAATCATACTGAAAACTCAAAACTATGTTTTTAATATTCACAAAAAATTCCACTATTTCAAAAAAATCCCAAATATTCACCAAAACCATTTTTGGAATTTTATAATTAAAAAATGAATTCCATTTTATGAATATAATTTTATTAATATGAGAAGATTAATTTTTATGTAAAATCATCATTTACTCAAAAAATTACCAATTCTAAAATTATAACTGATTTTTTAACACATGGAAAACTTAACTAATGTCACATATAATTAACTTATAATCATAATAAAACCAAATACTAATTTATTATTATGTTTTTGGAAAATTAATTTTTATTTAAATCATTATATTAATAAAAAATTTGTAAATAAACATATATGTTTTATAAAAATAATAATAATTAACTAATAATTTCTAAAACATTTATTTTATTATACTTTGTGATAAAATTAATATTTTCATTATTTTTCATATGTTTTTAATTTATTTAATCAATCAAAATTAGTCAATTTGAGTATATTTTCATCATTTTACTGTTTTTGATGGATTTTGGGATTAATTGTCAAAATTCCTCATTTCTGCGTAATTTATAGTTTTCTAGAGCTTCTGTTTTTAGGGCATAAAATTTACAATCTGGATCCAATTTAAGTGATTCATTTTTAGGTTTTATTTTCTCTTGGTATTTATTTTAATCTTTTGAAACTAGACTCAATTTGGTACATAATGGCCCTAAAAAATCAATAATGTGGAGAAATATTTATGGACGTTAGAATGGAGACTACAATATTAAATCAAGAATATCTCTTGTTTAATACTTTCAAATGATGTGAATCCATCTCTCTTCGATAGAGGACTCCAATTTTTTGGTTCTAATTAAATTTCATAAATTAAATATTTAATTAATTCTTCTTTTGATTGAGTCCAAGTAGAGTGAGTGAAATAGTGGTTGGTGGCTAGGAAAATTCATTTTCATTTATCCAGACATATATTTATTTACACCTATCTAAAAATGTTGAAATTTTTAGGAATGGTATCCAACGCCATTAAAAAAATTTTATAAGAAGTTAATGTAGTGATTTTTAGCTGGTTGGTGGGAAGAACATAAGAAAACATCTGGTAGACAGATTCTAGATGAGAAAAATTTATATTCTTTGTTTTATCTCTTTTATTCTTCTGAGTTTGGTAATATGTTCATCTTAACCATTATTAAAAATTACCCTTATCATAGTGGGGTAAAATTCTGTGTGATTGGGGAAGTATATTTTTTCCATTTTTTAATTCTTTAGTTATTTCACATAATTTTTATGATACTTTTCTCTCATATGTAAAATCAGTTTCAACGTTATATAACATTTTTTATTGTTATATACGATTGTATTTGATTTTAGATTATGTTATGTTTATTTCTTTGTTCAATTATCAATTTCTACCTCCACTAGTATCTATATATAAAATTAAATATATCAGTACTTAGATACAACTCTTTCACACAATGGAAGAAGAGTTTACCAAAATGATATTTAAGTAAGGATTATTCTCACCATTACTATTTGACCATGGGAGTGAGAAGAAACGATTTTGGATTCTTACTTTTATCAACTTAAGAGAAGAGAATTGGATAAGTTGAACTATGATATAATTACAATTTGAAAACCAACCCTGATCTAATCACCATCTCATATTTTAGTTTTCAATCACTTATTTTATCAATTTTATCTTAATATTTTTCTTTGTTTAGTCTCATTCATGTTTTTTCTAAATCAAACAATTTCAAAAATAACCACCACTTCATTATAATATTTTAAGTGACAACATGATTATTGTTCCATCCTCTTTGGAGACACCCTAGTTTAATCACTATACTATATTTTAACTTAGTAAATAATTAATTTTTCCACACCCCATGATAGTAATGTGTCAAACCATCGAGTCATTGCTGGGGAGGTAGTAAGCACATTTGTTTTCTTATATTGCATCAATAAAAGTAAAAACCCCGACCCTTCCCCCATAGATCCTAAAATTCAATGAACCATGTTGAATTGACATAGAAGTCTTAATTTTCAATCTGAATTTGAGGAAATTTGTCTTGTAGACTCGAGTGAAACTTCTAGTGTTCACTCTAATCCTATAAAAATGGCTTACAATCAAAACAAAACACTTAGAGACTATTGTTCACCATAATTCCTTAATCAAAAAAATAAAATTTTTATTCAAGTGTTACCAAATGATTTAGAGATGAAAAATAACATGATTCCATTGTTCCCAAAATTTCATGGCTTGGAAGGTGGAGACCAAGAAAATATATTAAAGATTTCATGCATGTCTACTCTACTCTCAGACCTCGAGGAGTACCTGGGGTCAAATATAGAGTAATGAATTACCATTTTAATTATATTGAGCTTCCAAATAATGGTTGTATAGATTACAATAATGATATGTGAATGTTTGGAATGAATTTGTTAGATTCTTCATGCAAAGATTATTTCCCACCTATAAAATCACGGATATCAGAAAAGAAGTCTATTACATCCGATAGTTATCTAATGAAACTCTTTATGAGTACCAAGAGACATTTAAGAAGCTATGTTCCAGTTTCCCACATAAAGTCATTGGGGTGCATAAATTTCAGGTCTTATTTTATCAAGGATTACTGGACAATGATAGAAACCTTCTAGATGCATCATCTGGAGGTACATTTATTGACAAGTCACCAGAAGAATCCAAGGGCTTGTTGTAAAAAAATTCTCAAAACTCGCATCAATTAATTACAAGAGGTACTAACATAAGAAATATTAGTTATGTAAGAACTAATCATCCATAAACATTATTAAAAACTAATATTTAAGAGATAACTTTTTTTGTGAGACATATGGACTTGAAATAATTGGGAGACCAACAAGAACCAACTAAGGTATGTGGTTTATGCTCAACAACTGTTCATTTCAATGACCATTGTGTTGAAATACTGGGAATGGAGAGTTGTACATTAGGATTTCATATAATGAAATTTCAGTAAAATCATGGTTAGGGAGATCCTAAACATGTCTAATATGGATTGGGAAATCAGTATAATCAAGCTAAAACCCCATACAAAAATAAGTTCCATAAACAACCCCCATTCCAGAATCAATTCCAGAACCCACCACCATTTAATCAAAAGCAATATTATAACCAGCCTTCATAATAGTAACCCCCCACATTCCAGAGACCCTATGATCATCTATCCACTAGTGTACAACCTCTAATTCAAAACCAACTGTAGAAATATGAGAATGACGGGATAAAAGACACAATAAAATATTTTTCTAATTATTTCGAAAGAATAATGATCTTACTAGCCAAAAACCCATGAAAAATACCATACCAAAAAATCCAAAAACCATAAGAGAATGTCAGAATAATAATAATAAAAATTGGAAAATAACTCCCACCACCATGCACCATTGAGCACGAAAAAAATAGAACTTGGGTTAAGGGAGAATGAAGTTGTAATTTCTGAAAATTATTTAGAAATACAAAATGAAGAAGAGATGAAAGAGGAGGAGGAAAAGGATATTACAAGTAAGAAGATACAAAAAACACTATTTCAAAAGAAAAAAATGGGAGAAAAAAAATACTTACCGCCACCATTTCCATCAAGAATGATTGAATCAAAGAGGTTGTTGGAAGTAGAATTTCAAAAAAAAATCTAGATAGCTTCATAAAAGTGGAAATCAATATCCCCCTACTTGAATCCATCAAATAATTTCCAATGTATAATAAATTTTTGAAATATATTTTCACCAAGAAGAGGATACTTCAAGGGAATGAGAGGATAAACTTGGGGAGGAGTGTTGCATCCCTTATCACATCACTGTTTCCAACCACATGTCAATATCCAGGGACATTTTTCTATTCAATGCACCATAGGTTCTTTTAATATCTCTAATGGTTTGTGTGATATAGGTTATTACATTAATGCATTTCCTCACTTAGTATACACTTCTTCATAGATGGGAGACTTTAATATCACAAGAGTGGGGGTCCATCAATCAAACAGATCCATAGTTTTCCCAGCAGGAGTTCTGGAGGATGTCTTAGTGGAAGTCAAATATCTCTTATTCCCATCTGATTTCTACTTGTAGAATATGGAAGATTATAGGATCCCATAACAATCACCCATTATTTTGGGGATACTATTCTTAAAAATATCCAAAACCATTATCTATGTCCATGAAGGGACTCTTACCATGGATTTTTGAGATTGTACTATCCACATAAATATTTTTGAATCCATGAGGCACATATCAGATGATCTCTCCCTCTTTTCACTCTCTAATGAAGTTAGTACTGAACCCATTGAACAATCAGGTATGTTTTATGAATTCTTATCCTTAGGAGAGACATTAAAAATTGAAAATATCATTCAACATAAGGATTCCCAAACTCTTGGAGATTCGGATTTCATATGGGAGGAAGAGGTAAAATATAATTTCATTGATGATTTGATAAATGATAAAGTTGATGATATGATTTCTTGAGTCCAAGATGTTCACCCTTTGGATGTGGGGATCCTAAACTCAATTTATACCCTTGAACAACCCCCTGATTTGTAATTAAAACCACTCCCCTCTGATTTAAAATAAGTTTACCTTATTGAGGGAGAGAAATTACTAGAGATAATTGCTAATAATTTGTCTGAAACTAAAGAGAAATCTATTATTGTTCTTTTGAGATAGAATTTCCATGCAATTGGGTGGATCATAGGCGATGCCTCTAGAATCAACCCAAAATCATGATCACATAGAATTATTCTCAAGGAAGATGCCAAACCCGTTAGAAAACCCCAAAGGAGGCTGAACCACACCCTGATGGAGGTTGTAAAGAAGGTGATTGAGAAGGTCATGGAAGCTGGGATCATCCATCCCATATTTTACTCATAATGGGTTAGCCCTCTCCATGTAGTACCAAAAAAACTGGCCCAAACATTACGAGGAATGAGGAGAATGAATTAGTCCCTATAAGAGTTAAGAATAGTTAGAGAGTGTGCATAGATTTTATGAAAATTTCACTAGAAAAGATCATTTCCCCATCCCCTTCGTTGATTAAATGTTTGAAAAATTAGAAGGGAGAACTCATTATTTATTTTTTTGATAGATTTTCAGGTTGTTTCCAAGTACGTATTGCTCATGAGGATCAAGATTAAACTTCTTATACATGTCCCATTAAAACTTTTTCATACAAAAGGATTCCATTTGGATTGTGTAATGGTACTAGTACATTTTAGTGGTGCATGTTAATAATTTTTTGATCATATTGAATATTTCTTGGAGGTTTTCATGGATGATTTCATAGTTTTTTGAAATTATTTTGAAAATTATTTGAAAAATATGGAATTTTTTTTGAAAATTTGCATTGAAAATAATATTGTATTGAATTTTTAAAATTTCCATTTAATGGATGTGAGGGGAATTCTAAATGGGAATTTCATTTCCAAAAAGGGCATTTAAGTTGATAAATTAAAAATTTATGTGATAGATTCTTTATGTTACCCAACTTGTGTGAAACATGTTGGATCATGTTTAGGACATGCATGATTCTAGAGGTGGATTATCAAAGATTTCATATAGAATTAACTCCCTCTATCTATATTACATTTGAAAGATGTTGATTTTGATTTCAGTGTTGTGTGTAGGTATGCCTTTGATGAGTTGAAGAGGAGATTAATTACACCACTAGTAATGCTTCCACCAAATTGGGAAGAACCATTTGAGCTACTTTGTGATGCTCCAAATAAAGAAAATGGAGCAGTCCTTTCTTAGTGAATTGAGGGAAGGCCCCAAGTCATTGTATATGCCTCAAAAACATTTGATGCAGCCCAATTCCATTACAAAACAATAGAAAAATAGTTTTTAGAAGTTTTATTTGCTTTATGAATATTTAAATCATATCTAATTGTAACTAAATTCAATGAATTTTCTGATCATACAACTCATTGTTAATTGATGAATAAGGAAGCAGCTAACTGAGGTTATTAAGAAGGATGATTTTACTGTAAGAGTTTAACATAGAAATCATAGAAAATAAGGGATATGGGAACTGATCACTTATGCAGGCTCTCCAACACTGCTGAGGCTGAAATTTTAGACATAGAACCGCTGAATGACCACCACCTAGGAGATAATTTGTACTTGATTTATGGAGAATTTACTAGGTATTCTGATATGGTAAATTATCTAGTAACATCCTAGGTTTCATCTCATTTAAATTCCTAACAAAATCAAAATAAGAAATCTGAAACTAGATACTACATCATGGATGATCCATTTCATTGGAAGACTTGTAATGACCAAGCGAGAAGAAGATGTTTTCTAGAAAGTGAAATCGATTCTCTCATTATGTTTTCTCACACTTTATCTTGTGGTGGAAAATTTGGACCTCAGAGGACAGCAAGTAAGGATTTAGAATCTAGAATTTATTTTTCCACCCTTTATTAATGATTTCCATGAATATTGAAAAAGGTGTGAAAATGTATGTTTTATGGAAATATTTCAAGGATACAGGATATTCCTCAAAATTCGGTGTTTTTTTGTGAAATTTTTTATCTTTGGGGGATAGATTTTATTGGAAATTTCCCAATGTCATTTTTAAATTCTTATTTATTGTTTCCCGTTAATTATGTTTCTAAATAGGTGGAAGAAAAATCCACCTAGACTGATGATGCTAAGGTTGATTGGGTTTTTTTTCAGGGATATCATATGTTGTAGGTTTAGAGTTCAAAGATCTATAATTACTGATCAATGGACACAATTTTATAATAGGATAATGTAGGCCTCATATAAGATGTATGGGGTGAATTATAAAACATAAACTCTATATAATCCACATACCAATGGGAAAGCTGAAGTTTCCAATAGGGAAATCAAATTAATATTGGAAAATATTGATAAAAAACATAGTAAAGATTAGAGACAAAGGTTGGAAGATACATTATGGGCATACAAGATAGCCTAAAAAACCCTGATTAGAATGAGTCTATATATGTTGATTTATGGGAAAGGTTTTCATCAGATAGTGTAATAGGAGAATAAGACATATTGAGCTGTGAGATAGATGATTTTGGATTTGGAACATGATGGAAAAATGAGAAGATTATAGTTGAAGGAGTTGAAATAAATTATAAGGGATGATTTTGAAAATTATAAGATATACAAATAATGGAAAATTGCGGCTCATAACAAGCTAATACAACTGAAAGACTTCTATCCTAGAGATATTGTGTTTTTTATTCATCTAAAGTCTCAAGATGTTGCCAGGTAATCTTCATTCTAGGTGTGGAGGTCCATTTACAGTTACTCATGTATATTCATTTGGTACTGTGAAGATTATGAAGGATAGAGCTTAGGATCCATTCATTATTAATCGACACAGGATAAAGAAATTTCGAGGGACCATTTCACCAGATCCAGTGGAGGAGATCACACTCCTCCAACATATTTATCAATAAAATCCACCAGGTCATACCTCTACTTTACACTTGCTTGATGGATGTATTTTTTTTTCAAATCTTATAACATGTTAAATCCATTTGAATGTATTGAGTACACTGCATCATTTATTAGAGGTGAGGGAACCTTTTGTTGTTTAATTTTTTTTGTTATTGTGTGTTTTACTATTTTCACAAAAAACAACTGTGTGTTTTTAAATTTTTTGTCTTTTTATTTTCAATTTTTGTGTGTTTTTTAATCATTTAGAGAAAAAATAATTATATTTGAAAATTTTTAAACCCATTTTTATGAGTGAAACAATTTCTTCCATGAAACTGAGCTTAAATGAATGATGAAAGTGAATTTTTTTCACTTTAAAATCATTATGAATTACATGAAAAGTACTATTATTTTTAAATCCCACGCAACATATCACTGTATATATCTTTTAAATCATTTTATAATGAGTCTTATGAACCATTTTTTTCATATTCATTACATTCACCTCATTTCTTGAGGGAACCAAATCATGCTTGATTTAACCAAAATTTGATTTATTGCTATAAAAACTAGAGGGTTTGGGGTATATGTGCTTTAAATGATTGAAGAATTTATTTGGGTTTAAATCCCCCTTTTCAAATGAATGTTGTTAATTATGGACTACCCTGTACATTTACTCATTTTAACCCTTAGAATCTATGAAAAACCTATAAGGTTGGCCACATTACAATCCAATTTCCCCTATCCATTTTAATCTTGAAGTCAAATTGCAAAATCTAGTCGAAATTAAGTGTGAGGGAAGATGTCTTGTATTGTGTTACCTCATTTGAAGATACAATGGGTGAAAATAAAATGTTAATGATATATTTATGTTGTTAAAAAATCATTCTGGTCAAATATGTGCCTTTTTTTGGAGATTTCATGATAAGGGAAGTTGTGTCTTTCTAGAGCTTCTAATGGAGGAATAAATCTATTCCTTTTCTAGAGTTTTCAAGAAAAATTATGTTTCAGAAGATTGAAATGTTTGATGATGAAATTATTAACTGTGTGAAAATTTCTATAGTTTTTAGGATGAAGGATTGGATTTTATACTAAGGGAAGTGAGGTGGAGACCATTATTGAGGGAAAATAATAATAATGCAATTTTACTTAACAAAGTGCCTAGCCCTCCACATTCATCCTTAGAAGTTTTATTATCTTAATCTCACCAACTAAAAGCCATAGAACAAACCTATAAAGTACCCATGATAAAAACATTTTCATGACTCATATCGGGTGGATATGTTGGAATTTATCAATCCTATGGTGACCCTTGTATGAGTTTGGATGACAAAGACATTGCTGAAAAAAATTGAAATTTGTGTGATGAGGGACATTGTATGTTAGGTAAGTGTTTTATGTGCATGGGAGGGGAAATAAAGGGGGATTATATTTAATGGTCTAGTATGAGAACTTAGAATAATGGTTTTTGATGATGCGTGATATTTTTTTTCTTGTTGTCAAATTTGAGGATCTCATGGGTATGTGTTTTGAATTTTCATTAATTTGGATTTTGATGCTGGCTTGTCCAAGAGTCCAAGTGCTAAGTGTGGGGGAATTGATAGAGTGAATATTTTCATTATTTTTCATATGTTTTTAAAATATTTAATCCCTCACTATTAACCAATTTGATTATATTTTCATCATATAGTTTTTTTGTAGAAATTTGGGCTTAATTATTAAAATTCCTTAATTCTAGGGAATTTATAGTTTTCTTGAGATTATGGTTTTAGGGCATAAATTTTACAATTCATAACCAATTTATGTGATTATATTTTTTAGGTTTTATTTCTTTGTGGGATTTATTTTGGTATCATGGACCATGATCCTCTTTGACACACAATGTCCTAGAAAAATCAATCAAGTTGAGATATATTTTAGGTCAGAAAAATGGATCCTACCTTATTAAATCAAGCATATCTCATGTTTACGAACATAAAATCATGTGATTCAATATGGTTTCAACATGAGACTCAAAATTAATGGTTCAAATTAAATTTAATAAATTAATTATTTCATTAAGTCATCTTTTGATCAAGTCCAAGTTGAGTGGTTGAAAGAGTGTTTGGAGGCCAGGAAACATCATGTTAATTTATTCATCTATATAATTATTTTAACCATTCTAATGACATAAAAAATTTTAGGGTCGATAATAAAAATAATTATAAAAATTTTATAAGGAGAAACATCAGTTTTTTTGGCTGGATGGTGGGAATAATAGAAGCAATATTCTGGCTGACAGACTCTTGAGGAGCAAAATATCCGTTCTTTGTTTTTGGTCTTTTATTTTTCTTAGTTTTGCACTGTTTTCTTCTTCTCATTTATTCAAAATTAACCTTAAAATGGTGGGGGTAAACTTCTATGTGATTGGTTAAGGAGAGGTTTTCCATTTTTGTAATTCTTGAGTTCTTCCAGTTAATGATTTATGATCATTTTATATTTTCTACAAAATCGTTTTCAATTTCTTATAACAGTTTTTATTATCATATACGACTATGTTTGATTTTAGATTCTGTTATGTTTATTTCTTTGGTGAATGATCAATTTATCCCTCCACTAGTATCTAGTCTATATAAGGTTGAATAGATTAGTTCATAGTGGAGAAGTACTCATTGATCGCTGGTATAAGTGTGAGGATTAGTGAACATTCTTGATTGTTTGGGATAAACAAGACCCGATTGGGAATTAATTAAGTCAATTTCAGGTATTCACTACAACTCTGTCACACAATGGAAGGAGAGTAGAAAAATTTGAGATTTCAGTAAGGATTATTTTCACCATTTCTATTTGACCAAGGGAGTGAGAAGAAATAATTTTGGATTATCACTTTTATCGACTTAGCAAAAGAGAATTGGATAAGTTGAACTATGATATAATTATAATTGGAAAACCAACCCTAACCTGATCACCATAACATATTGTGGTTTTCAATCAGATTTTTTATTAATTTGATCTTAATATATTTCTTTTTTTTCGTTACTTTATTTTATTTTATAAATCAAACAATTTTAAAAACAACCACCACTTCTTTCTCATATTTTAGGTGAAAGCTTGATTGTTGTGTGATTCTCTTTGGAGACAACCTAGGTTAATCACTATACTATATGTTAACATAGTAAATAATTATTCTTTATACACCCCACAATAGGAATGTCCCACTATGATATAATTATATGATATTATATTTTATGGTACCAAAATTATATTTATACTTCCATAGGTGAGCTTACTATTCCATTAGTCCCATTACTATTTATAATAGTAACATTACTATTCTGAATGGGGAAGTTACTGTTCACCAAAAAAATTAAGTCGATCATACAAGAATCTAAATATATTAATGATCGCAACAATGGAAGTTCATTTTTTTTTAAAAAAAATTTACAGATTCAATTATTTAAAGTATAATAACTATCTAACTGAAAAATTCAACATTTTTCACTATTCATCATAAATATGATACCTCTTAAACAAATACAAGAATTCTCTCTAAATTAGTTTTAAAATTTGAACTTAAAAAATGATGTTAATTTTACCGTAACAATTTTATAGCTTTATGAAATTTAACTTCAATATACAAAAAATAATAGATATTAAAAATAATTGCAAGTAGAAATTGTATACTAAAATTGCATAGTGAAATTTTGGACACTTAAAAAAATAAATTTATTGTATCATATACTTTTTAAAAGGAAGGTTTTAATCATACTATTTCATTAAAATAATCATTATTCATGATACATTAATTTACTATAACAATTATAAAAATTTTTAGAAGAATTATTAGTGTTCGAAAAGTCAATCTATCAAATTTCTCTCAATTAAAAAAAATATTATTTTAAGAAAAACTATTCTCAAATTTTTATATCCCATTGTTGTTCATAGTTGTACTATTCCAAATTTATGCATAATGTATTATGTTATAATGAAATAAAAATTATTTCTATGTGATTCTATTGTAAAACATAATAAAATATTATTGGGAAGAAAGAGATCCAAAAAAAAGTACATTTTTTTGGGTAGTTACATGGATTATATCCAGGATTCCATTGACTAGGACCATTAATATATTATGGAAGTATCTTCTGGGTAGGACCATATCCATGCTCACTCCGATCATGTATTCATGCATATTTATATAGAAAGCATGGGGAAAATAAACCCTTCCCCATAGCATTAATCCATTCACCATATTATTGTGGAACAAGTAGTACATGAGTGGGAATATATCACCACAAAAATTGAATACATCTTACAATATATCTTGGAGACTGAGATTATATAGGCCTACATTTATGTACCCACTTCTCTAATATGTCACTATATTCTAGAAATAGTAGAATAGCTCCTCTAGAATATTTTATAAATGGCTTAGATACAAAGAAATGAACATATTCTTATCCCAATAAACAAAGAAACATATCAACATTATTAGTAAATACATGTTCCTACTCCAGTGAATGATCACATTTTTTATCCTATTTAGGAGGATAAGCAACATATTCTGGCAATGGAAGAGGCATATGACCATTCTCATATCCATATTTCAACCATGGTTTAACAGCTTAGTTTGGAACATTACATAGGATAGATAAAATTTTCTTTGAGGTAATAATAGTGGAATAATATAAAGGGATAGGACTAGGATCTTATCCTTATTATGACTGGGGCTCACTAGTTTAGTTTGGAAAAATCCTCATGATATGCACACATTACTATTAAAAATGAATAGGAATACTCCAAAGAGGTAGAACTTGGCTAATATCTCTGATTAAAAAGAGCATCATCAGTAAATTATGGAAATCACCTAAGTTAAGGCTAATAACCCTACAATTGATGATTATCATTACATTCCAGTAACATAAGGAATCTAGGCTCATATCCCTTCTTTTTTCAAAGAACAACAACAACAACAACCTTTAGAGGCTATACATGAGAAATCTCAAATATCATCTCAAATTTTGAAGGTCTGTTTGTATATTCCAATGGGGAATGATTATTTAAACCCTTATCATACCCACACATCAGCCAGGATTGACCATAATATTTCAGTGACCACCGATAGGAAGGCTTCGATTTCTTATGATAACACATAATATCTTAGGAATAATCCAACTTATTCTTAGTAAAGGGATCACATACATATAAAATGTAACTCTCCAACCTCGGTTACCAAGATTCAGTGTATTATTACATAACATTGGCATGATCACAAGAGTTCAGGTCTTGAAATACTGATCAGTTTAGTAGCCTTGTAAGTACTGGATACATACATAAGTTTTACATTACATTATGAAAAGAAAAAGAAAAATTGGGTCTCCTTTGAACACACTCAACTACCTTAGCTTTTCCTTGTAGGTCAATCATAATATATACATCTTCGCAACCTGGGAAAAATAAAACATAAGAAATGGGTGAGATCAGATACTCAGTAAGGATAACAATATTGCGAAAGTTATCAAAAATAAGCATAAACATTTAATACAATGTATAAGACTAATTAAACAAAAACATCAGCATAATATTGAAATGATTAATCAAATAATTCCATTTACTTATTCACATGGTTATTAAACTAGTCAAATAATCACATGTAATATAAATAGTTAATCATATAATGATGGAATTCATAATGTCGGACATCATTAACACATAGTCAAGGCATCGTGCCAAGACTGAAAATATATTTTTTTCAAGTATTTTTTCCAAGAAAATAGTTTTTATCATGATACCTACCGATTCATCGAGGGGATATAGTGGGAACCTCCCATCACTTACTACGTCTAATATATTCCTTATATGAAAAGGTTGAAACATTACATAAATAGTCGTATTAAAACTAGCATACGAAATATTAATACATTAACTGTAAATCATGAATGGTATAAAAATATAACATCCATAGTTGAACATATCAAAAAACCTTCAATAAAATATAGAAGTTTTTATCATAATAAATCAACATCAAACAAGCATAAAATCTAACATTGTATGTTGACATAGATGAAATCAATTCCAAAAGTATTTGAGTGAAATATCTCTTCCAACATTGAAATAATTTAAAAGTAAAGAAAATATTTATTTTGAATATATTCTTATAATATTTTAAGGGAATATTCAATGGTTTATAACAGTGAAAAATATCTTCACCTTCCATATAAGTTAAAAAACATTCTATAATTAATTTTTCAAAAAGGTCATACAGAACCTTGTTTGGAAAATGATGGAAATATTCCATTCAAATAATTTTATAAAAAGTAAAAAAAGGGTATAAATTAATTTAACCCATAATATAGGAAATAGTAAAAAAAATTCAAATACATTTTTAAGAAGAACATATTTGGATGATAAAGATGTCCATCTAGATACATACGTATAAACAACCTCAGATAATAAAGAGATTTCAAAATTAACCCTTACCTTGTACTTTTCCTTAGTTAAGGATATGTCAACCTCCTATAGAATAGTTAAATAATTGTTATTAAATTATAAAAAATTCATAAACATAAATAGGATATCATATTTGATCCTCAAATATTGCTTTGTTAATAATATTTCAGTAGTATCATTGTTTTGGGTGTTAACTCATTCATTTTGCTTTATATGTTTTTCTACATAAGTCATGTTTTTATGGATAGGATGTATTTGAATCATATCCAGAATGATATTAAGTTCTTAAACATTTATTATTTTACTTATCAAATTAAAATTATTCATTAATGTAAATGATGGGGAATGAAATCTTATCGCGTCGTGGAGATGATAAGCCGTATGCACGCACGAGCGACAATATCATTCTATTGATGGTTAAATAGTATGTGATTTGATGGTATATTATATATATAGAATAATTAACATGTTATATTTATTATTTACATCAATTATACATCATTATTATACCTATCCAAATAATAAAGCCTTGAATAACAAATTACACCAGGACGTGGAGACGGTAAGCCGTACAAATGCACGTATGGTGACATTGTCATTCATTGGATAGATAGAATAATGAATATAGTTGTAATAAATATTTAATAACATCACAATATGTAGAGGGTAATTTATTTATGATTATGGTATGAAAACAACAAAGAAATAGGAAGTGGAAGAAGAAAAGAAAATTGAAAGAGGTGATTATATAATAACCCCTTTTTCGAGTGCTTCCTTTTGTTTTTAAGAAAATAAACCCATTGGTTGGCTTTTAGATAAAAGTATGTCTTCTATGATTTAGTGAGGGTAGTTGGGAGGATATTTGAGAAGGGTTTGGCTGATCCAAATGGCTATGGAGGTGTGGATTTAAGAGAAGGGGAAGTACCCTTTTATAAGAGAGGTGAGGGGCACTTTAGGAAGAGCATGAAATAATAATTTATTATAAAATCATTTTCAGTTTCTAATAACTCCAAATGAATTTATTTTGAGTATAATGTGGGTATTGGTCGAAAAATTTTCATCCAATAGGTTGTATACATGTTAAGGTCACTATATTAACCTTATATGTTATATATAACTCTTAGTTACATAGTTATACATTCACCATGTATTCTTGTATTTTTATATTACATGGTTAATAAATATACTATAAAATGACAATAGAACCTGATGGGGTTAATTAATGACATATATAACCTTTTCTATGTCCTTTGGAAGAATCATATATTTTTAGGAAATTATATTATTTAATAAAATAGTATTTGTTTTAAAACACATTTATGTCAATTTTGACATTATTTAGTATTTGGGTTTTTTCAAAGTCATAACAACTTGATTACTTTGACAAAAATACAATTAATCAACCCTAACATGTCATATTCATCTATAATATCCATGGATGTCATACAAATTTTCAATTTACATTTATTTTTATATTAATAACATCAATTATTTTAATCATTCATTAATAAGGTTACTACTGCATCATCATTGTGTCATAAATAAATTCAATTATTTAATGTCTCAAAATTATAAATAAAATACTATGATGTATTAAATATTTTTATCTTTATAATCAATATTTATAGTCGAATTTATCTTAAGAATAACCCTATATTAAAAATGTATTAGTTATTAAAATTTAAATTTAACCCTTTTAACTCTTCTGTAAATAAAATATAATAAATGTCTTAATATATCCCAAATGGATAAAAAATGGATATTATTTTTTCCTAAGGTTGATTTTGGTTGAGAAAAACTTATCCAATATAATTAGAATAGTTTTGGGGTAATTATATCATTAATTTTACATTTAATTACCCTATTTACTTTTAACTGTGACTAATAAAATTCAAAAGATACAATTCAGAAAAAAATATTTTCATCCTATTGAACCAAATTTTACATACTGATGTCATCTCTGTCTCTCAGTGTTTTGAAATTCAATTCACAAAATCATTAAAATTACTTTTTTATGTAGATTTTCAAATGTGCCTAGACAGTGGGAAAGATGTTAAAATGTTTAATAAAATTATATATATTTTATATTATTATAAAACGACTCTAATTAATTTCATTGGATTAATATAGGTATTATGTATCTGTTTTGAATTTAAAATAAATTTAAATTTAAAAATAATTATTTTAATAAAAACTCTATTTTAAACAATAACCCAGTGTTTTTCACTATTCATAAAAAATTTAATGTTCTGAGAAAAATACCAAAATTTCACCCTAAGATAATTTTGATATTCCGAATAAAAAAATTAAGTCCATTTGAAGAATAAAATTTATAAAATTTCAAAAAGTGGGTATTACTATTCATAACAGCATTTTAAATGGCTTGTTTGATTGTTCGGGGTGTGCTAGAACTCGAAGTTGGGTACATCGCAAGCTATTGTATTATTCAAACAGAAATGTAACGTGGAATATTTGGGTGTTACATTATTCCGTTATTCAAATAATATTGTCCTAAAAATTTCTATAATACTACTCCATACAATGATTTGGGTGGTTCTTCATCATATGTTCCTCAGGATCCCCCATTTCCTCTTCCATTTTATGGTTTCTCCAATGAATGTTTACCAAATGAGTCATCCGGTTTCTCAACACTTGTTCTTGAGTATCAATAATTCTGATAGGCACTTCCTAATAAGACATATCAGGTTCCAGTTCTATTTCCTCATAGGTGAGTACATGCGTTGGGTTAGCCATGTATTTTCTCAATAGTGATACATGGAACACATCATGAAATTTAGAGAAACTTGGTGGAATTTACAAGTGGTAAGATACAACTCTAATTCATTCAAGAATTTTGAAAGGTCCGACATACCTAAGACTCAATTTACTATTCTTACCGAATCGTATAACAAACTTCCATCGAGATATCTTCAAGAAAACATGATCTCCTACTTGAAATTCCAAATCATTCCTTCTGTTATCGACATAGATATTTTTCCCACATTGAGCTGCTTTGACATGGGTTTGGATAATCTTTACCTTTTCAATTGTTTCCTCAACATGTTCTAAGCTGATAAGTTTTCTTTCACCAACGTCATCCCAACAAGTTGGTGTGCAACATCTCTTTCTATATAATGCTTTATATGGTACCATCTGAATACTTGAATGAAAGATATTATTATTGGAAATTTTTAGCAGAGGTAAATACTGGTTCCACATTACTTCAAAGTCAAGTGAGAAAGATCTCAAAATGCCTTCTATAGTTTGAATTCTCCATTCTAATTGTCCATCAGTTTGATGGTGGTAGGTAGTGTTCAAATTAAGTTCAATATCTAGGGCTTTCTGATGATTTTTCCAAAATCATGATTTAAAATGGGGGTCATGATAGGAAACAATTGATAGGGGTACACCATGATGTCTTACTACTTCATTAATATGTAGTATTTCTAAACATTCAAGTGGTAAATCTTCTCTCATAGCATGAAAATTCACTGACTTGGTAAGACTATCAACAATGACCCATATAGCATCATCCCTTATAGGAGTCCTTGGTAGCCCCATGAAAAAGTCCATTATAAAATCATCCCATTCCTACTCAGGTATGGGAATAGGTTTCATGAATCCTCCCAGATGCTGTCTTCCAGATTTCACCTATTGAAAAACCATACATCTTGACACACAATCATCAATCTTCCTCTTCATGTTGTCCCACAAAAAATGTTACTTCAAATCTCTATACATATTATTGCTACCAGGGTGTATAGAGAAATTGGACCTATGAGCATCATCCAACAATTCCCTTTTTAGATTAGGTATATCGGGTACAAAAATACTCTTCCCAAATTTCAAAATCCCATCTTCATATATGAATTCGATCAATCTCACATCATTTAAAACATTAATTTTTTTTAAATCCTCATCATCTGTTTGAGAAATTTTTACCCTTTCTAGTAAAGATGGTTTGGCAACCATTTGAACAAGTATTGATGTTTCACCTTCCATGCTTATTCTCATTTTCATTTTTACTATATCCATGATCATATGATCCCTTTCAACTGTCATATTGTTCAGAACACCATGATCCTTTCTGCCTAAAGCATCTTCCAGCTTATTTTCCTTCCTTGGGTGGTAGTGTATTGTGAAATCATAATCCTCGAGTAGTTCGAGCCATCGCCTATGCCACATGTTAAGTTTTTTATATGAGAAAATATATATTCAAACACATGTTATCCATATATATCTCACATTTTTTCCCATAGAGATAGTGTATCCATATATTCAGATCAAAGATTATAGATACAAACTCAAGATCATGAGTATGTTAGTTGTTTTCAAGAATTTTTAGCTTCCATGATGCATAGGAAATAAATCTATCATTATGCATAAGGACACAACCATGTACTTTTTTTTGAAGAATCACTATAAATAACAAACACATCATTCCCCAATGGTAGATTCATTATTAGAGCATTGAATAATATTCTCTTCAATTCTTCAAAACATTCTTCGCAATCTTTTGTGAAAAAAATTTAACCCCTTTACGTGTAAGCTTGGTAAATGGGTTAGCCAATCCAGAAAAATTCTGGAAGAAACACCGATAGTAACCTGATAAACCAATAAAACTATGTAACTTTGTTATACTCATCAGTTCTGGCCATTCTTGGATTCCATATTTATTGAAGGATCAATAGAGATTGGATCATTAGAGACAATATGGCCAAGAAAAGAAATTTCTTAAAGTGAGAATTCACACTTTCTAAACTTTCCATATAATTAATTTCTTCTAAGAATCCTTAGAATAATGAAAAAGTGAATTTCATGATCTTCATAGATTTTGGATTATACCAAGATATCATCAATAAATACCACTACAAATTCATCAAGATATTCCTTGAAATATCTATTCATTAGATCAATGAAAACAGAGGGTGCATTAGTCATTCTAAAAGGCATTAATGTAAACATGTAATGCCTATACCTAGTTCGATATGTTTTCTTTATAATGTATTCCTTATTCATGAACAAATGATGATATCTAGATCGAAGTTAAATCATTAAAAAATATTGATCTCCATGATGTTGATAAAATAAATCCTCAATTCAAGGTAAGGGATACTTTTTATTTATTGTTATATTATTGATCTCATTTTAGTCAATGAACTACCTCATAGATCCATCATCCTTCTTAACAAAAAGAACAGGGGCTCCCCATAGTGAAACACTAGGGAGAATAAATCCCTTATGACTCAATTCCTCTATTTGTTTCTTTAGATCCACTAATTCCAAAGTGGAAATTCTATAAGGTATCTTCGATAATGGCTTTGAACCAAGAATTAAGTCAATGGAAAACCTAATTTTCCATTATGGAGGATGCCCTGGTAAATACTCTAGAAACACATAAACATATTATTGAATAATAGGTACATCCTCTATTTGAACATTACTTTACTACTCACCCATAGTTATTTCACTCCCTTCCTTCCCAATAATAGAATTTAGTTGATCTACTGCCAGTGGATCTAGATGCCAATCATATGGTGATTTTTTAATCTAAAGATAAGGGATTCCTTATCATCATCAAAATTGTAAAATCCTACTTCTTAAGATAATTTTTTTCATCATGGTCTGAAATCCAATCCATACCCAAGATTATATAAAATGCAATCATGGGTATGAAGATAAGATCATCAGATAATGCACGTTTATATGCCATAATGGTAACTGATTGAAAAAACATTGTTGCAATGATACATACCTTTGGAGTATTGACTAAAAAATCCCTTAATAAGTCAAATTGGAAATATCTAATTTTCTTCACAAACTAGGAATATATGAAAGAATTCTATGATCCATAATCAAATAATTCAATGGATAATTTTGAGGAAACAATTAATGTACCAGCCACCACATCATTCGAAGCTTCAACCTCAGTAGTTGGGATCGCATAAGTGTGTACTTTCTCCATTTTCCTTTTTTGAGGTAATTTTTCTTGATACATAAGACATTAATTTCCATAATTCCACATTTCATTACAATTGTTGCATTGAACAACGACAACCTATTTCTTTCCCTTTCAATCACGAGCTTGGTGGCCTTTTTCTCCACCCTTGTAACAAACTCCAATCCCATTTAGTAATGCATCATGGTGTTTCTTCCCACAATTACTATAAGAAGGAAATTTAAATTTTCCATTATTACCCTTATTTTATTTTCCATAGTGTTCAACAAATATCTTCTTCTCTTGCTTCTCTATAAATTCATAAGATTTGGAGAATTCATTTTCTATCTTGATAGTATATGAGACTATATCTTCATATGATGAAAAGGATTGTGATACTAAATCTCAATAGAGAAATGGTTTTAAACCATCAATGAATCAATCAGTCTTACTTATTGGGTTACGTATATAATCTGCACCATGCCTTTTAACCATGTAAAGTTAGCCTCATACTTTGTGACATTCTCATCCTCCTTTTTCCTCAGACTCAAAAATTGCCTTTCCATATATGCTCGATGTTCATGAGGAATTTATTTTTTAAGAAAATATCTTGAAACTCCATATATTATATATTTTATACTTCTTCATCCTCTTTTTTTTGAATTAATGAAAACCATTTATCTGCATCTCCTTTAAGGCAATAAACTACCATGAAAACTTTTTCCTTTTCGCTACTCCCCAAAGCATGAAAATTTTCTCTATGGAAATTATCCATTTATCAGCTACAAATGGATTTGTAGTCCCATTAAATGTTGGTGGTTTCTACTCATGAATTAATCTAACATTTATCCACTACGTTGTGGATCAGGGTGCTCCATATGGGTAAGGTTATTATTCATATCCTAAGTGAGTTGTCCTAGTACAATTATAAGTCGTTCAGCACTAGTTGCATAACCAACTATACTATAGTTATCTTGAGTATGAGGGAAATTACTACATGGATTATGTGTGTTGATATGATTTTCATTACTTTCTACTAGGCACCATTTATCAACAATGGCATATAAAAGGTGAGTTTATGAATCACAGTGCTTAATTCCAAGCATGTAAAATACTTAACATAAATTTAACAGTTGATTCATATAATCCATAATCATAAAAAAAATTTCTTTGGGGATGTATTTTATCATAAATCATTCATAATGTTTTGTAAAAAAAATTGAATTATCCTAAGCATATCCCCCGGGAGTGTTAATCTAGGTGCGCAGTAAGGCCCGTTGTCATGTACCGGGATACCCTGGGTCATGCCTGAAATGCCTTGTCAGATTTTTCACTCCAAGGTATATCTATGCCAGAACCACATCCACTTGTAGTGTATATATTGGGATGTATAGCATAGAAAACCCACATAATATTTACATTACCAAATTTTTTGGATGTTCTTCTATACTAATCCTCAATGTCTATCTTAGGGTAATTATCTCTATTTAGAGTTTTTCTAAATATAGTTTCTAAGGATTTTACTAAACTTTCACAGATACCAAGTATAATGGCTTGACCCAGTTACCCAGAGTCAGTTCATTATTACATAACATTTTCATGATCACAAGAGATCATGTCCTGAAATAATGATCAGTTTAGTATCCTTAGAAGTACTTGAAACATACATAAGTTTTATATTGCATCATGAAATGAGAAATAATCATTGTGTCTCTTTTGAACACAGTCAAATCCCTTAGCATATCCCTATATGTCAACCATAATATACTTCTTCGCATCCTGTAAAATTTAAAACATAGGAAAGGGGTGAGCTCAGATGCTCAGTAAGGATAGAAATATAGTGGAAGTTATCATAAATAAGTATAAACATTTAAGAAAAGGTATAAGACTAAAAGAAAATAATTTTATAATGTAAACATGTGCATAATATGGAAAAAAATTAATCAAATAATACCATTTGCTTATTCATATGGATATTATACTAGTCAAATAATCACATGTAATATCAATATCTAATATCATAATGATAGAATGCATAATGTAGTACATCGTAACCACAAAGTGAAGCCCTCAAGCTGTAAATACCCATAAATTTCAAGGAAATTTTTTTCTTAATTTTCTTTAGAATTTTACAAGAACTCAGTTTCTGACGGCACCTGATTCTGAGGCCCGGTGTGCCCGGAATCATTTTCCAAAGTTTAGCTTGGGTACGTTCAGTGAACGAATGAGCGGGTTTTTCTAACTTTTGAACCGGTGCTCGGAACCGAATTCCGAGGGCACCGATGGAATCGCAGCGCCGATAATTGCTTAGAAACACATCTTCCGGAGTTTCATTTTCTCGGGTGTGGTTTTTAATTTTTGGGCTTTAAGTTAAGAAATAAAATAATGTGGTACGACAAACTTTATTTTATTTCACTTAAAGCCGCTTAAAGCCACTTAAATCTGCTTAAGTTGAGTTGAAGCGGATAGGGTGGAACCCAAAAATATCCTACCCTCTTGGTAGGATATTTGTGAGGTGGGGCCCGCACGATCCCCACCGTTTCTTTTCCGCTAAGTAACGCACCCGCGAAAACCCCTTTTAAATGAACGTCAACTGACACATTTTATAAATTCTTAACGCCCCTATTAATTGGGAGGTTAGTTCGTTGATATTAATTCTATGAATTAATTGTTCGTTACTTACCTTTGTTTTCAAATTCTTTAGTTGATAATAAAATAAGATGAGGAATTATTTTATTATCTGGTTGTTGTGTTAAACCTTTGGAGAATATCTAAAGATCTTCATCCTCCTTCGCGAAGAACACGAAGAACGCGAAGAACATGAAGAATGTGAAGAACGCGAAGAACGCGAAGAACACTGAGCCCTCTGAGATCGACGACGCGACGCTGAGTACCGCGACGCCGACACTTCTTCCGCGACGTTCTTTCCCCATGACAATCTTTGATCGGCATCTTGAGGTAGGGGATTGCGGTCCTTTTAATTCTTTGTGGATTATAAAATCAACATGGATTTAATTGTTATAATTAAATCTGTATGTTCTTGATCCTCGGAGTTTGTCTATGCGACGCTGAGTACCGCGCGACAACGGCGCCCTTCCGCGACGCGACGATCCTTTTCATCTGTGACGGTCCATTCCGCGACGAACTCACGTCCGACGACGACGAAGGTAGGGGTCGTTTTGAAAATGATTTTACCTATGTTTGTTTTCCTCCAAGGCAAGAATGCGGATCAACCAGTTAACAAGTTGGCCCGCGGATTATTATTGCGGGTCGAGGTTTATTAATTGATGGGATTTATGGTGTTTTTTCAAACCGCTAACGCAGTGGGTGCGGTCCAACGAACAAGTCCGAACCCACCGCCTTTTTGTTCTTGGTGTGAGGAACGGAGGATGATGACAAAACGGGCCGCAGAGATGATTTATTGATTCCGCAGTGAAGAACGGGACCCAGGATGAGCTACGACGCAGACGAAAATGAAATCGGACCACCAGAGAAACTTCGGTGGCCCGCGGACTCCACCGGCGGTGCGGGTCGCTGGCGTGGCAGTGGGGTGCGGTTCCGCAGCCGCGCAGAACTGAAGGCAAGATGCGGCCTTGCCGCATCCGTTAGCGAGAGGTGGCCCCCCACGCGGGGCTACGGAATCATCAAGGGGGGAGGCGCCCCCTTGCACCCGCTCGACCATCACTGCCGAGTCGCCAGGAGGCCAGGCCGCGCCCGCACCGGCTGGGCCGAGTCGCGCCCAGGCCGGGCCAGGTCACCCTGGCTGCACCAGGCCGCGCTGGCCGGGTCAGACCCAGACCTGGGTCGGGTCGACCCGGGGGGGGGGGGGGGGGGGGTCGGGCCGGGCCCAGACCCCCATTTCCGGACCTTTTCGTTCTTTTGCTCATAACTTGAGCTACGATCCTTCAAACGACGCGCCGTCAGCGGTGATGCGATCCTTGGATCGAGAAAATCGTTTCAGTATATCACACTCAAGGTTTCAGAATACTTTGGGTTCAGCCGGGTTGGTTCGTACACGAAACCAACCGGGCCCTCGGAGCGGAAACGCTCATATCTTGAGCTTCGGACGTCCGATTGACGTGCCGTCAACTTTGTTGAATTCCTCTAAGTGAGATGGATCTTTTTTTCTTACTCTGCCTGAGTTTTAGACACAGGTGGAGTACAGTCGGGTTGGTTTTCCTTAAAAACCAACCGGGCCCTTGGGACAAAAAAGCCAATAACTCTCAGACCGGGCGTCCGATTGACGCGCCGTCTGCAACGTTGAGTTCCTATTGACGATACGTAACTTTTGGATACATCAACTCTGGACTATGTGTCAGTTGATGTATCAGCCTATTGGCTCGTGGAGCGGACCCTCCCGAGCGAGCTAGCTGTGTGCGGGAACCCTAGAACTGGCTGCGACTACTACTGTGACGACGACGACTGTACATAGATCCTCAGTGGATTCGACAGCGACGACTACAACACTCAGCGATCCTTTGTGGGTCAGTGCTACCGATCCTGTGTGGGTCCGATCCTGTTTGGGTCAGTGCTCAGTGGTCCTGTGTGGGCCAGCGCCTATAGATCCTATGTGGGTCCGATCCTGTGTGGGTCTTTGCGGGGGTTAGTTACCTATCGATCCTTTGTGGGTCAGATCCTTTGTTGGTCATTGCAGGGGTTAGTTACCTATCGATCCTTTCTGGGTCAGATCCTTTGTAGGTCATTGCAGGGGTTAGTACCTATCGATCCTTTGTGGGTCCGACGACTTAGTTGAATCAGTGGTAATATCTGGTCATCTTTATTGTCATATGAAGAAGTATACCTGTGTGAGATGAATTCTGTTTTACTTTCCTTTGGGGATTGTGTTGTGCTATCCTGTTTGGATTTACGTTTTTCATTCCTGTGTGGACTGGGTTGTACTTGAGCTCGGATGTTGGAGCCGAGTGAGAATTGATGACTTAGGTATATGTATGGGCATATACCTAAGCAGTGTCAGATGTTACTTCGTGATTGTATATTTCCTTTGTGGTTATCCTTTGTGGATTCTGGGAGACCTTCAGGGGTCTCAGGGTCCTTATTGAGTAGCTTATACTCACCCCTGCACGGGCTATGCCCGCACTACGTTGTGTTGGTTGCAGATGACGGACAATGCTGATCGTGGTGGAGGCTTGCAGAGCAGGATGGTACCTGGAGGTGGACCACTGGGCGGGACGCACTCGGAGCGGTCGGATGGACCCGAGGAGCAGTGGAGGATTTCTGTACCCACCCTTCAAGTGGGATTTCCAGTGGATAGTTTGACGTTGCGGATTTACTTTTCAGTTGCTGTTTTCCATTTCCAGTTGTACTTTACTTTCAGTTTGGGTTTGTATATTGGCCCACTTACCTTTCCGCACTTACTATAGTACTCAGCTTTTACTTAATGTTTACTTCTTTCTGCTTGCTATGTGGTGTTTGTTGTTTACTTCATAAAGGCAATGCCTTCCCTTTTTCTGGGATTTACGCCTTGGTGCTATTCGACAGCCCCTGGCCTATAGAAGGTGGGCTTGCGGTATTCACGGCACGGGCCCCGAGGACGGGTTGTGACAAATTGGTATCCGAGGAGTTCGGTTCTACCGTAGAACATGGGACTCTGATCTTTTTTCTATGTGAAGCAATAGTTTTTAGAGTATTGGGTGTGGTTATCAGTCTAGGGATTCCAGTGTTGGTGCGGCGGCCGACTTATCCATACACCAGGACCCTGACTTCTGATTTCCAACTTAATGCACGAAAACATTGATTGCATGTGTGTTTCAAGTTTTCTTTGTGATTACTTGTATCAGCTCACCAGGTATACTGTTCTGACCGTGGCGCACCTATTTCCTTTTCAAGATGGCCCCACGACGGCAGCCAGCTAGGGTTTCGAGAGTTGAGCATGATGACAGCCTGCCGAGCGACGAGGCCACGGTGCAGGGCCCTTTAACAGCAGAGGCACCAACGGTACCTCTACCCGCCGAGCCACCGATGCTTCCAGCCCCAGCCGCTGACGATGCACGTCTCCTTAGTGAACTTCATGAGTTCCAGCGCCAGCGAACGCCCAGGTTCCGTGGGAAGACGGACCCCCAGGCAGCCGAGGACTGGCTGTAGGCAGTTGTACGAGTTTTCAGGATAGTGAGGACACTAGCAGACCTCATGGTGATCCTCGCAGCGAGCCTACTGCACGCAGCAGCGGGCCGATGGTGGAGCTTGATGCTCTAGGTTAACGATGAGGCATCTCTTCTCTGGATAGACTTTGAGGGCCTCTTCCACTCAGAGTTCGTCCCGGACACCCTCCATGCAGTGCGCATCCAGGATCTTCTTCAGCTGCGGCAGGGCAGCTTGATGGTCGCCCAGTACTCGGCGAGATTTACCGATCTCTCGCACTACTCGACCGACATGGTACGAGACCCATTCTTCCGGGCCCAGACCTTTGATCAGGGATTGAGAAATGAGATCAGGGCATCGCTGATCTCCCTCAGCATTCCAACTCAGGCAGGAGTACTGGAGCGATCCCTTTTCATCGAGAGCTTCCTTACTGAGCCTTCATCAGCAGTGAGACCTACCGCGGGGCGGCACGTAGCAGAGTCTTCTGTGGCAGGAAGTCGACAGATGACTCAGGGGTCCTGGCAGACCAGACCCTCACGTAGACGACCTCAGGACACTGGCTCAGCAGTGCGGGGAACACAGCATGGAGCCAGTCTTTCGAGAGGCAGACAGTGCTACACATGCGGCAGGCAGGGCCACATGGCTCATGACTGCCCGACCCACCGTGCCGAGGAGTAGCAGACGGTTGAGGGGCCACCCAGGCAGAGGCCGAGGGTTGACCGCGGTGGTCCGCAGGGGGGAGGCGGACGAGGCAGAGGAGCTGGCCGAGCAGCAGGTGGTGGGTGATGCTTTGAGGCTCTACCACCACCACCACCAGGAGGTCCACCCCAACCACAGGGAGCTGGTGGGAAGAGACATGCACAACTCTAGGTAGCAGAGGCCTACGACCACGGTGCGCCCGAGATGATTCGAGGTATGATCTGTGTCTATTGCACCCTTAATGCAGTTATTATAAACACAGGAATGAGTCAATCTTTCATAGCTGCTTCCCTTGTTTGGATCTCGGAGATTCCGACAGAGCCGTTGGCTCGATCCTTACGGCTAGAGACTCCTACGGGAGCAGACTCGACGATTACGCGCTGGTGCCGGCAGTGTGAGCTTACTCTAGGAGGCGAGGTCTTCGACTGGGATCTTCTTGTAGCGGCGTCGAGTCCTTACGACGTCATATTGGGCATGGATTGGTTATCTACAGTCCATGCACAGATTGACTGTATTAGGCGCAAGGTGCGATGTGAACGCACCGACGGGAGCAGGTTCACCTTCACTGGAGAGAAGGGAGCCTTTGAAGAATAGGATGGACTTCCGCAGAGGAGAGGACAACCCATCACTCCTCAGTTGGATAGCATCATCCTAGGAGCAGTTGACATGCGGAGTCCTAGTTTTCCTACAGTGGTGGATCAGTATGTGGACGTCTTTACCGACGACGTTCTAGGGATACCTCCTCGCAGGGAGGTAGACTTTTATATTGATCTGTACCCCAGGAAAAACCTGATATCCACTCCAGCATATCAGATGGCCCCCGCTGAGCTTCGAGAGCTACGGGTACAATTGGAGGACTTGCAGGGCAAGGGATTCATCCGACCCAGTGTTTCACCCTGGGCTTCCCCGATATTGTTTGCCAAGAAGGCGGATGGGAGCTTGCGACTGTGTGTCGACTATCGTTGCCTGAACCAGGTGACAGTGAGGAACAAGTATCATCTACCGAGGATTTATGACCTCTTCGATCAGCTCAAGGGAGCACGGTGGTTCTCAAAGATAGACCTCAGGTCAGGCTATCATCAGCTCAGAGTTCGGGACGAGGACGTGCAGAAGACGACCTTCAAATGTCGGTATGGCCACTATGAGTTCTTGGTTATTCCATCCGACATAACCAATGCTCCAACAGTGTTCATGGGCCTCATAAACAGGATCTTTCAGCCATACCTCGATCGATTTTTCGTATTCTTCATCAACGACATTTTGATATACTCGACGACTGAGGAGGAGCATGCCTACCACTTACGGGTTGTACTAGACACACTCCGAGAGCACCAGCTTTATGGAAAGCTCTCAAAGTGTCAGTTATGTATATGTGAGGTCCACTTCATGGGACACGTCATCTCTGAGGCGGGAGTTGCAGTCGATCTTGCAAAGATTGAGGCAGTGCTAGCTTGGGAGCCACCCAAGAGCGTGACAGAGGTGCAGAGATTCTTGGGACTAGCTGGATACTATCGGAGATTTGTGCCAGACTTCTCTAGAGTTGTGGCACCACTCTCAGCTCTTACGAATAAGGGGAAACCCTTTGTGTGGTCAGAAAGATGTCAGCAGAGCTTTCAGAAGCTGAGACAGAGATTGACCAGCGCACCTATCTTGAGGCTGCCTGAGGAAGGAGTAGGGTACGTAGTCTACTGCGATGCATCAGGGACCAGACTCGGATGTGTCTTGATGCAAGAGAGGGCAATGATCGCCTATGAATCACATCAGTTGAGGCCGCATGAGCAGAACTACGCTACCCATGAACTGGAGTTAGTAGCAGTGGTCTTCGCTCTGAAGACATGGCGACACTATCTGATGGGCGAGTGCTTTACAGTCTTTTCTGACCATCAGAGTCTCAGGTACATCTTATCGCAGAAGGACCTGAACCTGAGACATCGGCGATGACTTGAGTTTTTCCAGGAATATGACTTTGAGATAGTCTATACTCCTGGGAAGGGGAACGTGGTAGCCGATGCTCTCAGCCGGAGGATGGGCATTCGGCTACTTGAGGAGGTGACAGAGCAGCTAGCCGCTTTTCAGATATCCTTCGTGGATAGAGATGGAGTAGCCTTCCTTCAGTCTCTCACAGTCACCCCTCCACTACTACAGCGGGTCAGAGAGGCATAGCATGGGGATGCTGACTGTGAGACGCGGTGTGCACAGATATCCTTAGGACACACACCTGATGGCTTCTCCTTTGGAGCAGAGCATGACATCTATTTCAGAGGACATACCTTAGTACCAGTCGCTTTACAGGAGGAAGTTATGAGAGAGTTTCACACTTCTCCCTTAGCGGTACATCCTGGAGTGGCGAAGATGTACCAGGATCTCAGACGACATCACTGGTGGCCAGGCAAGAAGAAGGTTGTGGCAGAGTTCGTTTCTCGATGCCTTACTTGCCAGCAGGTAAAGGCAGAGCATCAGGTACCAGCTGGCTTGGTACAACCCTTGGAGGTCCCGGAGTGGAAGTGGGATGGGATATCTATGGACTTCATGACTGGACTTCCACGCACTTCCAGAGGTCATGACTCCATTTGGGTGATTGTCGACCGACTCACCAAGTCGGCTCCCTTCTTACCCATCAGAGAGTAGGGGTCAGTGGAGATCTTGGGGCGTCTCTACATTCAGGAGATTGTACGGATTCACGGTGTGCCATCATCTATCGTCTCCGATCGAGATGCTCGCTTTACTTCCCGGCTTTGGAAGGGGTTACAGGAGGTGTTCGGGACGCAGCTACGTCTGAGCACCACCTTTCACCCTCATATGGATAGTCAGACGGAGAGGACTATTCAGACTCTCGAGGACATGCTCCGCGCATGTGTCCTCGACTTTGGTCATAGCTGGGAGGACCACCTACCCTTGGTGGAGTTTGCGTACAACAACAGCTACCACTCCACCATCGGGATGGCACCGTACGAGGCATTGTACGACAGACCTTGAAGATCTCCTTTGTGCTGGATAGACCCTGGGGAGTCAACACATGTGGGACCAGAGATGGTCCGGGCCACGACAGAGAAGGTCCAGGTCATCCAGGAGAGGATGAGGACAACTCAGAGCCGGCATAAGTCTTATGCTGACAGGAGGCGGAGGCCACTAGAGTTTGAGGATGGCGACCACGTCTTCTTGCGTGTCTCACCTAGATGTGGATTACGGAGATTTGGCCGAGGCAGCAAGTTGTCTCTACACTTCATTGGACCATTCTAGTTCCTTAACAAGATTGGAGAGGTGGCTTATCGCCTGGCTCTACCACCTTAGTTGCACCGGGTGCACGACGTCTTCTACGTATCTCAGCTGAGGAGATACGTGCACGACCCGACACACATCATTGACCATGGGGAGCTAGATGTTGATGATGGGGTGAATTTTGCAGAGGTCCCGGTGGAGATCGAGGATCGACAGGAGTGGGTCCTACATGGACGATCGATTCCTCTTGTGCGCATCAGATGGAAGCACGGGAACCTCCAGGAGAGCACTTGGGAGCGGGAGGCTCAGATGCGTGCTCAGTACCCTCTTTTGTTTCCCTAGTTTATGATGTATCTTTACGGGGACGTAAATCCCAGAGGTGGGAGTGATGTAAAGACCTATAAATTTCAAGGAATTTTTTTTCTTAATTTTCTTTGGAATTTTTCAATAACACAGTTTTTGACGGCACCTGATTTCGAGGCCCGGTGTGCCCAGAATCATTTTTCAAAGTTTAGCTCGGGTACGTTCAGTGAACGAACGAGCGGATTTTTCTAACTTTTGAACCGGTGCTCGGAACCGAATTACGAGGGCACCGATGGAATCATAGCGCCGGTAATTACTTAGAAACGCCTCTTACGGAGTTGCATTTTCTCAGGTGTGGATTTTAATTTTTGGGCTTTAAGTTAAGAAATAAAATAATGTGGTACGACAAACTTTATTTTATTTCACTTAAATCTGCTTAAAGTCACTTAAAGCTGCTTAAGCTGAGTTGAAGCGGATAGGGTGGAACCCAAAAATATCCTACCCTCTTGGTAGGATATTTTTGAGGTGGGGCCCGCACGAGCCCCACCGTTTCTTTTCCTCAAAGTAACGCACCCGCGAAAACCCCTTTTAAATGAAAGTCAACTGACACGTTTTCTAAATTCTTAACGCCCCTATTAATTGGGCGGTTAGTTCGTTGCAATTAATTCTATGAATTAATTGTTCGTTACTTACCTTTGTTTTCAAATTCTTTAGTTGATAATAAAATAAGACGAGGACTTATTTTATTATCTGGTTGTTGTGTTAAACCTTTGGAGAATCTCTAAAGATCTTCATCCTCCTTTGCGAAGAACGCGAAGAACGCGAAGAACACGAAGAACGCGAAGAACACAAAGAACACCGAGCCCTCAGAGATCGACGACGCGACGCCGAGTACCGTGACACCGACGCTTCTTCCGCGACGTTATTTCCCCGCGACAATCTTCGATCGACATCTTGAGGTAGGGGATTTCGGTCCTTTTAATTCTTTGTGGATTATAACATCAACATGGATTTAATTGTTATAATTAAATCTGTATGTTCTTGATCCTCGGAGTTTGTCTATGCGACACCGAGTACCGCGCAACAACGACGCCCTTTCGCGACGCGACGATCCTTTTCTTCCGCGACGGTCAATTCTGCGACGAACTCGCGTCCAACGACGACGAAGGTAGGGGCCATTTTGAAAATGATTTTACCTATGTTTGTTTTCCTACAAGGCAAGAACGCGGATCAAAAAATTAACATGTTGGCCCGTAGATTATTATTGCGGGTCGAGGTTTATCAATTGCTGGGATTTATGGTCTTGTTTCAAACCGCTAACGCGGTGGGTGCGGACCAACGAACAAGTCCGAACCCACCACCCTTTTGTTCTTGGTGTGCGGAACGACAGACGACGACAAAACGAGCCGCATAGACGATTTGTTGATTCTGCAGTGAAGAACGGGACCCGGGATGAGCTACGACGCAGATGGAAATGAAATCGGACCACCGGAGCAAATCCGGTGGCCCACGGACTCCATCGGCGGCGCGGGTCGCCGGCACGGCTGAAGCCGCGGTGGCAGGGTGCGGTTCCGCAGCCGCGAAGAACCGAAGGCAGGACACAGCCTTGCCGCGTCCGTTGGCGAGAGGCGGCCCCCCACGCGGGGCCACAAAATCATCAAGGGGGCGGCGCCCCCTTGCACCCGCTCGGCCATCACGGTCGAGCCGCCAGGTGGCCGGGCCGCGCTCGCGCCGGCCGGGCCGGGTCGCGCCCAGGCCGGGCCGGGCCACCCTGGCCGAGCCGGGCCGCGCCAGCCGGGTCAGACCCAGACCCGGGTCGGGTTGTCCCGGTTCGGGCCGACCCAGGGGGGGGGGGGGGGGGGGTCGGGCCGGGTCGGTCCGGGCCCAGACCCCCCTGTTTCCGGACCTTTTCGGTCTTTTGCTCATAACTTGAGCTACGGGACTCCGAACGACACGCCGTTAGCAGTGATGTGATCCTTGTATTGAGACGGTCGTTTTGGTATATCACACTTAAGGTTTCAGAAAACTTTGGGTTCGTCCGGGTTGGTTCGTACACGAAACCAACCGGGCCCTCGGAGCGGAAATGCTCATATCTTGAGCTTAGGACGTCCGATTGATGTGCCGTCGACTTTGTTGAATTCCTCTAAGTGATAAGGATCTTTTGGCTTACTCTGCCCGAGGTTTGGACGTAGGTGGAGTACGGTCGGGTTGGTTTTTCCTTAAAAACCAACTGGTACCCTGGGACGAAAAAGCCAATAACTCTCAGACCGGGCGTCCGATTGACGCGTCGTCTGCAACGTTAAGTTCCTATTGATGATACAGAACTTTTGGATACATCAACTCTGGACTATGTGTTAGTTGATGTATCAACCTCTCGGCTCGTGGAGCGGACCCTCCCGAACGAGATTGCTGTGTGCGGGAACCCTAGAGCTGGCTGCGACTGCTACTGTGATGACGATGACTGTACAGAGATCCTCAGTGGATTCGACGGCGACAAATACAGCACTTAGTGATCCTTTGTGGCTCAGTGCTATCGATCCTGTGTAGGTCTGATCCTGTGTGGGTCAGCGCTCAGCGGTCCTGTGTGGGCCAGCGCCTACAGATCCTGTATGGGTCTGATCCTGTGTGGGTCTTTGTGGGGGTTAGTTACCTATCGATCCTTTGTGGGTCAGATCCTTTGTGGGTCATTGCGGGGGTTAGTTACCTATCGATCCTTTCTGGGTCAGATCCTTTTTTAGTCATTGTGGGGGTTAGTGCCTATCGATCCTTTGTGGTTCCGATGACTTAGATGAATTAGTGGCAATATCTAGTCATCTTTATCGTCATATGACGAAGTATACCTGTGTGAGATGAATTGTATTTTACTTTCCTTTTTGGATTGTGTTGTGCTATCCTGTGTGGATTTACGTTTTGCTTTCCTGTGTGGACTGGGTTGTACTTGAGCTCGGATGTTGGAGCCGAGTGAGAATTGATGACTTAGGTATATGTTTGGGCATATAACTAAGCAGTATCAGATGTTACTTCGTGATTGTATCTTTCCTTTGTGGTTATCCTTGGTGGATTCTGGGAGACCTTCGGGTGTCTCGAGGTCCCTACTGAGTAGCTTATACTCACCCCTGCACGGGCTATGCCCGCACTACATTGTGTTGGTTGTAGTTGACGGACAACGCTGATCGTGGTGGAGGCTTACAGAGCAGGACGGTACCTGGAGGCGGACCACTGGGCAGGACGTACTCGGAGCGGTCGGCTGGACCCGAAGAGCAGTGGAGGCTTTCTATACCCACCCTTCAGGTGGGATTTCTAGTGGACAGTTCGACGTTGCGACTTTACTTTTCAGTTGCTTTTTTCCCTTTCCAGTTGTACTTTACTTTCAGTTTGGGTTTGTATACTGGCCCACTTATATTTCCTCACTTACTGTAGTACTCAACTTTTACTTAGTGTTTACTTCTTCCTGCTTTCTCTGTGGTGTTTGTTGTTTACTTTACAAAGGCAATGCCTTCCCTTTTTCCGGGATTTACGCCTTGGTGCTAGTCGCCAGCCCCTGGCCTATGGAAGGCGGGCTTGGGGTAGTCACGACACGGGCCCCGAGGATGGGTCGTGACACATGCCAAGACTAAATAAAGATTTTGTCATAGCCTTGTTACAAGACACTAGTTTATGTCATGAGACCTACCAATTTCTCTAGGGGTAGTAGAGGGCTCTTCCCGTCACTTACTACGTCCAATGCATTCCTCATATGAAAAGGTTGAAACATCACATAATCATTCATATTAAAACTAGCATATGAAATGTTAATAATTTAACCATAAAACAAGAATTGTATAGAAATATCACATTCATAGTCAAACATATCATAAAAACTTCAATATAATATGTAATATTGTATCATAATAAATCAACTTCAAACAAGCGTAAAATCCAACAAAAGATGTTGACATAGATGATATCAACCCAAAAACTATTTCATTGAAATATGTCTTTCTACTTATAAATAATTTAAAAGTAATGATTTTTTTTAAAATATTCATATAATATTTTAAGGGATTCTTAGAAGGTTTATAATAGTAGAAAATATCACCCCATACCATATAAGTTAAAAAAAATTATTTCATTAATTTGTCGAAAAGGTCATAATGTACCTTGTTTGGAAAACGACAGAAATATTCCTTTCAATTTTTTTTTATAAAAAGTCAAATAAGGGAATAAATGACATTAAACCATAGTCTAGGAAGTAGCAAAAAAAATTTAAATAGTTTTTTAAGAAACACATATGTGGATGATAAAGAGGTCCAAGTAGATACTTATGTACAAACAACCTCGGATAATAAAGAGATTGTAAAATTAACCATTACCTTGTACATTTCTATATTAGAGGGTATGTTAACCACCTGTATAATAGTTAAATCATTGTTATTAAATTTTACAAGAATCAAAAACCACAATATGATATCACATATGTTTTTTTAATATTTCTTTGTTAATAATATTTCAATAGTATCATTTTTTCATGTGTTAACTGATTCATTTTCCTTTATTTGTTTTGTTAGATAAGTCATGTTTTTTATGGATAAGATGTATTTTATTCATATCCATAATGATATTGTGTTCATAAAAATTATTTTTTTAATCATTAAATGAAAAATATTCTTGAATTTTTATGATGGGGAATGAAATCTTATCGTGTCCTTGAGACGGTAAGACGTACTTATGCACGACCAAAAATATCATTCTATTGATGGTAAAATAATATGTGATTGAATGGTATATTATATATAAATAATAATTAACATGTTATATTTATTATTTACAAAAATCATACACCATTATTATACCCATCCAAAAAATTAAGTGGTGAATAAAAAACTACACCACGACCTGGAGACGGTAAGCCGTACATACACAGGTATGGTAACTTTTTCATTCATAGTATGTATATAATAATGAATACAGTTGTAAAATATTTATAATAACATCAAAGTAGGTATAAGGTACTGGAGTTACTATTTTGGTATTGAAACAACAAAGAAATAGGAAGTGTAAGAAGAAAAGAACATTGAAAGAGGTGATGAAATAATTACCTCTTCTTCAGGTGCTTCCTTTTGATTTTAACAAAAGGGCTCAATGGGTTGGCTTTATGATCATTGTAAGGCCTCTATGTTTAATTGAGGGTAGATGTGAGTTGATTCGATCAGGGTTTGGCCAAGAAAAATGGCTATGGAGATGTGAATTTAAGAGAAGAGGAAGTGTCCTTTTATAAGAGAGGCGAGAGGCACTTTAGGAAGAGCTTGAAATTTTTTTTTTTTATAAAATCAGTTTCCATTTATAGTAGTTAAATATAGATTTATTTCAAGTCTAAGGTATGGATTGGTCGAAATATTCTCATCTAATAGGTTTTAGACAAGTTTTGGTCAACATATTAACCTTATCATTTAGATTTAACTCTTAGTTACATAGTTTAACATTTACCATGTCTTCTTATAGATTTATATTACATGATTAATAAACATACTATAAAATTCCAAGAGAACCTCAAGTGGTTCATTAATTAAATATATAAAATTATCTATGTCCTTTGGTAGAATCTTAGATTTTTAGTATATTATAACAATTAATAAAATATTATTTTTTTTAAAAACTCATTTATGTCAATTATGACATTATTTAGTATTTGATTTTTTTGAAAGTCGTAACAATGTGATTACTTCAAAAAAAATACATTTAATATACTCTAAAATTTCATATTCACCTATAAAATTCATGGATGTCATCAAAAATTTCAATTTACATTTATTTTAAAATTTATAACAATAATTACATTAATCATTCATTGATAAGGTAATTATTATATCATCAATGTTTCATAAATAAATTTAATAATTTAATGTCTAAAAATCATAAATAAAATACTATTATGTATAAAATATTTTTATCTTTCAAATGAATATTTATAGTATAATTTATCATAAGTATAACCCTGTATTAAAAATTCCTTAGTGATTAACATTTTAATTTTACACTTTCAACTCTTCTTTAAATAAAATATAGTAAATGTCATAATATAACCTGAATAGATCAAAAAAGGATATTATTTTTTTCCTAAGGCGGATTTTGGTCTAGAAAAATATCCAATTTAATTAGGACATGTATTGGGGTAATTATAACATTAATTTTACCTTTAATTATCCTATTTACTTTTAACCGGGGTATTTAAAATTCAAAAGTTACTATTCAAAAAAAAATATTTTCATCCTATTGAACCACATTTTACATACTAATTTCAACCATGTCCCTCAGATTTTTGAAATTCAATTCACAGAATTGGTAAAATTACATTTTATATAGATTTTTAAATGTGCCTAGAAGGTGGGTAAAAGACATTAAAAAGTTTAATAAATTTATATATATATAATCTTATTATGAAATGACTACTATTAATTACATTGAATTAATATAGGTATTATGTATCTATTTTGAGTTTAAAAATTTTTTAATTAAAAATTAATTATTTAAATAAAAAGTCAGTTTAAAACAATTACATAAGGTTTTTCACTATTCATCCAAAATTGATAGTTTTCAGAAAAAATACAAAAATTCACCCTAAGATAATTTTGATATTCCAAATCCAAAAATAAATTCAATTATATATATATAATTTATAAAATTTTAAAAAGTGGGTATTACTATTAATAATTTCTTTTTGAACGGCTAGTTTGATTGGTCATTGTGTGCTAGAACTCGAAGTTGCATATAGTGCAATCTATTTTATTATTCCAAGAGAAACATACCGTTGATTCTTGGGGTGTTACACAAAACCATAATTTATATATATATTCCAACAACCATCATGTAGTTGGGCCATATCCTTTCTCAACCAAAAAAGGAATGTTGGAATATTCAGGACATGAAATAAAATGAGGATCATATCCACAATCTGCTCAATGGGAATGTATTTGAGGCTATTCAACATATTTTGACCACACCTAAAGGGTCTGTTGACTCTTCAATTGATATTTAAGTTGACCACTACCTCTAAATTCCACTTCACAATAGTTTTTTCATGGATTATGTTGACACTACTCTTGTTGTCCACCGTGGAAAACCTCTCTATGGTAATATATCTTTCGGACAAAGGAATCATGCCCATTCGTAAAAACCATTTTATAGATAGGTTATAAAAAATAAGAGTCTATCATATATATAGTTTATTAAAACACTCCGGTAAACTATATATAGTTCAACATTAACTATAAGTATAACTTCACCACCGTTATAAGGAAACCCAGAGAAGAAACCTATGTGGTGTGATGAGGTAGAGGAATATATTTTTGATGAAGAAAAGGTCAAAATGGATATATTGATAGATTAATATTGAAAAAACCTCCCAAGTAGGTCCTGGACCATTTCTACTTATGAATATGAGATCATATATGACCTAGAGAAGGAGTGAATTACATACATATTCTAGAACAAATGGGTCACTCATTAGCAGTTAAAGGAGAGACACATCCCCAATAAAGAATAAAAGTGTCACCATTATATGATGTAAATAATATATAATAAAATAGTAATTTCTACCATATTTATGTCAAGATACCCATGAATAAAAAATAAAAGAATAAATACAAATCCAACAAGATTGTATTTCACCATAACTCTTTAGAAACTGATATACAAGGCCTCATCAAATATTCATATTTGAGGATAGTGATAGTATGGAGAGTTTCACTGAAATTCATCACAAAAAAAATATAAATACATAGATATGAAATCACATAATGTAATAAAGGTAAGATAAATTAGTGCATCATGTTTCACATGGTCCAGTTGGTCAATACAATGAGACTCCCCCACATTAAAGATGAAATAATGACTAGAATTCAGGGATAGTGCCACCAAAAGTCTTCTAATCAAGGCCCATAAGTAAATAGAGAATTCATTTCAGACACATTATTTAATGATGGGGCTATACGATAGCTTCCCATCGAAAATGACTCCCATCATAGGCAGTAATATTTCCTGGCTCATACATGTTCCATGTTGTACTAAATCTAACAGATCACCATACACAAGCTATATCATAAATCCAAGAGAAACCCCATCCCAATGTGATATGGGAACTTTTACCACCGCCTCCACCCTTCTATTTATGAACCCAAAATATTATCCATAAAATATCAGTTGTTGTTGAAAACCAACACTAACCCAAAGGGATGGAGGAATTTTTATCTCAATCAGTGCCACCGATTTAATGACAACCCAAGTTTATCTTAGGGAAATAAGTGGTTGTCAATATCATCCCACCCATATGGATCAGGTAATTGATATATCAAATTATGTCTATTCAGATCCTAGATTTTAATCATGAAATGATCAATAACTTGATTAGAACGTACCAATAGAAACCTTGAGTCATTCCAACCCTTAGGGATGAATATATTTTTATAATTATCATCAAATTTAAAGGAACCTGTATTATACATATTGGGAGGTAAATATCAATAGTCAAAATTAAATTCTTTCATACCACTATTAGAAATACCCATAATATTTAGGTCATGTTTGATAATCTTTATTAGAAACTCCCTTAATGTCACTATTCAATGAAAAAGATGAGAGGAATGAACAGAAAAGGAAATAAAACCCTATAAGTTTTGTAAACCAAAATGGACCAATATGGATAGGGTTAGAGAAATATCCATAATGTAACCCACAGAGGAGGATTAAGCGAAGAATAATCATAGTATTATTTAGAGAGTAGTGGGTTGAATATAATTTCCTAATACAACTCTTTAAGCAATATCACCATCAACATAATATATGATTTATAATGATATGTAAATGTGTATGAATTTATTTTTGGAACCATTCCTTGATATGTAGTTGATCTAGACGCACAAACTGAGGTTTCATGTATGCAGTAGCAGAGAAGGCGTAAAATCCTAGAACATTGGAATGATGAATTTCCTCCTCCTCGGTAGAACAATACCATGTTTAATGGGAAAGGTGTTTCTATATCCCACTCACCACCAAGAGGATATGAAATTCCCTCCATGGAGGAATGTCTTGAGAAGTATAAGAATTATATTATAAATCTCATAAAACAATATAAGGAACTTATTAGGGGAAACATTCCTACATTGTATCATCTTCAAACAGAAGAAAATATCCTTCCCCAAATACATTAAGATAGATCCAATTCATCGGATAGATTGGAATATGAGCATCAAGAAAACTCTAGATATATGAAAATAGTCAACATAAATGTTAAACTCACTGATGTTCATGATTTTACTCCATTATTGTGATTTTCAACCCCCCACATGGGAGATTAATCAGTCCTAGCATGGATCAATAATTAGTAGGGTATAAAAATGGGACCATGTCGTTAATCCTTTAATTCACCTAGTAAGGGATAGGTGGTCTAGGTAGTTGTTCCAACAGAGAAACATACCTCCATTTAATCAATGGATTCTTAAAAGGAATCTATGGATGGTAAGTGAAAACATGTATAAACCGAAAAGAAGAATTCCCCCAAGGGATGGATGAAACATTTCCCCCACCAAATTTTGGAAATCCTATATTCTCAATGTTTTAGAACTTCTTAGGTCAGGAATAGAATATAAAAACATTTTTTCCCAATGCCTCCCAATAATGGTCCCTCGATATTAGTAGGTTTCTAAAAAAATAACATGTTTCTTAGATACTCTGATAGTTTTTTCCTTCATTGGATATAGATTCCATCTTTCAGGATCCATTATTGGATAGGAAGACCTTCGTTGTAAATTCATCTATCACTTTATCTCAATGTTAAGTAAAATGATTTTTTTTGACACCACAAACTAAAAAAATGAATATTAGAGGGTTTGTGACATCATCTTCATATGGAAAGGTTTAACCTATTCACATTACATCCCCCACTAAGAACAGAAAAAAACTGGAACTCTATACTAATATTTTTTAAAGAGATTAAAACATCTTTTATCATGATTAATTGTCCATGATAATTCCATGAGTTTATAGGGTTATAAAATTTCCAAGAATATTCCATTTAATAGATGCAAGAGAAGTCTTATCACATTCCCCTGATATAGGGAAAATGGATTATTATGCAATTTATTACTTTTATTACCCTCAAACCAATAGTAGTTCCAATTCGAGTACCCAGAAAGTCCTCAAATCATATAGAACTCCCACTGAGTAGTAGTAGTAACTTAATCAACCTCATACATAAGAAAAAAGTGATTAGGGCCACACATAACTTTTTGAATTTATGGATAAATTGTATTCCTTCTAAAATGATTAGGTCTAAGATTGTTTCTTTATAGTCATGGAAAATAACAAACTAAACCTATCATGGAAAAAGAAACTAAATGAGGTCAACATCACAAATTATCTTGACTAATTCATTTTCCATACGAGACTCAGTCACACCACCCAATTCTTAATTTTCTACAAATATGTAATCCAAATCATTATTGATTATGGAACAGTGATTCTAGAGAATTCCCAAGAATATGTGACTTGTGTAACCGTCACCCAACCACAATACATAGTTGACTGGTAGGATGTTCCTACTAGGAATGCACAAAATATTGATAACTAAATGACTCAAAAGAAAATAGAATAATCTCATGTGACCATGAGATAATATCTTTTCAAACCAATAATGATCCTGGTACTTAGGTATGATTCATTGAATAAAACTCCCATAAGCATATGGAAATGTCCCACACTATAAGATAATATAAATAGTCATATCTACATCCAGTATAAGATTAGAATATTTGAGACTACATTGAAAATATAGAAAAGACCCCCCAAACATAACCCATATTAGACGAGGAGATTGTTTTAATTAGGTTAAAATAGTTCACTTAATAGATCCCTTATCTAGTAAAAAATATTTTTTCTGAGTTTGATTTTCCCGTTACCACCTAGAGAGATAGATGCTGAGAATGCAGAATCTGATGGTAAAAGGGAAGGTGTTGGTATGATCAAATCTAATATTTTGGTCACATCCTCATCTAAGGGTCGTATACAACTGATACCCATGGTAGACCACTCCATCATGTCTAATAAAAACAAGTACATGGATTAAATCCCATGATTTTTCATTCAAGACCAATAAGTTTACATGACAAACTCATGGTGGTTCATATATATGATCAGCCAAGAAGAAGGGGAAGGTCCTTGAGAGCAACACCACTAGTAGTGGATTCTCCATTTACCACTATATAAGAACCAAACCCATCCACCCAAAACACTATAACTCATGATGCATGGAATTGGGAGAGACCATTGAATGGGATGTGTAGATCTCTCAAAAATAAAAATTTTAAAACAGTTAGGGGTTAATCTTGACAAACTATAAATTCCAGATGCTTTGGATCATTAAAAATAACATATAGAGGAAATAATTGAGACCTTCCATACCAAATGGGTGTTTGATACATAAGTCTTTGTAGTAGTGGTTTTCTGAGTAGATATTATAGCATTATAATTTCATATCATCATAATAATCAATGGATGGGATAGAAAATATGTTATCTTAGGACATAGAAGACCCATATATGTTTCAGTAAAAGATAATAAAGTATATATTTTTTGGGATTTGGTTGAAAATATTTATGGGATCTACCTCATCTAATTTCATACCCTCTGATGTTTTTGATATAGAGGGGTAGAATTATCTATGAAAAATCTAACCATTCAATGGTATGATTAGTGTTAGAAAGGGCCTCTCAATAATATCATTCTCAAGGCACAATTTTGAGATCCAAAATCTAATATTATGTTCATGGTTATCAATAATGACATAGAATATAATGTCCTACCTAGAAGAGCTTTTCAACAATGTCACATATCAGTATCATCAACATTTGATAAATGATTTAAATAAAAAATCAACAGGAAGGTCAGCATACTACATATTGAAAACACACACCTCAAATTTTAAGAATTCATATAAGATGAGTCTGGTTTTTATAATATGTAAGGCTAATGACAGAGGTGGGATGAAAATACGATGGTCACATCTCCCAATGGAGTGGGAAATACCCCAATGAATCCATACTGAATGATAAACATCAATTATATTATATCCATAAACCTTATTGAGGCAGTATACATAATCTCATTATGCCAACATAAACTGAAATCTTCATTGCCTTATGTCCATGTGACTTGAGTAGCATCAGATAAAGTGGATATTTCAAAAGGGGATCATGGTAATGCTCAATCCTAATAGGATAATTCCCTCACCACATAATAAAATTGATGATTCCCTTAATAAAATACATATAACATAGAATATATAGTATCCTTCATCCCTTAGTGGTGACATAAAGGAAAAAATGAATCCCTAGAATCTCTTCATGATGAATCTTGCAGCTATGAATGAAAATGTCTCTTCTGATGACCACTCATACCACGATAATAAAAAATATGTCATTAGATTACCCAACTTGTTTAAAAATTCCACCATAGACTCAGTGATGGAAGAAAAAGAAGATGAACTCTAGAATGCCCTTCCCGTATTTTGGGAAGGTGTATCCACCACCATATATGTTCTTAGGCTGGTGAATCTAGGAATAAAATAAGAATCATGACCTTGGTTGATAATTTTCATCATGCCTATTGATGATCATTAGATGTATATTACATTTTTAAATCAGTACTGAAACACCTTAATTTGTAATTATAAAAAATGTATAGGGTGATCCTTAATGTGTTTACACATCACCTAGGCGTACTTGATATCCATCAAGGATTCAAAAAGGAATGCATGAGGATGTACTTCACTGATGCCACCAATTTTGAATTAGAAGTTGAAAAATTGATCAAATCCTCTTTCTATAGGAAGTTAAAAACCCAAAATGGCTATCCATCATACCCCCCTTCTAGAAATATAATGGGACGATCAGGGTCTTTTTCAATTTTAGTGATATTTATAGGCACTACCTGAAGGAAGATTTCCCATTATTGATCATATAAAATTTTATTTGTGCTATTTTTGGATTCCAGGCCCTTTCCATTATGGATGGGAATTCATATTATAATAAGATAATGATGGAATATAATGAAGAGTAATCAACATGATTTAGATCACCTAAGGGTCACTTATACTAAAAATTCATTAAATTTGGATTAAAAAATGGTGGTTCAATGTACCATTGTACCATAAATCATATCTCTAAGTCCTTATTGGGACAAATAGAAGAATTATATGTTTACAAACATGTAATAAAAAAATTAATGCAATGTTTTAAAATCAAGGATCATCAAAAAATATTTATCAACTTAAAGAAATTATATTTGAAGATGAACCCTCTAATATATTTATTTAGAGTAATTTCAAGGAAATATCATGGATTTATTGTATATCACTATGACATTGAGGTTGACCAGAAAATGGATAGTGCATCCTCAAAAATTTCAATCCCTAATAATCATAGAGAAATGAGAGATATCTATGGTAACCTTGATTTTATTTTTTAATTTTATTAAAATCATGGATGGAAAGTCTCTTACCATCACCAGGTAAATTAATAAGGGAGTCACCTACTAATGGAATGAATATTTCCAATGTGGGTTTAATAATTTCATGGAGTACTTATTGTTCCCAACAGTCATGATGATTCCAGGGTAACGAAGGTATCTTATCTTATATGTGGCCATAATATAATGATCCCTTGGTCCATTTTGGAGATAGAAAAAAGATGTATGGAATGATAATAGAATCTATTATATCATTCATATAAAGCTAGATACTATGGAACCATTTTTTGATTTCCATAATAACTATATCTCAATCATCATTGCAGTGAAATGTGTAACCCATTTATTATGTAGTCAAATTTTTTTTTATGGACTCTTGTATTGACACACTCATGTACATATTTCTCCACTCTATGTTTTCTTGGCGTTTGGCCTGATGGGTGGTTATTCTGAAACAATATGACATATACTTTGTGTTATAGAAGGTAGTTAATGGAAATACCCTATGTGATTTCATTGAAGCATATCCTTCCCCAAAATGAACACTAGTAGACACTAATAATGCATAAGAAGTGGTTTACTAACCCCATGAATCTCCCTGAACATGGGGGATGTATTTTTACAGTTCCTCCCAAATTCCTCTTATCAAGAGTATAGAAAATATCATGCCCAACTAGGATTTTTTTATGGTTTATATTTTTTCCTCTAACAAAAATATTATTCCTTATACATTATCACTATTTGATGGACTTACTAATGTTTATTCAGAGTAATAATACTCCATTGTAGGCTTGGAACTATCCATAAAACATCTGATAGCCTCATTGAGCAATAATGTGTATTTTTAGCTAGTAATCAAGAAAATAATTAAAGTATTTTTCATCATTAAGGAATAATTTATAAGGACCCGACCTTAAACCTTACTTAATATTGAATTAAATTGAATAATTTACATTGAGGATATTTTTAGGTTTAGAGTTTTAGAGAATTAGGACATATCTATTACATATCAAATATTACAAAGTAGTCAAATCTACTCAGTTTCCATTTTTTCCACAAAATAAAAACTCTTGAACAAAAGAGTCATGTCAAGTTCCTTGTCTTAGACAACCTGACATTTCCTTGATCCCATCCTTGACCCTATTCAACTTTATGTCCTGTGAAAACATTTCAAAAACTTGGAATGATCATAAAAATCTCAGTAAGGGTTATAACAGTATGGAAAGAAAACATCAGTCCATGTATACATAATAATCAAATAAATCATACTTTACTCATAAAACATAAGCAATTTAACATACCTCATGAAATCATAAGATTTATGCATAAATAAAAAGAAATCATAAGGCATAAAGGTAACTTGAGGCATTCATAACATTCTTACGTAGGGAGTAACCCTCATGTTTACATTTGGAATACCCATCATAGTATATTCCCTAAATCTCTTCGGAGAAAACTTAACGTTTAACCCCTTAGCGTTTCCCAATGCATTGGAGAGCTATATCGAGCTCACCCACCCTTAGTTTATCACGGAACCACCCATCTTCATAAAAAATGCCCAAGAACCATAACATAATCATAGAACATAAAGGAAAGATAAAATTACCACATTGTAATAATAATATAACATTTTAAGATATTTAAATAATGAATCCATTCTAAAAACCATTTTCAAATCCATTTAAAACATTTAATAAAGAGATTTTTGAATCAAAGTGTACCATACCACTTTGAAGCTTTTAACATTTTAAACCATTAATATCCATATAAATAAATCCTTAAAACCATTTTTAAAACATGGATATTAATGAGAAATATTTATAAGAATAAATCATTAAAACATTTAAAATGATATTTTAGTTAAAGGGTTTTTAACAAAATGAGAGACACTTGAATACAATAATTGAGGAATAACATTTAATTAGAGCTTTATAATATCATGAGAATAAAGGGATTCATGATATAATAATCCAAAGTATGGTATATACACCATATAAGAGTGAATTGGTGCATAAAAACAATGAAGTCTCAATAGAAATGTAAGATGAGATGAAATCCCTTATAAAGAAGGTATCCTTAAATTAAGGATAAATCAATCTCATAATTATGTGTGAAAAATATAAATACAACCAATATAAGTGGATATTAAGTGTAAAACAACCAGAGTTAATTCACACATATTCATAGGATTACATATTAAATAACTACAAGTTGAACCCAAAGAAATCGAAATTGGGTTAAGAAGTTTCCTTGGTAAAATTCGACAGCCTAACAATGTCACTTTAAAATTCATAAAATTAGTTGATGAGAGATAAAATGGTATCTCATCACTTGGAAATAAAATTTACATCAATAAGGATATATAAGAACATATCCCAACATAAAAATATGTAAATTAAAAGACATAACAAAATAAGTCTTTTCAAAAGAGGAGTGTGAAAGGTTCCCTTACCGATTTGGGCAACTTTCGAAACGTACACCCCATGAAAGAAGGGTCATACAATGAAGATGTAACTACCCATAAATGAGAGTATATTGTACAAATAGTAAAACAATGGGTATTAAATACAACACACAAAAGTAAATAGTGTCCAATGTAGCATGAATCTCACAGGAATAAAAAGTGAGATGAAAATCCCCTTATGAAAATTCGGCAGCCTAACGGCACCACATAAAACATCCAAAAATGGATTGATGATATCAAATAGGTTCTATAATCATATTAACATAAAATTTACAGAAATATTAATATAAAATAACATCCCCCAACATAATAAATAGGATCATAAAGTAAGTTACATAAAAAAAAAGTACTTAAAAAGAAAGAGAGAGGTAGGATCCCTTACCTCAAGTCCGACTTGTCTTGTTCGTTTCTTTATATTACTGAATAATAAACTTTTTTCAATTTATAATTTCTTAAGAAAATACTTTAAATTTTATTACTCAATTCATATCACATATTATAATTTTATAATAATTAGTTAATTATGTGAGTTCATATCAAATGTTTTTGTCGATGTTTGGTACATGAGTCAAAAATGAACTTGTTTGAAAAGAATCATCCATGTAGTTATAAGTAAATCATTTACAGAATAGTATTAATGATTTAAATATCATATATATACATTACATATTCATTTTATACTATTACATAACATTTGGAGATAAAAAGAAATGAAATGCACCGTTCATGGAGACGGTAGGCCGTACGTACGCATGAACACTACTTTCATTTCTTTGTCATATTAATGGAATTCAAAATAATTGATATATATATATATTATAATTACAGTATAATATATATGTTATATAGGTCACATAAGTTCATTAATTTCATTATTTATACATTCCATGTATTGCATGAATGAGTCACATCACTTGAGGGGGCGGTAGTCCGCACTTCCTCATATGAAATTATCGCATTTGCTCAACATGAAAAGAATAAAGGTATGATTTAAATATAAAATACAGAATCATATATAAAACATAAATACTATATATATCATATATAAAATACAGTGACATCACAATGGCCACCTTTAAAGGTGTTAAAAGAATATTGAACAATCATCGTTTCGTGAGGCAGTAATTCGCCATCCATAGAAACAGTATGTTCTTTAACCATTAGACGGATGTGTGTGTAAGTGTAGCTCTAATAATTCTTATAAAAACATCCTAGTATATTTAAGATACTGGGTTGTTACAAAATAAAGGAATAAAAAGAGTTTATGGGGTTGGAGAAGCAAAGTAAAACAAAAGAACATAAGAGAAGACATTACCTTTAAATCGGGTAACTCCCTTTGGTTTGAACCAAAAGGGTTCCTTGAAGAGATTTATGCATAAGGTGAGGCTTCAATAATGAAGATAGGGATGTGGAGAGATGAAATGGGCAGGGGTTGGCCGAGCCAAAGGCTTGAGAGGTGTGGTTATGGAGGTAGAGGTGGGGGCCTTTTATAAGAGGAGAGGAGGAGCACTCATGGAAAGTCAAGAAATGTTACTTTATTTTAAAAAGCTTTTCGGATTTTAAAGGTCCCACATTGATATATTTAGAGTATAAGGATATAAGGGTTCGAAATATACTCATAAAATATGTTTTTTCCAAGTTTAAGTCTTATATTTTACATTATATTTTTATTTTATTTAAATCGTTCATTAATGAGGTAATCGCTGCATCATCATGATGTCATAAATAATTTAATTTATTTAATGTTTAAAAATTATAAAAAAACTAATATGATGTAGGAAGTATTTTTATATTTCAAATGACTATTTATAGTCTAAGAGATTGTTTATGTAGACAAAATTAAAATTATTTTACTTAGGTGTTACATACTTTGGTTACATTTTCCTTTCTTAAAAAAAATGATAAAAGGTCACTATCACACTAAAGTGATTACATGGGGTCCCAAGGTTGGCACAAGGAATCCCATGGTCGGATATGACACCAACAATAGAATTATGACACATGTTGGGGTAATTTTATATTTTTATGATATTATTTCCTTACCCTTAATTACCCGATTACTAATTAAACACGATAATTAAAGATAATTACTGTCATTACTATTCATAATGTCCAAAAAAAAAAGTCTTAATTACATAATTTGGACCTTATGATTCCAAATATGGAATCCATTTTATCAAATTCAAAACACATAAATTTTAGTAATTAATATAAAAGTAAATCCCGTTGTCAAAACAAAAGACGAGTTTTTAAGAAGTAAAATTTATCAAAAGATTGACTTGTTTTTACATCCAATTGAAAAGTGAAATTACTTCCAATGAACAAAATTTTATTAATTGATGAAAACATAATTCAATTATACTTTAAAAACAATTAAAATTACAATACAAATATATAAATAAATTGGATGAAAAGGCAGTTTTGAATTAAAAACTATATTTTTCACTATTCATTAAAAAAAGCATTATCAGAAAAATACCAAAAATTAACCCTAATCTATATTTGATATTTCAAATTCAGAAATTATTTCTATTTTACCAAATTAAAAACATATAAGTTTAATTAATAAATCATATAGTTAATTTCCACTGTCAAAACAAATAGCTGGTTTTTTGGAAGCAATATCTATGAAAAGTTTGGCACTTGTTTATGTCCATTTTCAAAGTGAAATTAATTCTAATGAACACCATTGAATTAAGTTTTAAAAATATATTATAATTAAACTTTAAAACCAATTAAAAAGATAATATAACTATATATTTAAATTATATGAAAAAGCAGTTTTGATGTAAAATACAATATTTTTCACTGTTCATTAAAAAATGAACATTGTCAGAAACATACCAAAATTTTATCCAAAGTAAATTTCAATGTCCCAATCATAAATAATAAGTTTATTTTGACAAATAGAGATTATAAAATGGTCAAAAGTTAGATTTAAAAAATGTTCGCCATCAAAAGGCGGTAAAACAATCTTTTAAAAATATTAGAGTATTTATTCTTAAAATTGGATTCATTTGGATTTTAAGACTGTAACATTTATTGGATAAATGTAAAAATATTTAACAAACATATTTAATCATTTTTTAGTTATTTCTGTTCATTCCCTCCATTAAAACGGCTAGGCGTTAACTATTATAATATTATTATATTATTAGTGTGCAACATAAGATTTCAAAGAAACTCGTTGTTGCGTATTGAGTACGCCATCGAGCATAACATTCACTTGAAAGTAATATTAACATTTTATTCACAAATATTGATAAAACTTAGAATGTAATATTATTTATTTACCTGGGATGTTACAGAATTAATCCCTATCATTAGTTATGTTACTAGATTGATCGAACAAGTCCCTATTGAACAAACATTATGTCTCATGCCTTGATCAAAATATGGTCATGTAAATACACTATCTAATAAATCCACATTCATGGATAACCCAGATCAATGAGAAGTGGATTTCTGCATCACGCACCGAAGGGCGGTATCCACAATCATCATTTCTAGTATGGAAGAAATCAATTAAGTCAATAATACAAAAGAGTTTGATGAGAAGATATCCACCCATTAATTGATAAATCCCATAATAGATTACCTCCATAGTGGGATACCCTTATTTTATTGAGCTAATAGTGGACACAAGTTATATCGATCCATGAACATTACCTTACGAGATGACAAAAATGAACAGAAGTCCTCTATAAATGAGGCTTCCGAGGAATCCTTCTCAAATTCAAAAAAAGGAAGATATTACCACTATCACTGAATAAGAATATACATGCACTAATTATGCTAAACATTCCTCATGAGGAATATACCTTGAAATTAGGAGGCTTGATTACTACTAGAAAACACTAATACATGATATTGTGGAATTTAGCCTGAAATGTCTGGTATGCTAGATTCATGAAAACTTAATCCATCAACCCATAGAATTGGTATATAAATAAAAATATTCCTAATCATTTTACATATGTATAATAGATTTTGTTTAAGCATACCCCCCTAGTACAAATAACAATTTTAATTACACCATTATAGTTATCAACTTCATATCCAAATCAATTGAGATAATACCCCTCATGTAATTTTGGATGTGGAATATCATTAACATCTTAAATTACAGTATCGTCACAAAATTCAGTGTCCCAAACACAATATTAATGAATAATGAAACCACCTCCTTTTCTACTGAAATGAAGATATTGAAATAGGTGTATGACATCAAATCCAATAATTCATCCTGCTATCATGTAGTGAAAAAGGGAGAAATAGAGGCATTTATTAGACATTGTAAAATAAACTCAATATAATTGTGGAAAAGTACAAGATAAACTAGAAAGAAAATATCATTCATGATATATAGCGCGACAATAACACCGTACGAACTGACACATAAGATACTCCATATTCACTGTTGTTTTAAAAAGAAGGAGTGCTTCCCATTCAAGACCAGTTGCCTCACTCCATATATATATGAAAAACACTGAGACATAGATCAATCAAAATTACGGCTTGATGAGTTGGGAAAAAATTAATGAAAAAAGGTTGTGTACACTAAATGACCAAAAATTTCACCAAAATCAGATCATGTTAGCCTTCAATAAAAATGTTTCCCTACACTCATTTTTGTAAGGGGAATTGAGATTGACTCTTAGATCACCAATGACACCAGAAAAGAAACCTCCAAATAGATAAACCATTTGTTACGGTACTTATATCATACATAAGGTCTATGAAAATAGAGATTAATCATTGGAAACAATTGGTGGGGAATCATTATACCCCCAACCAATGATTGGTTCCTCAAGAAGTACTTCGCATAGCTATCTCCAATCATCCTATGTCTTGGATATAGACATTAAACTACAAAACATCCAAATTCTAGGTAGAAATACTTCAAACATCCTGGAATCCTTAACCATGGTAGAAATACTCTAAAATGAACAAATTCTCAAGTCATTGAATAAAATTATCAAACTAAAAAACATTTAAAGTCTTTGAGGAAAGAATTTAGGAAGCATGGAACCCCAAGTATTGGTAGTGAGACGTTAAATTTCCTAGCATATTTTTTTCCCTATTTCAAGAAGTTAAAATGCATCATATACTTCTATAACACATGAACTTAAAATTCTTGGGAGACGTCCTGACTACATAAAATTAAACATCATGGATAATGTTACTTTAGATATTGGGACTTCCACATGTGATAGATCATTGAAAAATAAAAACAAAGTAATCTTGTCCCTATGTTTGGGTTAGATCCAAATAGGGAATCTCCCTTTTCAAAAATTATGTGCAGCTCAATCCATCCTACCATAAGATATATAGTGATTCCATGATACAAAATCCTAGGTCCTTCCACTATTTAAATGGAAACATCCCACCCTATTCTTAAAGGTTAGACCTTCATGGAGGGCTTTCCAATGAAGTACATTGGGAGGTTTGATTCCAACTATTACAGGATACATACAGATTCCCAAATTCTAAATCATGGGTCTAACTAAAATATAATAAAAAATTCCCTCCTCTCTATATGGTCTATAAAAATTTGGATAGTTTTCTAGTCAGTACCAATGTGTATGTTTATTAAACATCTCACAAGATTCATAGGGAAACATAGATATCGAATACTAGGTCCATCCACAACATAAACGAAAAAATTACCCCTTTGGATAATGGAAATACATACATATAGATTTTGTTTGTTCATGAACTATGTACAGAATGATTCAATACATCACAGAATACATAGTGATTCCTAGATCTCAAATCCAGTGTCTGGTTGCAATATAAATGAATAAAATGACCACCTCTACATGTAGGAAAGACATGAATAGAGGGTTTTCCATTTAGGAATTACATGTGGAGTGATTATTTCTATTAAAAAATATATATTGATTCCAAAATATAAAATATTTTTTCCTATCACAGTATGTATAAATAAATACACCCCTCTCTATGTATGGGATGTAACATTGTATAGAACCATTCAAGAAATATGTGTGTCATGATTTTTTCCATCACAGGAAACATAGTGATGCATGTATTCTCTTTCATGGGCCTAGACATGAGTTATAATAACTCCCAATCATCTTTCACCATGAGAGTTATATCCATGGGAAGTTCATAGTACAAAATACATTATGAATACCATCCTTAATTAACCGTCACATAATCACACATGGAATAATCAGCTTCACATTCATCACATGTTTCACACACAATGAATGGATCATGTGAGATTAAGGAACCTAGAAAGCTTCTCTGGTTGGTGTAACCGAGACATTTCATGGATAAGGAACCATGTTCTAGTTGCATGAAGATAAAATTAACAACCACATAACAGTCACATGACATTAAACTATATACTACTGTCCTAATAACATGTTGTAAATCTTCACAGTAAAATGCCATCATTCCAAACAGATCACCACCCTGATGATCGTGTATTCATGAATTTCATGAAATGTCCCATCACACAAGGAAGGATTTAAAAACACTCTATAATAACATTTAGTGTTCATTTACACTACTATAATATTATGTTATTCATGACGATATCGGTGTAGATACCGACCCATTCCTCGAGTTGATTTCATTCTCTTAGAACCCTATAAACCTTGGGACCCCTTTCTCTTGGGGCCCCATATAAAACACCAGTAACATGGATTGGATAATGTAAGTGAAACCTGGTAGGATTCACTAGGTAATGTCATAATAATAATGAACTTGTTTGTAGATGATGTTTGGTCCTAGAGGATAACCCCCCCTTAAGCCTAGTAGTTATTATTCTCACTACATGGAATATGGGCCTCCAAAATTATCAATGGATGACTTGTACCCACTGGTTTCCTCTTCAATTTGACTCAGATATAATATGGTTATGATTTAAAATCTTGATGTCCAAAATATTCAAGCATATTCAAATACTCTCAATGATACACATCTATTAATAGTACTTATTTTCAAATAATGATTATGAAATTAAATTATTATACCATTTCATTTTATTATATGTATCCCCGATGAATTCCTAACACCATTAAGCCTTCAAATCCCATTACACACCCCCTTGTGGACTTCATGTCCAAGATATATATTATATATTTTCCCCATTTTCATGATGGATCAAAAATGAATCAATGATTTATGCCTTCATATCCCATGTCCTTCTATAAATAATCTAAACTACATGAAATTTAAATCAGAACTATGTGTGGATTGTTTCCTATCACAAAAAGATATGTTTTTGATAAAAGGCCTCAAATCCTAGGTATAGTGGTGATTCAAATTATAAAAATACCCCTTCTGTTACGTATAAGTGAGACCTTCCTAATATGTTATCTAAAATTAGAAAATATATGTCTTGATTCCCATACTAGTGGATACATAGTAACATATGGATTCTCCCTTTTAGGCCCATACATGAAATTTCCTAGTCAAATGATACTAAATTTTCTGAAAATGTACTATTCAGAAACCATTTAACAGCAATACAAGAGGACTTTACATTTAAAAACCATCCCCTATAGCGATTTTATACTAAAGAATAATATTTTTTATCCCCACACCTCAAAAGTTTTTCAATACATGAAAGTGTATCATTTTAGATGCTCAAAACCATGTTGAATATTTTATTATCCATGAACCAACTTTATAACCTCGTTATCCTAGATAATAGAATTAATTTCCTCAAGTTGATATCCTACTCTTGGTGACCCATGGACCATGGTATCCCTTTCTTATAGTTCTCCCCTATAAAAAACTAGTAACATGGATTGGCTTGTTCAATAGGGCCCTCCTATTATTTTTATAGATAATTGACATAATAATATAGATCTTTTGCATATAGGATGTTTTTTCTTGTAGGAGAGGCCCCCTTAATCTGAGGAGTTATCGTCCTGACTGTGTGGAAAATGGGCTTCTTCCATTATCAATGGTTTACCTATACCCACCAATTTCCACCTCCTGTTAACTTAGAAATTCATTGTTCCAGATATAAACATCACACGAACAAACTAATCAAGAAGATTTGGATTCTATAATTTTCATAAATTTATTCATTTTACCAATTTTAAAATCATTATTATGACATTTTATTCATATACCATTTCGTTTTGGGGTATGAGTATTTTTGGAAGATCCAATTCCTCTATGCTAATCACTCCAATATGTGATATGTCATAGTCTCATGATACAAAACTGCCTAAAAAGTTTCTAGTGGAATTCCATTAAAGAACATGACATATGGTCCATCCTACATGAACCAAAATTTTATAGAGTGGGCCATCCTATAGATGATTCAATACATGGGTGAATTTTCACCTCCATACATGAATGAAATATAGGAATTCTCTATCCCTATATTTGAGCTCGATCTATGTAGAGGACACCTTAGTTACCCTTGATGTTGAGACATAGTAAGGGAAGAATATAGAATGCCCCTCTCCTCTTTATATAAGTCATATATACATGGGAGGATCTCTTTAATGGATCTTTATATGTCATGATTCTTACCTTTTAATATAAATATAGAAACTCAAGGAATCCGAGACATAAAAATGGCATTTAATTATATTTAAAGAAGTCAAATTCATAAACGATATGAGTAATGTCTATGAAAAACTTAGTTTTGCATATGATAAATCTATGCAATAAGGTCTCCATCATATGGTTTCCCTTCAATAATATTGTGAAAGGATAAAATGTGTTTACTAAAACTAAATTCACCCATCTAGTGAAAAGTGTCACCAAGGATATCTTCCACAATTTCACATTGGTTCCAAAATCATTACCACATGATTAATAAACTAATGGAAAGAATAAATGTCCCATGAAGTTATAATATATGGTAGATATGTAACCAATACAAAAATTTATTATGTGATGACCAACACCAATCTTCATTCCATATCTAAGGACTATAAGGGACTAACCCTATTCAACCAGAGTATACAGTGTTGCCATCTTATTTTTATAACCAAAATTCATAGATCACACATCATGACATGAGCATCTCGGGTTTCCTCTAACCATTCACATACCATGTAAATAAAGAAAGATCTCTCTATTTGACCATGCAATAGGTGGATCAGTATAAGTTACAAAGATCTATCAACCAGAAGCATCATTACACAATGGGAAAGTCCTTCTGATCCATATGATCCTTAACGTCATCTTAGTAGTGCTCATTAACTTATATTTATTCAGTACTATCTTTATAAGGATTATCACACATGATTACTCATTACCTAAGTACCTTGTGCCATGATTTTTAATATTTTCATCTCCCCATCAAAAGGATGTTGGAGTACTCTTGAACCTTGGACACTTAATAAGGATTTTTCGTAAAACTACCCATATATCATGTCCTTTAAAATCATGATCTTAAACATCATAAAATATGGTCAATATTTAAAACCTTAAGCATTAGCCGTTGGTGGTTCAAATATCAGGGCACTAAACTGCAATTGAAAGTGATATAAAACTTGTCATGCTGAAAACCCTCAAAAGGAGGTCTGATAAAATGTCATGTCTCTACTCACTAAACTATTTATCTCAATATATTATAAAAAATTTAGATAGTAAATAAAAAAGTCGTTGAGATAATTGGGACAACTTATATACCTAGTAAAAGCATATCCATTCTCTCTAGATCCAATGTTCATGAAAAAATATTGAGTAATGATTTTTCAAATCTCCTCGCTATAATAACATGTTCACTAGGCATAAAAACAATTTTTTTGGACCTATATCCTTGTTTCCTCTGGAATTGGGGATGACGTCATTTGTTTAAGGTTCAAACATTCCAATCGGTTTCTAAAGGGTTTGTTCATTGAACCAGAAACATCCAATGATTCTATATCCATTTGGACCTACTTTCCAAAGGTAGGTGCTCATTAGTTGTGAACCAATGAGGGTTAAGAATTTTCATTGGTCGATAGGATGGGAGGTCGGATTCATCACACCTTTTTGGGTGGAATTATTGTCTACTCCGGGACTCTCTTTATAGATTTAAGTTATGTTTGTGAATCCTTATTAAATTACCAAGTATGAAAATGATGTTTTCCTTTAGATATAACAATCAATGATTGATATGTATGATATTTATAGAGTCTTTTATATGTATTTTAGGTTCTTCATCGAAAGAGAATCATCTGTATTTTTTAGAGATTCTTAGTCAATGGTATCCTTCAATACATTATATAGAGATCTTTTGGTCCTTATGATAACCATACTGGTTTTAAATCCACTCAGCGGGGCACTTGAAGTTTATTTTCATTCAAAAGGACAGGGATTATTTCAGATTTGGGATCATACTCACAGATGGGATACCTACGTATCCTTATTTAGAAAAGAAATCAAAACCCACATAGTTAGAGTAAAGAAGTATGAGGTTTATGCATGGTTGATGGCTCAAAGAAAGATGTCATAATTACTTTTACACTCTAAGCTCACTTGAGTCATGCTCGGTGTGAGAAACAAGAGGTATTGGTAAAACCTGACAATTTTTGCACAAAATATACAATCATAAGAAATAATGTGGGGCTTATGTATGTATGACTACCCAGATAGATGAGGATTGGGATTTACTTCAGGGAAGAAACCCGGGAACAAGGTCCATAAAGGTATATGTTCTTTATGGAGGTTTGGATACATAACTTAGGACTTAATCTTGAGAAGGATTCCCAAATTAGTAGGGACTTATGATCGGGTTTTATTCCTAAGAAGGAAGCCTAGATCAAAATTAAATTAAGGCTGGTTAAGAGAAATTATGACTGGGGCTTATTCCTGAGAAGGAGGCCCAGGTTAAAAGGGACTTGAGAACTGGGGCTTACTCCTAAGGGGGATGCCCAGGTTAAGGGAATTTGGAACATAGGGCTTACTCCTGAAAAGGAGGGCCAAATTGGGGAACTTAAGACTGGGGCTTACTCCTAAAAAGGAGGCCCAAATTAAGAAACATGAAGACTGTGGCTTACTCCTTAAAAGGAGGCCCAGGTTTGGGAACTTGGGGATTACTCCTAAGGAGGATGCCCATATTTGGGAACTTGGGGATTACTCATGAGGAGGATTCCCATATTTGGGAACTTGGGTCTTACTCCCATTGAGGATTCCCATATTTAAAGGAATTTGAAGACTGGGGCTTACTTCTGAAAAGGAGGCCTAGTTTAGGGGACTTGGGGATTACTCCTAAAGTGGATTCCCATATTCAAGATCTTCTCATCTTAAAGGATGAGGTTGAATGAATGAAATCTCTAACCTTAGTGACATAAAGATATATAAATCACTAGGTTTTAAGAGATATTCCACAAAATTCCTTTCAGATAAGGAAGCCAACAAAGGGACCATGCTAAAAATGGCTTTGAAGAGGGTTTTGAAGGCTAAGTCTTGAAAATGAGAGGTGGATTTGAATAAAAGAGCTGAATAGGCAGGAGGGGCACCCAAAAAAAAGTAGGCGTGCAGGTCTTGGTTGGGCGCGCAAGTCCTGGTCGTGCAGGTATACCTGCGCGACACATGTGTACTTGCACACCTATCAACCCATAGGGTAATACTTAGGCGAGACTTGGATCAATACCTTAGTATTATCCATAAAGGCTTATAAAAGGATGGAGTGCAGGTTCTGTTGAAGGAATAAGGCGGCGCGCAAGTGTGACCATTTCCCTTAAGGGTTAGACACTTAGGCATGTAGGTGTTGGTGAATTTCAACACTTAGGCATTGTTACCCCTCTTTAGATCTTCCATTATAGGTATGAAATTCCCTTATAAGTGTTCGGAAGACTTCAAGAAGAGACTAGGGCGCCGAGAGCTGAAATCTAAGTTTCTATATTTTTCCTCTCTTTCTAAATGGGGGGCCCACAAGGTGTATTTATAGGGTACTGAAGACCTTGGGCGAAAATCAGATAGGGCGTGCAGGTGACCTGCGTGCCCAATATGTGGCGCGCAGGTATACCTGTACGACCATGATGAAACCTGTGTGGCTCATTCTTAACCAAACCCTTCTTCATGCCTTTGTCAATTTTTGATGTTTCTTCAAAGGATGAATCAATTTGTGTTAAGGTATTCCCCTTTTTCAGTTGTTATACTCTGTGACGGAAAGGAGCATCAACAAAAGTCCCCCCTCAGAGTTGGATCCGAAAGAAATGAGGATGTGACTCTGAGATAAAGAAGAAAACCAAGGAAGGGCAGCGCGTAGGTTTTGAGCACGCAGATCGCGGCACGCAGGTGAGAGGCGCGCAGGCTTCGGCGCGCAGGGGTGTGGCCTGGCCTATAAATATGTGGCCATTCTCGCGCAAAGTACCCGGATTTGAATAGTTCGAGCTCTCTCCACGCAAGTTGCTCTCATCACGCAGGTGGATGATTTTCCATGGTTTCATTTCTTCTGTTCGTGTCGCGTTGCTGTAGAGGTATTTTGACTTTGCGGTGATACCTGCACGCCAAAAACCTGCGTGACATAGTTACACTTGGCACCAAAATTAGACTTGTGCGCCTTAATGCCTTAGCCATTTTTTCACTTTTCTTCAAAAATTTTATGAAAAATCAACTCACTTAAGAGTTAATTATTTGACCTTTGTGCAGATGAAATGGCTCCTGGAAGAATTGGAATAGCTGATGAACTATCTAGCAAGCGAATTGATGACATGATAAATGTTGTTGTCCATGATTACTATGATATCTGTGACATCACACTCCCATATTTGTCCAAGTACTTGAAGAAGTATCATCGTAATTTTCCACAGAGCATCTACTTGCCTTTATATGGGCATGGTCATCTGTAAGAAGTCAATATTCCAGAGGCAAAGAACTATCTCCCACATCATTGGTTTCAGAATTACACCAATTTTTCTTCAGCAAATATCTCAAGTGGAGGTGAATTTGTTAATACTGGAACAGTGGAGAAGCCCTATGTAATGCATCATAGCCCTTGTGCCCCAGATCTGAACCTCACAAGCCTGAGCTGCAAACCCATTATTATCCTTCAATCTTCCGAAATTCTCAAATGGATCAATCCAAAGGCTGGAAGAAGAGTTGGGACTTCCGTCCTGGAGGAGGTGTGAAGCCAACTTGGATGTGGGTATATTGGGTGTGACAAACCTATGCAGATTTTGTCAAGGATCTGAAAGGAGCTGCAATATATGAAGCCGTTTGGGATGGGCAGACATATGTCTACAGGAATGATGAGTTTGCGCCGGAGCTAATCATCCGCTGGAGTCCAGAAACCAATTATTTCCATATGAATCATGGAGAAGTAGTCATCAGTTTGTGGGATGTCTACAAGATCTTGAGGGCTCCGATTTTGGGCGATATGTATGATGAATTCATCCCTCCAAAGGCGACTTGGAATGACTCGGAGAAGACTCCAGCTTTGGATATGGAATTATTGAAAATTTTCTACAAGCTCAAGAACTCAATGACCTCCAAAACTCATTCTAGAAAGGATATTCATCCAGAGGAGTGGATGGATATGTTTCTTACCAAGAAGGAGGTGAAGGGGCCCACCTGTACTCGTCCTACTACCTGCCCCAGAACAGAGAAGAGGGGTGCTTCTGGTACATTCTGGCTGACTCTAGAAGCAGGAGAATTTGAGAGCTGGGGGTATGAAGTGAATCAGAGAATCCCAAAAAAGACCCATCTGGAAGGATTCTTATCATTGTGGCTCAGTGTTTATCTTCTACCAGTCAGGGATTCAAAGGGTGGCATCAGGCCAGGGACCTTCGTTGTGGCAGTTAAGTTAGATGAGAAGAAAATGGTTGGGTTGGCCACCCCCATTTTGGAGAAGATTCACAGGAGCTTACTCCATGTCTTTATGGATAAGTCTCCTTTTATAATAGTGGGACCATTACAAGTTTTGTGTGGATGGATCGCCACTCATTTCAGGAACTATGCTGTACAGAATAGAGTATAGGTTCCTGGAAGTTCTTTCTGGCCATCAGTTCAGGAATTTTCTGGAGTTTCTTTATTAGCTCTCAACATTTATGATATGAAGGTGAGGCTGAGAATCTTCAAGGAATTCAATTTCATTCCTTATAGAAACCCACCAACTGGGCGGTTTGTTAATGATGGAACAACCGGCCTGGAACTGAGGTCATACATGATGGATTGCAGAGATGGTGTACTGGCCACCAGGATTGATAGAGAGATTATATGCGAGGCCTATGATCCATACAAATTTTCACGCCAATTCAAGTGTCTACAGTAGACTGTTGTATCCACTCCTGTGCATGTCAAGTCAGAGCATCATCTGATGGTTTCCCGACAACTATGGTTGTTGACATCTATGGAGATGATTGGGGAAGTGTTTGATCTACCAGTTTCTAAAGAGGTGAGTAACTTGACTACATGGTATGCCGAGAACTAGATAGCATCATACCCTGAAGGGGTACTGAATCATCAGGTTTATTATGTGGGGAAAAAGAAAAGAACTATAGAGAAAGAAACCCCTCATATGGAAGGTGACTCTTCCCCACTTGGAGTTGATTCACCAGATTCCTCACCTAGGGCTGACTCGCTAGATTCCTCAGATAGGGATGATGAGGCACAACATGTGGAAAAAATGTCTCGTGCCAGATATAATCCTCCTATTAGAATAAAGAGACCCACCCCACCGACTCCTAGTGAGTTACTTAATTGGGGAAATTTAATCCCCATTACTTTATAACGCAAAAATTCTTATTTTCTTATCCTTTATCTGTAGTTGCAAGAGCTGGGAAGAAGCTGAAGTTAAGATTGTAGGACCATCCTCACAGCATTCTGGTACACACGCTGAATATCTATGACTAGAGGTTGTCTAGACATGGCAGAATTTATATTGTGATACTGAAACTTCCTGAGTGGGGCTACACATCCCTGGAATAGAGAATCTTCAGGCTTCCACTAATATCCGTTTCAAGTATACCCCCGATGAAGTGTGGGATTACATAAGAGAACTGGAGATGCTCATATATGCCACCAATGATTCCATTCCTGTCACCAAGCGAGTGAAAGAAATGATAGATCATGGCACCACTAAGGGGACTGGTGCTTCCAAAGATGAGAAGTGACACGATTACGTGGCTCCTGAAGATGTAAGTCTCTTTCCTTATTTGATTTGTAACTTGATTCCAATTAAAGATTTTTTACTCAAGGAAATTACTTTCTTCATCCTGCAGCTTGCAAAGAAAGGAACTACTAAGGTTCCTTCACCACTGTATAGCCTGAGTGGTACTTCTATCAGGGATAATGAATCCCCTCATGAGCCGGGTGAGATATCTCCAGACCAGCAGGCCATGGAGGAGGAGTTAAACATGGAATTTCATTCTCCAGTTCCTGTATTTTGAGATGATAATGTCATTACTCCCAAAAATCCAAAGAAACAAAGACATCAAAGGATGAAGTCCACAGCTCAATGCTTCATCAGTAGTGGTAAGTCCTTCAGATAGTCAAGAGTATTAACCCATGAAAAGATTTCTCATACTTTTTGGGATTACAGGGTCCTCTTCAATTTCCCCTTTAAGGGAGAGGACTGACCCTCCTCTAAGAACAACAGAGGGTGCTGGTGAAGAATCACAAGTTCATGCTGGCTTGGCTACTCCGGAAGAGGAACCAGCGTCTGTTCCCAGTACCACTCCTACTACTACTGCAAGAAGAGAAGGTCCTGCTTATGGTAAATTAACAATGCTTCATAAGATTTTGAATGAAAACATCAACTAACTTTAATTCTGTGATACTTTAGGTTTAACCCCTACACCGGAACATTTAGCGGTCACTACAAATGATGTTGCAATATTATCCGAAGAAGCTGTCTGGGGTCAGAGGCCATAAAATGAGGGTCGACAAGAAGATGTATCGAATGCTCTCATTGGTGAGACTAACCAGGAATACGAGATATCATTAGATGAAATGATGAAACTTGGCGCATCTTTTGAAGATATTTTAGATCAAGTTAAATTACCATGTAATCTAGAAGATTTTGGATGTGAGGGTTATTCTTCATCCTGTTAAAATAACTTCTTATTACATGTTTGACCATGATTGGTTCAAATGTGTAGTTCCATTTGAGAAAGCTGCTGAACTGACAATGCATGAAGGGGATATAGAAAACTCTACTATTGTAGAGACATTATCTCAAGTGGAGCTTAACCCAGCAGAGCTTCCTGAAGTTCATCCTGAAAATCCTGTTGAAGCTAGGAAAGATGGGGAGGAGCTTTCTCATGTTGCTGATCTACCGTTGGGTAAGGGATAACAATATTTGTAACTATACTTAATTTGAAATACATCCAATTAACTTTTTTTATCCTTTGAAACTAACCAAAGCTTTCAATTGATTATGTCGGGCCATCAATTTTAGTGGCTAGATCTGGAGGTGAAGCCTCAGCCTCTGCCCCAACAGGAATAAAAAGTGAAGTAACATGGGTCAGGGGGGAAGGAGCAGAACATGGAACTTCCCTAAGTGCATTAATCCCATATTATATTCCCCCCTGTGACAGTGATGCTGGGTCAGACCCGGAGGTACAAAAGGTGCTCCAATTTTCACAACGCAAGGAATGGCAGAACATATGGAAGATCATATCTGAAGTGCCTCTTGAAGAGCTGTCATTGAAGATCCCCCGACTGTCATCCCTGTTTGTCATGTAGGGACTTGGAGGTTTTGGATATCAAGAGATCCATGCCGCAGTGAAACAAGTCATTTTAAGAAGGGAGCAGGAGCAGAAGTACCGTCAAGATTTGACCAGGGTGAGGCTGTTGACCAATGTCAGTGAATTTGAGGCTGTGGTGTCCCGAGCTAAGGTTGATCATGCTGCCAAGTTAATGGAGATGAAGCATAAGATCAAGGGGAAAGTCATCCAGCAGATGTACCTTCAACAACAGTTAGATTCTATTACTGGGGAACTTTACCAGCTTAATAATTCACTGGAAGGAGTTCAAATGAATTTTATGAAAACCATTGCAGATGCCAAGAAATCACTCCATCAAGCTAAAAAGAGTGAAGTTGGTCGAGTGCATGAGATTCAAGTGGCTACTGATGAAGCTTGGGATGCCGTGAATCAAGTGAAGAGTTATGTTGACAGCTTTTTGTAATTCTCGGAAAAGAGAAAAGAATCCAGTCTGTGGATTTCCTTCTAACTCTTATGCATCAATGAAGAATACTTTCATCTTCAATCATTTTTGCCTGAATTTTCTTTCTACCTGATTTAAAATTTTACCTAAGCCACTGGGCCTAGTAAGCATAGTTTTATTTTTACTAGGATTATAAAAAATAACCCTACAAACTTTGAATCTTTTAATTGCTCAATATTACCTAAATCATAAGAAATGTATGTTTAGTGAGCTGGGACTTGACTTTTATTCATAGTTCACTTGTCTTTTGTGGTCATTTTAAAGTCATAAATGTCGTACATAAAAAGGCTAATGTTTAAGGTCAAAATATCTTTGACCGAATGGATTAAAATTGACTCAATTCCTTGATAATTTATCTGAAAACATATTACCACACTCAAGTGTGGAGGAAAACATGTAAACTATGACTTAAGAAATTTGAATATGAGGAATGATATGAAAAAATGGATAAAAAGGCATTAGAAGAAGTATTTCCCAAGAATGAAGTTACCACTATTTAACAAACCCATTAGGGGGTTGAATTATGCAGGTACACTTAAGGGAATTGGCTGCATAGTCAAATAATAACATCTTTTGGCTGACGGGTCCATTATGTAGACTACTTATGCAAGACCGCCTATGGGAACGTGCTGCATAGTCAGGCAAAAGAACTCTCAGAAATTTTACCTTTCTATTGCTAAAAAGCCAGTGAAAGTTTATAGAGATTAAAATTTTTCAAAGCAGTCTGCTGTATGGAGAGAGGTACTTGAATATGGAGAGGATATTTCCAATCAAGATTATCAAATAATTGGATGAATGTAACTCCTGCGAAGGTCTGACCCAAACATAGGGAAGGGAAATATAAACCATATACTTAAATACTTTTAGATCATGAAATAGAGTATGGGAAAAATATGTTATGGATGGCTATTTTTGTGGATCCTTACATATTGTCGTTAAGACAACTAAGGACAAAAGAGGTTTTCTTTCCAAGAATGAAGTTACCACTATTTGAAAAACCTATTATGGGGTTTAATTATGCAGGGCCACCTAAGGGCATTGGATGAATAGTAAAATAATAGCATCTTTTGGATGATAGGTCCGTTATGTAGACTACTTATGCAAGGCCGCCTAAGGGAACATGCTGTATAGTCAGGAAAAAGAACTCTAAATTATCAAACATTTTGTGACCAGAAGTCAAGAAAAGGGTTATGGAGATCTGGAAGTATTTAAGGTTAGAAGTATGACACATCAAAATGGGCATTTGTTCAATGCATGTATAGATACACAAACTAATGCTAACCATAATCATGTTATGGCTAGGTCCTGAATTGAGATGTTGGATTTCACTACATATATCATTAGAATGAGAATCAAGTCAAATGTAGTTGTTGAAATACAGTTTAACATTATATGGGATGAGAGTATAGGAAATATTAGTTTAGGGTCATAGAGCTTGGACTATAATAATGAATACACAGTGTTTTTATTGTTATAAACCTGATGTGAATGAAGAACAAGGTTTTCATACCATATTCATGTTTTCACAAGGGGATTTTTTTAGCCAAAGGATTGAAAGTGGAATTTGGGGTTAGGCCCAAAGACTTGGGGCTGGATTCGAGGGATGCTCAAATGTTCCTACGTATCCCATAAGGATGGGAATCAAGCCACATGTAGTTCTTGAAATACCCTCTGTACAGATTTGGTTCGTACATGTGAAGGGTGAAAGGGGACTTTAGTGCAATGATGGTTGGACCCAATATTAAAGGTTTGAGCATTGACATGTATGCACGTAGTCCTTGGAATATGACATGATTGAAGATCAATATCAATAATGATTCCCTCTCAGGTGAGGGTGTCAAATAATGTAGTAGTTTATTGTCGTATAGGACAAAAGTGTTGTACAATTTAACGTCATATAATAAGGACAAAGGTGAAACAATGTGAATAGATAGGTTTTGGGCTTGAACCTCGAGAGCTTGCCTACGTACCCAGCCTAGAAGGCAAGGATTAAAGTCTATGTAGTTCAATTAATGAATTAATTGGTGATCAAGTTGTTTTTGAGAACAATGACCTAAAAAATGGTGTTGGGACTTACACATGGCTAGCGGACCAGAGAGGGTGTTATGGTTGAAGTTTAATCTAAGATCACGTGAGTCATACTCGGTGTGAGAAACAAGAGGTAACAACAACCCTAATGATGCATAGTTTAACATCATGTTAGATGAAGAAGGGACTGTGCAGTTTAATGTCATGCAGTGAGGACTATTGGTGCTGCATAATTTAGTGTCATGTAGTAGGAACAAAATACAGTTTAATGTCATGTAGGACAAATATAGGGACACAGTTTAATGTCATGTTGGACGTGAACACAGTTTTGCATCATGTTGGACAATAAGGGTGCTGTACAGTTTAGAATACTATAGCTAAGACGACGGGGATAATATAGTTTAACGTCATGTTGGATGAAAGGGGGACTGTGCAGTTTAATGTCATACAGTAAGGACAATTGGGACACAGTTTAATGTCACATTGGGCGATGGTGCGAATAGTTTAAGGTCATATGCATAGACCATAAGATATATTTGTGTTATACAAAATACTTCTCTAGAAATCTAGAATTGGTAGGAGTAGTGATGAGTTCTCCATCCATTGAGATTAAAGAGTAAGATTTATTAGAGTAGACCTTATGTATTGATTAAGTTCCTCCCATTTTGGATCAAGCTTGGGAGGTTTCTTTCTTGGTATCATTGGATTTCTAAGAACCAATACCAATTATCCCTGAATGAATGAACGAAGATGAACTTTTTTGTTGAAATCTCGTGATATTCGATTCTGATAGACTTCCAAATGGTGCAGGGTGCACAATATTTTTTCATCTAATTTTTTCAATTCATCCAATAACTTTTGAGATTTTTCATCTGTAGATGAATGATCACAAATGGTTACTCTGAGCGAGGGTAATTGAACCTCAATGGGAAAGACTACTTCTGTTCCATATACCAATGAATATGGAGTTGACCACGTTTTAGTACGAGTGGTGGTCCGATAAGCCCATAAAGCATGACGGAGATTATTAGGCCATGATTTCTTATCTTTATCCACCATATTTTGCAGTATTTTTGAAAGAGTCTTGTTGAAGGCTTCATTTTGGCTGTTGGCCACTGCATGATACTGAGATGAATGATTGGATTTGATTTTGTATTCTTGATACAACTTCCTTACCTCGGATGAACAGAAGTTGGTGCCATTGTCCGTCAATATGGTATGAGGGACACCAAATCTGGTAATGATGTTAGACTTGATGAATCTAACAATTCATTTGGAACTAACATCTTTGAGAGGTATTGCCTCTGCCTATTTGGAAAAGAAGTCAGTAGCAGTAAGAATATACTTAAACTGCTTGGTTGTAGCTTAAGGGTAAGGTCCCACTACATTCATTCCCCATATGGCAAATGGCCATGATTATTTAGCTGCATGAAGAAACTCTGGGGGTTGATGAATGAAGTTGGCACATACTTGGCATGAATGACACTTCTTCATGAAATCAACACAATCTTGTATCATTGAAGGCAAAAATTATCCAAGCCTTCTAATTTGTTCAGATAGTCTATGTCCAAACTGGTGGGCACCATAGACTCCTGCATGCACTTCTTTCATGACAACCATTGTCTCTTCCCCATCAATGCATCTGAAGAGAACTCCATCAAAACCACTTTTGTTGAGAATTTTTTCTAGGTGATCTGGGCTATAATAAAGAGTAAAATTGACCACATGTCGCCAGATTTGTACTTTCTCAACTCTATCAGGTGGAAGTGTTCCATTTTGAAGGTATTCCCTAATAGGTGTCATCCATCCTATAGTATGACCATATGGTTCAGGAATTGAACTAATTTCATTAAATTACTATGTTCTTATTTGAAAATAATGTGAAATTATACGACGGTGGGCAATAGTAATGATTGTATTGTCCCGATTTGGATCTGCCAGAGCTGTGTCTATATTAGCCAGTGCATCAGCTTGGGCATTTTGTGATCGCGGTACATAAGAAAATGTCAGTTCTGAAGGAAATTCCGCCATTAACTCTCTGACGTAATCATACGAAGGGATTAAATCTTCTTTTCTGATGGCATAATCCCCATTGACTTGTTTGATTACCAGGTCCGAATCACCTTTCACCTTTAAGTGATTCACTTGTGCCTGAAGCACCAACTCCAATCCTGCGATGAGAGCTTGGTATTCTGCTTCATTATTTGTACCGCCTTCCCACAATAAGAAGGAAAAGTGTAGAACTTCATTTTCTAGGGAAATAAGTACAATTACTAACCCAACTTTGTTGAATTTAGGATCTTCCATCTTCTTCCCTGTTGGACTTATGGAAGCATCATCAAAGAACATTTCCCATGATTAAAGATTATCTTGAATAGAAAAGACTTGTTCATCAGGAAGTTCAATATCTAAAGATGTATCTTCTAATGAAGGGTGTTCATCTAGGAAATCAGCCAGAGCTTGTCCCTTTATTTCCTTTTGAGACAGATACTTGATATCAAATTGCTGCAAAATAACTACCGACCTTTCTAGACATCCTGTAAGCATTGGACGACTAAGGATAAATTTGAGCGGGTTATTACAAGATACCAATAGGACCTCGTGATTTTTCAGGTAGTGTATCAACTTCTGAACTGCAAAGATTAATTCTAGACAACACTTCTCAATACTTGAATATCGGGTCTCTACTTCAATCATAGTACGACTGAGATAGTAAAGGCTGTTTTCATTCCCAGCATCATTCTTCTGGTCAAGTAAGGAACCCAATGATCACTCTAATGATGTCACATAAAGAATAAGTGGTCTTACTTCAACAAGTGACATTAATACCGGTGGACTCAAGAGATATTTCTTAAGAATATTGAATGCTTCTTGAAATTCTTCAGTCCACTAGTAAGTGACTCCCTTCTTTATCAATTTGGTGAAGGGTAAACTTTTGCCTGCCAAATTGGCGATGAAACTCCAAATATAGGCCAAATGTCCTTGAAGTCCTCTCAATTAATTTAAATTTTGAGGAGGTGACATACCAAGGATAGAATTTGTCTTCTCAGGATCAAATTTGATACCACGATGGAATACAACAAAGCCGAGAAGTTTTCCTAAGGTTACCCCAAAAGCACATTTTAAGGGGTTCAACTTCAAATTATGTTGCTTATGTTTGTGGAATATGACTTCCAAATTATCCAAGTGATTAGAATGTTTCCTAGATTTAACCACCAAATCATCCACATAACATTCAACAAACTTCCCTAAAAAGGGTTTGAAGATACGATGCATGACACGCTAATATGTTGCGCCTGCGTTCTTCAGTCCAAAGGGAATTACCAGATATCAAAACACACCCTGAGGGGATATGGAGGCTGTAGATTCTTTATTTTCTAGAGACATTTGGATTTGATTATACCCGGAATATCCATCCATGAAGGAAAGTGCTTCATAGCCAGCTGTTGTATCAATTAAGAGTTCTATGATCGGAACTAGAAAACCATCCTTGGGACAATGCCGATTAAGATCTCTGAAATCAATGCAAACTCTAATTTTTCCATTCTTCTTTTTCATAGGGACAATATTATCCAGCCATTTGGGAAATTGAAATTATCTGACGAAGTTATCTTTTATAAGATTATCCACTTTAGCTTCAATTTTGGAAGCATAAGTTGGGTGTGTTCTTCTTGCGGCTTGCTTAAATCCTCTATGTTATTCTGAAAAACCCAAATGATGAGTAGAAACATCAGGATCAAGCCCTAGAATTTCTATATAGTTCCAAGAAAATATATCTCAATTTTGCTTCAAAAATGAAATATACATTTTCTGCTCTTCAAGAGTCATGGATGCACTAATTAAAGTGGGGTGTGGATCTGCTTTTGTACCCGGATTTATTTCTATGAGTTCATCCACAGTGGTAGAGATACCCTCTTCAAAAGCTAGAGGAGAATCCCTGAGATATTCCTCTTCTTCTTCAACATGTGTTATTTCTTCTGTTTCTACTTGTATAGTAGATGATGAAACAGAATTTCCAGGATCAAGAGAGATGTTAAAATTTGAACATCTTGAAGAAGATGCTTCCATTTCTGACCCTATTGATGACGAAGGGTCTTCCTTTGGGTAATAAAGAGGAGATGATGGATTGAGAATCAGCATCATCATTCACCACTTAAATTGCTATAACTTCTTCTAGATTAGTTGGAAAAGTATAGACTTGTTGGATTTCAGCAGATGGAATGATGGCATCTCCATTTGAGCTTTCATCATTGCTTGGTGAATCAACAATTTCTCCCATGCTGTTTGGCTTGATTACCGTAATTGACATTATGGAAGTTTCCATAAGAGTATTTGGATTTGGGTCTATCCTGTCAATTTGACTGATAGGAAACACATAATCTGTACTCACATGTATGAATGGTTTTACTGTAATCTTTTCCAAACCATATGGAGCATTAACTTTGGTAACCTCCCTTATTGTGGATTTCTCCTTTCCCTTCATGTGATAGAATTCCTCCTCAATGTACTGAGATTCACATGTTTTGAAGGGGGATTTATCACCATACAATGTCCCAATTTGACCATTGAAACAATATTTGAGACATTGATGGTATGATGAAGGGATAGCCACATGTTGATGTAGCTAAGGTCTTCCAAGAAAATTGTTGAAAGCTGTGTCATGAGGAACAACCATGAAATCTGAATTGGATACAAGATCTCCAAACTGAGTTCTGAGTGTGATCTCGCCCATAGGTTCTTGTTCATTTTTATCATATCCTTGCAATATCAATGTAGAAGGAGATAAATAAGATTCGGTAAGGCCCAATCGACGAAGTATACAAATGGGGATGAGGTTGACTCCTGAACCATTATCCTTGAAATCTCTTCGGATGTCTACATCATTGACCTTCCTAGATAAGTAAAAAGGTCTAATATGTCCATGTACGACATCATATTCATCTTTATCTGTAAAAGATATCATTGCATGGCATTCTGCAGAACCATTCTCTACATGGTAGACTTCAGCTGCAACAATTTCAGTTTCGAATTTCTGAGGACTTGACAAAGCCTCGATAAGTGCCTCCCGAAGATCCTTTGATAGATTCAAAGCATCCAGAATTGATAACTTGGCCGGTACTTGGGCCAAATGTTTCATGAAATCATATTTTTGATCCAAAGTTCTTCGTTTCCCAATAGTAAAATGTGGTTTCACAGGTGCCTTAGAAGTTGATGATTTGTAAGTAGATGCTTCTTGTATTGGGGTAGGAGTTGGAAATACTCCTGGCTTTGGAAAATTAGACTAATTAGGTATATTTACTTGCTGAGAGGAAGAAGGTGTAACCTCCAACCAATCTTCCAAAATAATTGTTCTAGGACTGAATCATACATGCATGGAAGAACTTTCTTTTTCTTGTTGAACTCGCTGAAGGGTTCTGCCATGAGTTTCTACTGTATACACAGTTCTAGCAGGGGTAGAATTGGAATAGTGTCTTCTGGTGTATCCATGTCTTCCTCTGTATTCCAGACCTCTGGAACTCCCTCTAATTCCTCTGTTTGATATAGGGAATTCAAGCTCATCAGGATCAAAACTGTGACTGACATAAGGATCTGTTAAGTGAATCATGTTAACAGAACCAAAGATCAACTCTTCGTCTGATGAAGACTCTGCCTGATTATCCAGTTTAGGCTGTGCCGTTTGGTGGGACGGTGCCCGTGGCTTTGAAGTAGATGGTATAAAATCTTCCAGTGTCAAAGACATCTTGGGATTTGACATGATCTCATCTTCTTCTGACTGTTCATCTTTCTTTGAATTACGTCGTTTCTTTGAGGATTTTCCCTCTGATGAAGGAGGTTTTGCTGTGGAATTCATAGCATAAGAAACAATTGGTTTCTTCAATTGCGTTCATAAAATGGCATGAGTTAGGTTGATCATTTTTATGACCATCCAATCATCATATTTCTGTGCATTTTTTCTTTTGACTTCTTGCCACTCGCCTTCTTCCTTTGGATCTGTAACAGTAACATATGCTACCTAAGCTGAATAACCTTTTAATTTGACTTGTCCTGAGTCCACCATTTTTTGTAGGAGGTCCTTGAAGAAAAAACACTACTAAATGGGATGCCCGAACATTTGATTAAATGAGAAATAGTTGGGATGGTCTTCATCTACTTCCTTGTTCGGCCTCTTGGGCCTTGACAATTGAACTAAATTATTTTCTAGAGCCGAAATGAAGTAACTAGGAACCTATTCATTTCAGAAAGAGTAAACTTTTCTATTCAAGTCCTAAAATTGTTTCCATATTTTATCTCTTTGATCATCTTGACGAAACTGCCTCTCTTGTTGATGCTCAGGAGGTGGATCCCATCGATAAGATGAAGGTTTTAAAGTAGAAGTAGGTACAAGTGCTTGTTTAAGCATAACTTTAGCAGTATCTACTTTACCCATTCTCCTTCCTAGATCTGATGTAATTACACAAGTTTTATCCTTAGTCTTCGTAAGAGAGTCTTCAATCTGCTGAGCGATCGAAGTAAGGTATTGAAACCCTCCTGTGTATTTCACAGGGATCAACGGTGTGCGTAACTCATCACGCAAATTTTCCACATAGATTGGCAATAACTCTTCCTGAGGGAGTGCTAAGATTATGGAATATGTTAATACCTTCCAGCGAGCAATGAAATCTGAAACCCTTTCATTATCCCTTTCCTTACAATTTTAAGATAAAAAACTGTTTCCTTTGGCAATGTTTAGCTGAATTAAAGAAGGAATATTTGGCGGAGATCCTCCCATCCAGTAATTGACTGGGATTGCAAGCTTGTATAACAAACAAAAGAAGGCCCTTGTAATGACTGTATGAAATAGCTGAGCTAAACTACTTCTAATTGCTGAGGGGTTCCCATAATAGGATCACAATGAGAAAAAAAATGTGTTAAGTGTTGCTCTGGGTCTCCTAAACCATTAAATATTGGGAATGTGGTACATGAAAAATTTAATGGGGGAGGAATTGCATCAACCCATTCAGGGTAAGCTCTATTTTGTGGTTGAATTTGAGCACATTTTCCCTCCATAGATTCCAACTGAGCTATTAATGACTTAATAGTAGTTATTAGCTTTTGAGAAACATCTGGCTGAGCTTGGACCTGAGAAGGAGCAATAACTGGAGTTTGGACATATGTGGTGGCTGGTACTACAACTGAGGATAACACCACCAGTTTTTGTTGTACCTGACCCATAATATTAGACCTATGAGGGTAAACTGATAAAGGAGGATATTCTTGATCCATCTCAGTAGCTGCAACAAATTCCCTTGGCTGCCTGATTCCAGCACGCTTAGGAGGAAGACTACCTTGAAGTAGTTCTGCATTCAACCTCCTTAATTCCTTCATTTCTTCCTCCTATTGTGAAAATATTTACTCTAGTGAGAGTGATTGGCCTTCTCTAGAGGAAGGGTATGTAACCTTATTCTTTCCTTTCCCCTTGTTGGATGCCTTTTGGAGAGGGGGAAGTTGATTATTTGAAGGAATACCTAGATTTTGGGTAAGCCTTTGGTTTCGTGTATGCACACCTTCTTCATTTGTGTCTGTGTGTACAACTTCTTGAGCAAGAAATTCTTCATCTAATCCCTCTGAATGATCCTCATCCGGGGGATCAACAACAATTTCATTGATGAAATTAATTGATGCATAACGCATTGCATCCCTTCTATCAGCATTTCTGTGATACTGTCTTTTTCCATGTCCTTGATGAGACATTTCCTTTTGTTGATTTGATCCCTTAGGAAATTCTTGACGAACCATAATTTGGAGGGAATATCTTGATAATTCGGCTCTTCATTCTTCTTGTGGCTTCTTCCCTAATCGAGAGAAGACTGACTTTCTCTAAGGAAGAGATTGAGGATTTGAAAAAGTCCCCAGTCCAGTGGACTCGGGATATTCCTGCTATTTCTGATCAACTCCTCAAATCCTATTTGTTGATTCTGAGGGTTGGGTTAAAAGAGTCTACAGTCTGGAAAGCTGGGGTGGCTCTTGAGCTGCTACATCTGAGACTTTCTTAAAATCTCTCCTGAACTTGCAGACTTTAGTCTGGAAATTGGCTAGATGCATCAACCTGCATCCACTCAAATCACATGGATCAAATGAACGCTGGATGATTTCTGACATTTATGTCACCTGATGACGCGCTCGCTTTAAATGAGAATCCTATTCTATATTCTCATTTTCCCGATGCAAGAGTAATTCAAAAAATTTTTCTTTGTATGCCTGACTTTGAGAAGAAATAGTTGAGGCATGTTACTTTGATTATAAACAAAGCCAATTGGATGTGGCCGGCCATGGGCAATAACATTGCATGAGACCATTTTCAACGGTCTTTGTTGACTGTAGAGTACAGTGAAATTCAGTGCTCCATGAACACCCCATCCCCTAATATGAATACCAGATGGGGCATTAACAATTAACTGGCACAATATTCTTAGTGCGCCAAGTCATAAACACAGAAGGGCTCTCTTCTTCTTTTCAGCCTTCAGATATCGAGAAACTAAGAGAGATTCCAAGTCAATTTGGCATTGTAACCTTCTATTATCTTGACATGATTTTTATATTCATCATAAGATAATATTTTCTTTCAATTGACAAAGAGTTTTCCACATGTTGAGACGAATATCTTCAATACAATATTTTGTCAACATTTCTGGAATGTCATATTGTGAGTCAGCCAAAGGACAAAACATGACTGGTACTTCACCTTTTTTACAGTTGTTTTCTCATATTCATCATTTCCTCTTTATCATTTGATAAAGATTCTTCTACCTGATTAGACGAGAGTCAGAGCTTCTTTGTTGCTTCATCAGATTCAACAATATTGGTAGAGAATTCATTTACCAAATTAGAAGATTCATGACTCAGGGGTGGTTCAGAGAACGACCTACACCCCGAGCTATCTTCTGGTTAAGAAAGTATTTCACCTGCTAGTAGAAATGATTGGATTCACATTTGAAAGTGCCTTAAGATAAGAGGGCTTTCTCGTTACTGCATTGTCCTTTGAAATTTTTTCCAGGAAATGTGAATTACAACTACGGAGATGAATTTCACAGCTAAATTCATCATCATGGGGAGGAACACCATTGTGGGTTACAACAAAAGGTGAAACATTTTTCTCCTTGATCTTCTGGCCACACAGAGGGTTCTTGTGGCTCTCATCTGAAGATGATACTTCGAGATCGACCGAATTGTCATGAAGCAAGCCTTCATGAGGAAGTGTCTGATAAAGACCTTCGGAATTAATTTTCCCACTATTGGGAAATGAGAGAGTAGAATCTTGAATTCCAATAGATAATTGTTTAAGGTCTTTAAGAACTTCAACATCGAGCAAGGCCTTATTACATATTGGCTCTTGATTTCTTGACTGTGCTGGATGGGTCTTCTTATTAGACACCTTCTTACTCACTTTATGAACCACATTTTGACAAAAGTGGTTATTATGGGAAGGTGTATGTGCCTACTCAAGAGAAATAGTCAGGTTAGGCTGATTATCTCTACTCAAATCAGGTGTATGTGCCTGACTAGGTTGTCTGTATGACATGGGGGAGTATGCCCCACAACCCTCTTGGACTAGAAAAAAGGTGTGTATCTGTTCCGGAGTGATATGTTGATGTGTCACTCCACTGGTAGGGATAGATTTGCATTTCTTTCCATGTGATGCTACTGAAGCTGTTATAATATTCTAACAGGTATCCAGAATATGAGCAGGGATTTGCTTCTGCTCTTTCACCATTGTCAAAATGTGCTTGGTGACTTCAGCTACCAGAATGGGAATATACATCCATTCTGTTTCTAGTGTAGGTGTATGTGCCTGTTCCTGTCCTCCTTTTTCTATCAGTGGATTCTGACAATACTCATGTGTGGGGGCAGAGAGTTGAGTCTGCCTCCTGTTTGTCATTAGGGATTTCCAATTGACTTCTCTGGGTGCTACCAAAAGAGACTGTTGATAGGCTTGATCAATACTATAAGGTGTATGTACCTACTGATTGCACTCTACCGAATGTGGTTGATGAACTTCCTTCAGTACTAGCAGACGAGGCTGCTGGCAGGATTGATGAGTGTAAGCAGGTGTATGTGCCTGTTTACCAGTTGTCAACACATTGGGTTGGCGGGCTTCATCGTATGTAGTCAAATGAGCCTACTGACTAGCTGATGATTTATAAACAGGTGTATGTTCCTGTCTATAGTACTCCGCCAGAATTTCCTAGCGGGAATGGTGTGTTTCTTCCAGACGAGTCTGCTGGACAATGGAATTAAAACAGATGGGTATGTGTGCCCACTCGTTGTGTTCCACCAAGTTAGGTTGGTGGACTTTTCCGGAAATGGCAGAGATAAGAACCTTCTCACAGTTGACCGGTTGTCGCCTCTGGTGGTTCGTCTTGCCTGCTCGGGTTTGAGGAACCCGAGCTGAATGCCTGGAGACGACACCCTCATCATGTTGAGGGTGCACTACCGTACGAGTCTAGCGGCGATTGTTGATGGGAGTCCTCGATAAGGACTCATGAATCTTTGAATGGAGGCCTTGAGTGACCTCTTGACCAACCTCCCTGTAGTATGGGAGGGACTGGTTGTTACGTTCCAGGGATAACGACCCGAAACAGTTTAAGACAGTGGTTGGCACTCCTTGCTTCTTGATCGCTGGTCGTCGTTGTCCAGACAACCAGGGTAAATTATTGACTTGTAGGGCTTGTCGAGCGGTCTCCAAAGTCGGAATGGTACCATGATGACGGTATTCCTTAACCAGTGCATTTGATACCCAGTGTTGAAGAGGCTGAGTAGGTGATGTCGTCCTCAGAGCGGAAAACGATCTAGTAGGAGTAGCAGCAGAGGTATTCACAGTAGAGGCATTCACATGTGTGAACTTAAGAGAAGCCATTTTGTAACGCAGAAGATCTTGGAAAAGAGTGCCTATTTGATATAACGGACATAATCAAGATAAGTTCGTCCACTACATCTTTTGGATGAGCACATATGTTATTGATTGTTTTGTTGGCCCTCTCATTGAGTTTAAATAGGGGCCTAACAAATAAGTAAAACATCACTTTAACTTGGATAAGGATTCACGTCAGGTTCACCAATTTTTGTTTCCCTCTGGAATTGGGGATGAATTCATTTTTTTAAGGTTCAAACATTCCAATCGGTTTCTAACGAGTTTGTTCGTAGAATCGAAAACATCCAATGATTCTATATCCATTTGGACCTAATTTCCAAAGGTAGGTGCTCATTATTTGTGAACCAATGAGGCTTAATAAATTGCATTGGCCGAGAGGATGGGAGGTCGGACTCATCACACCTTTTTGGGGGGAATTATTGTATACTCCGGGACTCTCTTTATAGATTTAAGTTATGTTCGTGAATCCTTATTAAATTACCAAGTATGAAAATGATGTTTTCATTTAGATCTAACAATCAATGATTGATATGTATGAGATTTAGAGAGTCTTTTATATGTATTTGAGGTTCTTCATCTATAGAGAATCATCTGTATTTGTTAGAGATTCTTAGTCAATGTTATCCTTCAATACATTATATAGAGATATCTTGGTCATTATGATAACCATACTGGTTTTAAATCCACTCAGCGGGGCACTTGAAGTTTATTGTCGTTCATAAGGACATGGATTATTTCAGAGTTGGGATCATACCCGCAGATGGGATACCTATGTATCCTGGTTTTGAAAAGTAATTAGAACCCACGTAGTTCGAGTAAAGAAGTATGAGGTTTGTGAATGGTTGATGGCTCAAAGAAAGATGTCATAATTACTTTTACACTCTAAGATCACGTGAGTCATGCTCGGTGTGAGAAACAAGAGGTATTGGTAAAACATGACAATTGTGCCACAAAAGATGAAATCATAAGAAATAATGTGGGGATTATGTATGTATGACTGCCCAGAGAGATGAGGATTGGGATTTACTTCAGGGAAGAAACCTGGGAATAAGGTCCATAAAGGTATATGTGCTTTATGGAGATTTGGATACTTAACATAGGACTTAATTCTGAGAAGGATGCCCAAATTAGATGGGAATTATGATTGGGTTTTATTCTTGAGAAGGAATCCCATATCAAAAGTAAATTAAGAATGGTTAAGAAAAATTATGACTGGGGATTATTCCTGAGAAGGAGGCCCAGGTTAAAAGGGACTTGAGAACTGGGGCTTACTTTTAAGGAGGATGCCCACGTTAAGGGAATTTGGAACTTGGGGATTACTCATGAAAATGAGTCCCAAATTGGGGAACTTAAGACTGTGGATTACTCCTGAAAAGGAGGCCCAAATTAAGAAACTTGAAGACTGGGGCTTACTCCTGAAAAGGAGGCCCAGGTTTGAGAACTTGGGGCTTACTCCTGAGGAGGATGCCCATATTTGGGAACTTGGGGATTACTCCTGAGGAGGATGCCCATATTTGGGAACATGGGGCATACTCCTGAGGAGGATGCCCATATTTAAAGGAATTTTAAGACTGGGTCTTACTCCTGAAAAGGAGGCCCAGGTTAGGGGACTTGGGGCTTACTCCTAAGGAGGATTCCCATATTAAAGATCTTCGCATCTTAAAGGATGAGGTTGAATGAATCAAATCTCTAATCTTAGTGACCTAAAGATATATAAATCACTAGGTTTTAAGAGATTTTACACAGAATTCCTTTTAGATAAGGAAGACAAGAAAGGAACCATGCCAAAAATGGCTTTGAAGAGGGTTTTGAAGGCTAAGTCTTGAAAAGGAGAGGTGGATTTGAAGAAAAGAGATGAATAGGTAGGAGGGGCACCCAAAAAAAGTAGGCGTGCATGTCCTGGTTGGCCGCGTAGGTCCAGGACGTGCAGGTATACCTATGCGGCACATGTGTACTTGCGCGCCTGTCAACCCATAGGGTAATACTTGGGCAAGACTTGGCTCAAGTCCTTAGTATTATCCCTAAAGGCTTATAAAAGGATGGCACATAGGTTCTGTTGAAGGAATAAGGAGGCGCGCAAGTGTGACCATTTCCATTAAGGGTTAGACACTTAGTCACGTAGGTGTTGGGGAATTTCAACACTTAGGCCTTGTACCCCCTTCTTATATCTTCCATTCTAGGTAAGAAATTACTTTAGAAGTGTTTGTAAGACTTCAAGAAGAGACCAGTGCACTGAGAGATGAAATATGAGTTTCTGGATTTTTCATCTCTTTTTAAATGGGGGGCCCACAAGGGATATTGATAGGCTGTTGAAGACCTTGGGTGAAAATCAGAAAGCGTGCGCAGGTCACCTGTGCGCCCAATATGTGGCGCGCAGGTATACCTGCGCGACCATGATGAAACCTGCGCGGACCATTCTTAACCAAACCCTTCTTCCTGCCTTTGTCAATTTTTGATGTTTCTTCAAAGTATGAATCACTTTGTGTTAAGGTATTCTCCTTTTTCAGTTGTTAGACTCTGTGATGGAAAGGAGCATCAATAATCCTTTATTGAATATAATATTTTTCATAAATCACCTTAATTGTTTTGAAGTTTATGATGAAACAACCAATTAATTTATTCGATACCTTCCTTTTGGAACCCCATAGCCTTGATTTATTTCTCTAGGTTATCCCCTATGGAAAATTGGTGACAAGGATTCACTAATAAAAAAGTACCCACAAAATTTTCAATGGATAATTGAAAAAATACTGACGAGATTGTTCCTAGAGGATATTTGTTCCTAGGGGATAAGTCCCCAAGAAATCAATGATCCATTTTACTAACTATGTAGAATATTGGATTCCACCATTATCATTGGCTGACCTATGACCACTGGTTTCCACCGTAAGTTGACTCAAATATTCCTCAACCATGATCTATAATCACCATAACAGTACTATTTAAGTAGATTCCACATCATTGATGTTACATCACTATGTATTTCATCCCTTTTCAAAATGTTAATTAAATATTACATTCTCAAAAAATTGATGGAACACACCACATGACACAAAACCACATTTAATGGATCCCAGGATTCCCAACAAGAAACTAAACTACCCTAATAGGCCAATTAATTTCTTTAATAACAATGTTATCTATATCTAAAATCATCATCCAAATGTTTTAATCATCACAAACCATTCATAGACTTTGGAAAAGAGTGAGGACCCTTACACTTAACCATTCATTTAAGCCGAATGGTCTCATGTATAAGGTTTCTTGACACATCATCTAGAGAAATCTCCACATTGTAGGAAAGGACCTCAAATACTAGTGAGCCAAAACAACACCATAGAGGATCTCAAAAAATTATGGTATTTTTCATGAATCCTTTATATGGATTCTAATTTCAATGTTCCCAGATTTAAGTTCTATGACAAATGAATTACACAACCAATATTCAAACTATTTATGTTGACATGGCATCCCAAATAGTTCACCATACATCAAATTGAATCATAATGAAGATGCATATTGTCACCACCAATCATGGATATGAATCCTTAATTTTTTTAATAAGAATTTCGGGTAAAATAACCCTTCATGAACATCCATTATTCAGAATGAAAATCTAGAATGTGTGGCCTCAAAAGCCAGATGGTCACTAATTCCTCCAAACCCCATAACAGATATACGATTATTGAACCATTAATCAATACCTATACATCACTATAAGACATATATGGTCCAAGAAGGATATATTAAACAAAAAGAGTAAATATATTGAGCTATAAAACAATAGACTATATCAATAGATTATATAAGCTAAAATACTGTAAATTACATTAATAGATAGTTTTTTCAAAAATATCCTAAACTAAAGAAATACAAAGTATGAGATAAAATCTCTTTAAATATAGGAATATAATTTCCATTCTAAAATACCCTAAAGAATGAAATGTTAAATCCTATAACACTATAAGAAGCTTGTGGAATAAGACCCAGTAAAATCATGGTTGAATGAATGAAAGGGAATAATGGGGGCAGTCCATCCTCTTTTTTCTAGACATGAAATTTCTATTATCTTGGAAATATTGTGGACTTATAAAATAAAAGGGGAAAGAAATATGTCCGTTACAAAATCCATAAAATGGCGTCCTAAAATTTTTCCATATTCATGCATGAAAATCATTCCTCACATGAATCTTAGGAAAAAGGTAGAGAAATATATAATATAAGATACAATGAATGAGTGGATCATTATTTATCCTTAGAAAAAACAAATATCCTCACTAAGTCCAATTTATTCAGAAGATATTAAATCACTATCCCTACAAGACATATTTTCAAAAAATATATCCTTTGGGACATTGGGATCTTAGAAAAACTATAGAATAAATTTCAATGAGTGATATCATATCCATATGTATTAAAGATTAGTTCTCAAGAGAAATATGTTAAAATTCCAGTTTTCACATATAGGAGTCTGGGTTTACATTGCATTACACAATGAAAATGCATCACTTATGTTCCACATGGTATCATGTATATGAAATTGCACGAATATCATGAATGAAATATATCTTTTGGAAAAATTAAAAGAAATAAAATGATTTTTTTGATTGATAATGTGAAAAGTAGGTAGGAATGTATACACCCTAGAGTCTTTCCCATGAATCTCAAAAGAAATTTAGGTTCATGAAACTAAAATCCTATTACATAATTTTCTGTGAGAATTCTATGAGATACACTAAATACTTCTTCCACAGAGTCCATGGATTGGAAAAATTGATCATGGGATTCAGTTTCCACTGATACAATCCACTACACTACTTCCACCCATGAAACAAGATAATTTTTGGCCTTACGTTCCTGGTAAAAGAGCCTATGTTTCTCCAAAATTGTTTTCATAGAGGTTCATAGTGTAGGGTAAAATTGAGAAAACTTCTCCTGATGATGATATATTTAATAATTCAACTATATTATATTGAACCTCCAATAATAGATCATGTTTCAGTGAGACATTTCCTCCACTGGATTTCAAGAATCCTCTTTTATGGCCTCATTACAACTTATTTTGACCAATGATGAAGCCTTTAATAATACTACCCTCAATTAAAGATCCATCTAATGGTCTCATAGAAGAATCAATTCCATCACTAAATAAAAAATATCTATATATTTTAATCCATCTATAGTTGAGGGAGGTAAAAAAAATAAAAGAGATGCCCCATTTTGTCTCTTTTCATCTTTAATGGGCCCTACAAGATTAGGGTCGAAATATCCACCCGTACTTGTTGCCAAATTATTTGATAGAACACTAAGCAATCTATGACTCGGATCAATAATTTTCTAGGAATATGAATATATTACACCATGAAGTCACTAAGGGATGTGATTTTACTCGATTCATTTGATGTGTTGGGTATAGGGATGGCCTCTACATTAATCGGCTCACTTCAGGAATTCCCAAAGAACAATGGACTATATCTTATGAGATTTAAGGTGAAGTTACAGTAAGAAGACGAACAAAGGATTATCATTTATCAAGTGAATAATATGATGTTGTTAGATAGTCAACAACAATGATCAATATTTGAAACATTACTTTATATATTCTATCATTGGTAATGTCTGTCACCACTACCTCATCTTCCAACTAAGAGGTGATTCCATCTTCCCATGAGAAACATGGTGACACCACTGAAATTTTTTCCATTTACATACTTCACTCACCAACTGTAAGTATGTAATAGTGTTGAAATGTTATGTAAGATAATACAAATAATAATATATGTTTTTCTCTAATGAAGTGAAAACCTTTTCCAAGATATTCCTACATTAATGCTCATTTAGTAATGTAATAAAAATTAGTACTAGTCTCCACCAAAAGTGTGTTTTCCTATGCTGAATCCATTTTCATGACCAATGTAATGTTAGTAGTAGGTTATAGACCACACCATATCAGAACCTCAACTATTTCTGCATCATGATAGACCAGGAAAAAGAAGAAGATTCTATTAGAGTGACTTAAGATCCAATGATGTCCTCATGATCAATTGTATGATACTCTAGGAGGGATTGGTTGAGGATTTAAATTTTTTGGAAAAATAGAATGATCCACTAAATTCACCCATAATAAAAAAAATAATTAATGTGTAATGCATACATGAATATTCTAGGAGAGAGTAATATTAACGTTTGGTGAACTTTTTTCCCTTTCCTCTATAAGGATGGATCCCCAGAAGTGTTCAATGTTGAAGTCATTGTGAATGGTTACATTATAAGTGTATATTATGGTTCCACACAAATGAAAGATTCTGGAATCATCAAATATATTTGACTTAATAATCCCTCATAATCAATCCCCTAGTCATCGCCTTAGTTATCTCTAGAATCCATACGCTCGGGAAAATATATTAGGGATGGTAGGAGTGACTCACCCTGTTTAGTTTCTGAACATGCTCATGGAAATTAATAATACATTAGTATGAATTCAATGGTAGGAAATCCATTTATATAAAAAGTAATGATATCCTTAATAATTCCTCGATGATAGGGAGACCCTTTTTTGATTGGAAAAAATCATAATTCCATGAACCACCATCCACCGAAGTAGGGGTGAGTATAGGATCTGACCCTTCATGCTTTGAGAAATCGTATTAGGGTCTCATAGGAACTCCTTGACCTCAGTGGGTTGATTTTTAATGGAGAAACCATTAGGTGAAGTAAAAAAAGAAAATCCTTCCAAATTTTTCTCCTCCAGGTGTAGTATCCCTGAGATTTCAACATATGATTTCACCTATCTAGAGTTTATCCCTTAATAAAATGAAATGAGAAATAAAAGTGTATAAAATAATTTATTAAAAGAATCATTATAATTAGAGTTTAGATAGTGAAATTTTTTTAGGGAAATGAATCTAATGTAAAATGTCTCAGTTCCTTGAAATGTATCTATGATTTTGTCAGTTTACTAGAAGAAAGTTTCTTTTCGGGCCTTTAATTTTCATCATTGGTCAATGGTAACATTACAACCATGGGTACTAATGTGGATAATTTCCCATTTGGATATGATCAAATAAATATATAGGTTTAATTTTTAGAAAATATAATATTAGAATCATTTTGAGGAATGTTTATCTAAATTGGAGTCTCCACTCAAGTAAAAATTAACCAGAACTAACAAGTAAGCATTGAGTTATTTTTACAATTAACATGAAGATGGGTGGGGATTTTTTTTGAATGTATTGAATCTGGTTACTGAAATAACATGAAAAATAAAATTTTAAAATAATTACACCATTAATTTTGTAATAATGGTATCCCACATAGATTGAAATCTTATAAATATAATCCTTAGAGCTTCACACACTCTTATTAGTTTTACTATCAGTTGGAATCCAAATGTTTTTTAAACTAGAATCATTCAGGAAGGTCTTGGTTGGAACGAACTTCCCATTCCATTAATGAGATAGTCCATTACATATAATGAACTAAAAAATATTGAAATTGATGTTGGGGATTTTCTATATTCTCAGGTAATCATGGATTCCCACGAAATATGCCATCTAACCCCATATATCCTAGATAGGACCTTAAGTTATGTGTTAGGCTCTACCCTGTAAAATATATATAATGAGGCAGTATATTTTTATTAGCATTTGAATATTTAATCCAACATGACTCCCTCCTTAAATTTATTCTTCCATCATAATGGTATAACCTTTGACTCCACCCTTCTCACAATGTAGTACATGACACCTACATAGGTACATAATAATAATGTTAACCAATTAGAAAACATGGTCAATGACCTGACTACATAACTTCTCTAAATTCCAATGACTGATGGCGAATTCATCATGTGTAAGATGAAATGTGTTTCAATATGGACTCTATTGACTGTACAAGTCCTCCATCAAACCCTTATTATAGTAGATGATGTTTTGGGAGATCCATATGGATTTATACATCCCAATATTTTTCAAAACCATGTCAAATTCGAAACTGGTATGTTACATGTAGAAGGGCCAATATTTGTCCATCACAAACATCCTTCTATATCGATATTCCAAGTTATCTGACCATCAAAACATACCATTCGTGGAAAATTTCAACATTTTTAGTGGTAAATATGTATTTAAAAATAATATTTTTTATATATACTTCAAAATTTTGTTAGCACATACATTATCATACACCATTAAGAGAATTTCTCTATGGCATTAATGTTGCCATTATGGGAGATATATTCTATAATGGTATTATGGGTCTTTATGACCTAATAAAGAGAATTTTCTGATTAATGCGGTGGAATGATTGATGGGTCATTTAAAATACAAAACCCATAAATGGGTATGAAATGTGATAGTGGAAATTCTATAAGAATCATCTACATCGGGTCTTGCAGATTATTCTAGGACGACTGGATGATGGAATGTCGGCTAACATCCACAGTAATTACCATTGAATATTTATTATTAAACACATGTGAGACCTATTTTTATGAAGAATTATGTGATATATAATATGTATTTACAAATAAGAATTCCCATTTAACAAGGCCAATGAACCTTTCTCATAGATGGTTGTAACCTAGAAAGCATCATACAAATCACATGATCCAAATAATGGATTGAGATTATATGAATTACTAATGGTGTCACAAATCACATGACCCATGAAGAATATCATGATCATGTGATCCATTATAATAATTATCATGTATTTAACATTTTGTGGTCGCATGAATTATGTAATGATATAGTTTTCATATGATAGAAACAACATATCATGAGAAGCCCATGGGGCATCCATGTCACCAAGAACATGCTTTAATGTTCAATAAAATTAATGTTAATTAGTTTGAAGACAGTTTGATAATGTCATTCATATGAGGAGGTCATGTGGGGATATCAATAAATCCTATATCTTAATATGTTCTCATGAAAGGGGCTATGTGAAGAGGTCTTTCAAGGCAGCCATTTGATATAGGAGGTCAAAATAACACCGAAGGTTTACGTTGCTGGAGGGATGAATGGAACCACTCGCCTAACTATAGGGATAACCAACATATACCAAAGGTATCCTAGAAGTATAAAAGAAACTCAAAACACTATACAGAGTAAACAAATGAATCAGGTGGTAATATACCTCCCTTGGAAGTAAATATTTTTATTTATAGTACTCACTAATGGTTGGGGGGGATTGTTGACACCAACAAAATGTGAATAAATAATTTTAGAATAAAAAAACACTTAAAGGATATGTATTATTTTATCCAAAAGGATTGTAGGAGTATCATGTAACCATAGATATCAAGAGGGTAGGTTATATGGATGGTGTAACCCCCAAGAAGAAATATGATCACATAACCCAGAGAATGTCTATTAAATGAGTCATGAATTTCGAATGAATTGTTAATGGTCACTAAAACCCCATTCGAAAATACCTCATGATCATTTAAATGCTTCTATATGAGTTACTATAATCATGTGACATGTTAAATAAATAATTACGGAAAATCTCCCATAGGAATTTAGTAAACAATACCAAAAAGTGTAGAAACGTTTTGTGATGGAAGACATGTTGTGTTTCATATGAAGGGATCCTACTACTCAAATGATTAGTTTAATGATCACATGAAATCCCAGGAGGCATAAAAGTCATTCCACAAAATATACTTTGGGTATTTCACCTACATCATGATAAGGACCTTGGACACATCCATATATGATGAAATGCTTCTTTAGTTCCACAGACAAGCAGAACAACTGTCCAGGACAATTATAACAAGCAGTCCTGAGTTCCTGAATTGATCACATGACACACCATAGTCAAACAGGGCAACCATCCATGAATGTTCTCACAATCCATAATGAGATTCATTATTAATCATGCGACACCCTAAAGAAAAAACCATGTGTAAATGTCAAAGGTATTTGAAAATAGATTCTAAATATCTAGAAAGAAAGGAAGCCTCATTCTAAAGGAAGTCACACTATTTTTCATGAATAGGGTGGATCCGATCTGTATTTTTAGTCCAAAAATAATGTCGTATCCTCATTGAAATATCGACCACGTCACATGAATGATACTGGACATGTCACATACATAATTCAAAGGATATCTGACATGTCCATTTGACCATGCAATGACGATATAAAAAATCAATAGGATAATTGCATAGTCCTTATATAATAAATGATGAAAAATGATATAGCCTTATATAAAGGATAGTTTCACTATTTTTCATGTGAATTAATTCTAACAAGAAAACTCTATCATGAAAGGCTCCCCAGACAAGTGACCCTCAACTAAGAAAAATACTATTTAATAATAGACATGGTCTAGAGATGAATATCATACATTTTAGATTTATCTTGAGATGTCCCTTTTACTTTTAGATTTTATTATGACAAAACCTTTGATAAGAAATGTATATTACAATCATGGTGATGATGGAGTGATCTCAGAATATCTATTTTCCATGTGACACCAAGATGATGCCATCAATGAACTGCAACCTGTTCATGTGAAATGATTAATGCTAAATCAAATCAACCCATATCTAGGATATACACACCTCGTAACATGTCATAGAACTAGGGGAGAGGTCAAAAATTACTCCACCTAAGAAAAAATAACACACACATGGTAACAAAGAGGTGAGTGTGAAATTTTTAGAGAATAAATCCATGAAATCATAGGGGTCTTCCACTAGGTAAAAATGGGGAATGGAAGAAGGGATTACATGAAATGTAGTTATACATTGTGTTACCACTTTATTGATCATGAAAATGAATTTTGGTATGATGAACTATTCATCTGAAAGAGTTTACGTGTCTTGGAAAAGTGATGTGAGATCACACAAAGTCATGATGAATGAAAATTGGTGAATTAATACAACAAAGGATTAAAATTACAGAATCCTTACATGGAGATTGATACATTGGTTTTTATGAAAATGCATCATGTGATTTGTATTCCCTATCCAGATCAAGAGAGAACACACATACATGTCATCCATATAATCCGACAACCCTCAGACTTTTCAACAACATCATCCAACAACACATGGACATGTCCTTTATATCATATGTCATCACCCAATCATATTATCAATATCACATGAATCCTTGTGACATATCAGTAGAGTAATGAGAATTCATCCATACTTCTTAGCCATGACTAGGGATGTCCTCAAAACAAAATTGTCTAAGACATGAAAATTTCTCCATCCAGGTCATCCAAGTTTGGTGAATAAATCTTGAAATATCAATTTCAATCACGCGACACCCTTGGAATTGTATGTATCGATGAGTGATGGATCCCCATTAAAGTCATCCAGAAAATTTGACAACACCTTTTCATACTAGCCAAGTCATGAAAATCCCACCATAATATCATCCATGTAACATGATCTCATCTAAACATATCATCAATAACACATGAAGTCATCCAAACACAATATCATTTATCACGTGACACCTTTGGGAATAAATGAATCTAGAAAATAATTTCTCCTCAGAAAACCTAGTTGAATCATGTGGAATCCCTATGACATGACTGATTCAATCATGAGAAGTTTCACGGACATGTCATTCTTTTCATGTGGTGGTAGCTAGACATGTCAGTTGTATCTTACATAAAACACCTCAGACACATATTCCAGAAATCCAAGGCATGTCTATAGGATAAATCTAACATTTCTAGCAGACATCATCACACATTTCAAGAATGTAGAGACCTAGACCCTAGTATCCCAAAGCTAGGGACAACATTATTACATTGGAATAATATACTAGGAATCAGATCATGAAGGATAGAATAGTATAGGATACATGGTAAAATTGATACATAATTGATGTACTTTCTAAAATTTAAAACATAATGCATTGTATTTTACAACACCATGATTACTCATCGAATATCCTTATATAATAATCATGAAACATATCATGGTATCCTGGGGAAAATAAATCGTAATAAATGGGTGAGATCAGATGCTTAGAAAGGGTAAGTTTATAATGAATGATATAAATGAATAAGGCATAATCAATATGGAATGTAATATAACTGAAACACATTCCATTTAATAATCAATTAAACATAATATTGCTGGAATAAATGAAAATCAAATAATTCCATATTAATAATAACATGATCTTGAAAAGTTAACCATGGGTTTTTTAGCAAATATTATTGTCCTTAAATGAACTTATAATGATGAAATACATAATTATAGACATCTAAAACATACCATCCTATCCTTTTTTGAAATATCCAAATCAATAGGTACGGGCTCAGCTGAAATCGAATCTAGTTGGTATCGTGATACCTACTGATGTATCGATGTGCTATAGTAGGTCATACCGTCACTTACTATCTCTAATTAATTCTACATTGTATTGAGGTTAAACATAATCAACCAAAAAATTCATAAAAGAAAATATAACATATAAAATATTAATACATAAACTAAAACATAAACATAATCATAAACAATAAAAAGTAAAATGGTCAAGTAAAATAAAAATGTGCATATCCAATAAAAATGATCATAATATATCATGAGAAATAATAATAATAATGGAATAAAGATAACATATTCATGGTGTAACATATGTAAAATATACTTCAGATGTCCTTGATGAATATAAATACCATAAAAAATATCCTTAAAAATATACATGATGAAATGAACCTTTGTATTATGACAATGAAAGTTCAAAAAAATATTAAATTTTTTTAAAATAATTTCATTTGAAACTAAATTTAACAGATTATAAATTATGTTTTAATACATTAATTAGTGGCAGTGTTAGAAAATTACACTCATGTCATATAAGTTAAAACATGTATTTCCTTCACATTTTTTTTTGTAAAAAAATGGAATTATTTTGAAATAGAAAATAGCATTCCATCGATTTTTTTATAAAAAATAAAAATGGGTGAAAAAATTATTTAATATTTTTTTTAAATATTGAAAATTATTTTGAAACCCTTTTTGAAAAACATTATTTTTTATGTGAAATGATTTCCGTCCAAAGGGAGAAATATTGTCAAATATTGATAAAAACATTTTCATAGTAATGTTATGTACCAATGTGTGGAAATTATTTACTATTACCAAATAATGTTCTATAATAAAAACATTTTATGATACTAGATTTAATTTATGATTGACTTATCATGTAATTCCCCTAAGGGATATGTACATATAAATAATCTCAAATAATGACGACATTTTGAAATAAACCCTAACCACTTTCATAAAATTGGAATCATAATCCCTATAAAATAAATCAGTTAAAATGAAACATTAAATTCCAATAATATTAATACATTCATTACATAACTTACTAATTGGGTAGTACATACACAGTAAAAAGTGGGGATAAGACATTACAACTCATGTAAGTAAAAGTGTGATGAGAAACCCTTACCTCTAGTTGAAATTAAATACTATGTTTCTAAAAATCGTTTTTAATAAAAAAATTTAATATTATAAATCTATTATAGAACTATTATATTATTTATAATATCATTTTTTTACTATTTTTAAAATTTCCATCCATTTTTTTCAATATTTTATTATTTCCATTATTTGGTGTGTTAATTGTATTGTTTTCTCATGCACATTTTTTTATGAATGTTATGATTCTTATGAATAGGATATGTATATATATATATATAAATACCATATCTATAATGATAATAATTCTATAAATATCATATTTACTATTTATATAATTTTTAGAACCATTTATTGTAGTTGGACATGGAAGATGAATTACATCGCTCTGTGGAGATGGTAGGCTATAAGTACACATGAGTAATGATATCATTCATGTAACGAGTGAAAATGTAAGGAAGTGGGTGATTAATTAATTTTAAATAATTAATATAATCTCATATATATCACTTATTTTCATTAATTTTATCCTTATTACATTCCATAAAAATCATATATGAAACATGAATCACAATGCTTCGCAAGTCAGCAGTATATTGTATGCACATGTGACATTATTTTATTTTAGATAAAATGGATCATACAAAGGTATTTTTGATATTAAAATTCCATAAGTATAAATTTTTAAAAAATATCATATAAATTTTCTTAAAAAATCATTAGATCTATCCATGAAAGTTTGTGATGGAAAATTAACTACATCAATTCATGAGGTGGTAGTTTGCTGAACACATTATCAATGATTTAATTTCCCATTTGATGGAATAGGAGATTAATATATATAAGTCACTTAACATAAAAAAATATTAATATATGGAATATAATGTTCTTATTACATCACAATCAGATTATAAAATTTGAATAATGTGGAGGAAGAAATAATATAAAATTATTCATTACAAACGTTGGCTTTTCTTCAATACAAATTATTTTGGTATTCACCAAAATCCATTAAAAGTTTTACTTATGAACAAAATAGGGCTTCTAGGATGAGAGTAGGGAATTAAGGATTTAATTTTGGAAATAAAAACAATTATATTTATTTAAAACAGAATGAATTATATAGTCTGAGGAATTTATATTATTTTCTATGCTTAATGTTTCATGTTATACATGCTATCAAACATGATGTTTGTATTCTAAAAATAATAGGGAGCTACATCTCCCCCATTAAATAAAAATTTTCATCGCTTATTAATCATGATATCAATAATGAATGGATTTAAATTTGAAAATTCCATCATTGAAATCCAACATCATGAAAAGTGTTAATAAAAAATCCTATTGACAAGAGATAAAATTATATAAGAAGGTCATCTGGAATAATTACATAAAAATGATTCCATGATGTGGAACATTTTTGGGAAGTGATTGTATGGACATAAATGAAAAGTTTAAATAATTATAGAGGATATTTGATATCATTGATAAAATGAAATTTGGTGATCTATAGAATATTAAAGACAAAAAAACCATAAATATGATTAGGTTTAAAAGTATATTGGATCATCAGAAATGAAGTTATTATGATAAATTATTTGTTCTAATATCCTTTTCCTAGAGTGGAGGAATACCATTAATATATATTAATATACATAAATATAAATAATTAATATATTTCTATTCAATAAGAATACTTTTATCTTTTTTGTGACTTTCTCAATTCTGAAATCATTCATTACTCAAATAAATGAATATTCAAAATGTATTTTTATTCTGGAAAAACATTTAATAGTTCATTATAATAACAATTTATTCTTCATATCTATATATATTTTTCAAAACCAAAATCATTAGTGATCATTATCCAATAACACCTAAATATCAATCAAATCTGTTCCATATATAGTTAACAATAAGATTCATCCTAAATATGTTTTTCTAATTTAAATGTAAATAAATTTTAATAGAAGGAAACTAAATAAACATTATATTCCCTAGAAAGTATAAATTTTCAAATAATGTCGCATTCAAAATAGGTTAAAACATTGATCACCATAAATTTTAATGATAATTTTCATACTTCTATAAAAATATTTAGTATTACAATATATTCAAAACATAATTATGTATAGTAAAATACATGAATGAGGACATAAACTATCAATTCTAAGACTTGTTTATTGGTCACCAAAACTTTCCCATAAACATATCAATATTATCAAACTATCTAGAACTTATTAAGTGTCATCCTCCCTCAAACATGATTTTTCCAAGATGTTAAACATTCCAAAAAGAACTTTTCCTAGTCACTGATTCCATTCATCATCTCTTCTAAAATCCATAAGGGAATAGTACTTTAGTACAATCCTTATAAATTTCAAAATTGTTATAACATGATTAACATTGATTAAAATGTTCACATAACATAATAATTTAATCTAAACACATCCACATAAATCATTTCACTTCATTTGACGTAATATCATAAATCTCAATTGTGATTCTTTATCTTCTTCTTAAGAATATTCTCTTAAGGATTGGGGAATTAATTTGAGTAGTTCCCCATCTCCATAAAAAATAAGAATTGTAAATTTGAAACTCTATTATTTCCATTTAATCACAAGAACGAAGTCCTTTCTTTGAACAGTTGTAGAAAAATATAATTCCCTTCAACCAATTACCAATGTGTTTCTTCTCACATGTATTACATGTGGGAAATACCTTCATTCCCTTATTCCCATTATCTATTTTTTCTCTCCTGAATTGTTCTCTAGATTCCCATCAAAACCAAAACACATATATAATTACTTATCTATCTTTATAGAAAAAGATATTATGTTTTCATATGATAATAGTGTTTGGGAGAGTTTTTTTATTCAAGTGATTGGATTAATCCCATCAAATAAGATATCAATCTTACATATTGGATTACATGAATTGAAATATATTTTATTTACTCCTATAAGAACCATTTTAAAAATTAAGTCATACACTACATTAGATCATAAAATTATTATTAATAATTTTTATTCCCAAAACTAGTGAAACACTAATATAAATTGAAAAATTTATGCATATCTAATCTCATAATCATAAACATGGTTTCTTTGGTCATAAATTTATACTCAAATAATTCATAATTTTTGGTAATTAAAATATAAATTATACAAATTATATCTCCCAAAAGTTTTTAATAATGTGTGTTTTCAATATTTTCATCATAACATATATGAATTTCTATGTATTTGTTAGTATTATATGGAATTATTTTGAGACTAGGCGTGGAGACGACATACGATTCCGAGGCCCAGAGTAGAGGGAATGATGTTTTTGAAAAATTTTAAACTTTAAATAGCATGTGTGAGCGATTTTCCTAAAAAAGTGGAAAATATTTAAAATGGGGGACCCGATCAGAAATATGAGGGCACCATTACATTCAGAGCATTGATTCTACCCAAGATGGGCCTAACATCAGTTATCATGGATTAACTGTGAAATATAGTCTTTGGATTTATTGTTTGAAAAATATAAAATAAAAATATTTTATTTTGACAAAGAGACTAATTTTCTTTTTATTAATGTTTTCAGGAATATAGGGTCATCAACATAACCCTAGAATTCCTCTAAAATGTGGTATGGAATCCCTATCGACAAATAGAGATGATAGATTGAACAGATTATGGATAATTATGGAAGTAGAGTTGGAGGATCTCTTCAATGATGACAACACAATCATTCTTCATTAACAATCAATCCAAACTCAAGGTATGGTGTTTGATCAGTTTATGATTTCTCCTCATTCTTTGAATCAATGAAGAATGTAGATATACTGATGAACTTGATGATCTGTAGTTTGATCATTCATGAGGGATGATTAGTATATGGAATTAATAATGGTAGTTCGTTACCCTCTTTGTTCACTCCTCTAAGAATAATGAATCAAGGAAAACATGAACGAAAGTTGAGGTTCATTTATAATATGTTCTTGATCCATTTATCTTCCCCTTTTCTTGGAATTATTTTTCATTGGATGCTTTTGGTTGCGACTCATCATTATGGGGGGCTCTAAATGTGATTGGACCCTCATATTAGAGGAAAATCGATCACAATGGTCGTAATATAGTAGATCAAGACCCGAAGTGGAAAGATCTGTGACCACATAATTTTATAGTCATTAGAGGAACCAAGGTGGTTTGTGGAAGGGTCCACCAGAGCATTGGTACTGGAAATAGCACACCGCTGCAGCCATGTGTGTAACACCCCGAGCTTCCATGATACGCTTCTCATTCAATAATGCAATAGCTTGCATTGTACGCAACTTCGAGTTCTAAAACACCGTGACTAATCAAAGTAGCCATTATGAATAGTAATAACCACTTTTTAAAATTATAGAAATTTTATATTTCAAAATGGACTTCATTTTTGGATTCGGAATATCGAAATTAGCTTATGTTGAATTTTTGGTATTTTTCTGAGAACTTCTAATTTTTTATGAATAGTGAAAAATACTTAAAAACAACATTTTTAATCAAAATAATTTATAGTGATAAATTATACTATTTAGTGGTTTTAAAGTATAATTAGAATATATTTTTACCATTTTATCCAATGGTGGTCATTATAATTAATTTAACATTGAAATTGGACATAAACAGTTGCCAATCTTTTGATATAAATTTTTTCTTAAAACACGCCATTTGTTGTGACAGTGGGAATTAATTATAAAATTAATTAATGCAACTTATATGTTTTTAATTTTGTAAAATAGAAATCATTTTTGAATTCGGAATATCAATTATAGATTAGGGTGAAATTTTGGCATTGTTCTGAAAAACTTCAATTTTTGATGAATAGTGAAACCACTAAGTGGTAGTTAAATAACTGATTTTTCGTTTAAATGAAATATTACCACTTCTGTGATTTGATTTTAAAAAATCCTACATACATGGTTTTCATTAAGAAGTAAAATGTGGTTCAATGAGATTAAAATAATTTTTTTGTGAATAGTAACTTTTAAGTTCTTAATCGCGATTAGAGGTAATTAGTGTAGTTTAAGGTAAAAATAATGTTTTAATAATATGATATGAGCTTGACACTTGTCCTACTCCTATTGGATGAGTCATGTCCGACCACGACAATTCATGGGTCAACTTGGGGACCCCATGGAGCCACTTTGGTTGGAAAATGACATTAATATATATTTATTTAATGTTAAAATTAAATTGACACAAACATGAGTTGTTTTACTAAAACAGTTTTTAAGTGGGGTTACACAAGTCAAAATTTTGATTATAAATATTCATTAGAAAGATAAAAATATTTCCTACATAGTATTTTTTTTTAAAATTTTTAGACATTAAATAAATAAATTAATTATGACATCGTGATGATGCAGTGATGACCTCATTATTTAACGATTTAAATAAAATGGAAAGATAATGTAAAATACAAAGAGTACACTTGTCAAAAACCTATTGGATGAGTAGATTTCTAACCCTTATCATCTTATCCTATAATTATATAAGTGTGGGACCTCTAAAATCCGAAACTCATTTTATAATAAAGTGACTTTTCTTTACTTTCCAAGAGTTCCCCTCCTCTCCACTTATAAAAGGCCCCCACCTCTCCCACCTCATTTACACTTTCAAGCCATTTGGCTCGGCCAACCTCTGACAAAATACTCTCCCAACTTCCCCCTCTTACTCCTAGAAGCCTCAATTTGGGCAGAAATCTTCCCAAGGAATCCTTTGGATCAAATCAAAAAGAGTTACCCGATTTTGAGGTAATGTCTTCTCTAATGTTGTTTTGTTTTATTTTTCTTCTCCAACCCCCTAAACTCTTTTTATTCATTTATTTTGTAACAACACTAGTATCCTCAATATACTAGGATGTTTTTATAAGAAGTATTCTAGCTACACTTACACACACCTACATCTAATGGTTAAAGAACATACGGTTTCTGTGGATGGCGAATTTCTGCCTCACGAAACGATGATTGTTCAACACTCATATAAAACCTTCAAAGGTGGCCATTAAGATGTCACTATTTTTATATATGATATATAATATGTTTATGTTTTACTTATGCATCTGTATTTCTCATTTATGGCATAATTTATGATTTCCATTATGGGTAAAACGCGATAATTTCATTTTTGGAAGTGCGAACTACCGCCCCCTCAAAGTGATTTGAATCCTTAATTCCATATGTGGGATTTATAAAGGATGGAGTAAATGGTATTATACACTATATTATACTGTAATTATATTATACATTTATATCATTATGATTTCGTTCCATTAAATTGAAATGAAAGTAGCGTTCATGCGTACGTACGGCTTACCGTCTCCATGAACGGTGCATTTCATTTATTACCTCTAAATGTTATGTAATATTATAAATGAATGTATATACTGGGTATATAAGATATATATGACATATAAATCATGAATATAATTCTGGAGATAATGGATATTATACCACATAAACAACTTGTAATTATAAGAAGTTTATTGTTGACTCAAGTACCAAAGATCGACAAAACGACCGTTATTAACTTAAATAATTACATAATGTTAATATCATTGTAATAAGTGATATCATAAGGATAATGAAATTGAAAATGGTTCTTAATAAGGTATATATTAACTCTAGTTTATTATTCATGAGGTTAAAGAACGGTTGAGTCAAGTCAGACACGAGGTAAGGGAACTTCTTAACCCAATTTCTATTCTTTGGGTTAATCTCCTACTTTCAAATTATTTCATGATATTATTATGTCCTATCTTGTATTTTTACATTATTTATGTGTAATTATAGTGAATACACATAATATACCTACTTTATAAAAAATTATCTTTTTAAGGACTTCGTCTCAATCCCCTTTCATTGAGGCATATTTGGTTTTATACACAACTTTCTTTTATACGGTGTATAAAACCCTTTGACTTTTATGTTTATTCAAAAGGAATCTTTTTATACGAAGTGTTTTTCTAAACGACAAAAGGGAATGTTTTTCTTTCCATACTTATGTGGCGACAACGACTTCTCCGCCGCCATGACCACTATTTGAGTTTCGGCTTCCTCTACAAGCCATACCCTTTTTTTAATGAAAAATAAATACCATGTTATACTTTTCGTTTATTTTGGTATTGAAAATGGTTTTGAAAGCGTTTTTATTATTTCAATGTGTTGTATTGATATCTTTTGATTGAAATGTTGAAATGTTATGTTTCCTTTATTCATGTTTTATGTGATACGATTATGTTATGGTTTATGAGATGTTTAAACCTGTTCATATGAGGAATGTATTGGACTTAATAAGTGATGGGTGGAGCCTGCTATAGCTCCTCGATGCATCGGTAGGTCTCATGAGACAACTATACGTGGAATTGGTTGAGGCCCTTTCCCAATTTGATTTATGGTTTTGGCCGAGGCCTTAATCATTTTAGACTTCTTGGCCGAGGCCTTGACAAAATGTTTCAGAATGTCTGGCATTATACATTCCCTAATTATGATAGTGGTTATTGATATTGCATGTGATTATTCGACTAGTAGAATATCCATGTGAGTAAGTAAATGGAATTATTTAATTTTATTTTTTCCATATTATTCTGAAGTTCAAGTTTAAAAATGCTTTTGTTTTAGTTATACATTGCCTTAAATGTTAATGTTTATTTATGAAAGCTTTCGCAATATTGTTATCCTTACTGAGCATCTGAGCTCACCCCTTTCAATGTTTTAATATTTTCCAGGATGTGAAGAAGTATTTTATGAATGACCTGCAGGGATTGTCAGAAGAGGATATGAGTGTGGACTATGGAGACTTTGTTATTGTAGTTTTTCACTTTATGATGTAATGTAACGTTTACAAATGTATCTAGTGTTTCCAACGCTACTAAACTAATCGGTCTTTCGAGACTTGATCTTTTGTGATCATGCCAATGTTACGAAGTAATGCACCGACTCTGGGTAGCTGGGGTCGGGGCGTTACAGTTGGTATCAGAGGCAGTTTAGTACAAACCTTGGAAGCTAGATTTAGACAAACTCTGATTAGAGCACGCAGACCTAAGATGAACTTTGAGGATTAGTATAGAAGAACTTCCTAAAATTTTGGTATTATAGAGATTTTGTGAGTTTTCCGAGCAATAAATCCCTGTCTGGATACGAGCAGGTAGAGGCGGCTCTGGTACAGATGTACCTAGGGGTAAAACCCGAAAACACCGCTTTGAGCTAGACTCGAACGGGAACTGGTGCACGACAACGGGCCTTTCTGCACTCTTGGTTACGACACTCCCGGGGGATATGCTTAGGATAATTCTCATTTTATTTACAAACCACTATGAAGGGTTATGAGTATATACTTCCTCAAAGAAAAAATTTCTTTTTATGATTATGTATTATATCCATAAATAGTTCAATTTATGTAAAGTGTTTTACAAGTATGGAATTATGTATTTTGATTCATAAACTAATCTAGTTTATGCCATTGTTTAGAAATGGCGCCTAGTGGAAGGAATGGAAACCGTATCAATGCACGAACTCCGTGTAGGGATTGCCCTCCTGCTTAAGATAATTATTGTGGATCTGGAGATACAACTGGTGCTGATCAACTTATTACCATACTGGGACAACTCACTCAGGTTATGAATAATAACCTTACTCGTATGGAGCACCCTGATCCGCAACATGGAGGATCAATGCTAGACCGTTTCATGAGGCAACAACCACCAACCTTCAATGGGAGTACAAATCCTATAGTATCTGAGAAATGGATAAATTCCTTAGAGAAAATATTCCATGCCTTGGGGAGTAGTGAAAGGGAGAAGGTTTTCATGGCAGTTTACCTCCTCACTGGAGATGCCGATCAGTGGGGGTCGCTGATTCAAAACACAAAGGAAGATGATGATGTATCGAATATGGAATGGAGGGAGTTCAAAGAGATTTTCTTAGAAAAATACTTTCCTCGTGACCATCGAGCAGATATGGAAAGGCAATTTCTGAGTCTGAGGTAGAAGGAGGATGAGAATGTCGCAAAGTATGAGGCTAACTTTAAAAGGTTAGCGAGGCATGCTGCCAATTATATACGTAACCCAAGGAGTAAGATTGATCATTTCTTTGATGGGTTAAAACCATTTCTCCATCGAGATTTAGTATCACAATCCTTCTCATCATACGAAGATATTGTCTCGTGTTCTATCAAGATAGAAAAGGAATTATATAAGTCTTATGACAACAAAGTAAAGCAAGAGAAGAAGAGAACGGTGGAACAAGAGACAGATAAAGGGAAAAAGGGAAAGAAGGATTTTCCATTATGTGATAATTGTGGGAAGAATCACCCTGGTACTTGCCTAAAAGGAATGGGAGTTTGTTATAAATGTGGAGAAAAGGGTCACCAGGCTCGTGATTGCAAGGGAAAGAAAGAGGCTATCAATGTTGAATGCTACAATTGTAGGGAAATGGGGCATTATGCAAATGAATGTCCTAAGCGTCAAGGAAACTTACCTCAGAAAAGGACAAGGGATCAAGGACAATCTTATGTTGTTATTACAGTTGAAGCAGAATAACTAATGTATTGGTGATTTTGGACTCATGGATTATATTCTGGTTATAAGAATAATGTGATATATATAAAGATTGTACTGCAGTACTTTTTGATTTCAGTAAGGTTTTAATATGATTAAGGTAATCATATTTTTAGTATGTGACAATAAGAGAAACTTTTCTTTGTTTGAGTTATCTGATGTTACAATTGATTTTGGAATTTAGAGACCTTTTAGAGAAAGTCCGGACGGAGGTATTTTGGATAACTATTAAGGTTGGAGTGGATTAAGTTGATCTTTGGACAGTATTTTTTATGGTTAAAAAATTTATGAAGATTATTTTTGGAATATTATGATACTATAGTTTTAGGAAAAGGAAAACCTGCAGGGTGGGGCATAACCCGTCGCGTCGGACAAAGCTGCAGGAATCGAACCCACAATCAAAGTGTGACATGCCTTTATTTCCTACCACTAGCCTACAAGAAGTCCCTGGTTATTACAAAATAATTTTACTAATCTAAATGGTATGTGTTAACATTTGGAACCTTATACAATTAGGATAAATAGAATATTTTTGAGTTCCGTTACCATTTGGGGTAAAAGTTGGGTTTGTGGTAAAAATTTATTAACGAATGAAAGTATACATAACAAGTATGTATATTCCCTTACGTTCTTAGTAAATCTCCTAAATAAATTCCTCAACATTATAAAAGGTAACTTAAAACAAAAATGTTGTCGGTTAACTTTTCCAACTGGGGATTCAATGACCATTTAACCAATCACAAGTTTGTGATTTTCTTGTAGTTAAACTTTCTCCTAATCCTGTTTTCTATAACTCTCCATCAGACCTTGATGGTTTGTTTCTCCTCCATATCCATATTTTCATATAATCCTAGAATGGGCTATATCGGGTGACCTTTGTACTTATCTTTCTTTCTTTTAATGTTATATATTTATTAACCTTATTTCCGATGTGGGTTTTCCACAAATGTATTTTCTATTTTCAACCTTTTATTTTCAAAGAAAATTTTCAAATTGCGAGGACGCAATTTATTGAAGGAGGGGAGAATGTAACACCCCGAGCTTCCATGATACGCTTCTCATTCAATAATGCAATAGCTTGCATTGTACGCAACTTCGAGTTCTAAAACACCGCGACTAATCAAAGTAGCCGTTATGAATAGTAATAACCACTTTTTAAAATTATAGAAATTTTATATTTCAAAATGGACTTCATTTTTGGATTCGGAATATCGAAATTAGCCTATGTTGAATTTTTGGTATTTTTCTGAGAACTTCTAATTTTTTATGAATAGTGAAAAATACTTAAAAACAACTTTTTTAATCAAAATAATTTATAGTGATAAATTATACTATTTAGTGGTTTTAAAGTATAATTAGAATATATTTTTACCATTTTATCCAATGGTGGTCATTAGAATTAATTTGACATTGAAATTGGACATAAACAATTGCCAATCTTTTGATATAAATTGTTTCTTAAAACACGCTATTTGTTGTGACAGCGGGAATTAATTATAAAATTAATTAATGCAACTTATATGTTTGGAATTTTGTAAAATAGACATCATTTTTGAATTCGGAATATCAATTATAGCTTAGGGTGAAATTTTGGCATTGTTCTGAAAAACTTCAATTTTTGATGAATAGTGAAACCACTAAGTGGTAGTTAAATAACTGATTTTTCGTTTAAATGAAATATTACCACTTCTGTGATTTGATTTTCAAAAATCCGAAATACATGGTTGTCATTAAGAAGTAAAATGTGGTTCAATGAGATTAAAACAATTTTTTGGTGAATAGTAACTTTTAAGTTCTTAATCGCGATTAGAGGTAATTAGTGTAGTTTAAGGTAAAAATAATGTTTTAATAATATGATATGAGCTTGACACTTGTCCTACTCCTATTGGATGAGTCATGTCCGACCAAGACAATCCATGGGTCAACTTGGGGACCCCATGGAGCCACTTTGGTTGGAAAATGACATTAATATATATTTATTTAATGTTAAAATTAAATTGACACAAACATGAGTTGTTTTACTAAAATAGTTTTTAAGTGGGGTTACACAAGTCCAAATTTTGATTATAAATATTCATTAGAAAGATAAAAATATTTCCTACATCATAGTATTTTTTTTATAATTTTCATACATTAAATAAATTAAATTAATTATGAAATCGTGATGATGCAGCGATGACCTCATTATTTAACGATTTAAATAAAATGGAAAGATAATGTAAAATCCAAATCGTACACTTTTCAAAAACCTATTATATGAGTAGATTTCGAACCCTTATCATATTATCCTAGAATTATATAAGTTTGGGACCTCTAAAATCCGAAACTCAGTTTATAATAAAGTGACTTTTCTTTACTTTCCAAGAGTTCCCCTCCTCTCCACTTATAAAAGGCCCCCAACTCTCCCACCTCATTTACACTTTCAAGCCATTTGGCTCGGCCAACCTCTGCCCAAATACTCTCCCAACTTCCACCTATTACTCCTAGAAGCCTCAATTTGGTCAGAACTCTTCCCAAGGAAGCCTTTGGCTCAAATCAAAAAGAGTTACCCGATTTTGAGGTAATGTCTTCTCTAATGTTGTTTTGTTTTATTTTTCTTCTCCAACCCCCTAAACTATTTTTATCCATTTCTTTTGTAACAACAGTAGTATCCTAAATATACTAGTATGTTGTTATAAGAAGGATTCGAGCTACACTTACACACACCTACATCTAATGGTTAAAGAACATATGGTTTCTGTGGATGGCGAATTTCTGCCTCACGAAATGATGATTGTTCAACACTCATATAACACCTTCAAAGGTGGACATTAAGATTTCACTATTTTTATATATGATATATAATATGTTTATGTTTTAATTATGCTTCTGTATTTCTCATTTATGGCATAATTTATGATTTTCATTATGGGTAAAACGCGATAATTTCATTTTAGGAAGTGCGGACTACCGCCCCCTCAAAGTGATTTGAATCGTTAATGCCATATGTGGGATGTATAAAGGATGGAGTAAATGGTATTATAAAATATATTATACTGGAATTATATTATACATTTATATAATTATGATTTCTTTCCATTAAATTGAAATGAAAGTAGCATTCATGCGTACGTACGGCTTACCGTCTCCATGAACGGTGCATTTCATTTCTTACCTCTAAATGTTACGTAATATTATAAATGAATGTATATACTGGGTATATAAGACATATATGACATCTAAATCATGAATATAATTCTAGATATAATGGATATTCTACCACATAAACAACTTGTAATTATAAGAAGTTTATTGTTGACTCAAGTACCAAAGATCGACAAAACGACCGTTATTAACTTAAATAATTACATAATGTTCATATCATTGTAATAAGTGATATAATAAGGATAATGAAATTTAAAATGGTTCTTAATAAGGTATATATTAACTCTAGTTTATTATTCAGGAGTTTAAAGAATGGTTGAGTCAAGTCAGACACGAGGTAAGGGAACTTCTTAACCCAATTTCTATTCTTTGGGTTAATCTCCTACTTTCAAATTATTTCATGATATTATTATGTCCTATCTTGTATTTTTACATTATTTATGTGTAATTATAGTGAATACACATAATATACCTACTTTATAAAAAATGATCTTTTTAAGGACTTCGTCTCAATCCCCTTTCATTGAGGCATATTTGGTTTTATACACAACTTTCTTTTATACGGTGTATAAACCCCTTTGACTTTTACGGTTATTCAAAAGGAATATTTTTATACAAAGTGTTTTGATAAATGACAAAAGGGAATGTTTTTCTTTCCGTACTTATGCGGCGACAACGACTTCTCCGCCGCCATGACCACTATTTGAGTTTTGGCTTCCTCTATAAGCCATACCCTTTTTTTAATGAAAAATAAATACCATGTTATACTTTTCTTTTATTTTGGTATTGAAAATGGTTTTGAAAGCGTTTTTATTATATCAATGTGTTGTATTGATATCTTGTGATTTAAATGTTGAAATGTTATGTTTCCTTTATGCATGTTTTATGTGATACGATTATGTTATGGTTTATGAGATGTTTAAACCTGATCATATGAGGAATGTATTGGACTTAATAAGTGACGGGTGGAGCCCGCTATAGCTCCTCGATGCATCGGTAGGTCTCATGAGACAACTAGACGTGGAATTGGCCGAGGCCCTTTCCCAATTTGATTTATGGTTTTGGCCGAGGCCTTAATCATTTTAGACGTCTTGGCCGAGGCCTTGACAAAATGTTTCAGAATGTCTGGCATTATACATTCCGTCATTATGAAAGTGGTTATTGATATTGCATGTGATTATTCGACTAGTAGAATATCCATGTGAGTAAGTAAATGGCATTATTTAATTTTATTTTTGCCATATTATTCTGAAGTTCATGTTTAAAAAGGCTTTTGTTTTAGTTATACATTGCCTTAAATGTTAATGTTTATTTATGAAAGCTTCCGCAATATTGTTATCCTTAGTGAGCATCTGAGCTCACCCCTTTCAATGTTTTAATATTTTCCCGGATGTGAAGAAGAATTTTATGAATGACCTGCAGGTATTGTCAGAAGAGGATATGAGTGTGGACTATGGAGACTTTGTTATTGTAGTTTTTCACTTTATGATGTAATGTAATGTTTACGAATGTATCTAGTGTTTCCAAGGCTACTAAACTAATCGGTCTTTCGAGACTTGATCTTTTGTGATCATGCCAATGTTAAGAAGTAATGCACCGACTCTGGGTAGCTAGGGTCGGGGCGTTACAATGTGCGGGTGTTGCAGAAGACAGTGGGCCACAAGGTGGAAGGTGGACAATGAGGGTCGTGGGGTTGTCAGCGGCGACAGAGGACCATGTGGTGGATTTCGGCAAAGGTGGGCCATAGGGTGGCTTTTGGTGACGGAGGTTCGCTGGTTGGTGGGTGGAGACAGTGGGCCACAGGGTGGATAGCGGTGACTGCGAGACTACGTGGGATACAGGGTGACACGAGGACAAAGGGTTGAAACATAGTTAGGGCAGACCATGTGTACCAGGGTGGCATGCGGTAAGGGCAGACCAGGTGGCTAGGTGGTTTATTACTGGGAAGATCATTTCCTAGAACACTAACCAAGACACAACATAGGCTAGACCATGAGAACAGATCTACTCTAGGAGGCCCAGTGAGTTGGATTGCTCCCGGCGGCCTAGCAAGCTGGACCTGGCGACCTAGAAGGTTGTTGTCCAGTAGGCCAATCGGGCCATGCCGATTTGGACTATACATGATGGGGATGGGTTGGGTCCACCAGACTGGGTTAGGTCAACCATATTGGTTCGGGTTGGTTGGAATAGGTTCGGTCAAACCCAGTCTGTCAGGTTGGATCAGACCTAGACCAGACCCTGGTCGGACCGTTCCACTAAAACAACCATAACTTTTAAACCGTGGGTTGGTTTGATGAGCCATTTATGGAGTTGGGACACTTGATATGATATGGTCATTTTGAGATACTCAACCTGAGTTTTTTCTTCAAAATTGGCATGATGAATTTTTAGCTTGAGGAGTGAGTTCTCCCGGTACGAGCATACTATGAGATGAATCTAGTGGATTGATTTGACCTTTAGACAATGTGACTTACCTAGACTACATGACTCATCAGGACTGAGATTCTTATCAAGATTGAGTGTCTCATTGGGAAAAAGTGTCTCATCAAGACAGAGTGTCTAATCGATACTTAGTGTCTCAAATAGATTGCATGTCTCAACTAGACCACATGTCTTTTTGATATAGGATTTTTTGAGGATTACGTTAGATAATCCTTCTTATTGAACTATAGACCTATACCTATCTAAGATGACTATGTTTCTTCTTTATGGAATACTTTTTGTATATATTTATGTGATAATTCATGTATTTCATCATGGTATACATCATGTATTTTTAGTGGTATTCATTTGTGGTTTAGGGGCGTCCTACTCTGTATGGTTTTACTCACCCCTAAATAGGATTTTCCAGCATGTGTCATTTCTTCTACAGAAGATCCACACATTGACAAAGCCCTAGGTGAACCAGGACCATGGGATGATTTGAGATACCTAACCTTTAATGTGTTCCCCTTCAGCTTTAGACAGATGTCCTATACCTACCCTTTAGAAGGGTTTTCATCAGATGAGTTTGAGGAACTTGTGCATTCACGTTCCAGACTCCATTTTTCATTGGGCTTTTATTCTGTCCATATTTAAATTCCAATTTTCTACTATTGTACTCTATTTTTTGAATCTTAGTGGTATGCATTCTTATTTAGTTAGTTTCTTACATTTCATAATTTTGGGATATGATATATGTGTGTGTGTACAGTTACATAGGAAAATGCCTCTCATTTATTGGATATAACTAATCAGTGCTAGTCGCCAAACCATGGCCAATTTGAGGAGGGATTGGGGTAGTCATGGCATGGGCCCCTATGAGATGGGTTGTGAGATAGTGGTATCAGAGGAGATATTTTCTATCTAAAGAACCAAAAGTCTATGAAATTGGTTTGGGTAAAGTGTGTTAAGTGTTTCGATTTCAGATTTATGATAAGGGAATCCAGTGTTGGTGTGGTAGCCAATGTATTCATACAGCAGGACTATGAATTATTCATTTCAATTTGGTACATGAAAATAGTAGTTGTAGGGAAAAATGGTACATGCATCATATAGGATTTGGGTGTTTTCTCATGTCCTTCTTGAGTCATCTCACCATGTATACTTTGTTAATCATGCTACATCTCTTTCTATTTCAGGATGCCTCCACATAGACAGCCATCTAGATTCTATTTCATGATCAAGAGGTTAATTATCCTAGGGATGAGGCATCAGTACGAGGGAATGTACCCGAGATTAGACCACCAGGGGGTTTACCAGTGATACAACCACCCGTCGAGCATCAGTTTCTAACACCACTACCAGTTGAGGATACATACATGATAATTTCATTACATGAGTTCAAGAGGTAGTGACCTCTTACGTTTCAGGGTGGGACATACCCTCATGTATCTGAGGTTTGTATGGAAGACATTACATGTATTTTTCACCTTTTGAAGATTACTTCTAACCAGATGGAAGTCCTAGCCATGAATCTTCATCAGGGCTCAGTAGGGTGGTGGTGGAGCTTAGTGACCCAGAAACATGATTATAAGACTTTATCATGGGATGAATTAAATCATATCTTCATAGAGGAGTTCATTCAGGCTATGTTATGCTCAATTCATATAGAGTACCTTCTACAACTGCAGTAGGTCAATCAGATAGTGGAAGAGTACTCGGCTAGATTTATTGATCTTTCTCACTACTCCACAGATATGGTAAGAGACCCATTATTTTGGGATCATACCCTATATCAGCTCTTACAATGGTATATCATGGAATATTGGATATCCCTTAGCATACCAAAATATGTTGTGGTACTGAAGTAGATCTTCTAGTGTAGATAATTCTAGAAGAATGATATCTGCAATAGGAGCTACCACTAGGAACCAAGTAGCTGAGTCTTTGGTAGCAGGTAGCCAACATCAGTTTTTGGGATCCAAGAGGGTCAAGAACTCCATGGAAGGACCCCAAGTCATAGGATAAGTGGTGAGGGGATCCCATGGTAGATAAAGTTAGCTGATGGACATGATTCTTTATTCATGTGATGGTCGGGGAAATCAACAATGAGATTGGGTGACCCATCATCTGGATGATTTGGAGACAGTTGAGGGACCACTATAGAAGAGGTGGATGTAATATAAGGGTGGTATAAAGGGTGGAATACATGGATATGGGGAATACATGGTAGTAGTAGGTGGGAGGAGGTTGAACATATTACCACCACCACCCTCGGTGGTTCACGACATGCTTAGGATGCTGTTGGATAGGGACGGACTAGCTTCAGGCGATGGAGGCTTATGACACTGAGAATCCTAGGTAGATTAGAGGTATAATCTATATCTTTTCCACCTTAGCTACAAGTTTTATGGAAACAGGTTCCAAACATTCATTTCATTCCAAGACCCTTATTTGAGAGTTATAGAATCCATTGGAGCCATTGACTCAACCCTTATGTTTATAGACTCCTATGGGAGGGGATTCAATTATAAAAAATTAGGGAAGGAATTGTAACCATACTCTTGGAGGTGATTGTATCAGTTTGGATCTCATGGTAGTGGTGTTAGGGCCTTACAACATCATTCTCAGTATGGACTGGTTATCCATAGTCCATGTTCAGATTGACTGTTTTAGGCATGTAGTGCAGTGTGTTTGTGGTGATAGGAACAAGTTCTAATTTTATGGGGAAATGTAAATGCATGCATTATAGTATGGAATCACACATAGGAGGGTGAAAATGAACACACATCAGTTGGATAGCCTAACCCTTCACGTAGTGTATTAGATGATTCCTTGGTTTCTTACAGTGGTGGAAGCGTTCAAGGAAATATTTCCCAAGGATTTTATAGGATTGCCTCCTCATAGGGAGGTAGACATCTTCATTGACATAAACATCAGGATGAAATCAATATCTAAAACTTCATATCATATGGATCTCATAGTGCTTCATGAGCTAATGGGGTAGTTAGATGACCTATAGAGGAAGGGCTTCATGGGACCTAGTTTTACACCATGGAAAACCCGATTTTAGTTTGCGAAGAAGGAATACATGATCATGAGGCTCTGTGTAGATGTGCGGTGCCTGAACAACATGACCATGAAGCACTAGTATCCACTACCTAGGATATATTACCTCTATAATCATTTTAAATGGGGAAAAAGGTTCTCAATGATATACCTCATATATTTCTATAACCATCTTCAAGTATGAGATGAGGATATACTAAAGATGGATTTTAGGTGTCGGTAAGACCATTATGAGAACTTGGTGACATTATTTGGTGAGATTAACTCCATAGTAGTGTTCATGGGTATCAAGAATAGGATCATCCATCATTACTTAGACTGATTCAGGGTGGTCTTAATTGATGACATTCTAGTGTACTCGTTGTCTGAGGACGAGCACATGATACACTAAAGAATGCTTATGGAAACACTCTGAGAGTAGTATATTTATGAGAAGCATTAAAAGTGTCAGTTATGCATTCAATAGTTCCATTTTTCAGTACAAATCATTTCATAGACTAGATTTGTGGTTGATCCAGGGAAGATTGATGCAATGCTTTCTTGGGAGCCATCCAATAGTGTTATCAAGGTGCAAAGTTTCCTTGGTTTTTTGGGGTACCATTGGAAGTTTTCACCCAATATTTCAAGAGTATTTTCAACCATGGAATATTTTACATTAAAGGGGAATACTTTCATGTGGATGAATAATTTCCAAGAGATCTTTCAGTAGTTAAGGCAGAGTTTGACAAGCGCTCCCATCTAGATATTTCCAAAGGAGGGAATCGAGTATGTAGTATTCAATGATTCATTTCGAAATGGTCATGGTTTTTTCTTGATGTATGGGAAATCTATGATTTCCTATGTTTTATGATAGTTGATATTACATGATAAGAACTATGAAACCAATAATTTTGAGTTAGTAGTGGTAGTATTCACATTGAAGATGTTGCGGCTCTATCTGATGGGAAAGAGGTTTATCATTTACTTTGACCACAAGATTCTCAATTATATCTTCTCTTAGAAGGATGTGATATTGAGATAGAGGTGATTATTAATGTTTTTCAAGGACTATGACATTGAGATTATCGATAATCATTGGAAGGGGATCATGGTGGCGAATCCTCTTAGTAACAGGTCGAGATTACCATTTCTAAATGAGGAATCATAGTATATAGCCTCATTATAGTTATATATTTTTGGATGGAGAAGAAGAAAAATACCTCCGGTTGATGGTTGTCACCACAAAACTCTTACAACTAGTCATGGAGGAACTTCTTAGAGATACTGAATGTGATACTTTACATGCTCATATTTTTACAAGGCATGCCCCTGATGGAAATTGGAAAGGTGCAGACTTGAAATGAGGTAATATATTTATAGAGATATTTTTTCACATTGGTTATAAAAATTTATAGAGACATGATTGAATTGAAATTCCTAATCTTGAAAATCCATGAGAAATAATAATCTACCAATATAAATACAATTTCTATAGTAGATAATTAAACTAAATTTTAATTATTAGGATAACATTGAACTAGAGAGAAACCCAAATGAGTAAATTTTCGAAACATTACCTTTTAATATATAAAAAAAATAATAAAAAAAATATACTAAGTGATGAATTAAAAATAATTATATTTTTATAAAAACCCAAAATTTAAATTAATTATATGGTAGATGAATTTTTTAAAAACACTGAAGGGAGACTCATTTTGATAAACATAAAATATCAAATATATTAGAATATAAGAAATAATATTAGGATCAATATTCTTAATATATGGTATAATTGTAGACATATATCTGTAATGTGATAATGTTACTAGTTTCCCAATTTCATCTAAGTAATTTTTATTAGTGGCAGTGATAGTAGAATCATTACCCATAACACTATAAATGACACTAAATCCTATAACGGAATTGTAAGTGGCCGTCTTTATGATAACTGAGTATACCCTTTTACTCAACAGACGATTCCAATTAGGCCAAGGGTATCACACATAAGATTCGAGGCATGTGTGCATGACATAAATCAATACGAAATGGCCTTATGAGTCTAATGTGAGGTCAATGTTCTAGCTTTAACCCCAAGTGTCCAAAATGAAAAATTCAGACATGAAGAAGTTGATTGGTAGGGACATAAAATTTTGTCCCATGGAAAATTCTTTTATCTGTGCAATGCGACCTAAAATGACAACTTCTGTGACACTAATCTTACATTCCACCACCATGGATTTTATCTATATAAGCAAGGGAGCCCCTTTCTTTGAGTTAGATAATTTGGAAGTCAAAATGTCTCTCCTGTTTTCACTAGACCACATCTTCCATAAAAATTATCAAACCATGGATACCTTGAGGTATATGATTTTTCATTATAGGCCCCATATGCGTCCACTTTCATGTGGGCCTATAATAGATTTAGCCTCCCGCATTTACATTTATCTTATGTAATGTTTTCACATAATATCCTTATTTACCCCACCACCTACACTTGTGCACTCTCATCTTCAAATCGTGCCCCTATATTTTGTGTGAAACCCTTCAATATTTAATTCACCCTATCCCATAAGCTCCATGGGATACACTTACTCCAAAGAACCATTTTTGAGATACCCTTGTGTGTAGCTCCCATATCTTCCATGCACCTCCTCTATACGACCCTCTACGATAGTGTGTAGTTCATTCCTAGTCCTCAGTGATGTCCCTTATTGTTTTAGCCTTCATTTTTATTTTTTGAATATGTAAAATAATGGATTTTTCATTTTATTAATTCCCAAGATAACATGTACTCCACTATCGACCACTCCTTGACACCACTCTTGCATAGAATTACTGATTCATTCCCTTCCCCAAGTGTGTGTGGGTATTGGTTATGTTTATAAAAGGGATGAGGATTGAGTTCCCTCCATCTGTGTTGTAGGATGTTAATATACCCATATCCATCATCCTCAGCACACAACATTAAATTTTAGTCTCACCTCATGCAATGCACATGGGGTTCCATGCCTTAGGAATTTTCAACACTCAATCATTTCCATGGGGGTGAGATCTTCCTCGCATATAATTAGATCCTCATCACATGGAATGAGATCTTCCATTATCCACTTCAATACATAATCCCCACATCACCTGTCATGGTTACACCTTTTTTGAAATGATCTTTAGGTATATTGGTTCCTCTTGTTTTCTCATTCCTAGAACTAATTGAGTGGGTTTAAAGACCGAAAATGAACATGACACCCTCCAAATCCTGAATAACTACATAGGTTTTGATCAATGCCTTCAATACATGTTATCTATGAATCCTCCAATAGGTTACCTCATAACCAATCGTAAAGACTTGTTCTCCCTACTAAGGATGTACGCTCATGATGTGAAACCATCCAATAATGGAATACATCCTCAAGATCCACATCCATTGGGTGTTTGGATCTATCCACCATCACTTCATCCATAATCACACCCTTATCCAAATGAGATCACTTCATCCAAATCCATTGACTTGGGCTATCTCAGTGCTTAAGCACCAACCACATGCCTCATTTTTATCAGGGCCACCACCTTAGGTGCCACGATCCAATAAAAATATGCGGGCTTTGATTCACATCAACTAGGATATGAAGGAATCCTACATTTGTCAAAGACTAAAAAATATCACCCATAATCCACTCCCATAATGTTATTTCCTTATAGTTACCATGTATTGGGAGGATCATTCCTCATCCCTGAGGTTACACATTCTTCAGGTCACCAACCACATGCCTCATTTCTATCCAGGCCACCTCCAGAAGTGTCTAATTGTCCTATCCAAAAATATACGGTCTTTGATCCCTATCTTATAAAAAGGGTATGTAGGAAGACTCCATGTGGTTCAATACCATCACTCATATCCCATCAGACTCTATCCATTCCCTCCATTCCATTTCAAAACTTCATCCTTTCCCATCGTGATTCTTACTCGTGTGACCACCTCTTAGTGAGATCATACCTTCCATCTCAGTCATCTCAGTACCTAACCCCTATCCACACCATCACTGATATATATATAGAACTCAAGTATCTGACCATGAAAAATCTACAAACAATCAATATTAATCCAACCAAGGGATATCCTATTGTGATGGGCATTTGGCCATGTGTAATTCACATGCACTATCACCACTCCAAATTACCCATGTTTTGGTCCCTATCATCTAAACATGGTATGTAAGAATCATGCACGAGGTTCAACCCCACCCAATGGAAAACATTGGTGACCCCCATAATTGATGTATACCTCTCTTATCCTCCATCAGTGGTGTATAGACCATCCTTCATGATGAGAATGCTTTTATTTATGAGATTCAACACCTTTGGTCCACTCTCATTGGGAATTATGATCCATCAATCTAGTAAACCATCAAGGTACTCTCTCCAAGGGATCCATATCCATGATCATTCCCTATAATAAATCCTAATCAATCTTATCCCATCAATAGAAGCCGATAAACTAGTAGTCTTCCACATGTTAAACATGGGATTCCTGAGGAAAACATCAAAATACATGCCTATGGAATAAGATAAAATGTGATCACCACTAGATGAATTGTGTTCAAAACCCATTAGAATACATATTATGATAAATAATAAGAAATTTTTAGTGCAACAGTGTCCACACATGTTACTTACGCTCAACATGACTACTCTCTTGGTCAATGGTTTCTTCCCTAACTAGACCCCTTGGAATGTCCAGAAAGAAGTTACGTAATTAATTGGAATCCATAACGAGATGGAACTAGGAATGAGTTTCATGAAATAAGACTCAAATATATGATAAATACTATGACTAGGTTTTGAATTCCATGGAGGAATCCACAGAGGGAGGAACTAACATACCATCATACCTTTTTGATCAAGGATCAGGCATCGCAAAAAATAATGAATTATTCCTACATTCAGATTGAGGGAATATATATCCAAGTGAATCCATTATAGAGAAACACTATGAAATCCCAACACACGACATAAAGAGTTAATGGAGGTGGACCCACCTTAACAGAATTCATCAAAAATAGTAATGATGAACCCATCGTGAATCTATTCCCCTCAATAGGTGACCAGTAGGGTTTTATTCTCTTTTTCAATGGATCGGAGTTTAACCGGATATATATATTTTTGGAACAAGGAACTTGTAACACCCAGATATTTTATGAGATATATTATTTTTAATTTATTTTATGCCTTCAATTATACACTACACCAAGATTAGCTTGTACTATACACAACACCCTATTAGCTTGCAGTATACGCAACACTATTCATGGCTTGTGTTACACACAATTTTTCATTTTAAAGCTTGGAAAACCCCAGACCATATACCTTATCCACTTACCTAGAAAAATTATAGAGGTTTGGGTCTCCTCAAAAGACCAACTCTAGTGCCTTAAGAGGAAGCTTAAAAGAGGTGCGTCGAAGAAGAGGTAATCTCTTCTACCGATTCTTTCAAGTTTTCTTTCTTCTTCCACTTATTATTATTTAGTTGTTTCTTTATAAAGTAATAAAATAAGTATCAATAATATACTGATATGTTATTATAAATATTAAAAAACCCCATTTCACCTTCTATCCATCCTACGGAAAATGAAATCACCGCGTGTGCGTACATATGGAATACCGTCTCCACGCCGTGGTGTAATATGTTTTTCTACCACCACCTTACTTGGATGGGTATAATGGTGTAAAGAATAACTATATATAGTTATTATAACATTATACTGATTCTTAGACATTATATAATCCACTCCAATTATATTCAATAATTATGGGAACAATATCATTGCTCGTGCGTACGTACGGACTACCGTATCCGCAAACGCGATGAGATTCATTTTCCATGAATAGCCATTCAAGTATAATTATAAATTATATATAATAAATAATCATGAAAGATATTAAATAATAATTATACTGGATTTATGTACCTATATGTTTCATTTACTTAATTCCATTCAATTCAATAAAGAAACAAAAACAACGTTCATGCGTACGTACGACCTACCGTCTCCATGAACGGTGTATTTCATTCCATTTATCGATCTATAATATATATTTATATTCTGAATATATATTATATATAAATAATGTTTTAAATTATAGAATTAAGTAAATCAGGATATAAGTAATAATATCAAGAACAACAAGTCGAAACACGTACGATAAATGAAACGATTTTACCCAAAACACTACTTTAACATGGAATTTACAAAAGAACGGGTAATATAAAGTAATAAGTGAACCATATATGAAATCATAACAATGAATATGATTTTTTAATAATTCAATGACATTATTGAAATCATTATACCGGAGGTTCAGATACATACGAAGTATATCAAACATAAGGTAAAGGATAACTATTCCAATCTTGTTCTTAACTGAGATTGTTATTTGTAATTATTTACTGGGGTTATTTTTATCATCCATGTCCATGTTTTATAATTTTTTTCATGAATGTTTAATGTACTTTTTACCCATTTTTTTACTTTTACCACATGTTATGGAAGGAATCTTTCTTTTGTTTACCATACGAGGAACTTTTTTGACTTTTTTGACAAAAGTATTAGGAGAATGTTTTTTAACTTATACGGCATGAACATATTTTTACGGTTTCATAACGCCTAATTTTCATGAAGATTCCTCTACAAGTTGTCATGGTTATTTTCAATAAAATCCTTTTCTTTTAAAATTGTGAGGCATTTTGTAAAAAGAAAATGATTTTGAAGAAGAAAGGATATTTTCCTCAAGAATTAATTTCAAGTGTTTTATCAAAACTATTTTACATATAAGATGACATTTTTTAGCATGTTTATGTTTCAAGTATAATGTATCTATTATTTACATGGTTTGATTTGTGTTATGATGAAATGATATCCATTTGTTTTATATGGATTATGTCATGATGAGATGATGGTTATGAAACCCATATTATTCTTTGGGTTATGATTAATAATTTATATTTATTTTCTGGAACAAGAAAGAATGATTTCATTATTAGATGGGAGGGACCTATATCTCCCTCCAATGCATTGGGTAAAGATTTATATCTCATGAGATTGACATGGCTGGAATGGTAAGTTAATCCAGTTCAGTGATATAGGACTGGAACAAGGAGTGAACTCAATTCAGAAATGGACTTTGTTCTCTAAGATGGTCTTGGAAGAAATGCCTTGGATACCATGGAAATAATATCATGTTATTAATGGTTTTAAATAATTACATGTTTTATTCCCATGCTATTTTATCATGATTAATGTTCCTTTATGATCTATACCTTATGCACTGCCAAGATTTATTCTTCAAGATTTTAATGTTTAAACTTTATGTTCATGTTTTTTTTAAGTTCAAATGTATATGATTTGTTTTATTTTCTCCATGCTTACCATTACTAAGAATTTTAGCTCACCCTTTATATGTTTTCTTTTCCCTAGGATTTAAAGAAAGGTTTTAGGTATGAAAACAAAACAGGAAGATCTTTATGGGAGATGTTGAAGATCTTTCACCATGATTAGAAGATTATGTAATGAGTTTCGAAAGACAATAAAATATTATGGTCCTTGAGTGTTGGTTCTTGTTATATATTAATTAGTCCTCAAAAGTATTTTAATGTCCATGTATGTCAAGCTTGGGTATCTACAGTTGGTATCAGAGGAAAGGTTTAGTTAACCTTTGGAAACTAGGATGTAAAAAATTTAGTGAGATCCCAATAAGATATTGCTATGGTATATCTAGGTGTGTCCCTAAGGTTACGTATAAGTATAGGTTATAGTCCTAGAATTACGGTAACGATATTAGAACTAATCCTAAGATGTTAGATATTGAAGGTACCCCCCCTTTATTATGTTGTTTTACCAAGCATGAGTTTTGCCTCTCACACTATTAGTTTTGGATTTTAGACGACGGCTGGAACCCAAAGGAACTGTGTTGATCAATGTAATGGACAATGCAATGATTGTACTTCTTAATAAACCAATGTTATAGTATATGGAGTGAAAAATCATATTTCTACAATTACAATAGCTATGAATCATTCTGGACTTCCAAATGAGCATAGAAGAGAACAATATTCTATTAAGTCCTTCATGAGGCAACGTCCACCTTATTCCAGTGGGTATTCTAATCCACTTGTTGCTGAATAATGGACCAATACCATTGAAAAGATATTTTCCATACTTCGCTATTCAGAACATAAAAAATTTATTCTGGCTGTTTTCTGTTTAGAAGGTGAAGCAGACCAGTGGTGGACTCTAATTAAGAATACAAGGCCCCAAGATGAAATTGAATCAATGGAATGAGACGAGTTCAAGATCTTATTTTTTAGTAAGTACTTCCCTCATATTCTTCGAACAAAGATGGAAAAGGAGTTCCTTGATCTTAAGAAAAAAGATGATGAATCTGTTGGTATATATGAGGCGAATTTTATAAGGCTTGCAAGGTATGTATTTGGATTTATCATCCAACCTGAAATTAAAGTTGATCGATTCTTCAGTGGCTTAAAACCAAGTCTTTGAAGGGCATTAGCTATAATAGACTTCAGTAGCTATGAAGAAATTGTACGTTGTGCTATCAAGGTAGAAATGGAAGTTGGTGTTTCATATCTATCTTATGGTTTTGACAAGAAACGAAAGATGGAGTTCAAGGAAAAATCTCAGAAAAATGGTGAAAAGAAGATGAATGTCTCTTTATGCTCAAAGTGTGGAAAGAATCATGGTGGAGATTTTATAAAAGGTACTAGAAAATGTTTTAAGTGTAGAAAAGAAGGTCATCGAGCAGTTGAGTTTCAATGTAATGGAAAAAATGTAGCTAATGATTTGAATGGAGAAAAGATTACAGAGAACGCTCCACCAAAACTTCAATGCTACAATTTTAAGGAAATGGGGAATTATACTAACCAATGCCCTAATCCAAGGGTTAATGATGATCAAAATCAACAACCTCTTAAGGAAAAGGACAAAGGGAAGTCACATGTGATCACTATTGTCAATTTTGAGTATGACAACGATGTGGTGGAATGATTATGTGTTTATGTAAAGGGATTCCAAAATAATGTTGTGGAATCTCATTTATAGTATTGTGGAACATTGGAATATCTATGTAAGGGTTTATTGTGGTTTTCAATAATTATATGGTACATGTAACCATGAAAAGTGATTGAAATATTTTTGGAAAGTAGATGATATGTGCATAATGAATGGATAAGGAGAAAATAATATGTTTGATAGTATTCATGAGCTCATGATTGATATAAGGACTAAGTGATATCATGGTTTGAGTATATAGAATTTTTGGGATTTTGGTATGTGGAAAGAGTTAACTTTTAACTACATTCATGTTTTCAATAAGGTTCAATGGGTATTCATTTTTCAAGAGAATACATGATTAAGGAATTCACATGTTTGGAATGTGACCAAAAAGATATATATCTTATGATATATGGGGATAAATGATAGTATTTACATGCTTGGCAGATGAACTCTCTATCAATATTCTTCCTTATACTGTGAGTTTGGGTAAGCCTAAAGATTGGAATAGATTAAGTTAGACATTAGATAGTATTGTTTAAGTCTAGAACCTTTTATATTATTTTTGGAATGCTATAATAGTATAGTTTTAGAAAAAGGACAACCTGTAGGATGGGAAACAACTCGTCGCGTCGGACAAGGATGCAGGAATCGAACCCACAACCGAAGTGCGCCAGGCCTTTATCGCCTACCTATGGCCTATAAGAAGTCCCTGGTTAGTAGAAACTAGTTTTATTTTATTAAGCGCTATGATAGATGAAGTATAAGTCCATTTTTGGAACCATATACGATTAATCTCCCCATAATATGGACTTATAACTTTTTCTAACCTTATGTTTGAGATATATGGAATGACCTATAATTCTATTGCATGATCTACAAAGACTTCACGGAAGAAAAATTCAACTTCATTTCTTTAAGAGATGAAGTGGAAATTGGTCAAGGCACAAACAACAGTAAGATTGTACCAAAATCAAGTAAGTATTTATTTTAATTATAAAATTCTTCAACATTAGGGAAATGATCTTAAAAACCAAAAACGTTGTCCTATTTCCCTCATATCAAATGAATAAGATGGTGCCTTAGATCATCACCAATTTATGGCTTTATGATTGTTGGATTTTTCATAGTCATGTTCTCTACCACTCTTTATCTAAACATGATGGTTATATTTATCTTCCATATCCATATTTTCACCTATATTCTCCTATTTGGAAACCCAGTGATGAGTTACTTTGGGTATTCATTACGTTTCTAACGCTCCTTTTTAAAATGATGATTTAGTATTCCTTTTTACGATGTGGGTTTCTATGAATGAAAATTTCAAGTAGTAAACGATTTATAACCCCGACAAATTTCGAGGGTGAAATTCATTTTAAGGGGTTTAGAATGTAACACCCCGAGATTTTATGAGATATATTATTTTTAATTTCTTTTATTCCTTCTATTATACACTACACAAGATTATCTTGTACTATACACAACACCGTATTAGCTTGCAGTATACACAACACTATTCATGGCTCGTGTTACACACAATTTTGAGCTTTCAAGATCAGAAAACCCCTACCAATTTCCCTTCTTAACTTCTCTATAAACATTATAGAGGTTCTGGTCTCCTCAAAAGACCAACTCTAGTGCCTTAATAGGAAGCTTAAAAGAGGTGCGTTGAAGAAGAGGTATTCTCTTCTACCGATTCTTTCAAATTTTCTTTCTTCTTCAACTTCTTCTTCTTTAGTTGTTTTATTATAATGTAATAACATCAGTATCAATAATATTCTGATATTTTATTATAAACATTAAACAACCCCATTTCACCTTCTATCCATCCTACGGAAAATGAAATCACCGCGCGTGCGTACGTACGACATACCGTCTCCCCGCCGTGGTGTAATATTTTTTTCCACCACCACCTTACTTGGATGGGTATAATGGTGTAAATAATAACTATATATAGTTATTATAACATCATACTGATTCTGAGACATTATATCATCCACTCCAATTCTATTCAATAATTATGGGAATGATATCATCGCTAGTGCGTACGTACGGACTACCGTCTCCACGAACGCGATGAGATTCATTTTCCAGGATTAACCGTTCAAGTATGATTATAAATTATATATAATAAATAATCTTGAAAGATATTACATAATAATGATACTGGATTTATGTACATATATGTTTCATTTACTTAATTCCATTCAATTAATTAAGGAAACAAAAACAGCGTTCAAGCGTACATACGACCTACTGTCTCCATGAACAATGTATTTCATTCCATTTATCGATCTATAATATATATTTATATGCTGAATATATATTATATATAAATCATGTTTTAAATTTTGGAATTAGTTAAATCAGGATATAAGTAATAATATCAAGAACAACAAGTCGAAACACGTACTACAAATGAAACGATTTTACCCAAAACGCTGATTTAACATGGAATTTACAAAAGAACGGGTAATATAAAGTCACAAGTGAACCATATATGAAATCATAACAATGAATATGATTCTGTATTAAGTCAATGAAATTATTTAAATCATTATATAGGAGGTTCGGATACATATGAATCATATCGGACATAAGGTAAGGGATAACTATTCCAATCTCGTTGTTATTCGAGATTGTTATTTGTATGTATTTACTGGGGTTATTGTTATCATCCATGTCCATTTTTTCTAAAAATGTTTTCATTTATGTTTAATGTCCTTTTTACCCATTTTTTAATTTTACCACATGTTATGGAAGGAATCTTTATTTTGTTTACCATACTAGAAACTTTTTTGACTTTTCTGACACAAGTATGAGGATAATTTTTTTTAACTTATACGGCATGAACAGATTTTTACGGTTTTATAACGCCTAATTTTCATGAAGATTCTTCTACAAGTTTTCATGGTTATTTTCAATAAAATCATTTTCTTTTAAAATTGTGAGGCATTTTGTGAAAAGAAAATGATTTTGAAGAAGAAAGGATATTTTCCTCAAGAATTCATTTCAAGTGTTTTATCAAATCTATTTTCCATCTAAGATGACATTATTTAGAATTTTTATGTTTTATGTATAATGTATCTATTATTTACATGGTTTTATTTTTATTATGACTAAATGATATCCATTTTTTATATGGATTATGTCACGATGAGATGATGTTTATGAAACCCATATTATTCTTTGGGTTATGATGAATGATTTATATTTATTTTGTGGCACAAGAAAGAATTATTTCATTATGAGATGGGAGGGACCTATATCTCCCTCCAATGAATTGGGTAAAGATTTATATCTCATGAGATAGACATGGCTAGACAGGTAAGTTAATCCGGTTCAGTGATACAGGACTGGAATGAGGAGTGAAATCGATTCAGAAATGGACTTTGTCCACTAAGATGGTCTTGGCAGCAATGCCTTGACTAATATGGAAATCATATCATGTGCTTAATGGTTTTACACAATTACATGTTTTATTACCTTTATATTTTATCACGATTAATGATCCTTTATGATCTATACCTTATGTACTTCCAAGATTTATTTTTCAAGATTTTGATGTTTAAACTTTATGTTCATGTTTTTTTAAGTTCAAATGTATATGATTTGTTTTATTTTCTCCATGCTTACCCTTACTAAGAATTTGAGCTCACCCTTTATATGTTTTCTTTTCCCTAGGATTTAAAGAAAGGTTTTAGGTAAGATAAAAAAAGTGGAATATCTTTATGGGAGATGTTGAAGATCTTTCACCATGATTAAAAGATTATGTTCCAAGTTTCAAGGACACTAAAATATTAAGGTCATTGAGTGTTGGTTCTTGTTATGTATTAATTATTACACAAAAGTATTGTAATGTCCCTGTACGTCAATCTTGGGTCTCTAAAGGACTACTAAGAAATCATTGGACCCATGAGGAAATCAACATCAGTTGGTGCAGTTGAATCTTGGGCATCCCATTTGCGGCACTCTTTGCATGGATATATTTTTCTAGCCATAGAACATTGGATAAATATGGAGAATTGGACATTTATTTTCATGTATACATACTAAAAGATAAATATTCAGGATTTTTAGGACCCAAATACTATATACTACTAACCCAATTCCCATATATTCAGGGGCAAAATAAATTACGTATGGTGTAGTAGTCCCATGTAACCCCACCTACACCACTGCATACACATATTCATAATCTATGGGGTTCCCACTACATACCTCACCCTATGATATCATCTATAGGAGGGCGATGGACACCCTCATACAATAGTATAATTAAGAGGGGTAATTATCATTAGAGTTAGAGACTGTCCCCATGGGATGTGCAGGGAGCCCCTACACCCCACTCCGACAATGAACAACATTGAGAGTATATCCCTATAGTGATCCTTTTACTAACTACCATATTACCAGTAGGTAGGGGATGACTATGTCGTCTTGATAATGAACACCAACTAGGATTCTATAAGGAGGAACCCAACTTGGGAACATCAACACCACAAGAAAACATTTCTTCATTCTGAGGAATAGGTGGACCATTTCCCTACTCTTCTGGCCCCAATTTGACTCACCTGATGTCAACATCAGGAATAAGATCTAGGGGTTTCCCATCAAGGGGAATCACCATCAAAATCTTATGTGGCCCTTTCCACCCCTGACATATTATCCCAACTCACTCTCATTGTAGTGGAAGGAATCCTGAACACCCCATTGGTATCAGATCCAAAACAACATCATTGATGAGTTGGGTTGGATCTCTCCACTATTGAAATCATTAGCATATGTTATGAGGTACTCCATGATAGTGAGAATCCATAACCCCCCACCCTATAGAGCCACCTGCCATGGGGGAGGTTATCCCTACTATCAAACACAATGCTAAGGTCCTCCACATGTTTCAAATGTTAACCAATGTGAAGATCAGCCCTGCATCATTGACATTAAGTACCAAGGTCTTCCCCATGATTATGGTTCCAGTTAAATAGTTCATTCTCTTCTATCCATCCAGCAATGAGAAGGCCCTCCAAGCATTATCCCAGGCTCCAGCGGAGGTCCTCCCTGATCTGGAAACAACCAATGTGGGGGTTTTACCCACTGTATCCATGATTAATATGGATTCCATCAATATTCATTCATGGATCAACCCAGAGGTTCTCTCCATATTTAGCTCAATCCATGAAAAGGACATCCTCACACCCCAACCCACCAAAGTGGAGGTTCTCCCCGCTCCACAAAAAACTGAGATGGAGGTCCTTCCCATGTCTTTAACGACTCTAGAAGTGGTCATCTCTTCCATATTAACAACTATCCATGTAAAGGTCCTCCTAACTCCACCTATATTCATAGTGATGGTCCTCCCCACACTAGTTACAATAGATACAGATCTCCTCTATGTATCCCATTTGAAATATTATTAGGCACCCCCACACATCAACTCACCAAATATAAGGTCATCTATATGAAATAAACCGGAAGCACAAGGGGTATCCTCATGATGAAAATAATGCCTGGCCTGATTAACCATCTCAGGGAAGAAGGGAGAACTGCCACTGCTAAAGGAATAACTACGAGAAGCACCATGTGTTTTTGAATATAGATCACTTCTCAGAATCTGAAGCTGAATGAGACCAAAGGATGGAGACTTCCCCCCAGTATTCTATATTAGTGTATGGGACAAGATCCTGGAGAGTGAAGCTCATTATCCTTGAAGGTGAGATTCCCCAGATACATGAATCCCTTCACAAATATATGCATGTGGAGGAATATTTGTCTCCATTCAAAGGTATCATGGTAAAAACATCCCTATCATCACCTACTTCACTCTATACCTCTCAACCAGATTAGGGGAAAATTTTCTTGGATATGATAAACATCTAGTACCCAGTGATCCAAATGATGGCTACTTCTTCCCTCACTCAAGAAGAGGTTATCAATACTCAGTACTATAGGGATGTGATGATGTAATGGAAATATCCTCCCAGAGATGAACCATCACACATTGATCATTCAGTATATGAATTGGTCTCTCCATTGGATAGTACACCATTACATTGGCCCATATATTTGATGTATCCAACTAAACAAACGTCTCAAATCAAAGATAGGGTTATCCAGGAGTTGGGTACAATATCTGAGTAGGGAATCTTGCGGGACACACTCACTGCCAACCAGATGTCCGAAATGTTTTTTCCCAAATGGAGCTCCCAACATTGACATTCCAGAGTCCTTAACAAAGGAATAGGTTCTGTGGTTTCACTGAACCATCAAGACAAAAAATTTGCTCCACCACAACGATAAATTTTTCTATCTGATAAGTGAATATATCATTGATGATATCATTCAGTAATACAACATGTTAGCATTAACAACACTTCCATTGGCACAACATCATACGTCACCCGGTTACCACCAGATCCTTCAATGAATATGTGTCTAGATATTCAAAGTACTCTTTAGAATAATTGATGTAGTTTACTCACATGTTAAATTCCATCGTTGGGGGAAATACACCACTCTCCAATTTAGTTCAATCAATAAATAGCTAGATTTAAGTGGAATCATTGAGGAAATTCCAAGTATTGTCATAGTGAATTTGAATGAGGTAACACTTCCCCATGCAAGGGATATTGGTGTGAAGGACGATGATGAGGATCAATATAATGTGGTGGAACATCATCTCATTGACCCTCTAGGTATGATCACTTGCCTTAAGAGGTTGACACTTGGCCTAGAAGAACCCTCTACATCACTTCCCATTAGTTAGAATCTCAACAAGGGTAAGGGATCACTCAATCATTTCAATCCACCTAATGTCATGTACAAGTCAAAGGATGATCCTGAAATCATTTGTATGAAAAATTAAAATATAGAAAAACAGAATATCATCAATGATCTATGTGATAAGTGGAATCCTAATTATGGGGATCCTAGAAAGGATTATGTTCCTCCTCTACTAGCTCTGTCAGGGAATCTGTAAATCATTCTTGGTTAGTTTATCTAGATTAATCCTAGTGATCCCACATAACCCAACAAATATGATGCTGGAGACTATGGTGGGTGAACATGTTGTGCGTCACTAAATCTAATCGATAAGTAAGAGAATCCACCTCAAGTTCCAGATCAATCTATCCCATAGGTACTCCGTATGACACTTAGTAGGCCATTCTATGAGCTTCTAGTCATGATTATCATGTTGATGAACTCACCAATGCATTGGTGGTCTGAAATTCTTATCCGGATAGGAACCCCTACCAGGATGTCATGGTAGTTGTTCTCACTGCATGGGTTGAATTATTAGAGATTATATAGGTGATAATCCAACCTAAAGGTAATCTAAATATGATTTGGCTGTATGATATGAGAGAACACACATATCTTTGGAATAAAAAATTCACCACCATTAATGGGATGAGAGACCCATTGCATCATCAGACCCACTTTATCTCTAGGTTCATACCCATGTTGGGAACTCTAGATCATCAGGAGGACTCCAAGAATGAATGTTTAATTCAAATTGTGAAAGGTCCCACATTAGTATGTTAAAAACAGTTAACCATTGGTCCCATCACTAGCTGGTTAGACCATCGCAAACAATTTCTATTTCAGTTCATATCTACCACCCATAAGATGAGTATTAAGGACAAATTCAAGTGAAAGAAACAACCTAATTAGCATGTTGTAGAACTCTTTTCAAGGTGAAAATCCTGAAATACTATATCAATATACCTTTATATAAATAGTATACAATGAAAATGTGCATTTGGAATGTTAAGGATGAATTGGTCCTCAAACTCATTACTCAAAAATTCCCAGGTGGATGCTGATATTTTTCTAACAAGACTCAACACCTAGAGGAATCCTTGCAACATGACAAGAAGGAACATACTTTACTACCTCCATCACCCATAATAAGAGACATTAAATAATGGAATACCATATTAATTTAGTTAGGTTCTCTAAAACCACTTGATTTGTTTACAACAGAACCTTGAAAGACACCACCTTGTTGAGGGAAACAACCTCATCAAGCTCCACCCAGTCACCCTTATAATTGGAAGGCACCTCCTTTGGAGGCACCGCCACCCAGAAGGGAGAACATGGTACCTATACACATCACACACCACCTCCTTTCTAGAATCTAGTCCTTAGGTTTACCCATATAATGAGAATAATTGACACTTATTCTTTCCTAGAGACTATGGTTCATGGTTATTTCTATAGTGTATTTCATCAAGCATCCCTGAAGCTTCATTAATGTAGAAATCCTCAGGAGGTCCAAATCACTGACCATACAGAATACATTCTATAGAATATATTTTTTGAAAAAACCATCAAGAAGTTTTATTTTTTGTTGGGATGGATCCATGACCAGATAGACAATGGTGTGGTTAGGTTTGGAGAACTCTTAGTGGAGGTACCACATATATATACCAATCCCGATAGTGATAGTATAGTTATAGGAAAATTTAATCATGTATCATGTCATGGGGATGAATATTATGAGGTATTTTTGGTGGTTATGGAAGTCTTTCATTCCCATGGAATCATTTGTGACCACCTAGGCTAGCCCAAACATCTAGATGTCTCCAAAATTTCTCTAGCATCATCTTCTATATCTGTGTCTCAACCCTCTACATGTCAAAAGTGTATGAATCCAAATATCTAGGTAAATAAAAGACATCATCTAGTTCTATATATATCCCATATTCTCAGTGAATTCATGCCCCCAAAAATGGGTATCACACTAAGGGTTCACCCCACATCGAAAGACTCCTCTGACGATAAATAAGAATGTGTTTCTATGAATATTGTTGGATCCCATCATGGTTCCTGATGATATGGAGTGTTTGGAAAAACCCTATGAATTTCCCCAACTATTGACATCGAAGAAGAATTCACAAACATGAAATCCACTAGAATGATCAGTTTTTTGATCAAAGCCTGGCCGTACATGCTACTAAGACCAAATAGAAAGTGTTTCATAGATTGTAGAAGGCACAACACTCATAGTACATTCTTCCAGATCCACCACCCATGTTTTGATTTCTCATCGACCAAATAGAACCTCCATGGTTGTATCGTGAACATCCATGTTATGTAGGTAAATAGATAGTCAATAGTCCATCAATGGTGATTCTCGGAATCTTTTCTAATCAGCTGAATCATTCCAGTACTAGCTGCAACCATATGGTTCCTCCCGCATCGCCCATCACGCTTCGCAACATAGAAAAATAGACTACAAGAAGAAGTTTGTGTTTATAATAGAAGTATGTGGTTTTGAATAATTTATTAATTATTCCTACAAATATCCCAATCCATGGGGATCCCTGTCTTTCAGAAGAGAAGCAAGAAACCCTTGAATATGCTTTTCCAAGCTTCATCCAATTTAAAACAGAGTATTAGTTTGTTGATACATTACATGAAGAGTACATTGAGTGGTCATAATGTCTAACCATCATCTCTTTCTCCATAGAATATGATAGTTCTCTCGTGCAAGGGAATATCTTCCCACAGGGCATCACAAAACAATTTAATGGTGTGGAGGTCTGTAGTTGTCTCATTGACATAGGTTCGGGGATCAAACTCATCAAGACCCATACTCTCTAAAACATGGGACTCTCTAAAGAATATTTTAGTCCCATGGACTTGAATATTCAAGGTTATTATAGGACCAAACATAGATCGTGTGGTTAGATCCATTTGATGAAACAATTTGGTAGTCTGATAATAGAAACAACATTCATGGTTTTCTCACATGACTCTACTTACAATGCATTGATGGGTAGTCCTTGGCTCCATATTCACACGATTGTCCCCTCCTCCCTTCACCAGTGCCTCAAATACTCCATATATGGTTGAGTAGGGATTTTCCAAGGTAATTATGCTCCCTTTTCTAATTACAAAGCTCTCTATTTAGATGAATATTACTACAAGAACATGGAAAAGCATGGTCAGACCAATGAGGTTGATTATACCCCCATCTGATCAAACCAATGGGTAGAATTTGATGATGCATTTTCATCCCAATTCACTAGTTAGAATCTATGATTCCAGACATATGGAATTTCATTGTCATTGAAGAGAGAAAAGGGTTCCATAGCCCCCTGTTTAAGGAACGTCGGAAGATTACCTCATATTCCCACCTGATTCATGCATGGGCTATACCTGAATCACCAACTCCTTTTAGTTATTGATATGTTCACCCCATGTAAATAAATGTCTATAAAATATTATTATTCCACTAAGATGGGTAGGAACATCACAAAAAAACATTTTAATATTGTTATGACATCAAGAATGGACCCATTGGTCAAAGGCTTGATGGAGTAAGATCGACATATTTTGTCGCTATGGTTTCCATCGTGCATGAGTCTCCTGGTGATGATTCTACCACTGCTCAATCCAGCACCATTTTTTCCCTTAGATTAAGTTGGCCTGGGTGAACCATCTCCTCCCATAGATTATTTTACTTTGCATGATGAAGAGGATTTGGAATATGCTCCTCCCACATTCTAGTAAGGAACATCCACCTCTCTCAATGAGTTCATATAGGAGATCCTTGATACCAAGGACAAACAGAGTAAAATGATGATTAATGAAACCATACATGGATAATAACATTAGTTGTTTGTGGATTTCATAAATCAACATCGTGGTGCTTTCACTTGGATCTATAAAGAGATACTAGGACAAGAACCTTTGGTCTCTGTCAACCGTCTTGGCCTCCCAGTGAGTCTTTATGGGTTTGTGAAGCCTCCTAAAAATATACACCCATACCACGATGCGATGCTCAATTACAACATTGATAATCTCATCAAAGAAATCATTTTCATGGATGTTCAGTACCACACGTTTCTAGCCAACGTAATTACCATTATGAATAAGAAATAATATATCCATGTTTTTATCAACTTCTAAGATCTCAATCACCACTAAAAGAAGGATAATATTCCCCTTCTAATGATGGTGTTGTTGATTGATGTGCAAATAGGTTCCATGCCCTTTCCTACTTGGATAGGTATTTTGGGTATAACCAGATCAAGATTTACCCTGATGATGTGGAATCAACTGCATTTAGGGAACCATAAGGTAGTTACTACTATCGGGTTATACCTTCCGGTCTAAAGAATACAAGATCCACTTATCAATGTTCCATTCTCCACATTTTAAAGATGATCCTTTGGAATCTAGGGGAGCGAGTGTGGATGATTTGGTGGTCCAATTTGACCACTGTTAGGACAATATCAGAGATATTGAGAATGAGTTCAGTTTCCTTTTCTCTGGGTAGTTGAAGATGAAACCCTTGAAATTTACATTCATGGTGACCTCTTGAATGTTCCTTAATTTCATAATCAGATATAGAATCATCTAAATTTACCTAAAGAAGTGAATTTCAATCATCCATATGCCTCATCTGAGTAACCTCTAATATATATGAGGCCTTCATGGCCACGTAGCCTACATAGGATGATTCATCCTGAATCTGGACACAAGTGTATTACATTTTCTAGACTCATTTAGAGAGGTTCCATATATTTGTTGGATGAATAGTGAAAAAATTAATTTGAGGAGGCTACGTAGTACATGATACATCCTATGGTTCTAATTGAACACATCTTCAGGAAGTCATTGGTTATCTTCGTGACTTCCTTGGAAGATTACCTTACTACCTTGTTCACCAATAAGTACAATGATGGGATAATGAATATTTTGTACTATTTCAGTCACTTTTCCTTGATGTAGAATTCTGATATTCTCCCATTGTGAATGGATGCCTCTAATTTGTGTTTTAGTGCCGAAGTTGTAGCACTAGTTGCAGCATCACAAGATACAACTGGTTTCCCATTTGGATATACTAATGAAAATATTAAATATCCTAGAAAAATAGGATACCTGGCTCATTGGGTGGTGATCATTAAAAAATTAGACATCAGATTTGTTCTGCAAAAGGCCATCAAGGTTCTTGTGCTAGCGAACATTCTGGAACCTCATCCTGCTCCCAAGGAAATTCCTCTGGATTTTAATTTCCTAGATGATTCTATCCCCTCAATTTACTAAGTCACGCTGTGTTGGTAGATGAATTTATATGGTTCCTCATAAAGCCTAGCTAATAGAAGGCTCAATAAACCTAGGCTCAATATAGTATGAATGTGAATTGTTTTTATCATTCCAATAATGGATATTCTTCCTTATTCATTTCTTTTATCAGAGGGATGGACCAATGATGAAGAAGAGTATTAGGATCTCATTAGTGGTCTCAAGTTGGATCTCGAGATTGATTTACCCTACCTGCATGTGAAGGGGTACTCTGAGATTGTCATCATGCTGGTCAAAGGTTACTAAATAATAAGAAATACATAGCTCGTACCCTTTATCAAGTATGCTCACAAGTTTATGGTAATGTTTCCATCTCATCTAGGGGTGAATCATGTTCACTGGTCACAGAACGGTCGATATTATTCCCTAATAGTTGAGCCTCATATGATACAAATCCTAGCTAGGAAGATCTATTCATTCATGTGGAACAACAAGGAGTCATCTCTCCCATCACTATGGATCATGAAGACGTCGAGTAGGAAAATAAAAATACTTCCAGTGCTTCCACATTGAGTAATATATATCCCACTATAGCTGATGAAGACTGTAATTTGACAAATCGTTTCATTGAGTATCTAAAATTAGGAAACCTCCCGTCAGACATAGTCGAACGTGAGCGACTTTACCCCTGTACAACTCACTTTACCCTCCAGAGTGGTCCCAACCTCATGAAGAATCTCTAAAAATGTGGTTTTTATAGAATTATCCATTATTACATTCAAGGAGATGAGATTCCATAGGTTATATAGGAAGATCATACCAGGTCCTGTGGTACACATCAAGATGGTTGAATCACTGTCACCAGATTTAAAGGAGTGGTTACTTCTGTCCCATCATGGTTCATCAATATATCACATTCACCAAGAGGTTTTAGACATTTCATATCCATACCAAGTCTGTACATTGACTGAAATATCCCCTCAATACTAATAAGAACTTTTGGACATTTGTGGTGTAGGGACTCGATGACGTGTGTTCATGTCAACCAGAAATGGCTCGATAGTGAAGGTTCATTCTGACATAAACATATGTTTTTCCAAAAGGGAATAAACTTTTCCTCTCAAGGAAGCTAAGGAATATTCTATTGATTAGTTCATGAGCTCCAACATCATCTATCAATTTGAATTCCCTCAGGATGTTCTCGACGATAACAAAACCAAATTCCAGGGTGTTGAAATGATGAAGTATTATTCCATGTAAAACATCTAGTCCAACCACACTTATCACTACCGTGTGCAAGAAAATGGAAATATCATCGAGTCAAAAAAACACAACTCCTTCATTCTGTAGATGATGGTGGGTCAAACAATGAAAAGTTGGTCAGAAAAGCTCTCAATTCACTTTATGATTATCAGATGATGACTCAAAAATTCCATTCAGGTGAATCCATATTCACTTGTGTATTGAACATAAGAACTCATTCCCATTATGTTTTAGTTTCCATCACTCTGCACAGTTTTATGTGATCAATAGACAACATACAAGATAAAATAAATCCATCTCTAAAAACTTGAAACCATCGATGAGAATAGGTTATGATCCTTGCATAATATATAGAGCCACTATAATAAGATATACAAATATTTCAATACAAAATTTCATCTCCTCCCTTTCCTTCAAGGTGATAGAGTATTTTCTCTGAGGACACTAATGATACCGGGTAGGAATCCACAAATGTTGGCACCCAAATGTGAAGGACCTCATATATTCAACATGGATTATACCAATAGCGCATACTCTTTGGTTAGAAAATATGGAGAGAGGATCACTCCTCCAACCAATTCCATGTTCCTCATGGAGTACTTTTCATAAATAGCCATCATATAGTACATCGTGAAAATATTATTCCTTACACCTTGGAATTATATAGTAATCCATCTTATTAGTTGCATGATGTTAAATTGTGTATCATTTCACGTCCCAAGAACATGACATTTAATTTTGTGTGAGTTCTTATTAGGAATGTCTTTTGTGGTGTTGGGAATCCTTCACACATTTTCACATTTGGTTTCTTCATGGATCCAAACTACTATTTTTTCTATAGGAACATCATCCAATGGTCCGAGCCCTACGAACATAAACTATGATCTCCATCGTCATAGTCGAATGATGTTAAATAGGGTAATAATATATGTCATATATATATAAAAAAACTATAAAGAAACACAATTTCCTCACATAAGTGAACATTTCTTCTATCATTAAGCATCTACCATGCCATCTTCATGAACTATCTATGGTTTGATTCCCATACTCATGGGATACAAAAGAATTTCTAGATATTTTGTCTTTGGGACCACCTGAAAATTAAACCTTTTATCCCCTTGGATATATTTTTCCTTAGGAATATGTTGTGTGGTGTGGGACACTGTGGTCCTTATTCCTATCAGGTTATTATTCCAAGAAACACAAATACACTTTGAGAAACATTCCCCTTAATTCCAAACCTTATTACATAATGTTTGTAATTTCTTCGAATGAATTTTTCATGTAGTTTTGGGACTTTTTAGACCACATTCATGTTATGTTTCTTCACAGAACAAAAATACACATTTCTTGCATCATCATATGGTCCAAACTCTATGACATTAAAATAGGACCCCAGGTTCAGGAAACATGACCTTAAAAATATTTTTTACATTATAAACAACAAGATGTTAAACTACACATACTCATCCTTGATACATTACGTTAAAATATGATGCATCATCTGGGTTACACAATGTTAAACAAGGTAACATTTCCTTTCCCAATAAAATGACATTAAACTACTGTGTGTTCTTCTCTAGAATGTGTCATGAGGTGTTAGGCCTCCTTTTCCCTCATTGACGTCAAGTTTCTTCATGGTGATACACTACATATATTCTATTTAGAAGCCTCATCCTATGTTCATAGATCTACGATATTAAAATACAATATCTATCATCCTTGTTTCATGAGGTTAAACTGCATAACAACATATTTCTTGGCTGTATGATGATAAACTACAAAAAACCATGATGTATTTTCATGAAAGAACATTACTTATGGAATTTTTCTTATACCAATCCATATTCAAGAACTACATATATATTGATTCCCATCCTAATTGGATATGTTGTAAGGCCCATACATTACATCATTGGGCCAAACCAAAAATTGAACAGTTTGACCCCTTTTCATGATTTTCCCTTAGGAATATGTTTCTTGGTGTAGCCTTAGTGGTCCTTATTTTTTTTGAGTAATTTTTATGCCACACACATCCCCTTTGGTGTATATTCCCCCAAAATTCCAAGACTTATGACTATAATATTTGGGAATGTTCTTATATGGAATGTTTTTTGTGGTGTTGGGCCTCCATAGCCCTTATTCACACTGAGTTGCTTCATAGTGCCACACTAAAAATATATAGCTTCATCCTATGATTAAATCTCTATGATCATAAACTATGGTTCCTAATTTCTTATTTTGATGATGAAAAATTGTGTACCAAAAATTATATTTTTGTTTGAGAGGATGTCACCCTTGGAATTAGACATCTACAATGCCATCGTCAAGAAGTATGTGTGGATTGATTTTCATTATAATGGGATATATAATGACACAAATATGTTTTTTCATCAATCCCACCCAAAAGAACACAATCCTTTTGGACCCTTGGACTGAGTTTCCCCTTGGGGATGTGTTGTGAAACATGGATCATTCGGGTCCTCATTCATGTTGGGTTATTTTCACAGCACACACTTTCTTATTGGGGATAAATCTCTCATCACAATGATTTAGTATCATGAAAATAAAATTTATAACATCATCATCCTTTCCACATGATGTTAAAATAAATGGATAAATCCCAGGTATATGATGTTAAACTGGGTTCCTATGGTCCAATGTCTATGACGTTAAACTAGAAGCCTTTTGGTCTATGAAATATAACCATAAAATATTTTCAATACTAGGTTATTTTATCCTGAGTTCAATTCAGTTCTACCAATAACATTGTCTGATGCTCTGGAGTGGGAGGCTTACAGTATCTAGTTTTATAGAGACATTTTTCCAACCTATATTCATACATTGAGTCTTTCTAGGTACAGATTTCTAGTACCTTTCACATATATAGAGACCCCTAACTATTATGGATATGCTACTTGGACTCAAATCCCTTCCCAGGACAATGTCCTAAGGGTTATTTGTCAATAAATAATGGATTAGGTGTTGTGAATTTGTTCAATCATTAATTCTATGTTTTCATGCATCAAACACTCACATTAGATGTTCTGGACTTTGTGTTGTGAATATGGTCAACAGTGTTCCATCCCATTAGTCACCCCTTCCATAATTTTGATGTCAAATGTTTTGATTTAAATCCTTATAACTTTTATATGTTTATTTGGATCTCTAGGACCCCTGGTGTTCCACTATAAATTTTCACCTGTTTGGTGGAAATTCCCTCTTCATCGAGGCATTCTCATTAAGAATTTTCCTTACCCATGTCTTTTGATTCTACATAAAACATGGAAATCCTGACAAAACTCATTGTTTCCCATATCGAGAATGAATCATATGGGGATATCAGTCCTAGTAGGGTTTGTACACAAATATAGGAAATGAACAAGATCACTGGTCCAAAACGTATGAACATAAATTGAGAGCCTCTCCATGATTATCTGGGGAATGTGTTTTGTGGAATTGGGCCTCTACGATCTTCATTCATGCCTGGATATTTTTATTCACCATATACATCCACTATGGGATACCTATCCCTCAACCAGCATCCTTACCATACGATGTTAAAATAAATGGATCGATACTCTCATGCAACCTTAAACTATGGAATCATTTTTATGGTTTCATGATGAAAAAACAATAAAAAATTGTAGAGTTCTCACCCAAGAGAACACCAACCTTGCCACAGGTCATCTACCATATGACATGATATGACCAACATATGAATTGAATCTTATCTATACAAGATATTTAGTGGTACCCAAACCTCTCATATTAGTCCAGACACTGGAAAAAAGTATAATGCACTCTCTCCTAATGTTTGGACCATACCTGTATAGGGAAATTTCTCTTTAAAACTATGTGTGCCTTGATTTCCATTATAATGGGATACATGATATGAAGTGATGGCCAGATCATCAATCTTGGTTCGCGCTATAACATTACACCCCATTTTCATGTCAGTTCATCTCAGTTCTCACTCCCTGACTTTAAACTACATGGATTTACACAACTATGTAAGGTGTGATTCCCATCATCAATGGATACCTAGTGACTCCCAGGCAGTTTTCCTTTGGGCCCAACCATAGTATTTACCTCATTTTATGTTGGGTCATATAGGTTTGATATCTATGACCTTAAACTATCATCTTTCCCTAAAAACATGACATTAAACTATATACAAGAGTCCTCCGGAATGAATATGTGGTTTTTATGAGGCTCATTGGCTTTATTCATGTCAAGTTTGTTATGAAACCACATTACACATATTCCTTTTTGAGTACTTCCCCATGGTTCGAGCTCTATGTTCTTAAAATTGATGCTCATATCTAGGCATCATAACTTTAATCTTTATAAAGGACTATCCTTAGATGTGTTGTTCATGGGCCACCTTCGTCCTCATTCACACTGGGTATATTTCAACAGTTCACCAAACATACCCATTTCAGATACTATTACTCTGTCAAATATCTATGACTATAAACAAAGTGTTAATGTCAGTACACATGACACTAAAATGTGACCGTATTTTAATTAAGTATAGGATGACCCATGATAATTGTGGGATACTTCACCTTCCTTTCCAAATAGTATTTCCCCCACCTGTGTTGGTCTCCTACCATGCTATATTTTAGATCTACCTATGGATTAATTCCCATTTGGATGGGATACATAGGGACGTGCAAACATTATTTTTTTTTTCCGAGACACAATTTCATTAACCTTTTTCCCCTTTTCCCTCATTTATGGTCTATGCTTAGTGACCTTAAATTTTATTTCGTCCGTCTTAAGGTGTGTATGAAACATGAGAGAATCATTGGCCTCATTCACATTGGGTTTTACCTCATACTTGTTGTGTGCATACCATGAGATGGAACATTTACCATATGGACCATCCAATATAACCTTAAAATATTTACACACCCGAGATTGAATCCCACTTTCCAATATGATCAGTCCATAATTTGGTTCCTCATAGTATTGGGTTTTCCATTATCCTTCAAATCCATATGGACCCCATGATGGTGATGATCTGGTGATTGTTTTTCTCATCCTGGGACCATTACCTAATGGATCTTAGGTAGAAAATAGAAAATCCTATTTTTATGACGTGTTAAATGGTACATTTCATATTTGTTCATCCCAGTTGTGGTTGGCATGGTTATGGTCCTTGTGTTTTGAACATGGTCAACAATAGGTCCTTACCTACCTATCACCTTTTCACCCAGACAGTGTGTTATCGACTTACCTCATTTTTTCATTCTTGTATCATGATGTGATTTCATCTTTGGTTTCTCCCCTAATGTGATCTTCGATATGTTAGATAGAACCTTTTAGCAATGCTTGTTTCCACCAAAGACCATTTCTATCATTTTCATAAGATTTCATGAATGTTGTGTATCGATGTGATCAAGTCGCACCTGAGCTCATGCATCCAAACTCTATAACCATAAAATTGGATCCACATAGGGAAAATATGGTGTATTAGAATTTATAATCTACTAAAACACATATAACATAGTTTGGGAAGACTTATTCCAATTATTTTTCTTATAATTGAGTGTAATGTGGGCCTTCTCAGCCCCCATTCATGTCGGGTTTCTTCCCACCATGTCACACATAAACATTATAATATTTCATAGTATGTGAAACATGGATTTATACTATTTTCTACAATCCATATTTTATGACCACAAACTAAGATATTCACTGTGGTTTCACCCCATGAAATATCACAAGTTCCTTCATTCTGTCTTTTTTCTAATACTTGTGTGGTATAAAATCCATTTTGGGCTCATTCAAATTGGGTATCTTCACTCCATGAAACCCAATTATTTTTAGAATAGACATGATACAGTTCATCTCGGATGATTGAATATTGTTTTCCATGGTATAGGTAATAAGAACAAAAACTATGTACAATGTACCCATCACATGATGGTAAACTACAAGACTCATCCTGATCATTTGACTCCAAATATAACCACGCATAGTCTTCATTGTATAACATTAAACTACGTGATAATCATCCATTTTTTAATGATTTGAATCTACATGGTATATTATGTCCTCTCCATAGTGCTCATTTTAGAAAGATGGGTTTCATCTTTATTCAGACCAATTCACCTACACCAATGTTTTTTAGCCACGATGGCCTAATTTCAATAGTGTTGGAATACTTTCGATCATTCCATCACTCCACACCATACATAACATGCCCCACATTTGGATCCTGATCCTTTTAATGTATGAAGGGACCCCATAACGGTATTTCCATGCCACTTCAGATCACCTACCTTCCTGGGAAAATGTTCCGGGAGGCATCAAATGACATTTCGAGATAGGTATCTTGTTTTGAATATGGTCAGTGATCAACCCTTGTTTATTTGTCCCAAATTCAGGATAGTGGTATAGAATATATGTATTGAATATGGTTAGTTTTTTTCATCCATCGTTATTTCTTCCTCCACGAGTTCAAAATTTTTGGCATTGTGATTCAATCATTTCATTTCCCTTTTTTTAGATCGATTCCAATATCCATGGAGTTATCCCATTCATGAACTAGGGAAAACTAAGAGATGAATATTGGCTATTTCGAGTGACCTATTCTCTAGTCACAGGACCTCTAAGACTAAACAATCTAGGTGGTTAGTAAATAATAGTTGAATTTGAGTATTCAATGATTATCCAACACTATCATCAAAAGTGAATGATTATGTGATCTTCCCTTATTTCCCACACTAGGAAAGACTCAGGTGATCTTACAGATTTTTCATTCTTTTTTTGATAGACACGATTAAGGTGCGATAGTTAATACAATAAATAATGTTTCCATGCACACATTTAAATGTAAACCAATAGTAAGCACGTTTCATAAGTTTGGAAAAAACACACACCTTACAGATCCTCCCCTTTGATGGAACGCTTTAGCTATTCCAACTTATAGTGTGTGGAATCCCAATTTTGATATCTCTTTCAAAGCTCTCTACCTTCATAAAATGATTTCAAATGGAGTTCATCAAAACTGATCTTCATCTGGTCTCACTCGGCTTGAACAACATCCACACGATGAATAGCTTATTTAGCTACTATTGGGCCTCCTCTAGTTGGTCCTTCAATAATACAACATGTTTTTATTGATTAGTGAAAACAGTGGAGTTCCCATTCCCATACTATAAAAGTAAATAGATCAATAATTTAAACTCTATATTCTTTGAGATTCTCTCAGATATTTCTTGTCACAATACGATGTCTAAGTGTTGATTGCTTTCCCAAATTATCTCAGCAAGATTTTCAATGATTAGAACATGAAGATTGAAATAATACCATACTATAGTGAAAAAATAACATATCCAGTGTTATAATGACACCATTTGGCTCATACACTATGCATATGGATCCTCAATGAAATTCTTGGTTAATCTCCATGCCCTGCACTGGGTCATGTGACTGTCCTCAGCCGTGTCAGGATCAGAATCATCCAGCTGCCCATGGTCTGAGGGTCCGTACATGGGAAATATGCTAAGAATCCCAGCAGTAGGATCACCCTCTCGAAGCCTCTATGTGGTATTGGGATCTAAAACATGAATATGAACATATTTCCTCATTTCTTCCTTAGAAACCTTACCTACACCAGTTTTAGGCTCTAGACTATTTTTGGCATTACCAATAGCTAAATCCTCCCCACTCACCAGGTGCCAAGGCTAGATTAACTTGAGTGACCGACTCCTTATGGACATGGGCAGTCATTAGAAGATTTTCGGTAGATATCATAGACCTGGAAACTTTCTCAGATTGTAGTCTCATGATCACACTGTAGAATATTAACCTCAGTCAACCTGATCCTTTTGTAATAAGTATTGGTCATTGAATCTAGATACTTAGGAGAGTTGAATGTAGCTAGATCAAGTGCTTGAGTCACTGTAATGGATTCCACCACTGGATACCCTTTTGATTCTCATAACATTGTTGATTATAACTATCTCCCGATGAATAAAAAAAATTGTCTACGAATCATTAGTTTTCTCTTTGACTCCTTTTGTTGGCCCTACATTATTCACCTCAATTGCCACTAATCTATCTCTTTGATCTGACATGGGTATAAGACCAGGGACACATCCTTCCACATCCATTAGTACGTTCTCACCCCTTTAGTTGGGGATCCTTTATCATCATTGATGTTCTAAAATACAATACCAGGTATGATTAGTGGATTTGATTTTTGAAATAGGTAGGGACCAAAGGATATGTATGGTAATACATACCAAGAGATACATAGTAATCCCCTCATCAGAGCTTGAAATCTGACCTCCTTCTAGGGGAATCCTTGTATAATCTATTTTCCCATGGTATTTCCCACCACCAAAATCTTCTTCCTATTCCTCTTATACTTCTTCCTCTTATTCCTCAACATCTATTTCTTCTCCTTATACCACTTCTTCTTAATCTTCATCATTTTTGTCATCCTTAGGAGAAATCTCTTCTAAATCATGCTCTAGAAAGAGAATCACTTTCACCTATAGATTTTGATCTTTATATTTCCTCCACTGGAATGAAGAGGAATCAATGGTCATCAGGTATACATGATTTAAGTGGAAGTCCACCCTTCCCGCCAATAGAATACACCCACCTTCTGGAAGGTCTAGAAGAGTTCCTTTTAGTGTACACCACAAGAATTAATTTGATAATGATTGTTGCAATGTCATCCATGAAGAGATGAGAGCCAGTATAATGGAATCGGGAAATGGTTGCTAGAGATACATTATATACTTACATGGGACTTCTGGGGATGGACCATGTGATCTGCTTCAAGACCACCCTCCTTAGATGATGGAGGTACTGCCACACTCAGTGATGTTCCTACCATTGAGGTTAAAGCTCATGAAATCCTTGTTTCCATGTTCTACCATTGTATTTCCTCCCATGATCTAGCTCACATACTTTCCCACCATTCAGGCTCTACTACCTCAATTTCTAAATGCGTCTTTGTAAGATTTTCTCTATAAATTCCTCCACCTAGATCATAGAACATTTCATTGATAGGATGAAATAAATGTTTATAGGTGGCAGTGTAATGGTTTCTTCACAACCAGTAGTTGTTAACATTCAACACCACATATAGAGAATGTAAGGGTTCCACTCTTTATGAAACTCTATATACATATTACATGATACTTGCTAAAGGAACATAAAATTTATTCCAATGTGGGATTGAATATTTGGTTCGCAAAGGATATTACCATCAATCGGGGCTACTAGAACACCACCCTTAATACTCTGTAAATATTATCTCTACTATATACAGTATCATAGGTCATCAAATATCTGGATGATCATGGTGTGGAATGGGTGGAATTTTAAATTCGAATGGTTTATGATCAGATCTTGACCCCTTAATTATTGAGCATCAATGGTATGATCCCATAAATATTCAACAGAGGTGGATGTTGAACATTGGCTAGATGATGGATGGAAATTTGAAAATCATATCCACAAAAATGATTTGAAATCCTACCATGGAGGATTTGGATTGGCATAAATATTATCATGGGCATGCCTCACCTTGAGATTCATCCTCGAATATTGTAGAGTCTTTCTAAGATAGGTACTCCCAGATTGAACTTGTTGTGAACTCCCATGATCCCATCTATCACTAAAGTTCCCCCAAATACCCCCATCATAGTGTCCCTCACCGGAAACAACAACCCAACCAATACAGAAGCATGAAAGGAATCATAGTATAACATTGGGTCCTAAGTAACATCCATGATGTACCCCCATGATTGATATTCTCACAAATCCATGATCACCAGTATGATCCCACCTATCCCCACTACAATACATTCATGCAGTGTATCCCTCAGACTCGAATACTCACCTTCTTATCCTTCAAGGAGAATAGGTTGAACCAAAATAAGAATCATATTTCCTTATGGATATACTTGCTTCCCAATTTTTCCATGGCCACAAAAAGGAAATTCCATGTTAGGATAGGGGTTAATGCTCTATTAGCTGAGATATTCTTAATTAGTAGGAACTCATCATACTGAAGAACCTCTAAGAAAATTTATTTGATTTAGTGAACATCCCATAGACTAATGTTGGCCTCTCAAATGTAGAGGTGGTAATTTTTTGTGTTTGGGGAAAACCAAATGAACATATCTGGATGAAATTACTTTTTTTATAGATGTGTGTTTCTTTTGGAAATGACGATGACCTTTTTTGTTTGAGGTTCAAGCATTCCAATCGGTTTCCAATGGGTTTATTCATAGAACCGGAAACATCCAATGATTCTATATCCATTTGGACCTACTTTCCAAAGGTAGGTGCTCATTAGTTGTGGACCGATGAGGCTTAAGAATTTTCATTGGTCAAGAGCATGGGAGGTCGGATTCATCACACTTTTTTGGGGGGAATTATTGTCTACTCCGGGACTCTCTTATAGATTTGAGTTATATTCGTGAATCCTTATTAATTTACCAAGTATGAAAATGAGTTTTCCTTTAAATCTGACAATCAATGATTGATATGTATGATATTTAGAGAATCTTTTATATGTATTTTAGGTTCTTCATCGATAGAGAATCATCTATATTTATTGGAGATCCTTAGTCAATGATATCCTTCAATACATTATATAGAAATTTCTTGGTCATTATGATGACCATACTGGTTTTAAATCCACTGAGTGGGGCACTTGAAGTTTATTGTCATTTAGAAGGACATGAATTATTTTAGAGTTGGGATCGTACCCATAGATGGGATACCTATGTATCCTTGTTAGAAAAGGAATAAGAACCCACATATTTAGAGTGAATAAGTATGAGGTTTATGCATGATTTATGGCCCAAAGAAAGATGTCATAATTACTTTTATGCTCTAAGATCACGTGAGCCATGCTCAGTGTGAGAAACAAGAGGTATCAGTAAAACTTGACGATTGTGCCACGAAATATGCAATCATGAGAAATGATGTTGGACTTACGTATGTATGACTGCCCAGATAGACGAGGATTGGGATTTACTTTAGGGAAGAAACTCGGGAACAAGGTCCATAAAGGTATATGTGCTATATGGAGATTTGGATACTTAACTTAGGGCTTACTCTTGAGAAGGATGCCCGGATTAGGGAACTTGTGACTGGGGCTTACTTCTGAAAATGAGGCCCAGGTTATGGAACTTGTGACTGGGGATTACTCCTGAAAATGAGGCCCATGTTATTGAACTTGTGACTGGGTCTTACTCTTGAAGAGGATGCCCAGATTAAATATCTTCTCATCTTAAAGGATGAGGTTGAATGAATGAAATCTCTAACCTTAGTGACATAAAGTTATGTAAATCATGAGGTTTTAAGATATGTTCCATAGAATTCCTTTCAGATAAGGATCCGAGAAAAGGAACCATGCCATAAATGGCTTTGAAGAAGGTTTTGACGTCTAAATCTTGAAAAGGAGAGGTGGATTTGAAGAAAAGAGTTGAATGGGCAGGAGGGGCACCCAAAAAAAGGTAGGTGTGCAAGTCCTGTTTGGGAATGCAAGTCATAGTCGCGCAAGTATACTTGCTCGACATGGGTTTACTTGGGCGATGGTTAACCCATAGGATAATACTTGGGCGAGACTTGGCTCAAGACCTTAGTATTATCCCTAGAGGCTTCCAAAAGGGTGGCGCGCAGGTTTTTTTGAAGGGATAAGGTGGCGCGTAAGTGTCTTCATTTAACTTAAGGTTTAGACACTTAGGTACGCATGTTTTGATGAATTTCAACACTTAGGCCTTATTCCCCCTCTTTAGATCTTCCATTATAGGTAATAAATTACCTTAGAAGTGTTCGGAAGACTTCAAGTAGTGACTAGGGCGCCGAGAGCTTAAATCTGGCTTTTGGATTTTTCCTCCTCAAAATGGGGGGCCACAGGGGGTATTTATAGGCAATTTAGGACCTTGGGAGAAAAACTATAGGGTGATAAAGTCACTTGCATGACCCATATGTGGTGCGCAAGTAGACTTGCACAACCATGATAAAACTTGCGCGACCCATGCTTAAAGAATTCATTGTTCATGCCTTTGTCAATTTTTGATGTTTCTTCAAAGGATGAATTTCTTTGGGCTTAAGGTATTATTTATTTCATTAGTTAGAATCTGTGATAGAAAGAAGCGTCAAAAAAGTCCCCCCTTAGAGTTGGATCCGAAAAAGGAAGAAGGATTTGACTCTAAGGTAATGGAGAAAACCAAGGAGTTTTTGGGCGCGAAGGTTTTGAGCATGCAGGTAGCAGCGCACAGGTGCAAGCCACGCAAGCTTTGGCGTGCAGGGGTATGGACTTGCCTATAAATATGGGTGACATTCTCGCGCAAAGAACCCGACTTTAAAAGCACTTCACTCTCGTAGTGAAAGTGGGCTCTCATTCGTGCAGGTGTTGCTGACCGCGGTTCATTGCTTCTTTATGTCGCGATTCTGCAAAGGTAATTGGACTTGCATGGTGATACCTGTGCACCTCATAATTGCGTGACCAAATTAGACTTGCGCGCTAACATGGGACTTGCACGCCTTAATGCCTTAGCCATTTTTTCCAAATTTCTTCACAAATTTTATGAAAAATCAACTTACTTAAAAGTTAATTATCTGATGTTTGTGTAGATAAAATGGCTCCCAAAAGAATCGGAACAGCTGATGAATTGGCCAGCAAGCGGATTGATGACATGATGAATATTGTTGGCCATTATTACTATAATATCTACGATAGAACTCTCCCAGATTTGGCCAAGTACTTGAATAAGTATCATCTTAATTTCCCACAGAGTATCTACCTACCTCTGTATGGGCATGGTCATCTGCAAGGAGTCAACATTCCAGATGTAAAGAATTATATGCCCGAGATGAAATCACATTGATACCTCTCTATTTCGGTTATTCTATACATTAATAGCAGCAAAAATGGTGTGAAATTTCAATTTTTTTCCTTCATGCCATTTCTTTGCAGATATGAAAATGGAAAACCCATGGGCTGATATGTTTTCCGCTGGCGGTTGGTGGGGAGAAGATGACATTAGAATAATATCTGAAAAGAGTATTCTCTCCAAATGGATCTTTACTCCCAATGATCTATTCTCAAATCCATGTATCCATATTCTAAGACTCTTGGAAAAAAACATAGTCACTATTTGATCAACATAAAATTTTCCCAAACCGTACTCAAGAACATTATTTTACAATTGTTCCAAAAAGAGCTGGTATCAATGCATCTCTTATTGTATCCAGTTGAATGAATTAATTCTAGGCGGTTGCTGATGAATCTCGGGATTCCGGAAATAAAATGTAGAGTTATATTGAAAGCATCTTGTAATTCTTGGAAAAGAGAAGAGACACCAGTCTGTGGACATCCTTATAACTCTTGTGCATCAATGAAAAAAACACTTTCATCTTCAATCATTTGTGCCTAAATTTTCATGCTACCTGCTTTAAATTTTTACCTAAGACAATGGGCCTAGTAAGAATAGTTTAATTTTTTCTAGGGTGATACAAAAAACCCCACAAAATTTGCATCTTTTTATTACTCAATATTACCTAAATCATACAAAATTTATGTTTAGTGAGTTGGGACTTAACTTTTGTTCAGATTTCCCTTGTATTTTTTGGGAAGTTTAAATTCATGCATGCCAGACATAAAAAGGATAATGTTTAATGTTGAATAGCTTCGACCAAATGGATTAAAATTGACTCAATTCCTTGATAATTTATCTGAAAACATATTACCACATTCAAGTATGGGGGAAAACATTTAAACTATGACTTATGAAATTTTGAATCTGAGGAATGATATGAAAAAAGGGCTAAAAGGCATTAGAGGAAGTATTTCCTAAGAATGAAGTTACCATTATTTGACAAACTCGTTAGGGGGTTGAATTATGCAGGTCCACTTAAGGGCATTGGATTCATAGTAAAATAATATCATCTTTTGTCTAACAGGTCCCTTATGTAGACTTCTTATGCAAGGACACCTAAGGGCACATGCTGCATAGTCAGGCAAAAGGACACTCAGAAATTTTACTTTCCTATTTCTAAAAAGCCAGTGAAAGTTTATGGAGATTTCCAGATCATAGAGTCTGTTGTATGGAGAAAGGTACTTGAATATGGAGAGGATATTCCCAATCAAAATTGTCAAAGAATTGGATGAATGTCACTCCTGCGAAGGTCTTACCCAAACGTAGGGAAGGGAAATATAAACCATAGACTTAAATACTTTCAGATCATGAAAAAGAGTATGGGACAAATATGTTAAGTATGGCTATTTTTTTTGCGGATCCCTATATATTGTCGTTAAGACTAATTAGGACAAAAGAGGTTTTCCTCCCAAGAATGAAATTATCACTATTTAAAAAACCCATTAGGGGGTTGAATTATGAAGGGTCACCTAAGGTCATTGGTTACATAGTAAAATAATAGTATATTTTGGCTGACAGGTCCGTTATGTAGACTATTTATGCAAGGCCGCCTAAGGGCACGTGCTGCATAGTTAGGCAAAAATAATTCCCAGGTATCAGACATTTTGTGACCAGAAGTCAAGAAAAGGTTTATGGAGATCTAGAAGTATTCAAGGTTAGAAGTATGACACATCGAAATGGGTATTTTCCAATGCATGAAAGAGATATATAGACCAATGCTGAACATAATGATTTTGTGGCTGGGTCCTGACTTGAAATGATGGACTTCACTACGAATCCCATAAGGATGGGAATCAATACATACATAGTTCTTGAAATACAGTTTAATTTCATGTGGGACGAGAATATAGGAGATTTTAGTATAGGGTCATAGAGCTCGGACCATAATGAGGAATACACATTTTGTGTTTGTTAAACCTGATGTGAATGAAGACCAGGGTTTTCATACCACATTCATGTTTTCACTGGGGGACTTTTCATCCAAGGGACTGAAAGTGGACTTTGGGGTTAGGGCCAAAGACTTGGGGCTAGATTCGAGGGATGCTCGAACGTTCCTACATATCCCATAAGGATGGGAATCAAGCCGCACATAGTTCTTGAAATACCCTTTGTACAGATTTGGTTCGAACAAGTGAAGGGTGAAAGGACACTTTAGTTCAATGATGGTTTGACCCAAGATTAAAGGTTCGTGCATTTCCATGTATGCACGTAGTCCTTGGAATATAACATGATTGGAGATCAATGTAAATAATGATTCTCTCTCAGGTGAGGGTGTCAAAGAATGTTGTAGTTTATTTTCATACAGGACAAAAGTGCGAATAGTTTAAGGTCATATGCATGGACCATGGTGAACCAATGTAAAAAATATTGGCTATGGGGGAGGCTTCATGAATCAACATCATATGAGATAGAGGTGAACCGATATGAAGAGAAAGAGATTGGTATTGGGCTTGAACCTTGAGTGGTTGTCTACATACACATACAAGAAGGAAAGGATCAAAGTCCATGTAGTTCGATTAATGAATGAATTGGTGATCAAGTTGTTCTTGAGGAAAACAACCTAAAAAATGTTGTTGGGACTTACGCATGGTTAGCGGGACAGAGAGGGTGTTATGGTTGAAGTTTACTCTAATCTCATGCGAGTCATACTCGGTGTGAGAAAAAAGAGGTATCAACAACCCTAACGATGCACAATTTAATGTCATGTAGGACATATAAGGGACTGGACGCAGTTTAACGTCATGTTGGATGTAGAGGGGACTTTGTAGTTTAATTTCATGCAGTAAGGACAACACAGTTTAACGTCATGTTGGATGAAAGAGGGACTATGCAGTTTAATGTCATAAAATAAGGACAAGTGCTACACAGTTTTGTGTCATGTATATAGGACAACACAGTTTAATGTCATGTTGGACGAAAGCACAGTTTAACGTCATGTTGGACGAAAAGGGTGCTATACAGTTTAGCGTCATGTGGATAAGATGTGGATTATGTAGTTTAAAATCTTGCTGGACGTATTAGGAACTTTTTCACAGTTTAACGTCATGTGGGATGAAAAGGTGCATAGTTTAATGTCATATAGCTAGGATTATGGTTTTTTAGTTTAACATCTTGATGGACTTATTAGGGACTTTTTCACAGTTTAACGTCATGTGGGATGAAAAGGTGCACATTTTAATGTCGTATAGCTAGGATGATGGTTATGCAGTTTAACGTCTTGCTGGACTTATTGTATTTGTGTTACACAAAATACTTCTTCAAAAATATTGCATTGGTTGGAGTCGTGATGAGTTCTCCATCCATTGAGATTAACGAATAAGCTCCATTAGAGTAGACCTTAGTTATTGAGTAAGGTCCTTCCTACTTTGGCTCAAGCTTGGGAGGTTTTTTTCCTTGTATCATTGATGTTTTGAGAACCAATACCAATTCTCCTTTAATGAATGAATGAAGACAAACTTTTTTGTTGAAATCTCATGCTATTCGATTCTGATAGACTTCCAAGTAGTGTAGGGTGAACAATATTTTTTCATATAATCGTTCTAATTCATCCAATCGGTTTTAAGATTTTTCATCTGTAGATCAATGATCACAAATGGATACTCTGAGTGAGGGTAATTGAACTTCAATGGGCAAGAATGCTTCTGTTCTATATACCAATGAATATGGAGTTGACCTTATAGCAGTGCGGGTGGTGGTCCGATAAGCCCATAAAGCATGAAAGATTTTATCAGGCCATGATTTCTTATCTTTATCCACCATATTTTGTAGTATGTTTGAAAGAGTCTTATTGAAAGATTCTATTTGTCCATTGGCCGCTACATGATACTGAGATGAATGGTTGGATTTGATTTTGTATTCTTGATATAACTTCCTTACCTTGGATGAACAGAAGTTTGTGACATTGTTCGTCAATATGGTATGAGGGACACCAAATCTATTAATGATGTTAGACTTTATGAAGCTAACAATGCTTTTAGAACTAACTTCTTTGAGAGGTATTTCCTCTGCCCATTTTGAAAAGAAGTCAGTAGCAATAAGAATATACATAAACTGCTTGGATGCAGTTGAAGGGTAAGGTCCTACTACAACCATTCCCCATGTGGAAAATGGACATGAGTATTTAGATGTATGAAGAAAATCTGGGGGTTGATGAATGAAGTTGGCACATACTTGTCCAGAATGACACTTCTTAGTGAAATCAACACAATCTTGTATCATTGAAGGACAAAATTATCCAAGCCTTTGAATTTGATCAGATAGTCTATGTACAGACTGGTGGGTGACACAGACTCCTTCATGTACTTATTTCATGACAACCCTTGTCTTTTCACCATCATTGAATCTGAAGAGAATTCCATAAAAACCTATTTTGTAGAGAATTTTTTTCTAAGTGATGAGGGCTATCATAAAGAGTAAAATTTACCACATGTCACCAGACTTGTTCTTTCTCGGCTCTATTAGGTGGGTGTGTTCCATTTTGAAGGTATTCCCTGATAGGTGTCATCCATCCTGTAGTATGACCATATGGTTCAGAAATGGGACTAATTTCATTTATTTCCTCTGTTCTGATTTGAAAATAAGGTGAAACTGTACGACGATGGGCAATACTGATGATTGTTTCGTCCTGATTTGGATCTTCCAGAGCTGTGGCTATATTAGCCAGTGCATCAGCTTGGGCATTTTGTGATCGCAGGACATAAGAAAATGTCAGTTTTGAAGGAAATTCCCCCATTAACTCTATGAAGTAATAATACAAAGGGATTAATCATTCTTTTCTGATGGCATAATCCCCATTGACTTGTTTGATTAGCTGGTCTGAATCACCTTTCACCTTTAAGTGATTCACTTGTGCCTGAAACGCCAACTCCAATCCTGCGATGAGAGCTTGATATTCTACTTCATTATTTGTACCGTCTTCCCGAAATAAGAAGGAATAGGATAACACTACCTTTTTTGAGGAAATAAGTAAAATTCCTAAACCAACTTTTTTGAATTTAGGATCTTCCATTTTCTTCCCTGTTGGACTTCTGGAAGAAATATCAAAGTACATTTCCCTTGTTTGAAGATTATCTTCAATGGAGAAGACTTCCTCATCAGGAAGTTCAATATCTAAAGATGTATCTTATACTGAAGGGTGTTCAGCAAGGAAATCAGCCAGAGTCTAGCCCTTTATTGCCTTTTGAGACACATATAGATATCAAATTGCTGCAAAATAACTACCCACCTTGCCACACATCCTATAAGCATTGGATGACTAAGGATAAATTTGAGCGGGTTGTTGCGATATACCACTTTTACCTCATGATGTTGCAGGTAGTGTCTCAATTTCTAAACTACAAAGATTAATGCTAGGAAGCACTTTTTAATACTTGAATATCGGGTTTCTGCTTCAAGCATAGTCTGACTGAGATAGTAAAGGCTGTTTTTATTCCCAGCGTCATTCTTTTGGGCAAGGAAGGCACCCAATGATCGCTCTAAATCTATTACATAAAGAATAAGGTGTCTTCCTTCAACATGTGGCATTAATACCTGTGGACTTAAGAGATATTTATTGAGAATATTTAATGCTTCTTGGCATTCTTCAACCCACTGGTAAGTGACTCCCTTATTCATCAATTTGGTGAAGGGTAAACTTTTTCCTGCCAAATTGGCGATGAAACGCCGAATATAGGCCAAGTGTCCTTGAATTACTCTCAATTCATTCAAATTCTGAGGAGGTTACATACCAAGGATTGATTTTTTCTTCTGAGGATCGACTTCGATACCATGATGGCGTACAACAAAGCCGTGAAATTTTCCTGAGGTTACCCCAAAAGCACATTTTAAGGGGTTTATCTTCAAATTGTGTTGTCGAAGTTTTTGGAATATGATTTACAAATCATCCAAGTGATTAGAATGTTTTCTGTATTTAACCACCAAATCTTCCACATAACATTCAACAAATTTCCCTAAAAAGGGTTTGAAGATACGTTGCATGGCCCGTTGATATGTTGCACCTACATTTTTCAGGCCAAAGGGCATTACCCGATAACAAAACACACCCTGAGGGGATCTGAAGGATGTAGATTCTTCATCTTATGGATCCATTCAGATTTGATTATACCCAAAATATCCATACATGAAGGAAAGTTCTTCATAGCCATCAGTTACATCAATTAAGAGTTCTGTAATCAGAGCTGGAAAATCATCCTTTGGACAATGCCGATTAAGATCTCTGAAATCAATGCAAACTCTAATTTGTCCATTCTTCTTTTTCACAGAGACAATTTTATCCAACCATTTGGGATATTGAAATTCTCTAATGAAGTTAGATTTGATAAGATTAGCCACTTCAGCTTCAATTTTGGAAGCATAAGTTGGGTGTGTTCTTCTTGCGGCTTGATTAAATCCTCGATGTTCTTCTGGAAAACCCAAACGATGAGTAGAAACATCAGGATCAAGCCCTGGAATTTCTGTATAGTTCCAAGAAAATATATCTCAATTTTTCTTTAAAAATAAAATATACATTTCTTGATCTTCAAGATTCATGGACGCACTAATTAAAGTGGGGTGTGGATCTTCTTTTTTACCCATATTTATTTCTCCAAGTTCATCCATAGTGGTAGAGATACCCTCTTCAAATGCTGGTGGAGAATCTCTGAGATCTTCCTCTTCTTCTTCAACACGTGTTGTTTCTTCTGTTTCTACTTGCATAGTAGATAATGAAGCAGAATTTCCACAATAAAGAGAGATGTTAAAATTTGAACATCTTGAAGAAGAGGCTACCATTTCTGACCCAATTAATGATGAAGGGTCTTCCTTGGGTAATAAAGAGGATATGCTGGATTGATAATCGACATCATCGTTCATCTATTACATTGATATAACTTCTTCTGGACTGGTTGATGAAGTATAGAATTGCTGGATTTCAGCATATGAAATGAAGACATCTCCATTTGAGTTTTCATCATTTCCTGGTGAATCAACAATTTCTACCAAGCTGTCTGGCTTGGTTGTCGTAATTGACATTATGGAAGTTTCCATAAGAGTATTTGGATTTGGGTCTATCCTATCAATTTGAGTGATAAGAAACACATAATATATACTCACATGTATGAATGGGTTTACTGGAATCTTTTCCAAACCATATGTAGCATTAATTTTGGTAACTTCCTTTGTCATAGAAACCTCCTTTCCCTCCATGTGATAAAATTCTACCTTAGTGTATTGATATTCAAATGTTTTGAATGGGGAATTATCACCATAAAATGTACCAATTTGACCATTGAAACAATATTTGAGACATTGATGGTATGTTGAAGGTATAACCGCATGTTGATGTAGACAAGGTCATCCAATAAAAATGTTGAAGGCTGTGTCATGACGAACAACTATGAAATATAAATTGGATACAAGATCCCCAAACTGAGTTCTGAGTGTAATCTCACCCATAGGTTCTTATTCATTTTTATCATATCCTTGCAACATCAAAGTAGAAGGAGATAAATTAGATTTAGTGAGGCCCAATTGACGAAGTGTACGAATAGGGATGAGGTTGAATACTGAACCATTATCAATGAAATCTCATCGGATATCTACATCATTGACCTTGCCAGATAAATAAAAAGGTCTAAATGTCCATGAACAACATCATCTTCATCTTCATCTGTAAAAGATATCACTGCATGGAATTTTGCAAGATTATTCTCTACATGGTAGACTTCAGCCACAACAATTTCAGTTTCGAATTCCTAAGGACTTGACAAAGCCTCAATGAGTGCCTCCCAAATATCCTTTGATAGATTCAAGGCATCCAAAATTGATAACTTGGCCGGTACTTGGGCCAAATGTTTCAAGACATCATACTTTTGGTCCAAAGGTCTGCGTTTCCCAATAGAAACATGTTGTTTTTCAGGGGCCTTAGAAGTTGATTCTTTGGAAGTAGATGCATCTTGTATTGGGGCAAGAGTTGGAAATACTCCTCACTTTGGAATATTAGACCGACTAGGTCTATCTATTTTCTGAGAGGAAGAAGGTGTAACCTCCAACCGATCTTCCAAAATAACTGTGCCAGTACTGAATCTGCCATGTGTGGAAGAACTTTCTTGTTCTTATTGAGCCCACTGAAGGGCTCTACCATGAGTTTTTGCTGCATATACAGTTTTAGCAGGGGTAAAATTGAAATAGCATCTTTTGGAATATCCACATCTTCCTCTGTATCAAAGACATTTGGAACTCCCTCTAATTCCTCTATTTGATATAGGGAACTCAGGTTCATCAAGATCGAAACTGTGACTAGAATAAGGATCTGTTAAATGAATCATGTTAACAGAACCAAAGATCAACTCTTCATCTAAGGAAGACTATGCATGATTAGCCAGTTTAGGCTGTGCCATTTGGCGGGGTGGTGCCTGTGCTTTTGAAGTAGACGGCATAAAATCTGCTAGAGTCAAAGACAACTTTGGATTTGACACGATCTCATCTTCTTTTGACTGCTCTTCTTTCTTTGAATTATGCCGCTTATTTGAGGATTTTCCTTCTAATAAAGGGGGTTTTGCTGTGTCATTCATAGCAGAAGACACAATTATTTTCTTCAATTGCGTTTGTAAAATGGCATGAGTTTAGTTGATCATTTTCCTAACCATCCAATCATCATATTTCTGCACATTTTTGTTTTTGACTTCTTGCCACTCGCCTTCTTCCTCTTGATCTGTAGCAGTAACACATGCTACCTGGGCTGAAGAACCTTCTAGTTTGACTTGTCCCGAGTCCACCATTTTTTTCAAGAGGTATTTGAAGACAAAACAATCCTGAATGGGATGCCCCAAAATCTGATGAAATGGGAAATAGTTGGGATGGTCTTCATCTCCTTCCTTGTTCTGCCTTTTAGGCCTTGGCAATTGAACCAAATTATTTTCCAGATCCAAAATGAAGTAACCATGAACTTGTTAATTTTAGAAAGAATAAACTTTTCTCTTTAAATCCTCAAATTTTTTCCGTCTTTGATCTCTTTGATCATATTGATGAAACGACCTCTATTGTTGATGCTCAGGAGGTGGATCCCTTCGATAAGATGAAGGTTTTGAAGTAGAAGCAGGTACAAGTGCTTGTTTAAGCGTAACTATAGCAGTATCTGCTTTAACCATTATCCTTCTTGGAATTGATGGAATTACATGAGTTTTATCCTTAGTCTTTGTAAGAGAGTCTTCAATCTATTGAGGGATTGAAATAAGGTCTCGTAACCCTCCAGTTTATTTCACAAGGATCAACGGTGTGTGTAATTCATCACACAAATTTTCCACAAAGATCTGAAACTATTATTCTTGATGGAGTGCTAAGATTAAGGAATATGTTAATTCATTCTAATGAGAAATGAAATCTGAAACTCTTTCATTCTCCCTTTGATTACAATTTGTAAGATAAAAAAATGTTGTCTTTGGCAACGTTGAGTTGAATTGAAGAAGGAATCATTGACGGAGATCTTCCCACTCGGTAATTGACCGGGATTTCAAGATTGTATACCAGACAAAGGTAGGACCTTGTAATGACTGTAAAAAACACCTGAGCTTAACTACTTCTTGTTGTTGAGGAGTTCTCATCATAGGATCACAATGAGAAAAAAATGTGTTAAGTGTTTCTCTGGGTCTCCCGAACCATTAAAAATTTGGAATGTGGTACTTGAAAAATTTGATGGGGGAGGAATTGCATCAACCCATTTAGGATAAGCTCTCTTTTCTAGTTGAATTTGTGCACACTTTCCCTCCATATCTTCCAACCGAGCTATTAATGACTCAATGGTAGTCATTAACTTTTGAGAAACATCTGGTTGAGCTTGGACTTGAGCAGGTGCAGTAACTGGAGTTTGGACAGGTGTGGTGACTGGTACTGCAACTGATGGTAGCACTACCGATTGTTGTTGCACATGACCCATAGGATTAGAACTATGAGGGTGTACTGGTAAAAGGAGGATATTCTTGATCCATCTCAGTAGATGCAACAAATTCCCTTGATTGACTGACTCCAGCACGCTTAGGAGGAAGACTACCTTGAAGTAGTTCTGCATTCAACCTCCTTAATTCTTTCATTTCTTCCTATTGTTGTGTGAACCTTTGATCTAGTGAGAGTGATTGGTCATATCTAGAGGAAGGGTGGAATGTAACCCGATTATTTCCTTTCCCCTTGTTAGATGCCTTTCAGATAGGGATAAGTTGGTTATTTGAAGGAATACCAAGATTCTGGGTAAGCCTTTGATTTCGTGTACGCACAACTTCTTCATTTGTTTCAGTGCATTTAGTCTCTTGAGCAAGAAATTCTTCATCTGATCCCTCTGAGTGAGCCTCATGTTCTGGGGGATTAGTGAAAATGACATCAATGACATTTATTGATGCATAATGCATTGCATCCTTTCTATCGGCATTCCTGCGATATTGTCTTCATCCATGTCCCTTGATGAGACATTGCCTTTTTTTGACATGACCCCTTAGGAACTTCTTAATGAATCGTAATTTGGAGGGAATATCCTGATAATTCGGCTCTTTGTTACTCTTCTGACTTCTTCCCTAATAGAGAGAAGACTGACTTTCACTGAGGAAGAGATTGAAGATTTGAAAAAGTACCTAGTATGGTGGACTGGGGCTGTTCCTGCTATTCCTGCTCAACTCCTCGAATCCTATTTGTTGATTCTGAGGGTTGGGTTAAAAGAGTCCCCAGTCTAGCAAGATGGGGTGGTTCCTGAGCTTCTACATCTGAGACTTTCTTAAAATCTCTCTTGATTTTGCAGACTTTAGTCCAGAAATTGGCTGCATGCATGAACCTACATCCACTCAAATCACCTGGCTCAAATGATCGCTGGATGATTTATGAAACTTCTGTCACCTGATGATGCGCACACTCTAAATGAGAATCCTGTTCGATATTCTCATTTTCATGATGCAAGAGTAATTTGACAACTTGTTCTTTGTATGCCCAACTTTGGGAAGAACTAGTTGAGGCATGTTCCTGAGAAAGCCTTTGATTACAAACAAAACCAATTGGCTGTGGCCATCCATGGACAATAACATTGCATGAGACCATTTTTGGCAGGCTTTGTTGAATCGAGAGTACAGTGAAATGTAGTGCTCCATGAAGACCCCATACCTTGATATGAATACCATATGGGGCATTGGAAATTAACTGGAACAATCTTTTAGTGCACCAAGGCATGAACGCTGAAGGGCTCTCTGCTGCTTTTCAGCCTTCAGATATCGGGAAACTGAGAGAGAGGCCAAATAAATTTGGCATTGTAACCCTTCTATTATCTTAAAATAATTTTCATATTCATAATAAGATAATATTTTCTTTTTCAATTGAAAAAGAGTTTTCCACATGTTGAGACGAATATCGTGAATACAATCTTCCATCCATATTTCTGGAATATCATACTGAGAGTCAGCCAAAGGCCAAACATGACTGGTACTTCACCTTTTGTGAGTTGTTTTCTCATATTCAGCATTTCTTATTTATCATTAGATGAATATTTTTCTAACTGATTAGAAAAAATATGGTGATTCTTTGTTGCTTCATTAGATTCAACAAGATTGGTAGAGAATTGATTTATCAAACTAGACGATGAATGACCCAGGGGTGGTTTGGAGAATGGCCTATATCCTGGGCTATCTTCTGATTGAGAAAGTATTTCACCTGCTAGTGGTAAAGCATCAGACATGAATAGATTCACATTTTCATGTGCCTCAAGATAAGAGGAATTTCTCATTATTTCATTTTACTTTAAAGAATTTTCCAAGAAATGCGAATTACTACTGCGGAGAGTAATTTTGTAGCTAAATTCATCATCATGGGGAGGACCACCATGGTGGGTTACAGCAAAAGATGAAACCGTTTGCTCCTTGATCTTCTGGCCACACAGAGGGTTATCATGGCTCTCATCTGAAGATGATACTTCAAGATCGACCAAAATATCATGAAGCAAGCCTTCATGAGGAAGTGTCTGATGAAGACCTTCATAATTATTATTCCCACTATTGGGAAATGAGAAAGTAGAATCCTGAGTTGCAACAGACTATTGTCCGAGGGCTTCAAGAACTCCAGCATCGAGCAAGGCCTTATTAAATATTGGCTCTTGATTTCTTGATCGTGCTGGACGAGTCTTTTTCTTAGACACCTTCTTACTCACTTTATGAACCACTTGTTGACAAAAGTGGTTATTATGGGAAAGTGTATGTGCCTTCTCAGGAGAAATGGTCAGGTTAGGATGATTATCTCAATTCAAATTAGGTGTATGTGCCTGACTTGATTGTCCATATGACATGGGGGAGTATGCCCCACAAACCTCTTGAACTAGAACAGAGGTGTGTATCTGTTCTGGAGTGATATGTTGACGTGTCACTCCACTAATAGGGACAGATTTGTATTTATTTCCCTGTGATGCTGCTGAAGCTGTTATAATATTCCGACAGGCATCCAGAATATGAGCAAGGATTTTCTTCTTCTCTTTCACCGTCATCAAAATGTTCTTGGTGAATTTAGCTGCTAGAACGGGAATATATGGCCATTACATTCTTGGAGTAGGTGTGTATTCCTGCTCTTATCCTCCTTTTCCTGTCAGTGAATTCTGGCAGTACTCATGTGTGGGGGTAGAGAGTTGAGTCTGCTCCAAATTTGTCGTCAGAGCTTTCCGACTGACTTCTCCGGATGCTACCAAACGAGACTGTTGGTAGGCTTGATGAACATTAACAGGTGTATGTGCCTGCTGTGTATTGTTTTTTCAATTATGGTTAAAAAATTTCCTTCAATACTGGAAGACGAGACTGCTAATAGAATTGTTTATTGTAAACAGGTGTATGTTCCTGCTTATCAGTTGCCACCATATTAGATTGGTGAACTTCTTTGGGTGTAGTCATACAAGCCTGCTGACTAGCTGATGAGTTATAAACAGGTGTATATGCCTACCTATAATACTCCACCAAAATTTCCTGGCAGGATTGGCGTGTTACTTCTAGATGAGTTTGCTGGGCAGTAACATCAGGACAGACGGGTGTATATGTCTGCTCGTTGTTTGACATCAAGTTGGCTTGATGGACTTCTCTAGAGGGGGAAGAAATAAGAACCTACTCTGTAACGACCCGAAATTTTGAATAAATCTTGTTTTCTAAACTTGTGTGTTATTTTTTTTTATACTCAACAAAACTATTTCATTTGATAACATGAGTATAATTAAAATGAGATTTTTGGGTTTTGACTGTTATATGACCATTGGTCAATATGACCACTGGAAACTAAACATTTCAATATTTTTCTCTAAATACAAGTGATCTTGGTTAATTAATATAGAAAGAAGATTCGATGGCCTCACCCAGTAGTCTTGGACCGATCGAAGCCCATCTAACAGAACTTGGGAAGGAGGTAGCACCACTGGGCTTTGCTCTAGACCAAACCCAAGACGAACTTCATCGTGTGAAGCTAGAATGGAATCACCTTCGTGAGAAGTTCAAACTGATAGAAATTACTACTCGTGCGATGTTGGCCGAGCCTCCCTCAGATTCTCTCACCTTATCACACCTTACACTTAGGTCATATGCTAGTGTGATAAGGGGCTATATAAGGAGACCGTAACTGCCTTGTGTAATCCTTTTTTTTAAATAAAAATTTTGATTTCTTCTTATGATGAAGTTTATGAATTTTCAAATGTCCGGATAAATATAGTATGCATATTTTTGGTGAATTTTAGAGAAAGGATATTTTAAAAAAATATTTATGTAAGCCTTAAATAATTAAAAATGTGTAATGATTTTTAAAAAATAGTATTCTACAAATATGTTCAGTACGAAATTTAGAGTCTAATAAGATCAACTTAATTTTTGATGAATAGTAAATTATGAATAGTGATTTTATGCTTAGGATTAGTAATGTGATCAAATGGATTAGTAATCTCACTTAAAGAAAGTATTAAAATAATCTAGGCACCTTGATTAAGTAATGTGATTCAATAAAATGGTTAAATAACAGTTTCATAAATTATTGGTCAAGTATTAGTTTTTTCTGGTGAATAGTTTTTTTAATTAAAAATTAAATTAAAAATATTTAGAAAATAATTTTTATAAAATGGATTTCATTTTTGAACACAGAGCATCGATATTATGTTAAGGTAATTTTTGTGGATTTTTCCGAAAAAATGAATTTTTGCTGAGTAGTTTATTTATATAAGAATTAAATTAAAAATATTTAGAAAATTATTTTTATAAAATGGAGTTCATTTTTGAAATCAGAGCATCAATATTTGGTTAAGGTGAAATTTTGGGATTTTTCTGAGAAAGTTGAATTTTCGATGAATAGTGAAAATACAGTTTTTAAGTTACGGGTGTTTAAGGACATAATTAAATGATTTATTAAGTATGTAATCAATATGGTCAACTTATGAATAGTAAGATAAGGTATGAGTTGTCCCAAGTGGCCAATACCATGGGCAAGCCCATGGTTTTTCCAAAACCACCAATGAGGTGTCCCTTGGCCATTAATGCGTTGTCCCCTCACTTTCCCTATAAATACCAAGGCATCCTATCATCCATTCGACTTGCAACTCTCCCTCAACAAAGCTCTGATCTCATTACCTCCCAAGGAGTCCTCACAAGGTTCCCCAAGCCCTCAACTTCCCAACCTTTGAGTTTTAAGAGTCATGTTTTAAGGTAAGGGATCCTACCTCTCTCTTTCTTTTCAAGTAATCTCTTTTATGTCATTTGTTTTATGCTCCATGATCTTATGTTGGAGGATGTTATTTTATATTCTTCTTACTACCCTTTTCATTTTAATATTATGATATACCCCCACTTGCTCTCATAAATTCTTTTTATGAAAGTTTAAGTGGCGTCGTTAAGCTACTGAATTTTTAAGGGATTCTTTCTCTTTTCTCATTTTTCAAAGTTCTACTTTCATGTCAAGTCTTTCAAGTTCCTTTTTATTATGTTGGGTTATGATATCTATATCTATCATACTGATCTTTTATGTTCATATGATTAGATAGCCTATTTGATCTCGTCAATTAATTTTTGTTTAAGTTTAAGTGACGCCGTTAGGCTGCCAAAAATTTAAGGGATTCTTTCTTCTTTTTCATTTTTCAAAGTTCTACTTTCATGTCAAGTCTTTCAAGTTTCTTTTTATTATGTTGGGTTATAATATCTATATATATCATACTGATATTTTATGTTCATATGATGAGATACCCTATTTGATCTCGTCAATTCATTTTTGTTGAAGTTTAAGTGATGCCTTTAGGCTGCCGAATTTTTAAGGGATTCTTTCACCTTTCTCATTTTTTCAAAGTTATACTTTCATGTCAAGTCTTTCAAGTCCTTTTTTATTATGTTGGGGTATTATATATATATCTATCATACTGATATTTTATGTTTATATTATGATAGACCCTATTTGATCTCGTCAATTCATTTTTTTAAGTTTAAGTGACGCCGTTAGACTGCCAAATTATCAAAAGAGAAATCTTATTTTTGTCTTCCTTTCATGTTCTTCATTTCATATGGTATATCTTTCAAATTTCATTACCATGTTCTTAAATCACTTATATTCTACCCCCCTACTGTTTTATGGATCATTTATGAGTGGGTGACCCATGTCCTCTCCCTTTTCAATGTTTTCTAAAACCTCATAACATAGCCGTTATGCTGCAGAATTTCCGTCTCAAAATGTCTCTCTCTTATTCTCAAATTCATTTATTTTATTAAGTGAATACTCAAATATCTTTATTATAAATGGGTATTCACATATATACCAAAATTTTCTATTTTAAATTCTGGGATTTACATACATGAGACCCGCTTTCCCTTTCCGTGGGTTTAAAGTGACATAAAGATCATGTCTTTAAAGCTGTTTTCAAAACGTTATGATTATGAAATGAAACCCATTTATTTTATTCTATATGGGTTGTTTATGAAATTATTGATGATGATATATGTGGATCACATGATAATAAAGGAGAATTTAATGGTGCACCCTGATAGCGCTCCAATTCATTGGGTAAAGACTTAATCTCTAAAGATGACCATTTTGACTGATACCTTGGTGAATAACCTTGGTAATTTGTATTGACACCTTGGGGATGGAACTTGGTGAAACGGAAATGATTGACTTTGTTAAATGTTTTATCCACATATTCAAGTTATTAAATATGTTATTTTTATTATGATATTCCTCATGATTTCTTTCTCATGCCTTAAAGTTCTTTTTCATGACATTGTTGATATATCTCAAGTTCACATGTTAAATGTTTCCCCTTGTTTCCCTTACTGGGACTTCTACTCACCCTTTCTTTTGATGTTTTTACCCCGGTTATGAGATGAAGTAATGAACCTAGGATTAACATAAGGAGAATCCTTTCAAGTGTTTAGGAAGAATGCTTTATGTTTTCATGTTTTAAATTCCTGGTTTTAAAGACACTAAACCTTAAAGATCCTCGGTTTTGTAAAATGTAATGAAAGTTTATATGATATAAAGGCAGGATGCTATAGTTGGTATCAAAGGATGGTTTAGTTATTTGTGGAAATTAGGATATGAAAACTTTAGGAAGAACCCTATAGAAATTTTTAAATATAGAAAATATTCCTGGTATTTTGGTAATTATTGAGTAAGGGGTTGCCAAGCAAATACATCCCTGTCTGGATACGAGCAGGTAGAGGTGGCTCTGGAATAGATGTACATAGGGGTAAAACCCGAAAACACTGCTTTGAGCTAGACTCGAATGGGAACTGGTACACGAAAACAGGCCTTACTACACTCTTGGTTATGACACTCCCGGGGGATATGCTTTGGTAAATTCATAAGCTTAGTATGAACCATTATTAAAGGAATGAAGATAAAATAAAATAAATATTCACATAAGAATATATGATCATGGATAACCTAGATTAGAACCTAGTGTATCAAAAGTTAGGGTATACTTTTCTTCTGCTAGTTTATCCTTCTATGCTTTAAGTTTCCTTTTCATGATTATTGGATGAGTATTTAAGCCCCCTAATTATACTTTGTTTTCTTAGTTAATGGAGGAAAATTAAAGATCATGTCCCAACAACCAATGTGATAGGAAATGTGGTGATTACCCTATTAATATGACAAAGATGACAAGAGATCAAGTTGAACATGTTGTGATTATGCCAAACCAGCTATCAAAAATCACAATTAATAATTTGTACCTAGTTGAATGACCAAATTCATCAAGGAAGAAGAAAAAGTCTCCAGGATGTTCATATGATAAAGTTTATTAGGGGATTAAAAGATGATTATTATTTTGGAAGACGTTCACTATTTTGGGAACCCGATATGATCGAGGTAAATAGATTACTACATTATTTACTTTGAGGAGTAAAGGTTGACTTATATTTTGAAGAATCAATGAATTTAAGGTGAACTTATGGTAATATAGGAAATGATTAACCTATATTGGGGAAAATATGTTATAAGATGCTAGGAGTGGTTGATGTTGTTTGAAGATGAACGATAATGTTTATTTTGGAAGACTGTGTTATCAAATCCTTCTTGCATCTGGGTTTCAATCATAGTTTGGTTTATTTTGAGGAATTTTAAGGACAGTTGTTTATGGAATGGTCTATAATGAACTTTGGGTAGTACCGTGGAACTTTGAAGATTTAAAGTAGTTTCCCTTCCTCTGGGGATCTTTCTTTAGGAAGAGTTGTTTTATCTTACCCTTTCTGTTTTTGGTATAATGTTTAAAGATATAAGAAATAAATAGTTAATCTTTGTTGGATTATGTGATTCTCTAGAAGATGGTTCTTGTGTTTTTATGAGACCAAGTGTTTTGAATGCTCATCGTTTGGAGAAAAGATTAGTTTTGGTAGAAACTTATTAAAGGATGGAACTCTACTTGAAGGTAGGTATATTTCCCTGTGTTTTTATTCTATGTAGTAAATGAATTCCTCAAAACTATGAAAAGGAACGTAAAAAAAATGTTGTATGTTAACGTTTCCTAATGGGAAATCAAATACCGTTTAGCCCATCATAAGTTTGTGATTTTATTGTTGTTAAATTTCTTCTAATCATGTTTTCTATCACTCTCCCTCAGAACGTGACCCTTTGTTTTCTCCTCCATGTCCATGTTTTCTTACATAGAATCCTAGTATGGGTTAACTCGGGTGACCTTTGTACTTCCCTTTCTTTCTTTTGAAGTAATAGTTTTACTGACTCCTTTTCCGGTGTGGGACTATCAATGAAATTTCAAAACCCAATTCTAAAAATTGCGAGGACAAATTTTTTTAAGGGGGGAAGATTCTAACGACCCGAAATTTTGAATAAATCATGTTTCCTAATTTTGTGTGTTATTTTATTTTTTTATACTCGACAAAACTGTTTCATTTGATAACATGAGTATAATTAAAATGAGACTGTTGGGTTTTGACTGTTATATGACCATTGGTCAATTTGACCACTGGAAACTAAACATTTCGATATTTGTCTCTAAATACAAGTGATCTTGGTTAATTAATATAGAAAGAAGATTCGATGGCCTCACCCAGTAGTCTTGGACCGATCGAAGACCATCTAACAGAACTTGGGAAGGAGGTAGCACCACTGGGCTTTTCTCTGGACCAAACCCAAGCCAAACTTCATCGTGTGAAGCTAGAACGGAGTCGCCTTCGTGAGAAGTTCAAACTGATATAAATTACTACTCGTGCAATGTTTGTCGAGCCCCCCTCAGATTCTCTCACCTTAGCACACCTTATACTTAGGTCCTATGCTGGTGTGATAAGGGGATATGTAAGGAGACCGTAACTGCCTTGTGTAATCCTTTATTTTAAATAAAAATTTTGATTTCTTCTTATGATGAAGTTTATGAATTTTCAAATGTCCGGATAAATATAGTATGCATATTTTTGGTGAATTTTAGAGAAAGGATATTTTAAAAAAATGTTTATGTAAACCTTAAAAAATTAAAAATGTGTAATGATTTTAAAAAAATGGCCTTCTACGAATATGTTCAGTACGAAATTTAGAGTTTAATAAGATCAACTTAATTTTTGATGAATAGTAAATTATGAATGGTGATTTTATGCTTAGGATTAGTAATGTGACCAAATGGATTAGTAATCTCACTTAAAAAAAGTATTAAATTAATCTAGGCACCTTGATTAAGTAATATGATTCAATAAAATGGTTAAATAACAGTTTCATAAATTATTGGTCAAGTATTAGTTTTTTCTGGTGAATAGTGTTTTTTAATTAAAAATTAAATTAAAAATATTTAGATTTTTTTTATAAAATGGATTTCATTTTTGAACTCAGAGCATCGATATTATGTTAATGTAATTTTTGGGGATTTCTCTGAAAAAAATGAATTTTCAGTGAATAGTTTATTTATTTAAAAATTAAATTAAAAATATTTAGAAAATTATTTTTATAAAATGGAGTTCATTTTTGAAATCAGAGCATTGATATTTGGTTAAGGTGAAATTTTCGGATTTTTCTGAAAAGTTGAATTTTCGATGAATAGTGAAAATACAGTTTTTAAGTTACGGGTGTTTAATGACATCATTAAATGATTTATTAAGTATGTAATCAATATGGTCGACTTATGAATAGTAATATAAGGTATGAGGTGTCCCAAGTGGCTAATACCATGGGCAAATACCATGGGCAAGCCCATGGTTTTTCCAAAACCACCAATGAGGTGTCCCTTGGCCATTAATGCCTTGTCCCCTCACTTTCCCTATAAATACCAAGGCATCCTCTCATCCATTCGACTCCCAACTCTCCCCCAACAAAGCTCTGGTATCATTACCTCCCAAGGAGTCCTCCCAAGGTGCCCCCAAGCCCTCAAGGTCCCAACCTTTACGTTTTAAGAATTACATTTTAAGGTAAGCGATCCTACCTCTCTCTTTCTTTTCAAGTAATATCTTTTATGTCATTTATTTTATGTTCCATGATATTATGTTGGAAGATGTTATTTCATATTTATCTTACTGACCTTTTCATTTTAATATGATGATAGACCCCCTCTTTCTGTCATAAATTTGTTTTAAGAAAGTTTAAGTGGCGCCGTTAGGCTGCCGAATGTTTAAGGTATTCTTTCACCTTTCTCATTTTTCAAAGTTCTACTTTCATGTCATGTCTTTAAAGTTTCTTTTTATTATGTTGGGGGTATGATATATATATCTATAATACTGATATTTTATGTTCATATGATGAGAGACCCTATTTTATCTCATCAATTCATTTTTGTTGAATTTTAAGTGACGCCATTAGGCTGCCGAATTTTTAAGGGATTCTTTCACGTTTCTCATTTTTCAAAGTTCTACTTTCATGTCAAGTATTTAAAGTTACTTTTTATTATGTTGGGGTATTATATCTATATCTATCATACTGATATTTTATGTTCATATGATGAGATACCCTATTTGATCTCATCAATTCATTTTTGTTGAAGTTTAAGTGATGTCGTTAGGCTGCCGAATTTTTAAGGGATTCTTTCACCTTTCTCATTTTTTCAAAGTTATACTTTCATGTCAAGTATTTCAAGTTCCTTTTTTTTATTTTGGGGTATTATCTCTATATCTATCATACTGATCTTTTATGTTCATATGATTATAGACCCTATTTTATCTCGTTAATTCATTTTTTTATGTTTAAGTGACGCCGTTAGGCTGCCGAATTTTCAGAATAGAAATATTATTTTTGTCTTCCTTTTACGTTCTTCATTTCATATGGTATATCTTTAAAATTTAATTAACATGTTCTTAAATCCATTATATTCTTTCCCCCCTACTGTTTTATGGATCATTTATGTGTGGGTGACCCATGTCCCCTCTCTTTTCAATGTTTTTTAAAACCTCGTAACATAGCCGTTATGCTGCAGAATTTCTGTCTCAAAATGTCTCTCTCTTATTATCAAATTAATTTATTTTATTGAGTGAATACTCAAAGCTCTTTCTTCTAAAGGGGTATTCACATATATACCAAAATTTTCTATTTTTAAATTCTGGGATTTACATACATGAGACCCACTTTCCCTTTCCGTGGGTTAAAAGTGACATAAAGATCATGTCTTTAAAGCAGTTTTTAAAACATTATGATTATGAAATGAAACCCATTTATTTTATGATATATGGGTTGTTTATGAAATTATTTATGATTATATATGTGGATCACATGATAATAAAGGTTAATTTAAGGGTTCTCCCTGATAGCGCTCCAATTCATTGGGTAAAGACTTAATCTCTAGAGATGACCATTTTGACTGATACCTTGGTGAAAAACTTTGTAATTTTTATTAACACCTTGGGGATGGACCTTGGTGAAACAGAAATTATTGTCTTTGTTAAATTTTATATCCATATCTTCACGTTATAAAATACGTTATTTTTATTATGATATGCCTCATGATTTCTTTCTCATACCTTAAAGTTCTTTTTCATGACATTGTTGATGTATCTCAAGTTCACATGTTAAATGTTTCCCCTTATTTCCCTTACTGGGCCTTCTGATCACCCTTTCTTTTGATGTATTTCCCCAGGTTATGAGATGTAGTAATGAACCTATAATGAACATAAGGAGAAGCCTTTCAAGTGTTTAAGAAGAATGTTTTATGTTTTCATGTTTTATGTTCTTGGCTTCCAAGACAATAAACCTTAAAGATCCTCTGTTTTGAAAATTGCAATGAAAGTTTATGTGATAAAAGGTGGGATGCTATATAATCCTTGTTGACAAGATTTATCATCTGGTGGTTCTTCTTGTGTGCTCAGGTATGAGGAACCTGAGTCAAACCCCTAGAGACGGTACCCTCATCATGTTGAGGGCGCACTGCCGCACGATTCTGACAGTAATTGTTGATGGGAGCCCTCAAGAAGGACTCCTGTCTCCTTGAATTAAGGCATTGAGTGAACTTCGCATTCACATCCCAATAATATGTGAGTTATTGGTGATTGTGTTCTAGGGAAAACTGAAACGGTTGGATATGGTGGTTGGCACCACCTTCTTCTTGGTCATTGGTCGTCACTGTCCAGACAACCTGGGTGAATTATTGACTTGGAGGGCTTGTCGAGCAGCCACCAGAGTCAGAATGGTACCGTATTGATGGTATTCTTTAACCAATGAATTTGAGACCCAGCATTGAGGATGATGAGTAGGTGATGTCATCCTCAGAGCAAACGAGAATCCAGCAGGAGTAACAGCAGAGGCATTCACAGGTGTGAACTTTAGAGAAGCCATTTCTATAACACAGAGATATTTTGGAAAAGAGTGCCTGTTTGATATAACATACATAATCAAGATAATTTTGGCCACTATATCTTTTGGATGAGAACATATGTTATTGATTGATTTTTCGGCCCTCACTTTGAGTTAAATAGGGGCCTAACAAATAAGTAAAACATCATTTAACTTGGTTAAGGATTCACGTTGGGTTCACCATTTTTTGTTTCTTCTGGAAATGGGGATGAACTTGTTTTTTTAAGGTTCAAACATTCCAATCGGTTTCTAATGGGTTTATTTGTAGAACCGGAAGCATCCAGTGATTCTATATCCATTTGGATCTAATTTCCAAAGGTAGGTGCTCATTAGTTGTGGACCGATGAGGCTTAAGAATTTTCATTGGTCGAGAGGATGAGAGGTCGAACTCATCACACCTTTTTGGGGGGGAATTATTTTCTACTACGGGACTCTCTTATAGATTTGAGTTATGTTCGTGAATCCTTATTAATTTACCAAGTATGAAAATGAGTTTTCCTTTTAATCTGACAATCAATGATTTATATGTATGATATTTAGAGAATCATCTATATATATTTGATGTTCTTCATAGATAGAGAATCATCCATATTTATTGGAGATCGTTAGTCAATGGTATCCTTCAATACATTATATAGAAATCTGTTGGTCATTATGATGACCATAATGGTTTTAAATCCACTCAGTGGGGCACTTGAATTTTATTGTCATTAAAAAGGACATGGATTATTTTAGATTTGGGATCGTACCCACAGATGGTCTACCTACGTATCCTTATTAGAAAAGGAATTAGAACCCACATAGTTTGAGTGAAGAAGTATGAGGTTTATGCATGATTGATTTCCCAAGGAAATATGTCATAATTACTTTTATTCTATAAGCTCACGTGAGTCATGCTCGGTGTGAGAAACAAGTGGTATAAGTATAACCTGACGATTGTGCCATGAAATATGCAATCATGAGAAATGATGTGGGACTTATGTATGTATGAATCCACAGATAGATGAGTATTGGGATTTAATTTAGGGAAGAAACCCAGGAACAAGGTCCATAAATGTATATGTTCTTTATGGAGATTTGGATACATAACTTAGGGCTGACTCCTGATAAGGATGCCTAGATTAGGGAACTTGTGACTGGGGATTACTCCTGAAAAGGAGGCTCGGGTTAGGGAACTTGTGACTGGGGCTTACTCCTAAAAAGGAGGCCTAGGTTAGGGAACTTGTGACTGGGGCTTACTCCTAAGGAGGATGCCCAGATTAAAGATCTTCTCATCTTAAAGGATGAGATTGAATGAATGAAATATCTAACCTTAGTGACATAAAGTTATTTAAATCACGATGTTTTGAGATATGTTCCACAGAATTCCTTTCAGATAAGGATTCCAACAAAGGAACCATGCCATAAATGGATTTGAAGAGGGTTTTGAAGGATAAATCTTGAAGAGGAGAGGTGGATTTGAAGAAAAGAGTTGAATGGGCAGGAGGGGCACCCAAAAAGAGGCCGGAGCGCAAGTCCTATTTGGGTGCACAAGTCCTAGTCGTGCAAGTATACTTGCATGACATGGGTGTACTTGGGAGACGGTTAACCCATAGGATAATACTTGGGTGAGACTTGGCTCAAGGCCTTAGTATTATCCCTAGAGGCTTCCAAAAGGGCGCACACAAGTTCTGTTGATGGGATAAGGTGGAGCACAACTGTCTTCATTTCCCTTAAGGGTTATACACTTAGGCACGCAAGTGTTAATGAATTTCAACACTTAGGCCTTATTCCCCCTCTTTAGATCTTCCCTTCTAGGTAAGAAATTACCTTAGAAGTGTTTGGAAGACTTCAACTACAGACTAGGGAATCGAGAGATTAAATATGACTTTTATATTTTTTCCTTTGAAATGGGGGGCCCACAGGGGGTATTTATAGGCCATTGAGGACCTTGGGAGAAAAAAGATAGGGCGCGCAAGTCACTTGCGCGACCCATATGTGGCGTGCAAGTAGACTTGTGTGACCATGATGAAACTTTTGCGACCCATGCTTAAAGAATTCCCTGTTCATGCCTTTGTCAATTTTTGATGTTTCTTCAAAGGATGAATTTCTTTGTGCTCAAGGTATTCTTTTTTTCATTCGTTAGACTCTATGATGGAAAGAAGCATCAACAATGTGGAATTGAAATGTTCATACGGATTCAAACAACCCAAAATTACACAACTACTCTAAAAAATCATTGCTTGTGTAGTGAACTTAGTATAACTATGACCATTCACAAATAAAGGTACCTTTAGACCTCAAGTCTTATTACTTATAGCATCCCGCAATTTCATCCCTTATAGTACTTCTCATGGTTCTTTCATAGTGGGTATGGGATTCATCAGCCATTAGATCATCTCCCATGATCGTCTCTGTCCTTAAATTCAGTACATAGATATCCCTATCCCAAATATCTTTGGAAGCATCAACATTAACAGTAATGTTGTATCGATTGAGTCTATCTTCATGTGTGACCAACGATAGTGTTGAATCGGTTTCAAAGTCCTTGATGGATACTTCATCCAGGATCCCAAAATTCCATAATGGGAGATTGTCTCTTTGGAGGAAATCCTTATGTGGATACATTAGCATGCCCTATTGTATCTAATTATCTAATAAAACCCTTGTGGGATGATTTAATTTGTGATTCAAAATCATCTCTATAATTCAAACCACAATAAAAACTTCCTCCTCACCTACAGTTTATTGATCCACCATGTCGATCATATTTTAGAACACTAATGTAGATACATGAATGGATTTAGGTTCGAATGAAAAATTGTGGTTCACACTTACTATTGGGAACCAATCATGGAAAATTCTAGCCAAGTACAAAGCACTAAATAATTCACCAACATCGCATAATAAACAATCGGGATTACGTTTTCTACATCAGATTCGCAACCTTACAGGCATGAGAGAAAAATTGCATATCATATAGAAAGTAAATTTATTATTCCTATGGGATCCCAGAAGATGTATTGGTGTGGATTTGGTCCTCTATGCATGTGTAAGTTGTATTTCATGTCAGTATTCATATTTGGTATGCACCTACCCAAGTGCATCATTCATGAAATCATTTTCATCAGAACCTGAACATCTGGTCCTCTTTTAGCTCAGATTCCACTGTTTGGAATCTTCTTATGCCAAATTCCTTAAAATAATAGTATAAAACCATTTTATTCAAAAGTGGAGACACTCGTTAACTTAATAGACCATTATAAGAAGGCCAGAGGCATCATGCGTAAGTTTTGAGGCCTGTGTGAAAGATGGAAATATGAACCCGAGGGCCTTACACAGGCAATGTGACATCAAGGTTCCATAATCCTCCTTGGGTGTCCATATAAACCAAGGTCAACATACAAAAGTGGAGTGTTTGGTGCATAAAAGTTTGTCCCTCAAGAAATTATTTTATGTGCACAATGTTATGTCAAACGACACCTTTTCCACCTCTATTCTTATGAGCCAATGCCAAGGATTTTTCCAATATAAGTTATGTGACCACCTTTCTCCAAGGTATAGAATCTTAATATTGAAATGTAACTCCCACATTCCCAAGACCTCCTCTTCCATGGCAGTGTGAAAACCATGAATACCTCGAGGTATAATATCTTATTCGATAGGTCCCCTTTGGGCCCCCCTGCATGTGGTACCACAAGGGATTGACCTTCACCCATTTACTTTTAATGTAAATCATGTGTCTGAAATATAACCTTATTTCTCTGACTAAATACACCTGTGCACACCCATGTTCCACTCTAGCCCCTCTCTTTCGCACAGAAGACTAAAATAATTAACAAACACCATCACATAAACTCCAAGGGTTGCCTTTACTCTAAAGCATGATGTTTGAGATCATATCTCATGAAACTCAAATATATTAGATTCACCTCCTTCCTGCGACCCTCCAGTCTTATGCGTAGTAATTTAAAAGTACCTCATAAAGTGTCCCATGTTGCATAACCCTAAATTTTTCTATTTTGTCATTGGTATGCTAATGGTTTTTTTAAAAGCCATGATATCATGGACCCTACTATCAACCACTCCTCCACATCATTAACTTCTATAATTACTGATGCCTTCCCTTCCCTACTTGTGGGTGGGAATCAGTTATGTATATCCAAGGGGTGAGGAATGATTTCTCTCCATCCGTGTTGTAAGATATTAAACATCCCTACTTTATCTTTCACATCACACAACATTAAAATGTAGACTGGCCTTGTGAAATGTACATGGGGTTCCATTCCTCAGGCATGATCTATGACCACACATCTCCATGGGAGTTATATCATAAACACATCGAATTAGATCCTCATCACATTGAATGAGATCAACCTCAGGAATCTTCAATACATAATCCCCACATCACCCCTCATGGACACACCTTTTTTGACACGATCATCGGATCTACAGATACATCTTGTTTCTCACACGATCATGAGTCACATGGGATTAGAGACTAGAAACAACCATGACACATATGATTCTTACCGAGATCCACAGGTTTTGATCCTTGTCTTATATATGAGGTACTAAGGAATCCCCACTGAGTTTAACTCCCAACCAATGGATAACTATGGTTCTCCCACCATGGGATATACCCTCATGGAATGACACCTTAATTTAATGGGATAGATCCCCTAGTTAGACCTCCATGATATTTTATGAATCATCCTCCAATATCCATCCATTACCACACACTTTTTCTAGTGAGATAACTTCATCTAACTACATTCATTGGGGACATCTAATTGTGTAATCCTCAACAAAAAGCCTCATTTTCTTCATAGATGTCTCCTCAAGTGTCCCAACCCCCTTCAACTATGTGGAATTTTATTCCTATCCACTGGGATACGTAAGAAGCCTCCTTGAGGTTCTATCCAAACACCCATCACCAATCATCCACCCTTATCCAGGTTTTTCCCTTGAGTCTCTATGTATTTGGAGGAGTATTCCTCAATGATATGGTTACACTTATTTCGAGTCCCCAACCACATGCCTCATTTTAATCTCAACTACCTCCTTAAGTGTCTCATTGACGAATCCTGAACTATATGGATTTTGATCCCTTTCTTAAAAACATTGTATGTAAGAAGTCTCCTGGTGGTTCATTCACATCACCCATCACACTTCACACTATATTCATTCCCTTATTTCACTTTCAACACATCATCCATTTCCATCCTATGTCTTACCTGGTCCACTAAATATTAGTGAGATCATTCCATCCATCTGGGTCATCTTATCATGTAACCCCCATCCACACCATCACTATTGTCATAAGCACTCAAAAAGATAACCATGTATAATTCCCACACAATACATATTCATTATTGCAAGAGTGATCCTCTTGGGAAAGGTAGTTATCCATGTGTAAGCCCCATGCACAATATCCTCAACAAAATATGTGGGTTTTGATCCTTTCCTTATAAATTGGGTACATAGGAAGCCTCCATGAGGTTCAATCCTTGATAAAGGTAAACCTTGGTGTCCCCCCTCATTGGGTTATACCTTTCTGATACTCCCTTAGTTGTTTTAATATCATCCATTATGGTGTGAAACCATCTCTTTATAAGATGCACCACCTTTGGTTCGATCTCATTGGTCATTTTAATCCATCCATCCTATCAGACTTCAATGTTCTTACTCCTAGGGATCCACCTCCCTGATCTATCCCTATTTAAATCCTAATCAATCCCATCCCATATTCTCAAGATAATAAACTCACGACCCAACCAATGTTAAACACGAGATGTCTGTGGTACCGAGTAGAGTCTCCACATGACCTTAAGCACACCTATCCTTTTGATAGAGCCTTTTGACTAGCAACATAGTTATATGGAGGAACAATGTTTAAAATATACCTGATTATGAGAGAAAAAAACTATGGGAATTATAAAGATAGTTATAATAAAAAATAGAGATAACAAGTGGAATAATATATAGAAATAAACATATAACCAAATAAAAAATGATAAAACAATGATATCTAGCTCCACATGTTAGGTAGTCATACATATAAAACTAATAATAAATAACCATAAAAGATCGCAAACACAATCCCGATTCCCAAACTGGTGCTGACATCCTATGTTCCAACCCATTAGGCTATGCACAAACCAACTAATAAGTCTGTAACAACCCAACTTTTCAGATATATAAATTTCCTTCTTATAATTATGCCTTATGATACAATCAAAAAAGAGAACACAATACATGATTTATAAATGATGAGTGAATGAAATAAGAAGTGTTTCTAGATGTTAATGAACCTATACCAATGAAATAGTAACATGAAATTTTAAATAGTAATCCAACCCTTATGAATAATAAACCATACAATTGATTAGTTACCTTACCAATGAATGTATAAATATAATTTTCCCATCCTATAAGTGACAATATGATAAAAATATGATCATAGTATAAATAAAAAATTGTATTAAAGAATTATTAATGATGTTCTGTTATTTTTATATGCCATAAATATTTAATTACTTTATTTGATTAATTTACTAATTTATAAGAAATTGTATATTCATAAAATGTATTGATAAATAGGTATTTAGATATCTTATGATTATAAAAAAATTTAGGTGACCATAAATAATTTTTCAATGTGTAATAAAAGATGTTATAGTATTAAATTCTTTATTTTTCATGTAAATTATGATTTTAATTATAAATTTTATTTCTCATATTTTATATTATATGGTGGTTTTTTTATTTCTACATGCCAAAAAATGGTTAGGGTGATTTTTTGGTATTTTTCTGAGATACTGGATTTTTGGGTGAATAATGAAATAATGTAATTAAAACTATATGTAAATAAATGATACTTTCATCCATCCTAGAGTCATGGATAATGTAAGTGACCATATTTTTGAGTTCACAAAAAAATTACTTTATTTATTCTAAAAAATAACCAATATTTTTTTTCTTGAAAAAAATAGAAAAAATAAGTAAAATAATGAGAAAACTCCCCTCTCTTCCACTATAAATACAACCACTACCACCTCTTCTCCTCACACCTCTCAAGCCTAGAGACATTTATATATTTTTCCAAATAATCTTCAATAACCCCTCCCCAACTTTTTTTAACTTTTAGTCTTAACAGAATACCAAAACCAATCCCTTAAGTAGGTTCTCAAGAATAACGAATCCAGAGGTAAAACTGTATTCCGTTTTCTTTCAATTTTTTTTCAAGTTCAATTATTTTATTTATTTGTACTCAATTACCCTTGTAAAAGTGGAATGAATAATATATTATATTATATATAATATTATTTTATCATGCTGATAGAATAATTCTTCATAAAATCTCTTGTCCTCTCTCTTTAATTTTATGAAGGAAATCATCACCTGTGAGGTGCTTATTTACAACCTTCATGGACAACGTGAATTCATCTTTAAATTCAAAATTCAAGGCTGTTCATGAAACCTTTTTTAAGGTTCAAACAATTTATTATATATTTATTATTACTTATGTATTTTATATTAATCATTTTATACATTAGATATTAATTTATAAAACAAAATGAGGTTGTTGTGATAAAAGAAACTAAATTAATCTAAACGATTATAATAAATCATTAATTTAATGATTAATCCTCAATTATGGATGAAATTTGGAATTTTAATGTTATATAAATTCATTAATAACATATATAATCAGTTCTAGTCAACTATTATCATTTTATATGATTTTGCAAAGACATATACAAGTCACCTGATAATGAAAACCAAGGAAATCAACTCTCTCAAATAATGAAATTGAATATATTTACCCATAAAAAAGGTCATAAATTAATTTAATAAAGTTATAATAAATTAAATAAATTTATTTTTATCTACTTATTTTTTAATTAATATAATTTGAATATCAAACACATTAAGATCAATTTAATAACACCTTCAAACTTAAGGTGATGGATTTTACCAGAACCTCCATTTTTCCTACAAGTTCTTGTTTCTATATTTTTACACAAATGAAATTATATTTTATTTTTATGTAAATATTTTATATTCTATTTATATGTTGCAAACTATTTTATAAAGATCCATTCATCCATCTTTTTTGGGATATTCATGTTTTGAAAGGTTACCTACTCAATTCTTCCTGATAAGAAAGCCCGATTTATGGGAAACTCTGAATTATTACCAAAATTTAACTGAACTATATACTATTTTTAAAGAACCATTATTTTTATAAAATAACTCATTTTATGATGAAAACATGCTTGGTTTAGTTCTAGGTTTTTATAAATTATAATTTCCTTTTCTACACTAAATGATCTTAAATATTTCTCTTAAACTTTACTAAAATGTTTTATATCTAGTGTTTCATAAACACACTTTTCACTAGATATTAAAATCACTTATCATTATATATTCCTATGTTCCTCTATGAATTTTAGTATATAATTTAATTTTTTTCTTTAATGGACATTTTTATGATACACCCATTAATTATGCTTTATGACATGATTATGATACCCAATTAATTCCATGGGTAACCATAATGTTTATGTTGGATTACTTATGTATTATTATTTATTTGGAAATCTTATTCAGGAATATTTTATGATGGGTCTGACCGGATAGAGCTAAAATTCATTGGGTAATGTTTTGTCTCATGATATTTTATGTGCAACGATCATGGTGTTTATCCTTAACTCGTGCTTATCTATATAAAACTAGCATTGACTCGTGCTCCTCTATGTGAAACTATCCTTGAATCATGTACACTATGTGAAATGGGACTTGAATCATTATAATATCATGTTTTATGTTACTTACACATCACTATGATTCCATGATTATATGTTCTTTTGTTCGATATGACATGATTCCATATATTTAATTATGTTCCATAATTTTTTATAAAATTATGTTATTCCTTATAACCCATGTGTTATGATTTATTCTTATGTTTAATACCATTATAGTATTTTTAGATCCTCCTTATATTCATTTTAACCCTCAGTTATACTATGATGATTTAAGGGTTCAAAAGAAGTTACGAGCTCATAATGGATGATACATAAATATGTGTTTTATTTAGTAACATGTATTTAGTTTTATATACCAAGTCATCCAATACACAATACGTTATAATCCTTGGAATGTAATTTGTTGTTTAATTATTCCTAAAATCCGTTATTGATATGTGTAAAATGATAGGGTTTCTATAGTTGGTATCATAGAAAATTTTTAGTTTTTTGGAGAATATGAAAAGATAAATTTATTAAGAACTCAATGGATAAGACTTAGTATAAGGAAAAATCCTTAAATTTATTCAATAATAAATTAAGTGGTTTATTAAGAAAATGCATCCATGTCTGGATACTACAGGTGGACATGATTCTGGAATAGATGTAACTCAGAGTGAATACTCTGACAAGGTGTTCCGAGCTTGACTCGTTGTAACCTAGTACATGACAAAAAGCCTTACTAAGCACCTGTTATGAAACTCCCATGGGATATGCTATGGTAAATTCATAAGCTCCTTAAAAACCATTATTAAATGAAAAAAATTTCCATAAGAATATATGTTAGGAATCATATCATTGATAACCTAGAATAAAACATAGGTAATCACATGTTTGGGTATAGTTTTCATTTATGTTTTTATACTTATATGTTTAATGTTTTCTCTATATGATCATTTACTAAGTATTCAAGCCCTTAATTGTAGTTTATTTTTTTATTTAAAGGAGGTAAATAGAATAAAATGTGACAAAAATCATTGTGATAGGAGATGTAATGATTTCCTTAATTATAATCCAAATATTATGTGAACTAGTACTCAAAGAATCATGAAAATAAATTCCCAATTAGCTGGATTTTTGAATAATAGCTTGAATCATAAGGAATTACCATATTTTCCAAGGAATGAGAAAGATACTGTCAAATAATTCACGTGGAAAAGGCCTCCCATGTTTAGTGTATCTTCTGATCCCCTCCTTAAATAAAAATGGATTAACTCCATTGAAAGGATATTCACTGTTCATTTGTGCTTATTGTAAGAGATTTTTTTGCTTCCTGAATATCATTTTGATAACAAGATGATCAGTGGTGGACACTAATAAAAAATATTATGTATTTGGAGGAAATTGATTCCATGGATTGGGAGCGATTCAAGAAAATGTTTTTCAATAAATTCATTCCATGAACCATCCATCTCCAGATTGAAAGGGATTTCTTTGGTCTTAATCCGAAGGAAGATGAATCTATTGAGGCGTATAATGAAAATATTAAATGACTTATAAGGCATTCCTCCAGATATTTCATTAAAACATAATGAAAGATGGATCCCTTATTTCGAAGACTGAAATCGAGTCTATGAAATCAATTAATGATTCTAGGCGTCATAACTTATGAGGATATTGTCTGTTCTCCCATCAAGGTTTAAAAGAAGATCAGAGACTCTCAATAATCTTGTGGGCCCGGTAATAAAAAAGCATAAAATAGAGTCTAATATATATGGATCTACAAATAAATCACATGATGGAAAAATGACTGAATATCGCACATTTCCAAATTTCGAGAAGAAACAACACGATAATTGTCTAAAGGGAACTAGTAAATTCTTCAAATTTGAAAAAATGGGGCATATAGCTATAAACTTCCAATGGGATATGAATTATTCCACTAAAATGGAATAATAAAGGATGTTTCTAATCAATTCTCAGCTAGTAGTGTAGTGTTTCAACTGCAAGGAACATGGGAATTTTGTAAACCAATGCCCTAAGGCAAGGGTTGTCGATAGAAATCAACAAAAACCTCCAAGGAAACAAGGAGGGGCTTATTCTATAACTACTACTGATGTAGAGACAGACAATGATTTTGTGATAGGTATGCTATCTATTCATTAAATAATAGTGAACATACTATTGGATTCTAGTTCTATGAATTCTTTCATATCTTGAAAGTATAATAGAACTAGTCAAACACCACCTCAAAATTTCATGGTTGAGTTATCTATGGGTATAGATAATGGGGAAAGTTTTACATCCAATGTTTATAACTCCTACCTACTTAATGTATTTGGACATAAAATCCCATAAAATCTTGTCATACTCCCTTTGGCAGAGTTTAATTCCATTTTGGGCATGGATTGGCAGTCATTATAAAAGGATAATGCCAACTATAATGAAAGGGAAATCACTATTTACATACAGAAGCATCCCCAAATTCATTACAAGTGTAAGGATGAGGATGAATCTTCTTCAAAATCATTAACTCTTGTGTGGATCTTACTTCCCTATGATCAATCATATCTCACTCAAATGATTGATACAAATGAGATGATCATGATCAAAGGCATTCCCATTATGGTGGATTACACTAATATATCCCCCGAATAATTTCATGGCCTTCACCTTGACTGATAAGTTGAGTTATCAATTAAACATATTCCATGATCTCGTACTATATAAAATAAAACTTATAGAATAGCCACCATTGAGCTAGAAGAGATAAAGAATAAGTTACAGAAGAATCTATATAAGAGTTTTATATATGCGAGTGCTTTACCATGGGGTGAACCATTCCTCTTTATCATGAAGAATGATAGATCAATGAAACTCTTCATTGATTATAGTGATATCAATAAAATCATGATAATTAATAATTATCCCATGCAATGGATAAATGACTTTTTCGATCTGCTACATGGGGCCAATTATTTCTCTAAGGTGTACCTTCGATTGGGGAATCCACAATTAAAGGCAATGAAGAAAGATATTCCCAAGAAATCCTTTAGAATGAGGTATGGACACTATGGGTTCAAAATGATTCCATTTGGACTCACTAATGCTCCACAACATTTCATGGATTTATTGAATAGTGTCTTTTGTGTTTATATTGACAGATTTGTCGTAGTCTTTATCGATAATATTATGATTTAATCCGAGATAAAGGAGGAACATGGGGATAATTTGAATGCTATGTTGTAGACCATATATAAGGATAAACTATATAAAAAGTATAGGAAATTTGAGTTATTAATAGATGAATTATGATTCTTGGGGCATGTTAGAAACAGTAATGGAATACCTATTGATCCTTCCATGAAAAAGGAAATCAAAGAGTGGCACTGTCCAACATCTGTAACGGATATTTGTAGAATTCATAGTCTACCAGGGTATTACCGATGATTTGTGAAGAAATTATCACTATTTTCAAACCCAATAACCAAGATAACATGGAAGGTATTGATTTTATTCCGTACTAAATAATGTGACTAAATATTTAAGGTGATCAAAAAGAGTCTTAACACTGCACCCATAATCACGCTCCAAAAAAGTGAAGAACTATTTGTGGTGTATGTAGATTATCTAAAATATGTATTAGGGTGTTTAATAATAAAAAATGAAATATTGATAGCATAAATCTTCAGGATATTGAAAATAAATGAGAAAACCTATCCCACACAGGATATGGATTTTGTAGTTTTGATCATTGCATTGAAAATCAGGAAACATTATCTCTATGGCGAGAAATGTAAGATATATATACTACTCCAAAGAGTATAAAATATATATTCACAAAACAAATCTTAATATGTGATAAATAATATGTTTAGATATCATCATGGATTATGAGTTCTCAATCCACTACCATCCTGGTAAGTAAAATAAGGTAGGAGTTGCTTTTAGTAGAAATGATCTTGCATCTTTTATAATGATGAGAATTAAGATGGATCCAATCTTCTTAGACCTACAAAGGATGAATATGGGAATAATTAATGGAGTAAAATTATCAATCCATTATAAAAAAATTTATCAACCATACCTTGTAGGGATAATAATGGATTCTCAAAACAATGATATGGAAATTCTTAAAAATGTGAATGCTATCAAGAATGGGAAATCCTTCAAGTTAAAGATCATTGAGGATGGAGTAGTTAGATTTGGGACACGAATATGTTTACCATCCAATCCAGAGATAATGAAAGATCCTTTGAGTAACACAGATATACCAACCTTATCTATTCACCTAGAGTGAACAAAGATGTATCGAGATCTCTGGGAGAACATTTGGTGGGACAATATGAAGAATGAGATCACTGAATATACATCAATGTTACTAGTATGTCACATAGTAAAGGATGAATCAAAATAGTCTAAAGGGATGATGCAACAATTACACATACCATCATGGAAATAGGAAAACCACACCATTTACTTGGTTAATGAACTTCCAATGACATCTATAGGGAACACTGATATATGATTTATTGTGGATTTTCTTATAAAGACAGCTCAACTTATCACTTTTAGAGTGAAAATCCCACTATATCAACCTACACGGATATACATCAAACTTGTGTTATGGTTGCACGGATTACCAAAATCCATTTTATCAGAACGAGTTCCAAGATTCACCTTGATGTTATGGAAACGTATCCAACATCCTATAAGCACTGATCAGAACATCAGTACGACCTATCATCCTCAAACTGATGGACAATCTGAGTAGACTTTCAGACATTGGATGAATTGTGGAGTGTGGTTTCTATGGACTTCAATGGAGGTTAAGATCAATATCTACCTCTTTTTGAGTTATCAAACAATAATAGTTTCCACTGCTAGATCCAAATGGATCCATATGAAGACATTTATGGGAAAAGGTAAAAAACACCATCATGTTGGAATGAAGTTAGTGAATGTAAGATGATAGGAACTAAAATTGATGATAAAATGGTAGAGAAGGTGAAAACTAATCTGAAACACGTCATGGAATTCGAATATTGATAGAACAGTTATGCATATAATCATAAATGATTCCATGAGTCAAAGGTTTGAGACATGTTATTACTCTATATATCTCTATGGTAGAGGATCATGATATTTAGGAAAAAATGGAAGCTATATCCCAGGTACAACATCCCCATCAATATCCTTAATTGTATCAGAGTTGTGGCCTCTAGAATAGAGCTTCCACCAGTCATATCTCAAGTAAATTATGTATTCCACTTATCCCAATTAAGGAAGTGTATACCTGATCATTCACATGCATTGAATTTAGAGGTGGTACAATTTGAGAATTATTTATCTAATTGGGGACAACTAGTGATGATCCTGGATTGTAGATATAATGTTCTACACAACATGACTACTTACCTGGTCAAAGTTCATTGAAGGAACCATAAGTACGAAGAGGCAATATGGGAACCGTGGGATGCAATAAAGCAAAAAACTCACACATGTTTTCACCTTAGAATGTAAAATTAAATTTTGAAGGTTAAATTTCATAAGGAGGGAAGATTGTAACGAACCAAAGTTCTATCTAGAAAATTATCTTCATATTATTATTTCATATGGTTTAGAAACATAAAATAAAAATTAAATTATTTATAAATTATTAATGAATGAAACACAAAGTTTTTATAGATGTTAGGGAAGCTATATCGATTAAATAGAATCTTGACATTTGAAATAGAAATACGACCCATATGAATAGTGAACCAACCATTTGAATAGTAACCTCACAAATGATAGTATAAATAAAATTTATCCATCTTATAAGTGATAAAATAATATAATTATATCATAGTATAAGTAAATAAATATTTTAAAACATTATTAATTTAATTTTGGTGTTTCTATAGGTAAATAATATTTAATTACATTTTTTGATTAATTTAATTATTTAAAAGATGTTTTATTTTAAAAAAATGTATTCAAAAATTATTATTATTATTTTTTATTATTACAAGATAATTTTATAAGACTTTATTTAATATTTAAATGTTTTATAAAAGGAGTTTTATTTTTAAAATCTTTATTTTTCTAGTAAATTATGATTTTATTTAAAAATTATATTTGTAATATATAAAAAATTAATTTTTTTAAAATATTTTTTATTTTATAATTATATATGTCAAATAATTGTTAGGGTGAATTTATAATATTTTTCTGAAATACATGATTTTTTTTTGTGAATAGTGCAACACAGTAATTTACAGAGAACGTAAATAAAAATTTTTTTTAGTCAAGATTGAGTCATGGATATTATAAGTAACCATTTTTTTGAATTAAAATTCCTAATATACTTTATTTTGTATCATGAATCATCACTATCACTTGTAATTAGAAAAATAATAAAATATTGAGTAAAATAATGAGAAAACACCACTCTCTGCCACTATAAATACCACCCCTCACCACATATTCTCCTCACACCTCTTACACTTTCAGAGATTTTTCTTTATTCTAACCAATACAATTACATATGATCTAACTAACCTCTATGAGCTTTTTTTATTAACAAAATTCCAAACCCAATCCCCGAAGGAGGTTCTAAAGAATAAGGGATCAAGAAGTAAATCCCACTTCCATTTTCATTAAATTTCTTTTCATGTTCCCTTCTTTTATTTTTCTCTCCTCACATACCCTTTCCCCAGTGGCATGAAACTCTAGTATATTACATATACTATAATTTTATCATCTTGATGGAATAATTCTCCATCAATTCTCTTATCTTCTCCCTTTAATTTTAAGAATGAAAACATTATATGTGAGGTGTCGACTTACCACATTTGGGGATGACTTTCTTTCATATTTCAATTACACATTTAAGTATAGTAATGAAACAATTTATATTTTTGAACTGAATAATAATATATGTATTATATTTTATGTAGTGTTCTGGTACCATTTTTTACAAATGATATTAATTAATAGAAAAATTATTATTTTTATTAAAAAACTCTAAATTAATCTAAACGATTATAATTAATTATATTTCTATTGAATCATACTATATTCTGAATAAAGTATTATTTTAATATTATATCAGTTCATTAATAAAATATATGTTTATTTCAACAAAATTATCCTCATTATATTTGATTTTACATTCACTTATATGAGTAAACTGATCCTGAAAACCTAGTAAATCAACACTCCCAAATGGGGAAATTGAATCTATTACCCCTCAAAAATGCCATAAATGAAATTAATATTGTTATAATAATTAAAATACATGTATAAATGAAACTGAAATTATTAATTAATAAATATAATTTGAATATCTAGGTCATTAATATCATGTGAAGAACACCTTCAGACTTAAGGTAAGGGATTCTACCTGAACCTCTATTATTCCTTCGTGTTATTCTTTACCTATTTTTACCCAAATTAAATTCTCTTTTATTTTTATGAACATATTATAAATAATTTTTATATGTTAAAAAAATCATTTTTCAATATCCATTCATCCATTTTTATTGTATATACATGTTTTGAAAAGGTCGCATACTCAATTCTTCATGATAAGCAAGCCTGATTTAAGGGAACATCCAAAATTATTACCCAAATTAATCTTCACTCTATTATTTATTTTAAAAGAAAAATATTTGTATAAAATCACTCATTATATTATGAAAACATTCTTGGTTCGGTTTCATTTTTATATAAATTATTGTTTTCTTTTATTCTTTAAATAATCTTAAATATTTCCATTAAACCACACAATAATATTTTATTTCTGAAGATTCATAAATAGTCTTTTTTGCTTCAGTTTAACATCTATTATCATGATATATTCCTTTATTTTTTTTATAAATGTACATTTATTTTTTTATTAATTTATTTCATGAAAACTTTTTTGATACACCCATTTTTATGCTTCAAGAAATGATTTTGAAACCCAATTCATTCCATAGGTAACCCTTATGTTTATGTTTGATCAATTAGGTATGATTATCTATGTGGAATGCATGCTCATGAACATGTTATGATGGGTGATATCAGATAGTCCTCCAATTCAATGGGTAAATTGTAGTCTCATGAGACATTATGTGAACCAGTCTTGGTGGTTAACCTTTACTCATGCTCCCCTACGTGTAGTGAGTCTTGACTCATACTCCTCTATGTTCAATGAGCCATTAATCATAATCCTCTATATGCAATGAGCATTCAATCATGGTAAATTAATTTTTTTATGTTGCTACCAAATTACTATTATTACATGATATTTTGATCCCATATTATATATATAATTATTACAAATTTTTAATGATGTTCCATGCCTTTTTATGTCATTATGGTTTGCATTCTAAACCACGTGATAAGATTTATTCTTATGTTTCTTCCCTTACTCAACATTTCAGCTCATCCCTTTGTTCATGCTATCCCATGGTCATCATGTTCAATGTAAGGGATCAATGGAAGTTAAGTGCTTATAATCAATAATAAATATTGAAATGTTTTATTTAGTCCCATGTTTTCATTCCTACATACCTAGTATTCCAAGAAAATATACATTACGATACTCTGATTTAAATTTGATATTTAATTATGCTATGAATTTTGTATTGATCTGTGTAAAAGACTAGCATCGAGATATGGTACCTTCCTTGAATCTTTACCAGAAAAAATGTAGTGTCTGTTTGGGTTCCCTAGTGTAAAAGATGTTCAATAAGGGAATGATTAAAACATAGTAGGCCACCACTAATGGTGCATAGAGGAGTAAAAAGTCAAAAAACAATGTATTAAAATATGAATGAAACTGTACACAAATAATATGAAACCCAATTATTTATAATAAGTTATTAATTCACAACTTGGGTTCCTGGTTTCCACGATGTCACCATAACAAAAAATAAACATGCTTCGTCCTAGCCAAAAGTCTATTTCATGTGCCAAGAGGGGTAAAACGCTTCAATTCATAGTGGATATCATTTAAATAAGGAATTTATCAACTTCCCTCAAATCAACAATTCTTGAAATCATATGAAGTCCATATGTTAGGAGCATATATCCTTATTCTAATGTCATAGTCCATGAAATTCATCAGTGATGCCTAGATCATCATTCTATCTTGACCCAATGATAAGGTGTCATAGTTTAATACATAATTTATGCAATACATTAGTGTGTCCTAGATCATTATTAGAGCCCAAACTATGGGAGTGGAGCCTCATTCAAATACCAGAATCATACTATTTACCAAATAGAAATATTTTTTCATCTACTTATCTCATTTACCAACATTATCATCTCATTTATCAAGGTCCCAATGGACCATAAAAATCAAGTTATATTGTAAGTAAAACAAAAACAGTTTTTCAATAGTATAATATAATAAATCCAAATACTAATTTAAATTTGACTTGAAGCCACCTGTTTAATCATGGGTGTTTCTATTTGAGAAACTAAACCTCTCCCCAAGGATTCCATTTCCATTTACAACCATTTAAAATATCCAGTAAGGGATATTTAAAAAGGGAAGCACACCCCTATTTCAAATAATAATTTGAAATATAACAGGAAACCCCTATTTCAAAAAACATTGTGGTTGAGAAATCCTTTTAAAACATTACCCTCTTTCAAAAAACCCATTAAACCATTTCCAATGTATTTTAATAATTTATGAAAATATATAATATAAAAATATCAATCATCCCTTTTTCCATTCCCATTTACTATGTAATAAACCTTACCCAATAAATCAAATAATTCCCCATTATCAACAATTATCAATTAAATTCACCATTTTCAAGGGTTTTTCATACCCCATTGGTATCCCTGGTCTTGTTCTTGATTCATCAACCTAGACAACGAGTTCTCTAATTGGTCACACACCTCTATTTAAGGCCAAAATTTATTTTCATATATTAATACATAAAAATTAAGGAAGGAGATACATTGGAACAAACTCATCCACATATTAATATCATGAATATAGAAAAATTCATTATAACCACCCACCTCTTGAATATAGACAACCAGAACTCCAAACATAACCCATGATTCAAAATGAAATACCCTCAGACACTATGGTAAACAACCCCATGAAAGATAGGGTTAATTTACTTTGGAATGAGTGGAAACAACCCACTAAGCTTCTTAAAAAAATGAAGGGAAACATAGTCAAACACTTAAATAGTGGTTCAATTCACAATCAATGGAGCTCCAAATGCCAAAATAATTGAACGCGAAGCATCCTTGGATGCGTGAGGATCATCATAATTATAAACCTTATTGTAGGGTTTGATTGGTGGAAAAAATTTGTGGGGGAGGGGGGTAACCATAGAAATTGAGGGGTAAAATTGAAATTTTCCATTTTTAAAGAGGCTTACAGTTTTCTCAAATGGTTGAAAAAACCATGCACCAACCATGTGGTTCCTTCTATCCAAGAGGGGTCTATAATTCATGGTCTGTTAAGGGCACCCACATATTTTTAAATACATATCCCATGAATTATCTTTTTTAAGGGGTATAGGGATGGTTTGGTCCATACCCTTTCATGGACATCCCACACAGTCTGTTCTGACTATGATCAAATAGAATTTCATGCATAATAGGTCCCCATTTTCTATTTTTTTCTAATATTTCAGCCCTTGATTACCCCCATGATCATTTAAAATCTTGAGAAACACTCCATTAACCATAATTAAAATGGGGAAATTCCATATCATAGGGTCATTATCATATATACACTATATGTACGATTAGGGTTCGAAAAAATATTTTATTTTATGAAGGTGATTAATTATATTCTGAGTCAATATTAGACTAACCGTCAGATAATCCCAAGATGTTTTTCCAAAACTATTGTGTAATTTTCAATTAATATTCCAAATTTTTAATTTTATTAAGAATTAATTTTAATTATATTTATTTTGAGGAAAAATATTGTGATATTATTATATTATTATTTATAAATTCGTACTCTATGCATTTAATTTTGAGAAATAAATTTCCAACATCCACTATCTTTATTTTTTCTTCACTAGTTTTCTAATATTATTATCCTCAACAAAATTCATTTTATTATTATCTTTTATTAGATTTATAATATCATTAATTCTATTATATTTAATATCCACATGATAATAGAAGATAATAGTTTCTTATTTTAAATCATGGGTCTTATTTTTAACCACATTATTGAATTCTTCTCTATCATGAATTATAGTGACTCACTAGTTTTTAGAACTGGTTCATCATCCATTGACTTCCAAATTTATTTCACCTATGACTTATACTTTCTTAGAGAGATTTCATAATGTTTGAATACATTATTCAATATTCGTCTCATGTATTTGATACTCACCATTTTGATGGGTGAACTCATATTATATACATTTAAATGTGATCTAGATAAATGAAACAATTTCTATTCATTTGTTATATAATTTTTCAATTATAAAAATAATTTATTAATCTTTTAAAATTATATAATTGTCATCTCCCCCACATAAACAATATTCATCCATAGGAAGACATTGGTAAGGTATTGTTTACTCCATCATCAGGTGGATATGGTGCACAAAATGGTGTATATGTGTTACATATCTCTTTGGAAGTTAATTAAAGAACTATTTATTCTTCTTCTATACCTAATAGAGTTTTATCAGTATATCCACCTAAGTAATCTATATTTTCATCTAGTATACTTAATAGGGGTGTATTTTCATAATAATTTTACTTGAGAGACATATTATAAATATAAATATTATTTTGATATCTAAATTTATTAGAATCAATTAGTATATATTCATTTATCACCTCTTTCTTGTATGAATCCATTCTTAATATCTTTCCTTCTCATTTTCTCTCATTCAATTGTGACTTTGTGGAAATCTATTCCATGGTTTCATTAGTTGGAAACTGAATAGATTCTTAATATTTGTACATTATATATCTATTTAAAATAGAATCTCAATTAATAAATGAAATATTTCACATATGTGTATCCAATAGAATTATGGTCTTTATTTATACCCATTATTGTGATTGTAAAGGGATGTGTCCAAAAAACAAGTGGGGATAATAATTGGGATAATTTTAATACAGTTTTAATTTTTTATACTTTTATTACCTCTTCATATATTGAGTGATAATATATCTCTATATTTATGAATTATTTGGTTAGTGTTAATAATAAAACATTAATGAAACTCAATAATACACTAGAACTTGTTGACGATATTTTAATCCTTTTCATGATGACTGTGTTTCTGGTGACACATGGTTATTTTATCTTATATGAAAATTAAGTATTATTATAAAATGAATAATAATAAATCACTTGGAATTATACTCATTATCCTATCACATAGATTATATAATGAAATAAATAACATACTATTCATAAATATGAACATAATAATGGGGTTTTCCAACTCTTTGTGAAGAAGTTATTTAGATGAACTCTAGTGAATGTTTGGTTTTGGTGACTGAACATTTTCTTTTTCTGTTTAAATAAATTAGGCTTCCTCAAAATTTCTCAAAATTCTACATTAGATGAAGGTTGTAGGATGACTCCCATAATTCCTAAAACTAGATATTTCTTAATGGTGATAAGGACATATGATCATCTATTCATTTTGTTCTTCTTCAATTCCAAAAATAACCTCTTTATTCTTCAGTGGAACACCTTATTCTCTCTTTTCCAATGCCAATCATTTTTTTCCATTTTCAAAAGCCGGTTTATGGGTTCCTGGTACCCCGCTACATGGGGCCAAAAAACCACATTAACCAAAACATAAAAACACCAAAAGCCACTAACCATGCACAAGAAACCACGAACTAGGGCACAAGAACATCATAGAAGATAGTCAAATCCACCCAGGATTACCTTGAGCGTCCTCCGGCGCGACCATCGACACCGACCCAAATCCCCCCTTTGGAAAATTCCTGAGGAATTCACCCAGCCTTCAAGCGATAGAATGGACCCCCAGGATCTACCCCCAAAGATGTAAAAGAAATCCCGAATGAGGATGACCATCTCCTGATACCATTATCACCCTGACCTAATTCAACCCAAGAAACCCCACCAAAAAACTTAAATGGAAAAGTGAGAGACAAACCAAATCAGTCTGGAGTCAAAGCCTCATAAGAAAAGGAAAAGTTACCAAAACATAGACTTACCCTATTAGTTCTTTCCTTCCTGTAAAGATTCTAATTAATTAGCCATACCTTAGCATCAGGATCTTCTCCAATAATGTCTTCAAAAAGGTCCGCCATTTTGTCCCATGTTCAGATATATTATTCTTTGCTGATTTTCCAATCATTGAAGCCTCTCATCAGGATAAAATCCTGTTTTTCAATCCACTTAGCCTGCTCGTTGTTGACCTCCACTCTTATAGATCTTCCCATCATATCAGCCTCTTCCTGTGGGATGTCAACATATATAAATTCTTCTACCATGTCCTCCTAGGAGAAAAGTATGGGTTCCTTTATGTTCTTTACCTTTCCAGTAGATCTTCCAATTTCATTGTTGCTCTCCTTGATTAAAACCTGAGAATCCTCCTCTACCGCGTTGAGCAATAACACCAGCAACTTTTTCGTAGAGCGGGTCTCCAAAGGTGGGGGGAGCACAGAATAATCCTTCTTCCCCTTATTCTTTTTAAAACTCATGTTGTTATTTGGAATTGGTACCTCTTCAGCCGAATGGTCCAGTTCATCCAGATTGGATTCCTCCATGCCAACCTCATCCTCCTCACCTGGTGTAATGTGTTCCAAAATCACATTATCCTTTGATAAAACTTCAAATCTGTTACATAGGGGGACTAATGTCCAAATCAATCCCGAACCCCTGCTCTCGTTCACCATTTGTAGCTCCCTTACAGGTGTAGAACCACTGCCACCCGAATTCTTATTCGGAGTACCCAATTCAGCCTCCTTAACAAGCAGTATTCAGTCAGCTGCCTCAGTCTGGTTGGCCTGTAAGAGGCTGCACCCCATGAACTGGTCTTGTCTATTAGTTTCCTCTAAATTAATCTCATGGATTGCACAAGCAGCTTGCTCTGCAGACCTCCCCTCGTTGAGATCTGGTTGAGAAGCACCTGCAAGTCTATCCTGTCCAGACTATCCATTTTCATTATCAATCAGAACAATGTCTGCCCTGCTCACTCTATTGAGGTCACCTAACAGCCTGCAAAAGATGTCTTAGACTTTCGGCCTAGGAGGTAGAGCAGGTGGTTTCTCCGACCTCAACTGAATTCCAGCACCTGCAATCGTTGATCCTGAGCCAACTGAAATAACACATGACTCTTTTTTCATCTTGAACCGCACCATTATTATGGACAGCCCGAGCAAGGCCTTCTAGATCACTGCCTTCAGGGGGTCTGTTGAGGGCCTCTTCACCAGGTTCTTCCACCAAAGAATTCACCACCATGTGATTCTCCGAGATGCTACGATCACCATTCCTCTCATTCCAAGAAATGCTACAATATCTATTGCTCGCATTCATCTAGGAGTCATCACCCCTTGCCCTTCACCTGCACTTCTCCAGTGAATGGCCCAGCCATTTGTAATCAGAATAATAATGAACCCATGATTCATATACAACCGGCTGTTTACACCAGAACTCTTCACCAATGGTGATCCATATGAAGTCCAACGGAGACCTTGAGGCGTCCACCTTCACACACACTCTAGGGTTAATCAGATGGCATACAACCATGGTCTGGATATCAGAGCAAAGATATCTCTCCAGTATATTCCCAAATATTTTAATAATCGATGGGTTTTCAAATTTTAAAGGGAGATTGATATAACTAACCCAAATCGCCACGGAAGGTGAATCACACCACATATGGAAATTGTACGACCATCGATAAAGATAGAACCACGATCTATTGCATTTGCGAGGGGCTCTCGACTAGGACCTTATCAAGTCTTCCTCCGACACAAACTGAATTAAAATATTCCTATTGTCTAACAATCCTATGGTTGCCTTCTCTTGAAATTCCCAGGAACCGAAGACAATTCTATCGAACAGATCGACCGAGGTTCTTCTCTTTGAAAATCGAGCAACCAACATCAGACTATGCAGAGGCGAGGCTTCATTAAACTCTTCAACCTAAATCGGAATATTAGGTCGTCCATCGTGTACACCTGGAACATTAGGGCTCATAAAGCTTTGGGGAAATGGAGGAAGGAAGTCCGGGTTGGAGAATGGGAGAAAAGGTGCTTCCACTCCTGTGTGCCGCGGTGGAGGTCCCTCCCCCAGAGGGGGAGGAACCCGCTCAGAGGCCGCCACCGTCACCGATCGGGAGTCAAAACCACTGTCGTCACTATTCCCGCAGCGAATATCATCTCTCTTTGTATTTAGAGATTATTCAGGTTCATTTTGAGTTTATTATCTCTCTTCTTCTACATAAGTGAAAATTAATATCACTTTATCTCTTTCTCTCTCACTCATTTATTTAGATATATAAAATTTTCATAGTGAAAATTGTAAGAAACTCTAAAAATATTTACACTTACTCACACATTATATATTCAATTAACTTTGTGTATATAGTATCCAAAATTCCCATAATATTTTTTATTCATGTTTATACAATTTATGCACTTAAACTAATTATTTTATATCCTATTTTTTATTTTAATTAAACTATTTATTTAGTATTCTTGAAGACTATCGTGTTATATCTTTCTGTGATATTTAAATCATCACATGTTATTTAGTATAAAAATATTTCGTTAATTTTAAATTAAAATATTATATTTATGATTAACTATGTGGTATTAAACATTAGATATGAAATTATTCATCACACCAACTACATAATCATTTTTATTCTCCTTTATTTAGTTCATGAATCATAATCATTATGAAGGATCAGGAAGTTTGATCCCTAATGACCATTTCACAAGAATTATATGATTTAATTTTACTATATAATAATTATTATTCTAAGATTATTTAATATTTTAAGAATATAATTATTCTAAAATAATCATTTTTTAGTGTTTTCAAATCCTTAAAAAAATCAATCTTTTTCACAATAAAAAATAGTATATGGGATTTTTCAAATGACATACATGATCATGAAATTTTATATAATGAAAATCAATATTATATTCCCATAGAATGGCCATAATCCATTTTTTAAATAAATTTAATAAAAATGTCATACTTATTATAATAAAAAATATATTATATTCAATATAAACTTTTTCTTTGAAAAAATAAAAATATATTAAGACTAGAATATCTTATGAACGAAATATCTTACACATGGTAAATTTATATTTTTAAGAATGATATTTGTATATACATAGAAATAATATCATTTGTTCTTCTAGAAATATCATATGAGAAAATAATGTTTTTACGAAGCTTATAATTGTTTCATTTCATCCAATTAAAATGATTCATATGTAATAGAAATATCTTATGCATATGAGGTTTAAATTTTTCAATTTCATCTGAACAAAAATTCTTACACATAAATAATATTTCTTACATTAAAAAATAATTATATACAAGTATGATGTTTGAAATTTTACATTTTCAAATTAAATTCAATATATCTACGCATTACTCATCTTAGAGGAAAACTCCTTAACTCATCCCCATTGATCTAAATAACTCAAAACATATCCTAAAAAATCACGACAATTCAAAATACAAAGAAATTTATTTCATGTAGTGGCCTCTTGATGAGTACTCTTCTCTTTACTCGGTGATCTACAAAAACCATCATTACACATTATTCTAGCTTCATTAAATGTAATCCAAACACTAATAAACACATCAAAAAGTCACCTAGAGTGACTTTTCAATATACATTCTTAACATCTTCATTTAGATAATAAATATAGATTGATCATTATTTTATGGAACTCATCTTTAAAAAAAAAACTTTCTTGACTATGTTATATCTATGAAATATACTCTAAAAAAATATTCCATAATATTTTCCTTATATACATAATCTATAGTGGTATCTTAGATCACCTACATTATTTAAGGTGAACTATAAAACTACATGTAATCATGAAAATTTATAACACATCATAATACGTTACTTGGTAGCATCACACTTATTTTCTTCATTCATGGGATCTTATAACCCATTATAAACTACCTAGATGAAGTTATATCATTAATATAATTTGGAACATTAAAATAAATCCACGTAATTAATTATAAAAATAATTAACAATAAGAAAAACTTCACACATTTAAAACATACAACACAAATAGAAAGTGTGTTAAACAATACCCACATAAGGGATCGTATGTACCCCCCTGACGTGAACAATCATCTTTAGAGGCATTATGATTAACTCGTATGATGAACATCTCAAGAGGAATCATTTTTATCCAACATCAGAATGATCTTATAAGTATAATTACCAATATTCATTAGAACCATATTGAGATCCATCACATATAACTAGTATCCAAACCATATTTAGAGGTACCACACCCAATAAGTATCACTTCCATATACAAAGGAATCATTTTCAACTCACATCAGAATAATATCAGAAGAAATCAAGCCCAATCGACATCACAAGGAACTCCAAGGTTACAATTTTAACCAAATTCATGATAATCTCATCCATAGGTTTTGAATACAAATACCATATAATAAATAATTATCTATATAGGTATTATAACCAATGGAATACTGAAAATAACTAGTTTTTAATTCACCCATCTGTAAACCAATACATAATAATGGTAGGAATTACAACAAACCATGTATCAAATTACAGATTGTTTGTATTTTATCCAATTGAAAATAAAATATAACTCTTAGATCATACTAAATCCTACTAAATATCATTACATTAAAGTGATTTTCATTACCCCAAATCCAAATCCAATATATACCATTGTTTGTAATTTAACTCAGCCATATATTAAACATTACAATTGATTTTATTACACATAACCACATAAAAATCAAAAATAATAGTTGTAATTTCCTTAAACATCATATCAAACATAAATCCAAGTTGGCATTACACCCAATAATATCAACCCCTTTGATGACATATGCCCAGTAAAATCATCATTTCATATGAATAATTTTCCATAATGTATCCTAAATAATACTATTATAATATTTGTTACATAAGGAAATTAATATAACTAAGATTTCATCAAAATCCATAATATACAACACATGGATGGTTATCCAATCCCAAACCCATAAAATCAGCACATATAATTGTATCGATGTAAAATGTTTTTTTATCGATGGAATTGGATCGTAAGAAAAAAATACTTGAATTTAGCTACACATGTTGATGGAATTTCATACATAACAGACATATTTTATCCCAATCCATCCATAGAATTGATTATGATATCATGAATGGAACCCCATTATGTAGGTGATGCAATAATAACACTCATCATACCATGGTTCAATTATGAGAGCCGACTCAAAACAGAATGCAAACTATATTTATGTTTTAATATGTAATGGACAATAATGAATACTATACAAGGATCAAAGTTATTTTTTTGGATAAGGATACCACTCGTAATATCATCCCATAAGTATAATATCACATTCTATGGTGAAATGACCATTAGTAACAATATGTTAAAAATAATGGTTTTAAGGACCTTTCACAGTCTAAATATTTTACGCTTATACATCACATAATAAGGAATCCATCATTGACTACATTATGGTTCAGGACCACCCTAACACCCATGCTTTAAATAAATAAAACATTTCAGAAACCATTAAAATATGTACTATTTGGGACATCCAACCTAAATAATGGATTCATACCATTTATCATGATATCACCAATAATATCCATGTGATTATTAAACATTATCATTATTAATGAGTCCTTAAATCGTCCAAGATGATCGATAATTAATTATTATAATGTTTAATTATTTTTCATAATCAATCCACTATAATCAATTTGGGAACAATTTATGAATTACCCATTAGGTGATACATCATCTCTTAAACCAAAAGAAATTGTTTATAAATCACTCATCACAGTCACCCTGAGTATACAATAAAAAATCCAAAATAATAGATATCAATTTATAAATAAATTTCATCCAAATTATAGAAATTTAATTAATATTTCAATGATGAAGCTTTTATATAATGATAATATAACCCAAAATTCTTCTTCCTTTACCCTCATCCACATCTAGCCACCCCTCAAAATTACCCTTTGATATGGCATGGTTACACTAAGCTCCATTATAATTTACATAAAATATGTAAATTAAGGTTGATACAACTAGATTTGTGGAAGTGAAATAGAAAGTGGAAAAACTTATTAAATATCATACATATACCAATGATTAATGATGTCAAAAAACTCTATTGGTCAATGGAGTGGAAGGAGGAGGAAGTAGGAGAAAATTAGTGGTCTCCCCTTTCTTCCAGGTCTTCCAATCCTATAAAAACCAAATGTTTTTCCAATTTAAACACCATATTTTGAAAAATATAAATGGATGCAATTGGGGAATATCTCCCTCTTTTGCATGAATCAACTCTCCATCCTACGGTATTTGAATATTTTACTGAAGTAAAATTGTGAAATTACTATAAATTCCATTGAATAACTCATAATTAATAGGAAACAGTGAGAAAACCTATCAGACCACTAAAATGAGTTTTAGATTGATCTATAAAAACCAATTTTTGACCAATGATGTGGATTTTCTATATAGAGTTATTACAAATATCTGAAATCATAAGTCCAAATAGAGATGGATTAAATGGAAATAACTGACATCAATATTTCTAGTGGAATGAGAGCTGAATATGTTAGTCAAATAAAGGAAATAAAAAGATATTGCTTTCTCAATATTATAATAGTGTGTGGAGATGTAAATGACTTGAATGAGTTTTTACATATGAAATAAAAGGATGAAATTTTACTAGAAGCTTTTGCACAAAGGGACTTTTTTTTGAAAAATAAAAATGTTATGTAAGAGTAAAAATAAGAGATATTTAATAGCCTTTAATATAATATGGTATATAAATTTATGATGGGGGAAGAAATTGACCTTGTATAGGGATATCATTAACATACAAAATGAGGCCGACACACCCCTTCTAAATATATAAAGTTAGTGGTCACTGATTATACCAACTAGAATATGTTATTTATAGTAGGGTGATATCAGTTTCATATTATAACTGTTTTTATTTTATTAATCATTTAATTCATAAAAAATGAGTTTACTATATCCCATCAATTATTTTGTCTCATTTACCAGTTATGTAAATAATTTTTTTTCTATTATTTCATTTAATAATTATCTCTTCAATGTTATTGAATTACTTGATCGATGGTTGTTGATTTATTGTTATGGAATATGTGTGGATTTAATTTATGATACAATGCAATATGTTTATTGGTTCAACCTAGTACGATGTTTCATCATGTGTGTTTGGTGGTGTAACCTTAAATTATTTAATGAGATACTATATTAGGCACATCAAGTTGTTGGATGTGAACATAAAATTATATAGAAGTTATACATATAAAAAATTAACAATATACTATAGAAGTATCCCAAAGCATGAAGATGAAATTAAATTGGTGAAAATGTATCCCACCATTCATGGAATGTAGACCGAGACTACGTTGCACCAAATGTAGTCTAATATATTGGCTAACACTTTCATTGAGTCATCACAACATCTTTTTTATTTGGTTCTAATCCATGAGAGTGATTATTTATATCATAAAAAAAATTCTTAAAGGAGTTCATTATCTTATCTCTATCAATATGTAATTTTTTATTCCCATAATTAATACCCAACAACAAAATATCTTCATTAAATTATTTGAATCAATATAGCCTATATATGAGAAGGGATCCATTAATTTGGTTTGACCCTTAGTGGTTACAAGGAAAGGCTATAAAATCACTCATCATTTTGGTATCATTTTTCATAATACATTAAAGCTATTATATTCCCTTTAGTGTTTGATAATCCATCAGGGGTGTTTTGGGATCCTTTGGTCAATATATTTCCAGTATAGGTAAGAAGAATTGTTTTATACATCATTGATGTCATAAAGTTTACTCCACTAAAATATAGGAAACTAAAACTGAGATATAGGTTTAAGTATTCTCATAAATGTAAATCCTATTGTTTTTAAATTATATATAATGTTTTTTAGGATTTCATAAGAATTAATTTTTAATGATATGATCACCCAAATCCTATAATATCCTAGTTTTTCAAAGATTAATCCTATATTTTCACTTTTTGAATTTTTATATTTCAAATTCTATAACTATTATTTACCCATAATAAATAACATTATATGATAAATTATTTTTTTCCCAACTTGAAATTATCTAAAACTTCCACAGAATGATGAGGGTCCATGAAGATTAGCTCATTAGATAATTTATCTTATGTTGGGACTCAATATTACATTAATAATTTGACATAATGAGGATTAGATAAAAATATATATGTTATTAATATAACATATCATACATCTCATGATACAATAAAAATAGTACAATTTATTGATTTCTTGATATTTAATTGATTTTAAATATAATGTGTTGTAATCATACATTTTTAGATTGAGTGTTAGTGTAATTTTAGGAAATGGATGCTTATTTGATTAGTATTAAATGAGTATTGATCGAGCCCCACATCAGACTACAACATGGAATAACACATCTTAATTAACCACTAATTTTTTCGAGATATTATTTCATTTCTATGTATCCACCACGTTTCAAACCCACATGCCACTATTCCACTCACATGGTAGACATACCATTGTACCCCCACTACTTATGCTTGTACTACCCATCATAAGCCTTAAAAAACTCCTAGATATAAACTATTTGGTTAATTTAATGTCAAAGGGTAATAATTAATATTTATTATGTATTTTATTCAGTTAATTATACATCTGGTTTAAAAGGTTTTATAAATTATAAGTTTTTTGAATTATATAATTACAATTTTAAAGCCTAAATAAAATAAACAGTCATTATATTAATTTCTCAAATTATTAAAATAAATAAATTACATAATTCATATATTATTTCATTTGAAAACTAATGGTTATAAATAGTTTATGAGATTGAAAAATGTGTATGCATTAATTTATATAATTATTTTTATTTAAGAGATAAACCCATGTATAATATTCTTGATGACACTCTATATGATTTTGTTTTTATATACCTTGACATTATTGTATCAGGGTTTTGATATTGTAACTATTTTGTGATCATAGTTTATATATATTATGTGATATAGAAATCATGGATTGAATTTTTTCCTTGAGTAATATCTTCTTAAGGAGAGGGATTTATCGTCAAACATCAGAAGAGCTTGGAGGATTATGCCTTGTTTGGAAAATGTGTTGTTTGGATATCTACCTCTCTAAAAATACTCTTGTGGAGAGTGTCATATCATAAAATAATATGAATTTATAGAAAATTATCATGTACTTTATGCATTGGAATCTTTAAATTTTCTATGATTATTTCTTCCTTTTATTTCTATGTAAGTAAAAAATGTTGTGGGTTATGTAAAGAATTGAAAATTATTATTATGTGAAATTATTATTTTAGTGGATGTAATAGGTTTACAAAATTAATCATTAGAAGAATGCATAGACAATGGGATAAAACATGTCATTACAAAAAATGTATAAGATGTACTGTATTTAATTATAAGTTTATATATACTAAATTTGGTGATATTTTTAAATTAAAAAACTGTATATATAATTATTTTGAGATTCAATCTATATTATCACATATCAAGACCCCTATAATTCAAAAAATAAGGTTCAACTAATGTAGGATCACATGTATTATCATTTTTAAGGCATGGCTAAAAGGGATAACTGTAATAGTTGGTAAAAATAATACAATCTTTAGATTTTGGTGAAATTTAGATGTCAAACCCATAGAGTTTCAATAGAAAAAGAATAGAGTTATGTTTTTATATAGGATGGATTTGGGGATATAGTTTACTACTCAAATACCAATGAATTATAATTATTATAATTGGATTATTCACTATATAAATTACAATTTAGTGTGGGGAATTATAATTTGGAAACATTATTATTGAAACATGGATTATATCTCACGACATATATATGATTTTTAAATTCATAATTTCTAGTGGGACTGATTTAATTAAATATTTTCTATGAAAATATATAATACATGACATTAGCCCATAGATAGGTCTAGTTTATCAGATATAGATTAATGAATCATAATCATATTGAGACATCTCATAGGTACAACATATAAAACTATTGAAAATTGGTATCTAAGATAGTGAAGTTTTAAAAAATTTATGAATTTAAGGAATTTTAATGTGATTGTTATATGGTACAGTTTCAACAACTCTAACTCCCTAGTATTGGATATTACTTGTTCATCACACATTATTGCCAATAAAAAATTCTCAAATATGAGAGGTAAATATTAAATGTTGAATTGGATTTAATATTCATAACGTAGAAATAGATTATTCATTAAAAAGTGAATTAATAAAAATATAGGAAAAGTATTATTTTGTTCCCTTTATTGTCATAAATGTGATATATTTTTTTTTGATTAGACAAGAAGATATTTTCATTCATTATTATGAATAAGTGTTTTAATACATATGAAATTTTTAATGGAATTTTGAAAATTAATTATGGTTTATATAGTCTAGATATGGATATTCCAATTTACTAAATTTTAAAACAAAAGGTAAGGATTAATTTTATCCCAAAAAAAGTAATGTTATTTTATCCATTGTCAAAAAAATGAATTACATTCAATTCCCCCTAAATATGGATTATTAGAAAAATTAAATTCTAAATAACTTGAAAATTTTGAATCTTGATTATTATAAAAGATTAAATTATATAATTTTAGTGGAAAAGTTGGATGGGATATTGGTTTATTGAATCTCATACATAGTGATGTATTTGGACCAATGATTACAGAAGATTGTGGTGATTTTAGGTACATAATTACACATACCATTGAATATAGTTGGTTAGGATACATCCATTTAATGATAAAAAAATGAAACTTTTCAAAATTTTAAAGAGTATCATAATGTAATAAGTAATCAAATTGATTAAGTAATAATATTCCATTACCATATAAGTGGAGTAAAAACATAAGACATGGATTAACATATCATATGATGGTTGTAAAAATTATTATACCACAAACTTATCCTTGAACACTACATTTAAATTGTGTGTCTGGTATGAGAAGTTATACCTTTTGGGACATAATTCAATCAACAATGAGTTATTAAGACAATATTATTTAATTCTTGGTGTAATGGGTGGGATAATCCTACACTTCTACTAACTTATATTACATCAAATGAAGTCATAAAGACACCATATGAAATATTGATTCAGAAATATACCATTATATCTTCTATGACCATTTAGTTATGTGAATTATTCACATGATGAATAAATCAAAATAATCAAGAATCTAAATCTAATAAATTATTAGCTATATCTCATCCTATGTAACATGTGGGAGATTATTTATTTTGTTTTACTAAGTTATATGTATTTGTGTATAAAATATCTATCTTCCAAGAGAAGGAAATTATCAATAATTTATTAATTTGGATGAATGATAAAAGTTGAGAATTTAAATATTAAAAACATTAATGTGTTCCTATGGTATACATTTAGATGGTTCTATAATTATTTGTATCAGATGAACCAAATCAGGAAATAGAAGAATTGTAATGATATAATAGTATTTATCTATAGATTGTGAGACATGAATATATAATAGAAAATTAAAATGATGTAATTTTTATGGGAGATGAAAATTACAGATAATAGGATACTAAAGGGGATTTGATTCAATGAAATGGTTAAAATATATATAATATGAAAATAACTCTATATGCATTGAACATTATTGGAACTTATTGGATAGACCATAAGGGTTCTGACCCATCCACTGAAAGTGGGGTTTCAAAAGGAAAACATACATGAGTGGTATAGTGTCTACCTATAAATAATGACAGGTTACAAAATGTTACATAAAAATTATATGTGTTGACTATGAATACCTCTTTTTAACTATTTCCGTGATAATGTATGTTTTGATATTGATTTAAAATTATTCATAAATTGATTATGTGATATATATAATGGATATAAATACCAAATTTCTTATTTGTAATTTAGTCATAGATTTTTATAAGATACAACCTCGAGGTTTTGATGTTCCAAATGAGATTTTTAATATATGAATGCTCCAATGGTCCATTTGTAGAATGAATCATGATTTTTATGGTCAAAATATGTTGTTATATGATGTAATCAAATAACACGTTTTCATAAACATCATTTATAATTAATTTTTATATAAAAATACTTGTTATAATGTTGTATTGTTTCTAATATTTTGTAGAGATGACATACTACATGTTGGAAATGATATCTAGACCTATTACTCATGGAAAATTGATATCCAAATTCTTATTAATGAAATAAATGGGTGAAACATCGTATATAATAGCTACTAATATATATAGAGAAATATCTATATGGATAATTGTAATTTTATAGGACACATAAATTTATAATGTGAAATAGTTTTTTTACTTTGGAGTTCTCTAAGAATGGGTATTTACCTGTGTTGCATGGAATGAATTATAGGATGACTTGTGATCCTTTTATGGAATTTTGAGGATATATATAATTAAATATATATAATTAATATGATCTATATTGTGTGACATAATAAATACTTAATTTATGATTATTATTCCATTTTCATATAGTCACGATTCCAATCTTATATGGGTTAGAATTAGTGTAATACTATAAATAAAATTCCTATGTTCTTGAGAAGGACCAGTGGTATGTTTGTGATCATTGGAGGATGTTATGATAACATTATAAAGGGTTATGTATCTAAATGTTTCTAATATAAAAACTATAATATAAAATATCAAGCAGGTTTCATGTATTTCCAAATTTATATTCTTATCATTTTGATGAGATTCAAATGATCCACCATAGAAGACTCAACAATGAAGGATGAGTACATCAGTACCTTATAATAATATGATGGAATCTATTTGGATTATGAAGCTAATCTATAATCTATAGTCGGTTCATTAAATACATGGATCATTTAATATTTACAACAAATTAAATGGAGTTATTAATCAGGATAAGGAATAGTTGTCTCACTAATGGAGAAACACATCATTAAAAAAATACAATATTATACAAAAGATCAATGGAAGGGTTTATTTAATTATCTATAGAATGGATATGGATAAAAGTATTTTGGAAATATTAACAAAATCAGTTGTAAATTAGAAGCATGATGGTATTTCCATACTAAATTCATATGATACTTTTGATATTGATGTAATAGTTGAATACTATATCATATGATTATAATATAGGATATGAAAATGTTTAATTAATTAATTTATGATATAATATAATTTACATAAATGATGGAATAATAATATCCTTTCAAATTAAAAGTTTTATTTTCCCTTGATTTATGATCAAATAAAATTAGTGTGGTTTGTAAATCCCCCCACAGGTGGATGGGGTGGTATAGGGGGTGGGGTGTAGGGCGTCCATTGTGGGGTCAAGTCTCCAACTAGTTTTATTCTATTGCATGAATAGTTAATGAAACCTCTATTTTAGTATGGTTTATGATAAAATTATATGATTATATTAATAAGTTGACTCATGAGTTTATATGTAGTGATTTATTAAATGAATTTAACCACCATTTAAATCCATTGGAACTTTAAGAAGTCATTGATATAAATAGATATTTATATATATAATAAATCATTAATATATTATGTTAGTGTGAAATATAGATTAAAAAAAATTGTATTTGATACCTAAATCATTAAAACATTACTATTTAGAGGATGGTTGGGTATTTCTCTAATCATGTCATGGGTTAGAGAATAACCAAGAGGGGATTCATCCACTCATATGACTTGTATTGAAATCATATCCATCATTGAATTATTTTTAGGAAATACATGGAAAATTTTAGTTGACTCAAATATGATGTTTTCATCCACTTAAATTAGAGACATATGACATAATCATCTGATATATGAATGATACTAGATGTATTAATTGAAATGTCGAGTCTCTTTTAGATAATCTAAAACATATTAGATGACATATAAGAGATTTACATTATTATATATCTAGTGACAACATCATGTCATGGAAAATGAGATTATATGGGAATATATATGATTTATATGACATGTGTTGGAGAGGGGAAATTAATATTAGATATGAGAATGTTTTACACTGATCACAATGTCTACCATTAAATACAATGTAGCAAAAATTCATTTCAAGAATCTTCTCTTCACATACATCTATGAAATAGAAATGTCAAATTTGTTTTCCATACATATGAGGAACTTCAGATAACACAGTTATGCCTTTGGACTAGGATTATGTTTTGGGAAATGATTTTCCCCCAACATGATGCAACATTGATAAAACCACATTAAAAAAGAGTTTTTGATTGATTAACAATGAGTAATGGGGGTTTTCATAATGTTAATAATTGAGTTTGACATAATTGAAAGAATTGTTGATGTCACTAAAAATTTTATGAATGTAATGAACATAGATTAAGGATAAATTAATATTAATTAATCATTAATAATGTGAGTGAGATTATATTTGAAACAACATATATTGGAATGAATGTGATATTACCCAAGACTATTCAATATCCAATGGAGTGTGGGTTATCTACTATAAATACCACTATATAAAACCTATATACTTTTCTATTTTATTTTAATAAATGAGGGGGATTATATAAATTAAGTATAACATTCATTGGTGGATTTAAATGAATGTAATAAAATTTGTAGTATTATTATATTCCAATAGTTGGAACCAGATGGTCAAAGCCCTTCATTAAAAGAAGTACACAAGGAAGTCTTATATAATTCAAGGGTTCCCTTCACTGAGTTTTTCTTTTTTTAGTTTCATGCATAGGAATATGATGTAATCCTTTTTCTTTAAGCATAATTTATCACATTTTTTAGGATTTAACACTTCATAAGTGTAAGAGAATCCTTAAGAATCAGTATAGGATCCTTTAGATAGTGTATCAACCTTGTAATAATGAATCACTTTATATAGTTTAGTTATCACCATCAATATTTCCCCATCTATTTTTATGAAACTTCAACATCCATACATTTTTATGTTCTTTGTAATTTTTTTCCACGTTTACTCATGATGACAGATCCAGTTGTCTTATTATTTCTTACACATCCTAATATCATGAAATGGTAAAACTAAACTCATTACATGTGTTATTAGATATTTCATTGATGATATTTTTATTAAAATAACCTATAAAAGGTTATTAATAGCACAATTTGGTAAAATTAATAATTCCATTTCTATATAATATAATTTTGGTAAGTAATTTTTGAACCATCAATCATGTTTATGAATTTTGTGGGCATTCACCATAATTGGATTTAATGATATTGGATGATGCAATGGATTAGGATGAAATGTATAACATGTAGTATTTCAGATTCTAGATGATACCTAATGAGTATTTTTAATTATATTAGGATTTTGATCTTCCATTGATGTGTACCATGGAAAATGTGATGAATATGAAAGAAATAGAAAGTAATTATATGATGGAAATTGTTATGATATTAAATTATCCATACAATAACGTGACAAATAATTTCATAGATATGTAGATAACTTTAAATATATGAATAATCTCAAAAATATAATGATAAGTTAAATTAAATGAGCAAGGGTTTCCTCTTACAAAGTTTGATCAAAATGATATTGTTAGAATGTAAACATGTGTATGATCAATTTAATTGACTCAGAATCATTTGGGATTCATTTAAATAAGTGAGTGAGATAATTATATATTTGGAGTGGGCACTAATTCTAATTTCATCACCCACTGTTTCATTTGTTTTGATGGTTACTTTAGTGTGATATACTAGAGGTGAGGTATACTCAATTATTTTGGATGATTTGGATTTTATTTAGAATGAGGATGTCCAATATAATGTTTTTATAAATATTTATAAAAAATATATAGTATATAATTAATTTCATGTTCTATTTTAGCTTAAATTCACAAGAAATAGAAAGGAATGTTATGTCAAAGTAAGAATAACCTAGAAGAATGTTGTCCTATTTTTGTTTATTATGGGACGAAAGTCCAGATTATGAAAGACTAAAATGAACAATGAGTACAAAATAGAATATATACATATGTATATGTACTAATAAATCATGAATATAATTATATCAGAGGATTTCTAACTATTTATGCTAGTTTAGTTAAGACTTTCATGAGAGACTCTAGAGATTCTTTTATATTGGCACATAATCAATAGGTTATGAGAAATTAAACTTCCAAAATATTCATAATCATAGATCTTGTGAATTATGAATAACTTGAGACTATGGGAAAGGATTATTACTCTATCTAGATAAGGTAAAAAATGTGTTTGAGTTCCATGGAGTTCATCATATACCAAGGCTATAGATGAACTTAATTTCTTTTGGAAAACCTGATGTTCTTTTTATCTATTAAACTTTTTCAACCAACTCAAGGAATATTAATTAAGGTTTCATCATGTTGTCCAAAGGATTGAGGAAGAAATATTTTACCTTATAATAATATCAAAGGTTGTGTTTAACGATGGAAAATAGTCTCTATAATGTTATGACTTGACAGTTTGGTTCACATATGTGAGAAAACAGGGAAAATCCTAGTTGTTAATGGAATGATGAATGTCATAATCATAGAGTATTGAAAATAAGAATTTTTTTTTTGATAATTTGTGTAATATATCATTGAAAATATAAATTAACACAAGAATATAGAAAATGATATTGTTGGATTATATATATGTATGGAAGATAGATCTATTTGTTTCACATGATGGGTCAAAATATTGTTTGAAATTCATCACCAATGAGACACATAAGTTATGGGCGTTCTTAATCAAGGAAAACTGTGAGGTATTCCTAACCATTTCTTGATAGGGGGAAATTATGGATAAGGGTACTAGACACAAACCTAGGGGTTTTATATCTATTAATGGTGGGGATTATGAAATTATATAATTTTTGGCATTTCTACAGGTAAAAGGAAATACAATTTAATTATAATCTACAAGGTAATCTGGAATATAATAGAGTCACAAAGTTGATTAATTAGTTGTTAATAGAGAAGGTTAGAGGTATAATAATTTAAATGTTTTTTCCTAAGTTATTTTGAGGGTATGAAGTGAACAATATTACCTACTAGATAAATATAAGTCCATCATCCCATTTGGGATAGAAAAATCTAAAAACCCTAGAGTTCATATGGAAGCTCGAATTTTACCCATATGAATGTCTTCGAGTCATTCACCTATGTCCTTGGTAATTTTGAGAAAAATGGAAAAGTTAGGGGATAAGTCCCAAAACGTTTACATTATAGGTTATGATGATGTAGATTTTAGTTTTTGAATATAGAAGAAAATTGTAGATTATTATTAGAAGTTTAAATTTATATTTAGTGGATATATTTTTGAAAATATTGGAGTAAAGAAGAGAATTAAAATAGGATAAAATTAATATAAAAAAAGTTTAATTAGGTTTATTTGAAAATATTAAATATGTTATAGAACTTTTAATGAATTTATCATTTATATACAAATTAAATTGTTAATAATATGTTTTAGATAGAGGAAATATTCTATTAGTTTTGTTGAGACCAAATATATCAGAGATATTTGGAACATTATATGACCAAGGATGATATTTGGATGGAGAAGTTCTTGAAGAATTTGTTCTAGATGGTGCTTAAATGTATAGTATGTTTCCACGGTCTAAAAATATTTGGTGTGAAGCGTTGATATATAGAAGTAGTTTGAATTTCATTATTGTCATTTATTATGGAGAAAATATGAACTTAAAAGATTATTTAACATTTATGGGATCATAATATATTTAGTTATCCACAAGGTATGATATTGATTCTTTACAGGTGTATGCAACATGGGTACCAATTGAAATTCTTTTTGGGAAGAAATTTATAAAAAATAATTGTTTTTATTGTATGACTAAATAATCCAATAGTGGAAATTGATCCATTGATTGGATAGTTATAAAGAATATTGAAAAAATTGGAGAACATAATTTTTCTAAGGTAGCTTTTAAAATAGTTAAACATATGGTATGTTTTATCGTTCCCGATATGGTCATAACATAAATAATTCATCTGTATTTTTGGGATGTGAATAAATTATTTCTTCATAGGGACTTACATTAATAAATTTTCAAGGTGTGGTCTAAATGTATCAAGGAGAAATAAATCGAAAATATTGTTTGAAAGCTAAAATATAGTCTTTTTGGATTGTATTACACACTAAACAAGTGAAAAAAAATTCATCTCGATGAAAATATATAATTTATATTTTTTTATAGTGTATAATTATGGGATATTAAACATATTATTTCTCATTATGGATGATATGCTAATTTTTTAATTGGGAGAGTAATGGATTGATAGGATTCATGGTGAACAATCCACAAATATTGTGAATAGGGATCTCATTTGAAAAAAATTGATCATAGGGTTGTTGAATATAATGGAACTAGTGTCCCCATAATTTTTCCTTTGTTAATAAAAAATATCGAAAAATTGGAGGAAAACTTTGGAATGCATATGGAAATGCTGGTTGCCATGCACCTAGATAGACACTTCTAGTTATTCAATGGGAGGGCCCCATGAATGGAAGATGGGGAAGAGTTTATAATAATTGTAACATATTATCTAACATAAATAATATATATATATATATATATTCCATGGTTATTATTTTATTGAACATTTCACAAGAACTGATATTTTTTAGAAGATTCTTTGAAAATCTTAGAAGAGAGCATTGGGATTCAATAGAGTATATCATCATTAATATGAAACTTTTTGAATGATTATCACTTTAAATCAGAACTAGTAAAACATTTTACATTTTTTAAACAAAAACCCTTGAAGAGATACAAATACTCAGAAGTGAAGAACATGATAAATGTTTATATTAAATTACAAAACTACAATTTAGATGTCAAAACATCAACTGGTAGTTTTAGATTCAACCACACCAGTAAATTACATTATAATATTATAATCTAAGAAGGATTTTATCCAAATAATGTATATAATTAAAGATTTCCAATGAATAATGAATATTTAATATTTATCTATTATTCAAGGAGTCTAATCCTCATGGATAGTAATATTACGCTTCATTATAAGAAATGGAATATTTAGTTGATATATCTATTCATCTTGATAGTTTTAAGTGTATATTTGTGTATAAATTGAATATATATAGATATTTAAATATTGTGGATATGTTGACAAATTTTTTAGTATGATATTTTATTTTGTATATATTTTACATGAATTGGTATACGACAATCAAAATCGTGATGGATGAACCTTGTGGCTGCAAAAATAGTTTTTAATGGAAAAAGGTTTTTTGATACTAATAAGGGACATAGTTGTTGAACCTAAAAAAATAATTATCATCTAGGATACTATTAGGTTTTATTGTGAAAACAATATTTTGGATATGGAATTAGGTCTTATATATTGTTTGGTTCAGGATTCTAATTTTTTAGGTTTGAAGAGAGATGGTGAAATTGGCTGTGCATAACATCAAAATTTCTGGATGAAGTAGAAAATAATATTTGATTCATGAGTAGTCAATCTGATGATATACCATTATATGAATACACGATCAGTGTTAATATGAAAAGGAATTGTGTTAAATTTTTCATCTAATGGATCTTTAGAATATATTTATACTATAATGGAGATAAATGGTATTTATAAGAAACATAATAATATTATGTAAGATTAATCAAATTAAAGATTAAAAATAATGAAATTCTCATTATTTGAATATGTTATGGTTTTGTTAGTCTTTTAACACATAGAGGGATACCCAAGAATATATAATAGGGATAGACACACTCTTTGTGAATATTGGAAGGTGTAGGTAGATGGTTTCCTGAAATGGATGGTAATATTTTTATTAATATGAAAAAGAATCATTTTGAAGTATAATTATATTGTAGTAATCGTATAGTAATAAATAATTGAGATGTTCAAGATCCCCTAATCAATTAAGAATCACATCTTTACCATGTAAATACTTGATCTATTATTTTTCCATTATTTTATACAATCATTTCCTTTTTGATGATTATGTTTTGTTTTTTAGAGGTTTGTAATCTATTACTACAAAAGAGGTTTATTTTTTAAATATTTTGAGGCCTTTATTTTGGGTTCATTCTGATACATTAATCTAGATTTTATGTTCCATAGGTGTATCTTCTAATTGTTTAATCACACTTTTCATCAAAACAAAGAGTATGACTGTGATCTTCATTGTGAAATTATACCATCGAATATAGTAGACATAATTCATGACCACCCATTAGGATATCATCATGGAATTCATGAAAAAATACCTATCCTCATGTGATGAACCCCCTAGAAACTCTAAAGCAGGATTTTTTATATTTTTATGTTATCAGAGGAAAACCATCCATTTTATGATGTTATGATACCCCAAACTATAAATTAATTTTTATAAAAGATCATTATAGTTATATAAATCCCATTATGGTTTGAATGTCTACTAACATAAATAGATTTATCTTATGTAGCTGCTCACCACACCACTACACACCCTATTATAGTGTTTCCTTTAATCTAAAATAAATATTTTAACACCACCCAGGGATAAATTCTCAAATACCTACTCCTTACATTCACCAACTACTCCAATATACAAAACATTACTAAAAACCACATTACATCGTGAAAATTTATGCAATTTCATACATTAATATATATAGAGGGTATTTTATTCTAATTTATTTGAAAATATATTTCTTAAATAATTTTTTTTTATAAAGGTCAATAATTATATAACATATTTCCAATTGTTATATATGAATTAATTTTGTGATTTCACACCCAATAAATTAGTAAATGGACATTATTTTCATAGAATATCTATAATGTACAATCACTAAAATGTTAATCTTTTTAAAAGAAATGAAACCGTTATACATATATTGTAATTTCCTTTTCATTATTGTAAGAATAAATATACCATTTTTCAATATTTATATTCTGAAATTCAATCTTAAACGAAAACTCAATTTTTTTTATTTAACCTTATGATGTTTTGTTAAAAAATGTTTTTATATTCTAAATAGTCCAAAAACAAAAATTTATACATCATTTTTTTTAATCACATGAATAATAATATATTGAATGAAAATATTAATAAATATTTTAGAAAAAAAGTGTTGAGATCAAGTGCTCTCTCTCCTTCTCACCAAACATCTATAAATTCAATAATCTCACCAAGAACATAATTAAATCATAATAATTCACTCTATATTATAAACAATTTAGAACTTTTAACATTATAGGAAACATTAGTAGTCTTTCTAAAATATAACCATTAAATTATTATTTCTACCCTAATAAATAATGAAACACATTTACCTTATCAATATACCCTCAATCAATGGATTTTGATTCTACACATGAATAGAAATTAAAGAAAAAATTATGATAGACTCAGACCCTAAAATTTTAGATTTTTTAAATATACTTAATTATTTAAAATTTATGGTAAAATCATGTCTATTGAATTTATTTACCTCATCCCTCTCTAATCAACTACTTCTTCAGAAATCAAATATAAACCTAATAATTGATATATTAAAAATCACTGCATAATATATTTTAGAAAATAGAAACCTAAAATAACTTTTACTATTTGATTCTGAATATAAAAGTTAAAAACATTGAAATGGTTTTTTATGTATTACATCGTATTATAAGTCATATATTTATTCTATATCAATTTATATGTCATTTTATCAGTATATTTTGTTCATTTTTCTCATAAATCTTTTTCATTTTTTACATAAAATACCATTATCATATAGATGTTACATACCCCCAAATTTTATTGTAACCTCATATATATATATATATAATTAACTATAGAATTATCCTTTGGAGTAATTAATTATTTTCATTATTGTTAATATAAAAAAGTTTAAACACATGAAAAACAGAATGTATTATTTAATTTAATGTTAAAAGAGTGTTTACCTAATAAATATAGAAATTCAAATTAAATTTATTATAGTGTGTGAATAAATTGAAAAAATTTACATGAATAAGAAAATATGAATCATTTTGATTCCCAATAATCATCTCATAGATGAACAACATTATAAACAAAATCAATTTTTTTTAATCCAACTGAAATTTTATAAAGAAATAATCTATAAGCATAATATTAATTAAGTTTATTGTTGAATAATTGAATTAATATGTATTTTTATGATGTAATATAATCATTTAATTGGTAAACAGACCTTTGGTATAGTATCATGTCTTTTAGGAATATAAACACAAGCATTAGAAAAGTTTCCTGACCATTATGAATAGAAATATGACCATTAGAATAATAAATTTACAATAAAAATATTTTAGTATTGTGAAAATAATATATTCCTAAAAAACATTAATAAATTTTAATAGTATTGTGCCTCAAGATAAATATAAAATTTATTATGTTATATTATTTTTCTAATGAATATGTTATTAAAAAATTATATTAATAATTATTATTACCTATGTTTGGAAATTATTTTTATATAATGATCTCTATTAAATCATCACATAAAAATTTTCTATGGGTATTGTTTTCGGTAATTTTCTAAAATACTTAAATATTTATATTAATAGTGAAAAAATGGTTTTTACATAACTGATGAAATTTAATTACATCATTCCACTAGTGACTTGTATATTGATCCAAAATCTGTTATATAAGTTGAATGAGTAATTTAAAAACAAAAAATGTAAATTCAATCAATTTAAAAAATTGAATTCCAATGTTTAAAATGATAATTTATTCCATTTAAATAAATATTTACCATTTTTTTCACATTAATTTTGTATAACAAATGAATTCTATTTTAAAAAATTATAAAATTATGAAATTCATTTTACATTATACAAATATAAATACAAATTTCATAATTATCATAATTAGAATTTTTAAAATAGATATTAAATTTAATGAAATGATCTAAGGAAAAAAATAACACTCTCATCATGTTAAAATACCACCTATCACCTCTCAGAAAACCTATTAAATATCACATAAAAAGAAAATAATATACTATAGTTGATGCTATTAAGATACAACATCTGAAACCAAATCACCAGGTTTGAGAATGAAGATATGTGACCTAATGTGTACCTACCCACATGAAAATAGTTGTTCACTAGAAGCAATGGTCTTGAGTGGAAACCTGGGGAGACTATAACCATAATATGAGTGCACATATGAAATAATATACAATATAATAAATAAATAGAGTATATAAAAACAATAAAATATGAAATACATAATATAATTCAAAAAACTATTTCCCAATTTATAGGGAAATACAATAATTAAAATTAGTAGTATATATCCCTCTAAACATCCATATGAAAAATTCCACATTCTCTTGGACCACATGCTCAACCATCCACCATAGAGACCTTTCTATATACTAGATCCTTATGCATTTTATCTACAAGTGCACCGAAATGATCGAGTAGTGTGTGAGTACAAGAATCAGTAGGACACTACCAAAAGGCCTTAAAATTAGTGTGTAAATTATACAACAAACTTACATGAATATAAAAAACGTATAACTATTCATAATTTTATCACATAAGTACTAATACCTTTTCTAGTCCTTGGGGACCGACATTACCTGCTTCGGCATCGTGTAGGTCGAAAATAATCTTCTTAGGAACCATATCACTGGAAATGTATGTAACAGTTCTAAGACATCCACATCGAGGAATATCCTAGAAATATATACACCATGTTCTTGCTTGTTGGAATTAACCAAGTACATACTGACCACTATATGACACCTCATTCCTATTGGATAACACTAATGTATGTGAAACATCACTTCGGCTGGAATAGACCAAGCACACGAGGATAGATGTATGGAATATTATACTCATGTTAATACTTCTGATCAAACATCAGGTATCACATGTCATCCAATATGTGTCACATCTCACATGTGGACCATAAGCCAAACCTTTACACTTAATTGAAGTTGATTAAAATATATCATATACAATACATAATGAAAATTATAGATCAATATCACATCATATCATGAAGTATCATAAATATAGTCCTCCCAAAAAAACGTCAATAAACACAATCATAGGTCTAGGATCACAAAAACACACCTCATGTGATAAAGCATCAATCATGGACTCGAGGAAATAATTCCAATTGCACGTAAATAGTATGTTCTAAATTCGATATCTTCTAACTTATTTGAAATGAGGTCTCAATGACACTGGTTTCCAACAAAGTCCAATTGCACCACTAAGAGATATTTCTTAGATAATTATGTATTTATTATATTTATATTCTCCCTTGATAATTTAAAAAATGTTTAATTAAATAATAAAATATTACATTATTTCATTTAGAAAAAAATGTATCTAGATTCTATTAGTTGAGAAGAACACAATTGCATCGAAGGAAAATCAATACAATTAGTATCTGTTAAATTATCTAAGAGATAAATTTGGAATAAAAATAAAAAATAATAATATAATAATATTAGATAGAATTTGTTGGGAGATTATTGTGAATGTTCATGTATGTAGTTCTATAGGTATGTCTACTAAATCTTTTATTTTTAGTAATTCCTGGTACAATGGACCTTTGTTGGATTATTTTATTATATCATTTATGTAAAAAATTTGTTTCTTAATTTACCCTAAATATTTATCATATTGGTTATTATTTATTATGTTCACTCTGATAGAGGGTACTATCTCCCCAGTGTTCTAATCAAGAACCTCATTGCTATTTGAAAACCTCTTGCGTTTGGGGAGGCTCACATGGGGTCTTGTAGCATCCGATCCAAACTTGTTCGATTAGGTTGCAATGTTACATATTCCACTTATAATTCTTATTGATATTCTAATTTAATATAAAGTTAAACATTAATGTATTATAAATACCTAATAAAGAGTAAACCATAAGAATATTGTATGGTTTCATCCTCATTTGATCTCTTTTTACTCTTCTCATCCTTTATATTCCTTTCAAACCCAATCCATATAAAATTAACTATTTCATACATTAATTTTTTTAAATTATGTTAAAATACAGTGGAGATTATATTTATGAGGTATTCTAATGTCATAATTCACTTTCCTCTTCTTTTGAAAATCACCCATTAAAGATCGATTAACCATATACGGGGAAATTTCCAACACTTTTCTTATTGCTACCTCCATGGATGGTTAACATGAATTACATATAACAAACAAATATTAATTTAAATTTGTTTTTTAGATTTTATAATTAATTTTACTTTTTAAAACATTTCATTTAATAAAAATAATGAATTTAAGGCATTATAGTATATTTTATAGAAAACATCATATGAAAACATTTTACGATTATCAAAAGGAATTTAACTATCATATTTATATTATTATAATTGATAATGACATAAAAATGACATAATTAAATATTTTTTAATTCATATAATAAACATATATTTATTATAAATGTGGCTGAAGAGTGATGGAATAAATAGAGATCTATGGTGAGGGTAATCTTGAGACCAAGTCCTATTTTTTGGTTAATAATTTATTTCTATTTGTATAAAATGAAAAGAAATCTTGATTAATTCAATAATAATAGTATATATTTCTATAATTTTTTAATGATATACATGTTAATACCTTTTTAAAATTATTTCTAATTAAATTATAAATATTTTACAAGATGTGTTTTTTTTCTAGAAAAATAAATTTATCATATCAGGTGATAATTATTACTTAATGAAAAATGATCATTTTGGCCCAAATATGATCTACATTATTTATTTTGGATTCCAAAATGTTTATTATTGATGTATGATTTATCGAACTCTTATTAAGCCCATTAATTTCATTAGATATATTTAATTACAATAGTTTTTTTCTGTTCACTTTCCAGATGGTATTAAGAATAATTATTATTTTTGATTAGAAAAGTTAGACATGGATTATATAGACCACCAATACATTGGTTAATGTGATATTTCTCATTAGATTGTGTGTAGTATTCATGAACAAGACGCTATATTTTCTTAAAATTATGAAGATATGATTTTTTCACATATGGTATGTTTGGATATGATTATATCCTTATTCCCAAATTTGTGTGATATTTGTACAAAATGATATGATTTTTCTCTAATATACATTTGTAAAATTACATTACTTTATAGAATAATTCCATCATTCTTATGATGAGGATCTAATGTTTATGATATGATTATGATGATGATTATTCTCACACATGTACGGTTGGTCGGTGTCCCTTATTCTTTTAATGTGACTTATCCACATACTAAGATTTCACCTCTATCCTTTCATTGATTCATATCTTTAGTTTATTTCATGTACTAAGGAAAATATAAGAGCATTAGGACAAATAAAATGAGAGAATTAAATGATTTCTTATTTTATTAAATATAACTAATGTATAAACAATGACTTCATAGGATAGTAAACATTTTGATCCTATAATGTATTACTATTATGTTATTTAAATAATAAATTCTATAATAGTCTTGTAAAAAAACATGGGTTACTAATGTGGTATCATAACATGGATTAGTTAATTTGTTAATTATTTCTGGAATGAATTATTGGTAAACCATAATGATAAGCCTATGTATTGAAAAACAACTATTGTTTAGATCATGTAAATAGTATGTGGTCTCAAAAAATTTAAATCCATATATGGATAATACAATTGGATGAATTTCTTGTGCAGATGCACCTAGAAATAATAATCATGGAAGGTATAGTTGGGTATTAATAAGATATTCACCATGGGAATGAGTATTGGGACTTACTACAAACCTTTTTTCCACTTCTAGGGGATATTAATTTGTAGATTCACATTATCTTTACAATCCATTATGAAATATATTTAAATAATATAATTATCCTTTGTAATGTTATAAAGAAATACAGGTACATAAACATAAAAGAATAATTTTACAATAAAAGTATTCTAAACATAAGGATCAAAAAATATATAAATTCAGAATTTTTTCCATGGAAAATGTTATATATTCATGATTTATTGAAATATGGTATATTAAATCATTTAATATTTTACAAAAATATATGAATCAAGAAAAAATATACAAAAAACCCTTATAAGAGACAATTTAATGATTGTCAAACGTCATTACCAATACATTTGGAGTTTTATTTTAAAAACTCATGGATCTGTATACCCATATACCTCAAGATATGAACAAAATCATGAACAATGTTGAATGTACACCATTACACAATAAAGACACACTAGCGATCGATTCTGTAATCAAGAAATGAAGAAATATGTTTAATAGATCTCCTGAAAAAATTTGTATTGAATAGTAGGGTATATAAATAGAAATGATATTTTTTTCCTCCACTATTTTGAAAATGATAATGTTACTCTGGTCATCAATCATTTAGGTTGAAAAGATAATCAATGAAGGTAATTTAAAAATAATTAGAAGAAGAATGATGATACAGATGAAATAGAGTAAGAATAGTTTAAGAATATATATATAAATAAGTATTTCACTTTAAATATTTTTAAAATTGTAGAGATAAAATTTATAGAGATTATACAAAAGCTATAAATATATATCATTACATACAATGATAATATCACAATTCTTGCATGATACACTTTTGGTTTTTTAAAAAAAAGTTTCAAAAATTATATATAATTTAGTAGTTTAAAACCACATCACCAAATGGATATACAAATCTATGACAATAATAGTTATGATAAAGTAGTAATATATTCTCTTAATAAAGAGATTATGTTTAAAGAAATATCCTATTTATTTGAAGATATGAAGAGAAGAATTTAGGTCAATTATGGGGTATAAAATGTGAAGGGAATAAATAAGATCTGACCACCAATATATAAAATATGTGAAAAAGTGCATCACAAATATTACCTTAATGGGATATGGAAATTATTTTTATGTTGTATAGATGGTTATATTGCTCATGAATTTTTAATAAAAATGAATAATTCATCCAACATTATGTGTTAAAGGAAGGAACCATTGAATACAGTACTCATGGATCAATACATCAATTGTATGGAGAAAAGAAACTATGGAAGACATTACACTATACCTTTCATATTTAATTGTACTCAATGTTAGAAACAAAAAAATATAAGGGATAAATGGAAAGATTATCCCATCATGACCTCTAAGGGGGAATATTAAAATGATTCTATACAAGGTTCACCTGCTATTATCTCATGAATATGAATTTTTTATTTTATCCAAGTTTTATTTATTTCATTTTATCCTATAAACATTCATGAACTATTGAGTCACATCCATGACACCTTCATGTAATGATATCTATACAACCACACAGTGGGGGGATCATGGAATCCAAAGGGTTATAATCATCTTCTATTAGAATATATGTGAATATTTTTCACTTGATCTATTAATCCTTACATTTGAGTAATTTGTTGTTTTACTACACATATATTGGATCTCATTATATATAACAAAAATAACGTATTAGGAAAAGGAAATATATTTCCCTATTTTGAAAAATCCCTTGATCCTATATGTATTTATGGAATATTATGATTCTCATTTAGATAATCCCACTATGTTGTGGGTGTTGGTACCCAATGATAGAGAATATCATTCCAAAATGGTTGCATCAATGTAAGAATTCATCCTTGAGGGAATTCGTATTGTGAGGTAATATACTAATGCATTTCTAATAGAGTTTCTCATAGTTCTCCCAAATCATGAGGTACATTTCTCAATAGAACTTATATCAGGTTCCACTCCTATCTCAAAATTACCCTATTGGACTTCCCCATTAAAACAACAGTATTTATAGATTTAGTTGTAATAACCATAGGATAAAGGGTTAATATTCCTTGGTGTGTCACCTTGGAGGTCCACCAGTGATATTTTTTAATTAAAACGACGGTTCAATGTGGTAATGAAAAAATTACCAAAAGAAAAGCAATAACAACATAAAGAATATATATCCCCTACCAGGTATTTTTTCTCATTATATAAACTTATACGAGATTAGTACTTATTAATAGTCTATTTGTTTTCTAAACATCACCAGTAGAAGGTGAAGAATGAAGACAAATATATGTTTACATTCAGTCTATTGTATAGACACAATATATTCATAGTGATACTGTATAGACATACTAATACCCCTAAAATACTATTTAATTTTATTAATATAGTATTTTTAGACTTCCTAATAAAAATTTGTGATATTAGTTATTGATGGTATTCTCATTTAGACTAAGAGTAAGGAAAAATATGAAGAGCATCAAAGGATTGTAAATGTTACATTATGAAATTAAATGTTGTATGATATGTTAATTAAGTGATTATTATATTTTATATATTATATTAGGTGCAAGGGGGTATAATTACATCAAACACAGACAAACTGCACACACACATGCCTGAAAGTCAGGTTATAGCCCCCCAAGGGATAACCCATCAAACAAACCACTTTTATTACACCATCTATATTTGGCCCGAAGCCCTAATTGACATGTATCCCATTAAATTTCTCATAGGGATGAATTTTATTCCTAAGGAACCTTCTATGAAAAGTACTGCTAGAGTACCCACATGCTACAGTACCCACCACTGCTATAGTTCCCACCACATCTTATTCTAATGTGCCTATTGCTGATATAGTTTTGACGTTGATGAAATCCATCCATTACTATAGTACTTCTATAGTACCTACACCCAATGGGGTTTGAAACCTCAATTTTCATGTAGGATTACATGGTTCTTACCACTAAACCAAAGCCAAACTATAATTGACACACACACACACACACATATTACGTCATATTCGTGGGAAATTTTATCATATGTGAGTAAATTTCAATAGACCATTATGAAATGTAATTATCATGATTTTATAGAAACAAAATTATGGTAACTAATAAAGTGATAATGTTATTCTTGATAGATGAATCCAAGGGAATATTTTAGAATACAATGAAGAGGTTCATCCCGGGACATGTACTCACACATCTCTCATTTAGATATATTATTGATATATAAAACACTTATTTAAAAAGAGTCTTGGGTTGGGTACTCATGATGAATGATAATGTGATAATATATGATTCACAAAAGTCAAGGATCCATGAGAAAACCACGTGTTCATTGAATATAGTTATATATAGTATTATTTTTATTAATGATTTGGTGGAACTACCTATATGAAAGGAATTGTGTCATATATAAGGATCACATGATTATAATGTTTATATTTATATAGAACGTTCCAAACATGAATAGATGAAGATGATTAGAGCTGATCAAGTAGTATAATTTCTCTCTTCACTACCATCCAGTAAAGGTGAATATGGATTCCATTATGGTATGAATAAAAAACATGCTACAATATCCATGAGGGGGATTTAGAAAGACACTATCTTCCTGGATATACAGAATATAGATATACAAATCATAATGAAATGGAAGACATCAAACCTTGCGAAAAAGATTTACCGTCCATCTAACCAAGAGTAAGAATGAGATTATTCTAAGACTCCAAAGAACATGTTATAAGAAAAATATGGAATGTTTCATTAATAAAATGTCAACAAATGTTATGTCATTCATTTTTCTATAATAACTTATTTACCTTTATCTCATGATATAAATAATGAGCTATTGCATTATCCACATTTCTTATAATTCTCCACACAACATAGAAGTTTGAAGACATATCCTGATATTTGGTATAACTTCTGGTGAAATAACATGATGAAATGAATTTGAAATACACATAAAAAATTAATTTCACGTTTTTATGTTAATTTATAAACACAATTTTTTAAGGGGATGATGCATCTATTGGCCACATCCTCAAATAAATTAGAGAAAATCACCAAGGATTTTGTTAATGGTAACCCAAATACATAAAAATATGTAATGTGATATGGGGTATGGTGGATATACTCTAATAAATTTCCCACATGATTGCTATCTGCAAATATTTTACTATTGACTAACATACTGTGATATATGTAATGAAATTGGTGATGTTGTAGGGGTACCACATCCAATCATGTTTGATCATGATCCAATGTTCACGTATAATTTATATAGATGTCTATAACAGTCTATGAATACTAAATTGAATTTTCAATATGTCTTATCACCCCTAAAATGCGGTCTAATCTGAATGGTCTAATACTACACTGAAGGATGTGTAGGGATCAAGATAAATATAATTTAAAGGAGGATGGAATAAACATCTCACATTAATTGAGTTCTTTTACCACACTATCTTCTTCTCATGTATTCAAATTACCCTACATAAGGAAAAATATACGAAGTTATGTATAATACCTTTATGATTGGATGATATTTTTGAAATAAACAAAAATGGAACTGATCTAGTAAAGTAAATAATAATGAAGGTTCACTCTATTCAACAACACATTAAATATTATAAAATTCTAAAAATTGATCTATGTTTGACATATATTAAGGGACATGTAGGATGAAGTTGAAGATACTTATTTCCTTAAAATAATACCATGAAAGAGCATCATTTGGATTGTAATGAATGGAATTTGTATCTCTATGTACATTGAACCCTTTTATATCCTTGATCACATGGGGGAAGTGGCATATTGGTTAGACCTTCCACTAATCATCAATAATAGGAATATTTTTATTATATTGATCCCTTATAATCATCAAAGTGATGAATAATAATATAAACAAAATAATGAACCTTAGTAGTATAATAGACATTTTTGAATTTTTTTTGAAAAATGAGTAGAATCATGGTGAATACTGAATGAAGTAATTTTGAGTTATTCCTAGTAAGTAATATCCCCATTAAAATTGTAATATGATAATTGTAATAGTAACATAACCTTTGGTACAATAATATTACCATTAATAATATAAATATAATGGTTGGTATTATATCCTAATAGAAAGGAATCATAATTTGACCATATAAATGGTAATTTTTCTAATAATATTATGTGATTTCTTGTGAATGATCTTAATATTTAATAAAGTATATGACTATAAATAATTGAGTTTAACAAAATGAATATAAAAACTATAGTGTTATGGGTTTTTTTAAATTTAATATTTTTTTAAACATATAGTATTACATTAAATAACAATGTCACATATGTGAGAAAATTATTGGGATAAAAATAACACCACTTTTGAAATCATCACTATTTTTTAGGGAGAATAGGCTTGCATGGGATCCACCCAAAGGTTTGATTGTGGGTGGTTTATGGTGTTTACAATCATGAACATAGTGTTACCACTTTTGCACTCACTGGAAACTCTTAATGGTTCCCTCATCCACAACAAGTTAAAGACCCACTTTATAATGGAAGATGATCATATATGTTTTTGGGCCTAATGACTATTGGGGACTCACATTGGTCAAGAGGATGGGTGGTCGGGCAAATCACACCATTTTGGGGGGGATTTTTTCCTACCCTAGGACTCCCTTATAGATTTAATATATGTGCATGAATATATTTCTAATACCAATATGAGACTATTTACAATATCAAAATTAACATGGGTTAATTCTCTTTTTTAGTACCAAAAAACGGGGGCTATTTAGTTAATCCATTTACATATATCGGAGGTTCTCCACCATTTTTCAGTAATGTAGGGATGATTATGTGCTGAAGCATTATAACCATGTTCTTCAAAATATGATTCCATGAAAGTACAAAATTAATATTCTAATAAGGGGATTTATCAACTACATGGAATCCTATTGTTGACGCTCCTTTCCATCACAGAGTCTAAAGGAATGAAAGGAGAGATATCTTACACCCAAAGTGATACATCCTTTGAAGAAACAACAAAAATTAACAAAGTAATGAACCAAGATTCAAATGAACTTGGGTCGCGCAAGTTTCACTAAGGTTGTGCAAGTGTACTTGTGTTCCACCTAGTGGTCGCGCAGGTGACTTGCACGCCCTCTTTGAAATTCTCCCAGGGTCTTCTCCAGCCTATAAAAACCCCTGTGGGCCCCCATTTAAAGGACGAAAAATTCCAGAACCTCAAATTGGAGCTCCCGGTGCCCTAGTCTCTTCTCAAAGATTCCAAATACTTCTAAGGTAATTTCTTACCTAGAACGGAAGATATAAAGAGGGAGAGGAAGGACTAAGTGTTGAAACTCATCAACACTTGCGCTCCAGGGTGGCGAGTCCTTAAGGTAAATGGCCACACTTACGCACCGCCTTACCCTTTCCACATAACTTGCGCGCCTCTCTACTGGAAGTCTCTAGGGGTAGTATTAAAGGCTTGAGCCAAGCCTCGCCCAAGTTCTACCCTAAGGATTGGCCGGCGCACAAGTACCCATGTGTCGCGCAAGTATACTTGCGCGACCAGTACTTGCGCTCCCACACAGTACTTGCACACCCAAGCAGTACTTGCGTGCCCCTATTTTTGGGTGCCCTTCCTGGTCATTTTACCCCTCTTACACCTATCCGCCTCTCCTCTTCAGGATTGAGCCTTCAGAACACTCTCCAAAGCCATTTATGGTATGATTTCCTTGTTGGCTTCGATATCTGAAAGGAATTCTATGGAACAACTCTCAAAAACTCGTGATTTACACATCTTTATATCACTAAAGTTAGAGAGTTCATTCATTCAACCTCATACTTTAAGATATAATCCTTAACCTGGGCCTCCTTTTCAGGAGTAAGCCCCAGTCCAAATTTCTCTAATTTGGGCATCCTCCTTAGGAGTAAGCCCCAAGTCCTCATTAATTTGGGCCTCCTTTTTATGAGTAATCCCCAATTCCTCATTAATTTGGGCCTCCTTTTCAGGAGTAAGCCCCAAGCCCCCTAATTTGGGAATCCTCCTCAGGAGTAAGCCCCAGTCTCAAAGTTCCTAAAAATATGGGCATCTTCCTTAGGAGTAAGCCCCAACCATAATTCTCTTAACCTGGGATTCCTTTTCCGAAGTAAGCCCCAGTCTCAAATATGGGGATCCTCTTTAGGAGTAAGCCCCAAGTCCCTTAATTTTTCAAATCCATTTAACCTGGGCCTTCTTCTCAGGAGTAAGCCCCAATCTTAATTTTCCTTAACAAGTCTTAATTTACTTTTGATCTGGGATTCCTTCTCAGGATTAAAACCCAATCATAAGTCCCCACCTAATTTGGGAATCTTCCTCAGGAGTAAGCCCCAAGTTAGAGAATCCAAATCTCCAAAACGTACATATACCTTTATGGACCTTGTTCTTGGGTTTCTTCCCTGAAGTAAAACCCAATATTCATCTATTTTGGGCAGTCATACATACATAAGACCCACATCATTACATGTTTCGTGGCAAAATTTTCTGGTTTCACTAATACCTCTTGTTTATCACACTGAGTATGACTCATGTGAGCTTAGAGTGTAAAAGTAATCATGACGTCTTTCTTTGAGCCATCAATCATGCATAAACATCATACTCCCTTACTCGAACTATGTGGGTTATGATTCCTTTTCTAAATAAAGGATACTTAGGTAGCCCATCCACGGGTACGATCCCAACTCTGAAATAATCCATGTCATTCTGAATGACAATAAACTTCATGTTCCCCACTGAGTTGCTTTAAAACCATTATGGTCATCATAATGACCAAGGGACGTTTATGTATTAAAGGATACCATTGACTAAGAATCTCTAACAAATACATATGATTCTCTATCTATGAAGAACCTCGAATACATATAAAATATTCTCTATATTTCCTACATATCAATCATTGATTGTAAGATCTAAAGGGAAGCTCATTTTATACATGGTAATGTAATAAGGATTCACGAACATAACTTAAATCTATAAAGAGAGTCCCATAGTAGACAATAATTCCCCTAACAAAAGGTGTGATGAGTCTAACCTCCCATCCTCTCGACCAATGCAAATTCCTAAGCCTCATAAGTCCACAACTAATGAGTGTCTACCTTTGGAAAGTAGGTCCAAATGGATATGGAATAATTAGATGTTTTCGGTTCTACGAAAAAACCCACTAGAAACTAATTGGAATGTTTGAACCTTCAATCAATGAGGTCATCCCCAATTCCAGAGGAAACAAAAAATGGTGAACCCGATGTGAATCCTTAACCAAATTTAAAATGATTTTTTACTTATTTGTTAGTCCCCTATTTAAACTCAATGAGAGGGCCAAAAAAACAATCAATAACATATGTGCTTATCCAAAAGATGTAGTGGTTGGAATTATCTTGATTACGTATGTTATATCCAAAAGGAACTCTTTTCCAAGATCTTCTATATTACGAGAATGGATTTTCTTATGCTCACATCTATGAATACCTCTACTGTGAAAACCTCTTCTGTAAATGCATCTACTACTGCACCTACTGGATCGTCGTCCGCTCTAAGGGTGACATCACCTACTTAGTGTATTCAACACTGGGTATCGAATGCACTGGTTAAGGAATACCGTCAACATGGTACCATTCCAACTTTGGAGGCTACTCGACAATCCCTCCAAGTGAACAACTCACCCTGGTCGTCTGGACAGTGACGACCAATGATCAAGAAGCAGGTGGTGCCAACCACCATCTCCAACCATTTCGGGTCATTATCCCCAGAACAAAATCACCATTCACTCCCATATTCTGAGGAGGTGAATGAGCAGGTCCCTCAGGGCCTTAATTCATGGAGACAAGAGTCCTTCCAAAGGGATCCCATCAACAATCGCTGCCAGACTCATGCAGCAGTGCGCCCTCAGCATGATGAGGGTATCGACTCTAGGTGTTCGGCTCAGTTTCCTCGAACCCGAGCCGGAAAGATGAACCGCCAAAGGAGAAATCCGGTCAACAGTGAGCAGGTTCTCATCTCTGCCATCTCCGGATAAGTCCACCAACCTAACTTGGGGGAAAGTAATGAATGGGCACATACACCCGTCCGTTTTAATTCCACTGTCCAGCAGACTCGTCTGAAAGCATCACGTCAATCCCGCTAGGCAATTACAATGGAGTACTATAGACAGAAACATACACTTATTTATAAATCATCAGCTAGTCAGTAGGCTCGTCTGACTACATACGATGAAGCCCACCAACCCAATGTGTTGGCAACTGGTAAACAGGCACATACACCTTCTTACACTCATCAATCCTGCCAGCAGCCTAATCTATCAGTGTTGAAGGAGGCTTGTCAACCACGTTCGGTGGAGTGCAATTAGCAGGCACATACACCTACTAGTATTGATCAAGCCTACCAACAGTCTCATTTGGTAGCATCCAGAGAAGTCAGTGGGAAAGCTCCAGCAACGAATAGGAGGCAAACTCAACTCTCTGCCCCCACACTTGAGTACTGTCAGGATTCAATAACAAGAAAGGCATGACAGGAGAAGGAACACACACCTACTCCAAGAACGGAATAGACATATATCCCTGTTATGGCAGTTGAATCCACCGAGCATATTCTATCAATGGTGAAAGAGTAGAAGAAAATCCCTGCTCATATTCTGGATGCCTGTAAGGATATTATAACAGCTTCAACAACATCTCAGGGAAAGGCACATAAATCTATCCCTTCCAGTGGAGTGACACATCAACAGTTCACTCTGGAATAGACACACACCTCTATTCCAGTCCAAGAGGGTTGTGGGGCATACTCCCCCATATCATACAGACAACCAAGTCAGGCACATACACCTGGTTTGAGCGAAGATAGTCATCCTAACCTGATCATTTCTCTTGAATAGGCACATACACCTACCAAATTGAGTAAGAAGGCGTCTAAGAAGAAGACCCGCCCAACATAGTCAATAAATCAAGGGCCAATATGTAACAAGGCCTTACTCGATGCTAGAGTTCTTGGAGCCCTTAAACAAATATCTGTTGGAATTCAAGATTATACTCTCTCAGTTCCCAATAGTGGGAACATTAATTCTTAAGGTCTGCATCAGATAATTCCTCATGAAGGCTTGATTCATGATGATTCGGTCGATCTCGAAGTTTCATCTTCAGATGAGGGCCATAAGAACCCTCTGTGTGGTCAGAATAACAAAAAGAAAAATGTTTCATCTTTTGCTGTAACCCACCATGGTGGTCCTCCCCATGATGATGAATTTAGCTGTGAAAGTCCTCTCTGAAGTAGTAATTCACATTGTCTGGAAAATTCTTCAAAAGACAATGCAGTGACGAGAAAGCCCTCTTATCTTGAGGCACTTGAAAATGTGAATCCAGTCATGTATGATGCCTAACCACTAACAAGTGAAACACTTTCTCAATCAGAAGATAGCCCGGGTTGTAGGTCATTCTCCGAACCACCCCTGGGTCATTCATCTTCTAGTTTGATTAGTGAATTCTCTACCGATCTTGTTGAATCCGATGAAGCAACAAGGAAGCACAAACTCTGGTCTAATTAGGTAGAAGAATCTTCATTGAATGATAAAGAGAAAGTACTGATTGTGAGAAAACAACTGGAAAAAAGTGAAGTGCCAGTGATGTTTTGGCCTTCAGCCAACTCTCAGTATGATATTCGAGAGATGTTGATGGAAGATGGAATTCATGATATTCGTCTCAACATATGGAAAACGTTTTTCCCGTTGAAAAAGAAAATATTATATTATGATGAATATGAAAATCATATCAAGATAATAGAAGGGTTACAATTCCAAATTGACTTGGCATCTCTCTCAGTTTATCGATATCCGAAGGCTGAAAAGCAGCAAAGAGACCTTCAACCTTCATGCCTTGGCGCATTAAGAAAATTTCACCAGTTAATTGCCAATTCCCCATATGGTATTCATATCAGGGGATGGGGTGTTCATGTAGCACTACACTTCACTGTGATCTCCAGTCAGAAAAGACCGACGAAAATGGTTTCGTGCAATGTTATTTCCCATGGCCATCCACAGTCAATGGGTTTTGTTTGTAATCAATAGATTTTCCAAGAATAGGCTTCAACTAGTACTTCTCAAAATCAAGCATATAGAGAAAAAGTTGTTGAATTACTCCTGAATCAAGCAAACAAGAATATTGAACATGCCTCTCATTTGGAGCAAGCACATCACCAAGTGATAGAAGTGTTAGAAATCATCCAATGATCTTTCGAGACGAGTGATAAAAGTGGATGCAGGTTGATGCATCCAGCTAATTTCAGGACTAAAGACCGCAAGATCAGGAGATCTTTCAAGAAGGTCTCAGATATAGCATCTCAAGAGCAACCCCAACTTACTAGACTGGGGACTCTTTTAACTCAACCCTTGGAATCAACAAACAGGATTCAAGGCGTTGAGCAAGAACAACCCCAGTTCACCAGACTGGGGACTTTTTCAAATCATCAATATCTTCCTCATATAAATTCAGTCTTCTATTGATTAGGGAAGAATCCTCAAGAGGAATGAAGAGCCAAATTATCAGGATATTCCCTCCAAATTACAGTTCATCAAGAAGTTCCTGAGGGATCGAATCAACAAAAGGCAATGTCTCATCAAAGACATGGAAAAAGACAATATCACAGAAATGATGATAGAAGGGATGTAATGCATTATGTATCAATCAATGTCATCAATGAGGTTGTTGCTGATCCACCAGATGAGGTTCACTCGGAGGGATCAGATGAAGAGGTTACTTGTCAAGAAGTTGTACGCACAGACACAACTGAACAAGGTGTGCGTACACGAAATCAAAGGATTACTCGGAACCTAGGAAATCCTTCAAGTAACCCACTTCCCCCTCTCTGAAAGGGATCCAACAAGGGGAAAGGAAAAAACCAGGTTACATACCCTTCCTCTAGAGAAGTCCAATATCTCTCACTATAACAAAGATTTGCACAACAAGAGGAAGAAATAAAGGAATTGAGGAGGATGAATCCAGAACTACTTTAGGGTAGTCTTCCTCCTAGGCAAGCTAGAGTCAGTCAGTCAAAAGAATTTGTTGCGACTACTGATATGGATCAAGAATATCCTCCTTTATCAGTACACCCTCATAGGTCAAATCCTATGGGTCAAGTGCAACAACAATTGGCGGTTCTACCATCAGTTGCAGTATCACCTACCACATCTGTACCAGCTCCAGTAATTTTACCTGTTCAGGTACAAGATCAACTGGATGTTTCTCAAAAGTTAATAACTACTATTTAGTCATTAACAGCTCGGTTGGAAGATATGGAGAGAAAGTGTGCTCAAATTCAACCAGAAAAAAGAGCTTATCCTGAATGGGTTGATGCAATTCCTCCCCCATAAAATTTTTCAAGTACCACATTCCCAATATTTAATGGTTCGGGAGACCTAGAGAAACACTTAACACATTTTGTTTCTCGTTGCGATCCTATGAAGGGAACCCTTCAGCAACAAGAATCAGTTAAGCTTAGGTGTTTTGTACAGTCATTACAAGGACCTGATTTTGTTTGGTACACAAGCTTGCAATCTCGGTCAATTACCGGATGAGAGGATCTTCATCAAAAATTACTTCTTCAGTTCAGCTCAATGTTGCCAAAGACAACAATTTTTGATCTTACAAACTGTAAACAAAGGGAGAATGGAAGGGTCTCAGATTTCATTGCTCGCTGGAAGGGATTAACATATTCCCTTAGCTTAGCACTCCCTCAAGAGGAATTGTTTCCAATATGTGTGGAAAATTTACGTGATGAGTTGCGCACACTGATGATCCCTATAAAATACACAGGAGGGTTTCGAGACCTTACTTCAATCGCTCAACATATTGAAGATTCCCTTGTAAAGACTAAGGATAAAGCTCATGTAATTCAATCAGCTTTAGGAAGGAGAATGGGTGAATCATAGACTGCTACAGTTATGCTTAAACAAGCACCTGTACCTGATTCTACTTCAAAACCTTCATCTTCACGAAGGGCTCCACCTCCTGAGCGCCAACAAAAGAGGCCGTTTCATCAAGATGATCAAAGATATCAAAGATAGAAACAATTTGAGGATCTAAAAATCAATCTTTACTCTTTCAAAAATGAAAAAGTTACTGGTTACATCATTTCGTCTCTGGAAAATAATTTGGTTCAATTTCCAAGGTCCAAGAGGCCAAACAAGGAAGGGGATGAAGACCGTCCAAACTATTACCTGTTTAATCAAATGTTGGGGCATCCCATTCAGGAGTGTTTTGTTTTCAAGGACCTCCTGCAAAAAATGGTCGACTTGGGACAAGTCAAACTGAAAGGTTTTTCAGCTCAGGTAGCATGTGTTACGGCTACAGATCTAGAGGAGGATTGTAAGTGGCAAGAAGTCAAGAACAAAAATGCACAAAAATATGATGATTGGATGGTCAGAAAGACAATTAACCGAACTCATGCTATTTTGCGAACACAATTGAAGAAACCAATTGTGTCTTCTTCCATGAATGCCACTGCAAAACCCTCTTCATCAGAGGGAAAATACTCAAAGAAATGGCATAATTCAAAGAAAGGGGAAGAATCAGAAGAATATGAGTATGTCCCAAAGCCCAAGTTGTCCTTGACTCTGACAGATTTTATGCCATCTACTTCGAAGCAATGGGAACTACCCCACCAAACGGCACAACCTAAACAGGCTAATCAGGCAGAGTCTTCATCGGATGAAGAATTGATATTCGGTTCTATTAATATGATTCACTCAACAGATCCTTATGCCAATCACAGATTCGAATTCAATGAGCCTAAATTCCTTGTATCAAACAGAGGAATCAAAGGAAGTTCTAGAGGCTCAGGGTATAGGGGAAGACATGGATCTTTTAGAGGCCACTATTCTAATTCTACCCCTACTAGAACTGTGTATGTGGTAGAAACTCATGGTAGAGCTCTTCAACGAGCTCAACAAGAACAAGCAAGTTCTTATACACAAGGAAGATTCAATCCTGGAACAGTTATTCTGGAAGATCGGTTAGAGGTTCCACCTTCTTCTTCTCAGCAAGTAAATAGACCTAATTGGTCTAATATTCCAAAGCTAGGAGTGTTACCAACTCCTATCTTGGTACAAGAATCATTAACTTCTAAGGCACCTACTAAACCACATGTCCCTATTGGGAAACACAGACCTTTGGATCAAAAGTATGATGTATTGAAACACCTGGCCCGAGTACCAGCCAAGTTATCAATTCTAGATGCTTTGAATCTATCAAAGGATCTTCGGGAGACACTCATTGAGGCTTTGTCATGTCCTCAAGAGTTTGAAACTGAAATTGCTACAGCTGAAGCCTACCATGTAGAGAATAATCTTGCAGAATGCCATGCAGTGATATCTTTCACAGATGAAGACAAAGATGATGTCATGCATGGAAATATTAGACCTTTTTACTTATCTGGAAAGGTCAATGGTGTAGACATCCGAAGAGATTTCATTGATAATGGTTCAGGAGTCAACCTCATTCCCATTCGTACACTTCGTTGATTGGGCCTCACAAAATCTGATTTATATTCTTCTACTATGATGTTACAAGGATATGATAAAAATGAACAAGAACCACTGGGCGAGATTACACTCAAAAATCAGTTTGGAGATCTTGTATCCAGTTCAGATTTCATGGTTACTGATCAAGACTCCTCCTTCAACATCTTTCCTGGAAGAACCTAGCTACATCAATATTTGGCTATCCCTTCATCATACCATCAATGTCTCAAATATTGTTTCGATGGTCAAGTTGGAACATTGTATGGTGATAAGGCCCCATTCAAGACATGTGAATCTCAATAAATTGAGGCGGAATTCTACCACATGAGGGGAAAATAGGAATCCACAACAAAGGAGATTACCAGAGTTAATGCTCTATATGGTTTGGAAAAGTTTCCAGTAAACCCATTAGCACATGTGAATATAGATTATGTATTTCCTATTAGTCAATTTGTCTGGATAGATCCAAATAAAAATACTCTTATGGAAACTTCCATAATGTCAATTATGGCAATCAGGCCAGACAACATGGGAGAAATTGGTGATTCACCAAGCAATGATGAAATCTCAAATGGGGATGCCTTCATTTCATCCGCTGAAATTCAACAATTATATACTTTACCAAACAGGCTAGAAGAAGTTATAGCAATGCCAGAGGCGAATGATTATGTAGATTCTCAATCCATCATCTCCTCTATATTACCCAGGGAAGACCCTTCATCATCAATCGGGTTGGAAATGAAAGCTTCTTTTTTAAGATGTTCAAATTTTAATATCTCTTCTGATCATGGAAATTATACTTCATCATCTACTATGAAAGTAGAAATAGAAGAAATAACACATGTTGAAGAAGAAGAGGAATATCTCAGGGATGCTCCTATAGCATTTGAATAGGGTATCTCTACCACCATGGATGAACTCAGAGAAATAAATCTGGGTACAAAAGAAGATCCATGCCCCACTTTAATTAGTGCAGCCATGAATCTTGAAGAGCAAGAGATGTATATTTCATTTTTAATGAAAAATCGAGATATATTTTCTTGTAGCTATATATAGATGTTAGGCCTTGATCCTGATGTTTCCACTCATCATTTGGGTTTTCCAGAAGAACATCGAGGATTGAAACAAGATGCTAGAAGAACACACCCAACCTATGCTTACAAAATTAAGGCTGAAGTGGATAAGCTCATCAAAGATAACTTCATTAGAGAAGTTAAATATCCCAAGTGTTTGGCTAATATTTTCCTAGTGAACAAAAAGAATGGGAAAATTAGAGTTTGCATTGATTTAAAAGATCTTAATCAGTATTGTCCTAAGGATGATTTTCCAGTTCCAATTACAGAACTATTAATTGATGGAACAGCTGGATAAGAAGAACTCTCCATCATGGATGGATATTACAGGTATAATCAAATCCGAATAGCTCCAGAAGATGATGAATCTACATCCTTCAAATCCCCTCAGGGTGTGTTTTTCTATCGAGTAATGCCCTTTGGCCTAAAGAATGCAGGTGCAACATATCAGCGTGCCATGCATCGTATATTCAAAACCTTTTTAGGAAAGTTCGTTGAATGTTACGTGGATGATTTGGTGGTCAAATCTAGGCAACGTCCTAATCACTTGGCTGATTTGGAAATCATATTCCGCAAACTTTGGCAATATAATTTGAAGATGAACCCCTAAAAATGTGATTTTGGGGTAACCTCAGGGAAATTGCTCGGCTTTGTTGTACGCCATCGTGGTATCGAAGTCGATCCTGAGAAGACAAAGTCAATCCTTGGTATTTCACCTCCTCGAAATTTGAAAGAATTGAGAGGACTTCAAGGACACTTAGCCTATATTCGACGTTTCATCGCCAATTTGGCAGAAAAAAGTTTACCCTTCACCAAATTGATGAAGAATGGAGTCACTTACCACTGGACTGAAGAATGTCAATAAGGATTTGATATTCTCAAGAAGTATCTCTTTATTCCACTGGTATTAATGCCACCTGTTGAAGGAAGACCACTTATCCTCTATGTGATAGCTCTAGAGAGATCATTGGGTGTCTTTCTTGCTCAGAAAAATGATGCTGGGAAAGAAAAAAACCTCTATTATCTCAGTCGGACTATACTTGAAGTAGAAACCCGATATTCAAGTATTGAGAAGTGATGCCTAGTATTAATCTTTGCAGTTCAAAAGTTGAGACACTACCTACAACATCACGAGGTCCAAGTGGTATCTCACAATAACCTGCTCAAATTCATCCTTAGTCATCCAATGCTTACAGGACGTCTGGCAAGGTGGGCAGTTATCTTGCATCAATTTGATATTCAATATGTATCTCAAAAGGAAATAAAGGGCCAAGATCTGGCTGATTTCCTAGCTGAACACCCTTCATTGGAAGACACATCTTCAGATATTGAACTCCCTGACGAGGAAGTCTTCTTTATTCAAGAAAGTATTCAAACATGGGAAATGTACTTTGATGGTGCTTCCAGAAGTCCAACCGGGAGGAAAATGGAAAATCCTAAATTTAAAAAAGTTGGCTTAGGAATTTTTCTCATTTATCCAAAAAAAGGAAGTGTTACCTTATTCCTTCTCATTGTTGGGAGGAAGTACAAATAATGAAGTAGAATACCAAGCTCTCATCGCAGGCTTGGAGTTGGTGCTTCAAGCACAAGTGAATCACTTAAATGAGAAAGGTGATTCAGTCCTGGTGATCAAACAAGTCAATGGGGATTATGACATCAGAAAAGAATAAATAATCCCTTTGTATGATTACGTCAAAGAGTTAATGGTGGAATTCCCTTCGGAACCGACATTTTCTTATGTCCCATGGTCACAAAATGCTCAAGCTGATGCACTAGCTAATATAGCCACAACTCTGGAAGATCCAAATCGGGATGAGACAACCATCAGTATTTCCCACCATCATACAATTTTACCTTATGTTCAAATTAGAACAGAGGAAATAAATTAAATTAGTCCCATTCCTGAACCATATGGTCATACTATAGGATGGATGACACCTATCAGAGAATACCTTTAAAATGGAATACTTCCACTTGATAGAGCCGGGAAAGAACAAATCCAGAGATGTGTGGTCAATTTTACTCTTTATGATAGCCTAGATCACCTAGAGAGAATTCTCTACAAGCGTTGTTTTGACGGAGTTCTCTTTAGATGAATTGATGGTGAAGAGACAATGGATGTCATGAAAGAAGTGCATGCAGGAGTTTGTGGTGCCCACCAGTTTGGACACAGACTGTCTAATCAAATTCGTAGGCTTGGATACTTGTGGCCTTCAATGATACAAGATTGTGTTGATTTCACAAAGAAGTGTCATTCATGCCAAGTACATTCCAACTTCATTCATCATCCCCCAGAGTTAATTCATACATCTAAATACTCGTGGCTATTTTCCACATGGGGAATGGATGTGTTGGGACTTATCCTTCAGCTACAACCAAGCAGTTTAAGTATATTCTTACTGATACTGACTTCTTTTCCAAATGGGCAGAGGCAATACCCCTGAAAGAAGTTAGTTCTAAAAGCATTGTTAGCTTCATCAAGTCTAACATCATTACCAAATTTGGTGTCCCTCATACCATATTGACTGACAATGGCACCAACTTCTATTCATCCGAGATGAAGAAGTTGTATCAAGAATACAACATCAAATCCAACCATTCATCTTGGTATCATGCAGCGGCCAATGGCCAGATAGAAGCCTTCAACAAGACTCTTTCAAACATACTACAAAAGATGGTGGATAATGATAGGAGGTCATGACCTGATAAACTCTTTCATGCTTTATGGGCTTATGGAACCACCACCCGCACTGCAACGCGGTCAACTCCATATTCACTGGTATATGGAACGGAAGCAGTCTTGCCAACTGAGGTTCAATTACCTTCGCTCAAAGTAGCCATTTGTGATCATTCATCTACAGATGAACAATCTCACAAGCGATTGAATGAATTGGAATGGTTAGATGAGAAAAGATTGTGCAACCTGCACCACTTGAATGTCTATCAGAATCGAATAACACGAGCTTTCAACAAAAAAGTTCGTCTTCATTCATTTGTTCAAGGAGAATTGGTATTAGCTCTCAGAACTCCAATGATACCAGGAAAAAAAACTCCCAAGCTTGATCCAAAATGGGAAGGACCTTATTCAATACATAAGGTCTACTCCAATGGAGCTTATTATTTAATCTCAATGGATGGAGAACTCATCACTACTCCAACCAATGCCAGATTTCTAAAGAAATATTTTGTATAAAAACAAAATACATCTACGGTCCATGCATACGACCGTAAACTATTTGCATGTCCCTTACGTTCAGTAAGACGTTAAACTGCATAACCAAGGGTCCATGCATATGACCTTAAACTATTCGAACTTTCGTCCAACATGATGCTAAAATGTATCGTTTTTTGTCCAACATGACGTTAAACTGTGAAAAAGTCCCTAATACATCCAACATGACGTTAAACTGTGTCCTCTTTTGTCTTTACTGCATGACATTAAACTGCACTGTCCTCTTTTTTGTCCAACATGACATTAAACTGTATTGTCCCCATCTTCCAAACTACATGATGCTAAACTATACAGAAATCCCTTAATATGTCCTACATGATGTTAAACTGTATTTTTTCCCTATTACATGACACTAAACTGTGCAGTACCAATAGTCCTAACTACAAGACTTTAAACTGCATAGTCCCTTCATATGTCCTACATGACATTAAACTGTGCATCGTTAAAGTTGTTTCTACCTCTTGTTTCTCACACCGAGTATGACTCACATGAGATTAGAGAAAACTTCAACCATAACTCCCTTTTTGGGCCGCTAACCACTTTTAAGTCCAAACACCATTTTTTAGGTCGTTGTCCCCAACAAAAACTTGATCACTAATTCATTATTTAATTGAACTACGCAGAATTTGATCCTCGCCTTCTAGGCTGGGTACGTAGGCAACCTACCAAGGTTCAAGCCCAAAACCAATCGCTTCACATCGGTTCACCTCCATATCATACGATGTTTATTTGTGAAACCACCCCCAGAATCAATATCGTTACATTGGTTCACCTTCTTCCTTGCTATACGATGTTAAAATGTACAACACTTTTGTCCTATACGAAAGTAAACTACAACATTATTTGATACCCTCACCTGAGAGGGAATCATTATTTATATTTATTTCCAATCATGTTACATTTTAAAGACTACGTTCATATATATAAATGCCCGAACCTTTTATCTTTGGTCAAACCATCATTTCACTAAAGCCTCCTTTAACCCTTCACATGTACGAACCAAATCTGTACAGAGGGTATTTCTAGAACTACATGGGATTGATTCCCATTCTTATGGGATACATAGGAATGTTCGAGTGTCCCTCAAATCTAGCCCCAGGTCTTTGGGCCTAACCCCAAATTCCACTTTCAGTCCCCAGGCTGAAAAGTCCCCATAAAAACACACACTGTGTATTTATTATAATGGTCTGAGCTCTATGACCCTAAAATAAGATCTCCCATACTTTCGTCCCACACGACGTTAATATGTATTTCAAGAACTACGTATGGCTTGATTCCCATCCTTATGGAATACTTAGTGAAGTCCAATATTTCAATTCAGGACCTAGTCACAACGTGATTATGGTTTGAATTGATCTATGTATCCTTAAATACATGGAACAATACCCATTTTTATGTTTCATAATCCTAACCTTAAATATTTTCAGATCTTCATAACCCTTTTCCCAACTTCTAATCACAAAATGTCCAAAATTCTGAGAATTCTTTTCCCTGACCATGCAGTACGTGCCCTTAGGTGGCCTTGTATAAATAGTCTATATAACAGACCTGTCAGCCAAAAGATGCTATTATTTGACTATGAAGACAATTCCCCTAGGTTTCCCTGCATAATTCAACCCCCTAACATGTTTGTTAAATAGTGGTAACTTCATTCTTGGAAATAAAACCTATTTTCTCTTTATTGGTCTTAATGACAATTTGTAGGGATTCAAAAAAAATAGCCATCCTTAAAATATTTGTCCCATGTTCTTTTTCATGATCTGAAAGTACTCAAGTCTATGGTTTATATTTACCTTCCCTATTCTTGGATCAGACCTTCGCAAGAGTAACATTCATACAGTTCTTAGACAATCTTGTTTGGAAATTTCTTTTCTATATTCAAGTACCTCTTTCCATACAGAAAACTCTATACTTTGGAAATTTTGAATCTCCATAAACTTTCACTAGATTTTTTAGCACTAGGAAAGTAAATTTATGAGAGTTCTTTTGCCTGACTATGCAGCACGTGCCCTTAGGCAGCCTTGCATAAAGAGTCTACATAACGGAACTGTCAGCCAAAAGATGCTATTATTTGACTATGCATCCAATGCCCTTAGGTTTCCCTGCATAATTCAACCCCCAAACGGGTTTGTTAAATAATGGTAACTTCATTCTTGGGAACTACTTTTTCTAATTCCTTTTAGCCCTTTTTCATATCATTCCTCAAATTCAAAATTTCTTAAATCATGGTGTACAATTTTTACCTCATACTTGAATGTGGTGATATGTTTTCAGATAAATTGTCAAGGAATTGAGTCAATTTTAATCCATTCGGTCAAAGCTATTTTGACCTTAAACATTAGCATCTTTTTGTCTGACGTGCATGACTTTAAACTGACCACAAAAGACAAGGGAACTCTGAATAAAAGTGAAGTTCCAACTCACTAAACATACATTTTGTATGATTTAGGTAATATTGAGCAATTAAAATATTCAAAGTTTATAGGGTTATTTATAATAATCCTAGTAAAAATAAAACTATGCTTACTAGTCCCATTGGCTTAGGTAAAAATTTAAATCAGGTAGCAAAAGAAGGTATGAACAAATGATTGAGGATGAAAGTGTTTTTCATTGATGCACAAGAGTTAGAAGGGAATCCACAGACTAGAGTCTCTTCTCTTTTTCAGGAATTACAAAAGGCTTTCAACATAACTCTTCATTTGATTTATGAAATCCCGAGCTTCATCAGCAACCACCTGGAATTCATTCAATCAACTGGATACAATAAGATATGTAGTGATGCCAGCTTTCTTGGAACAATTGTAAAAGAATGTTCTTGAGTGCGGTTTGAGAAAATTTTCTTCTGATCAAACAGTGACTCTGTTTCTACCCAAGAGACTTGGAAGATGGATACATGGATTTGAGAATGGATCATTGGAAGTAAAGAGACATTTGGAGAGAGTACTCTTTTCAGATATTGTTTTTAATATCATGATAGCCTTCTCTGCATCAACCGGAAGGGGAAAACATATCAGCCCATGATTTTCCATTTTCATATCTGCAAGGAAATGGTATGAAGGAAAAATTTGAAAGTTCACACCATTTTTGTTGCTCTTAATGAACAACATAACAAAAATAGAGGAGTAGCAGTGCAGTTGAATCTCTGGAGTATAGTTCTTTGAATTTAGAACGTTTACTCCTTGCAGATGACCATGGCCATAAAGAGCCAAGTAGATGCTCTGTGGAAAAATAACATGATATTTCTTCAAGTACTTGACCAAATCTGGGAGAGTTCTGTCATAGATATCATAGTAATCATGGACAACAATGTTCATCATGTCATCAATCCGCTTGATATCCAGTTCATCAGCTATTCCGATTCTTCTGGGAGCCATTGAATTTGCAAAAAAGTTGAATAAATTGAATCTTAAGTAAGTTGATTTTTCATACAATTTGTGAAGGAATTTGAAAAAAAAGGAAAAGGAATTAAGGTGCGCAAGTCTAATGGTGACACAAAAGTATGAATGTGTCGCGCAAGTTTTGGTGCACAAGTATCATCGCGCAAGTCCAAATACATCTACAGCAGCGTGACAACAAAGAAATAGTGGAAAACAAAGCAACTTGCGCGGCGAAGGGAACTTTCACAGTAGGAGCTCGAAATTTTGAAAATCGGTGCTTTGCGTGAGGAATGACCGCATATATATAGGCCAGGCCACAACCTTGCACACCTAAACGCCTGCACGACTCCTACTTGCGTGCCGACCTCTGCGTGCTCAACACCTGCACGCCGTGTTTCCTTTGGTTTTCTTCTTTTCCTCATAGTCACATCCTCATTTATTTCGGATCCAACTCTGAGGGGGGACTTTTGTTGACGCTCCTTTTCGTCACATAGTCTAAAGGAATGAAAAGAGAAATATCTTGAACCCAAAGTGATCCATCCTTTGAAGAAACATAAAAAATTAACAAAGGAATGAACCAAGATTCAAATGAACTTGGGTCACGCAAGTTTCATTAAGGTCACGCAAGTGTACTTGTGCACCGCCCAGTGGTCGCGCAGGTGACTTGTGCGCCCTCTTTGAAATTCTCCTAGGGTCTTCTCTAGCCTATAGAAACCCCTGTGGCCCCCCCATTTAAAGGACGAAAAATTCCAGAACCTCAAATTTGAGCTCCCGACGCCCTAGTCTCTTCTCAAAGTTTCCAAATACTTCTAAGGTAATTTCATACCTAGAACAGAAGATCTAAAGAGGGGGAGGAAGGCCTAAGTGTTGAAACTCATCAACACTTGCGCGCTTGGGTGGCAATCCCTTAAGGGAAATGGCCACACTTGCACACCGCCTTACCCTTTCCACATAACTTGAAAACCTCTCTATTGGAAGTATCTAGGGGTAGTGTTAAAGGCTTGATCCAAGCCTCACCCAAGTTTTACCCTAAGGATTGGCCGGCGTGCAAGTACCCATGTGTCGCGCAAGTATACTTGCTTGACCAGTACTTACGCGCCCACACAGTACTTGCGTGCCCAAGCAGTACTTGTGTGCCCCTCTCTTTTGGGTTCCCTTCCTACTCATTTCACCCCTCTTACACCTATTCACCTCTCCTCTTCAGGATTAAGCCTTCAGAACTCTCTCCAAAGCCATTTATGGCATGATTTCGTTGTAGTATTCCTTATCTGAAAGGAATTCTGTGGAACATCTCTCAAAACCTAGTGATTTACACATCTTTACATCACTAAAGTTAGAGAGTTCATTCATTCAACCTCATCCTTTAAGATGAGAGAATCCTTAACCTGGGCCTCCTTTTCTAGAGTAAGACCCAGTCCAAATTTTCCTAATTTGGGCATCCTATTTAGGAGTATGCCCCAAGTCCTCATTAATTTGGGCCTCCTTTTCAGGAGTAATCCCCAAGTCCTCATTAATTTGGGCCTCCTTTTCAAGAGTAAGCCCCAAGTACCCTAATTTGGGCATCCTCCTTAGGAGTAAGCCCAAATCTCAAAGTTCCTAAAAATCTGGGCATCCTCCTTAGGAGTAAGCCCCAACCATAATTTTCTTAACCTGGGCTTCCTTTTTAGGAGTAAGACACAATCTCAAATATAGGCATCCTATTTATGAGTAAGCCCCAAGTCCCTTAATTTTTCAAATCCATTTAACATGGGCCTTCTTCTCAGGAGTAAGCCCTAGTCTTAATTTCCCTTAACCAGTCTTAATTTACTTTTGATCTGGGCTTCCTTCTCAGGAGTGAAACCCAATCATAAGTCCCCTTCTAATTTGGGCATCTTCCTCAGGATTAAGCCCCAAGTTAGAGTATCCAAATCTTCATAAAGTACATATACCTTTATGGACCTTGTTCCTGGGTTTCTTCCCTAAAGTAAAACCCAATATTCATCTATTTTGGGCAGTCATACATACATATGACCCACATCATTGCATCTTTCATGGCACAATTGTCTGGTTTCACCAATACCTCTTGTTTATCACACCGAGTATGACTCACGTGAGCTTAGAGTGTAAAAGTAATCATGACATCTTTCTTTGAGCCATCAATCATGCATAAACATCATACTCCCTTACTCGAACTACATGGGTTCTGATTCCTTTTCTAAATAAAGGATACGTAGGTAGCCCATCTGCGGGTACGATCCCAACTCTGAAATAATCCATGTCCTTTTGAATGACAATAAACTTCAAGTTCCCCACTGAGTGGATTTAAAACCAGTATGGTCATCATAATGACCAAAAGACTTTTATGTATTGAAGGATACCATTGACTAAGAATCTCTAACAAATACAGATGATTATCTATCGATGAATAACCTCTAATACATATAACAGATGCTCGATATTTCCTAAATATCAGTCATTGATTATCAAATCTAAAGGAAAGCTCATTTTTCACTTGGTAATGTAATAAGGATTCACAAACATAACTTAAATCTATAAACAGAGTCCTGGAGTAGACAATAATTGCCCTAAAAAAAGGTGTGATGAGTCCGACCTCCCATCCTCTCGACCAATGCAAATTCCTAAGCCTCATCAATCCACAACTAATGAGCGCCTACCTTTGGAAAGTAGATCCAAATGGATATGGAATCATTGGATGTTTCCGGTTCTATGAACAAAACCACTAGAAACCGATTGGAATGTTTGAACCTTCAATCAACGAGGTCATCCCCAATTCCAGAGGAAACACATATATATCTATGTTATTACAAGAATCAAATCCCACAATGTTTTTTTGACCTGTGTTGTTTAACTACATGAATAAAGGACATGCACAATTGCTCAGGGACACCAGGTGTTCAATATCAAGTCCCGCATGAATGTATTATGTGTACCTAGTATAGCATGATTTAGAGTTTTTATAGTTCATTTTTTGGGGCTTACACACTAAGATTTTTCTTATTTAGGAAGAGAATTATGATACAAATGACAATATTATTTCAATTCCCTAATACCACATGAATTATGCTTAGTGTAATAAAATAGAGATAGATAATGTTCATTTTCATTGTTCATGATGTGGGAGGGCCCAAAATGTCCATATACGATTTATTATAAAAAAATGGTCTTGAGGAAAATGTCTTATGTGTCTTGGTCATGGAAGGAATCACAATTTTGTTTATTTTTATACCTATTGGTGGATGAGGTAGAGTAATTTTCTCATGAAAATAATTTTTTCATGCTGTTCGAAAATGGAATTTTCATAAGGCTTCCTACAAAATGGATGTGTATTTGTGCTCTGTCTTTAGGAAGGAGTCCCACATATCCTGGTTATTTCTGGAAACAATGTTCTCATTATTGAATGAAATCCATGAGATTTTCCCCATGGTATATTCTATTGTGTTTAGGATAATGTGTCATTCCACTAATGGAGGATTTATTTAAATTTGTCACCATAGATGGTGGAGACTAGTGATGCGAATGATTTGGATTATCGAAACTCTATAAGATCACATGAGATATTATCAGTGTGAGAGACAATGTATGGAAAGCGATCAATACCATTTTCATGGGAACAATGGACGTACGTATTGGGATAGCCTTTTAGAGAATTAACCATGAAGATGTGGTCTACATGTCTATAATTTGGTAGGAATCCGATTTGTTGTAGTTCCTTTTGTCAGGGAATACACTCTATGTATTCTATGGATATTGGGACATATCTTGTTATGTCACTGGTTAGGGATTAAACTATGAGGTTACAATTGTAACCTATTTTCCTATATGACATGAGTTTATTTTTTCTTGTCCTTATATGTAAGATAATATCATTTTAATATATATAAAAAAACTAAATGATCTAGTTGGTATTTCTAATTGACATTATGTAACCCATATGGCATATCCTAAGGATATCACATGATCATTATTGACTGGACTAGAGAACGCTTGAAGATCCATGTGTTTTATACTAGAAGCCATCACATAACATGTATGTATTTTATATAGGGTTTCACATGATCCATATGAATTTTCCTATTGTCATTCGCAAGATTTGGCTTGACTTGTATAGAGGGTTTGGAGAGAGTCAATAGGACATGCCTTTAATGGTGTCACATGTATTGGGTAACATCCTTGGACGACATCACAAGACCTGGATGAAATTTCTAAAAGGTATCATAAGACTCGACTAACATGACCATAGTGAATCATGAGGAATCTTTTGACATGAACAATGGCATATTTAAGACATAGAATACAAGAAATAGTTCCATTACATGAGTCAGACGATGTATCTGAAGGATATCTCGAGGCTTGGGTGATAGGACCAAAGGGCTTCACAACACTGATGTGGCCATCCTGGGTGGAGCTGTGTGAAATTGTTAGACATTTTTGGAATGCTTCTCAAGATTTGGGTGGTGTATTTAAGGATCCTCTTAGGATCTGGGTGACATGTCCCGAGGCTTTTACTTGTATTGGAAAGATCATGCGAATTGCATGACGGTCATTGGACATGTATTTTTTATATCATTCAAATTTAGTATTTGTTCTAGTTCTTTTTGTGAAAGTGACATATATTTATTTAGTATCATTTTATTTTAAGTCTGTCACTATCTAGTTAGCACGTGGGATGTTTTTCCAGTGTCCAACAAGAATTACTTCTCATAATATAAAAATTATCACACATTGTGATTTATGCATGGTGTATGATCACTTCATTTGTTTTCTAGTATATTAAATGATATAAGACTTATTGTCTGTGAGATCATCCACTATGATAAATATTATATGTTTCTTGTGATAAATCCATAGAGTTCGTCATCTAGATGTTGATAGGTCGTTGTGGATCTTTTTGCTGGGGTGGGGGGATTTATAAGACTCACTACCACCATTGTTCACCAGTATATAGGGAGTATCTAGCGCCGATCCAGAATATAGATGGTGAATGTTTCAACACTATGCATATTATGAAGCCTTTTCCATGGATCACTTGGAGGGCATCATATAATTTTTAATTTTCTTTAGTCCCTCTTATCAATGCCTCAATTATTGGATTATTTCCAATTAATGGGGACTTGTTTGATCATAGGGGAATGTTAAGAGATGTTCAAATTGTAATATTGACATGTGAAAAATAATTTTTGAGATCAAATTCCTATTTAGAGGACATTATGAGATACTAAATTCCATTCATGGGACATTTTTCATAGCAATGGTAGTTTGTATCGGGTCCCTGGTAAATCAAGGTGGCTTGTACATGAGTCTCATGAGACCACACTACAGACATCCTTAGAACTTCTCGATCATTTTACTACCACAATAGGTTTCCACATCCTCCATTTTTTATTCACATTGTTTTATTTTAAAATTTTTTATGAGTCATTATTAATTACATGAGTAATTTAAAAGACAGTTACTCTATTTTTTTAGGATGCATCGCATGACCAACATGGGAACTATGGAGGTGTGTGATCATTTTTTGGAAAAATACATCCATTTATTCTTAGGGAGCCCAAAGGGAATCAGATGGATTACTTGAAAAACATAAGGCTTTCCATGGAGTGAGGCTTAAAAGTGGATGGAATTTTTGAGATGAGGTAGTTATTTAAATAGGGAATCGTGGTTTCTTACAGAACACTAGGGGTGTATCGTGGGATATTTACAACCCCAAGTAGGTCCCGTAACCTCCCAATTTATTTACTATAATAATTCATTACAATGATTAACAGAAAATTGATATTAATTCAATTTTATAAAGGATAATTACCCTTTAAATTTCTGATGAATCACCTAAATTTTTTGACAACTAGGGGTATCCACCTTTTGGAAATATTACCTATCATTTTTGAAGGATGATTTGATGGATTTTCTAGTGCTTTCTGCTGAAAAGACTGAGGGAGATTACCTGAATACTGCTAATAATCTATTGTTTTTTCAAAGAACCATTTCAAAAGAAGAGGTCCTTTTCAATTTGGGGGGGGGGGTGATGGTATTTCATCATGATATGTGTCATTTGTTTATTATTCATGTGACATTATGATGGTCACATGATCAAACCATAATGAGGGATCATATGATATGCATGTCTTATCCACATTCTTATTCCTTTTTTTTGGGGGAAAATAAAACCCCAATTTAAATATTTATTTAATTTTGAATTTTTTGATTCCCATTTTTTGGGCATCAGAAAATACCCCCTCCCCATGAGAGGCATCCGTGAGGAGAAGGGATCAGGTCTAAGGAATGAAAATTCTAGCTGGAGTCTTTGGTGGGGTCACAAATTGGTGTCTTATGTAAAGTTTGGTATGTCATAAAATGCTTGGAATTCCATGATAATCCAAATATATAGGATGAAAAAAAGCCCTTCATTTCACTAGCCAACCCCTACTTTTAGAGTGCTCTTGATTTTTCCTATATTATATGCCTCATTTGCAAGACCTTTCTACAAGACCCCATTGTGATACCCCCATCATGATCCTTCTTCATGAGGTCATTCCTACATGTCTTGTTTTTTCACGTACTCATTTAAACCATTAATGAACAGTATTTTTGTAACTATTTGAATATATAATATGAGCTATTATGATTTCCTTGAGGGTGTTGTGGGATATTTTGGTTTGATCATATCATTGATCGACCATTATTTGATTAACATGACCATGTCTAAGTCATTCGATCACAAGTCTCCAAAGAGATCATGCGATTTCATGATGCCCTTTGGGGGTTATGCAACCCATGATTCCTTTGGAGTTCAAGAGATTATAAGAACTTTTAGACCATTTCATGAATACCTTGTTGATTCATGAAATGCCCATGATGCTAATGTAAATTTAATATTTTTTTTCTAAAAATATTTTATTCTATCTATCTATCTTATTCCATTGATATTTTTTAGATGGAATCTATTTCCTGCCAATATTCCTGCAATCTTTCGAAGAAGGAGGCAGAGGGATAAATATCTCATGGTGATGCTACAGTTGTGAGCGTAGATCCTTCTTGTCATTTTTCTATAGGGTCATACCAAAATATTTGGATAACATTGATGAGATTAAAGTACTTAGAATATACTCTATAAATTTTTTTACTCTATAAAGGATTGGATATACAGATGATGCTTCAGTTCCTCCATTGAAGATTTCATTTATAACATCTTCTTGGATTCAGATGGCCCAAAACACTTTTCCAAGTTATATCTCTCTGTGAGGATACATTATTTCCCAGGAGGACCCTGAAGATGAGAATATATTTTCATTCATTCCCACATACATTGACGAGACTGATTGTAGGCCTGATGAGGATTCCCATACATATCACTAATTAATGTGGAAATCCAATTCCAATCCAAATTTTGGGTGGGTTACCAATTGGGGCATCAGATCATGAGGTAGTTGTGGCATGGACTAGGGATGGTATTTCGGGGTCCAGTACATTGCTTCTAAATTCAACAAGAATTTATAAAAATTAGAATGTATGATGTTTTTTGGATGTTCCAGACATCTTTTTATTACAACTAGGGTTTGATGATAGAGTGGTTCTGTCATTGGAGTCCAAATATAAACAATTTCTACGTTATGCCTGCCAAGGTAGGAATTAATCATTGGGATGTAGAGAATATTTGTGGTGCACCTATATTCATTGGTATGTGTGATGAGTTATTTCATCCATGATCCTCATGGGATAATGCAATAAGTACTCCTCTGAATCTAGAGCTTATTAAGTAGGCCAAGAAGGCCATTCCAAAATGGGTGCTTCCTAGATTGGATACCCCTTTCAGGACATGGGTGGAATGCTTTAACAATAAGACTGATTCTATGAATAATGATAAAAGTCCAAAACCATGTCTTACTAAGGAATAGTGTGTCCAAAACCATGTCTTAGGAAGGAATATTTGAAGAATAGGGAAAGGAGGTTGTCCCTGGTATCAATCGAGTTGTTTGACTAAATGGTTTCCTCCCTGTATACATATGTGGGTACTTACTTCCCACAAAAGAAAAATGTTGATTTAGAGTTTCCACTTTCCTAGTGGAGACATCTATGGCAGGGGGACTCTATCAGGATACCCATCCCTGAATTTGCAAAAATCGATAATAATCTACATAATGTTTATAAGGGAAATTACCCTTAACAGATCATGGGCCCTCCAAGTTTTAGGGGGATAGATAGGTGCAGACATGGGTGATTATGGATATATAAAAATAAGGATATTCATAATAATATCTTCATACCAAACTTGCATTGAATCTATATAGTTTGATCCAATCCATTGAATGTTCAGGATGATCTTGATTATATAAGACGCGATAATTTCTTCATTATACTATACATTCCGGTACTGATAGGTGATGTTGTTGACCTCAGTGAGGAACATTTTTATATATATGATTATGTGGTGTTATAAAATGAAGGGTTACTTTACTCCTATATTGAATATGAACTTATCAACAAATGTTACTCACCCAACCGGTTCATACGCCAGTTCATGTGTGTTCAATCAAAAATTTCCCACTCTATCTATGTTTGATCTGAGGATAATCTAATGAAATATTTCCAATTTTGGATGATTTTTACTAGAGAGGAGGTAAATTATTGAATAAATATTCATCCACTTAATTTAGTAAAAAGATTATCTCATGAATATGTGGAGATATGGATTCAATCATATCACAATGGGAAGCTATCTAGATTGCTATGAAATGACTGAAAACCACTGTCTTTGAAGAATTATCCAGGATTGGGAAACAACTAGCTTATAAAGGGTGAGTATCCCTGGAATCACATCAAAAGGAAGTCGGGAGGTTACCATTTCTAGAATAGGCACCTACTTTCATGGCTATAATGAACGTACAATCTGGGTGTGAGGATGTGCTAATTGATTTTTTCCCATTGAGTATCAACAATGGGATATTTTTATGGAACGATGTTCATAGGATAAACTCTAGGTTTTATTGGAGTACTCATAGGTTATTGTTAAAGGTTTTTCATTTATGACAACACCTCATGGTATCACATTTAAAGACCATGTAAATGAGGTCTAGAACTTTATTTGTGACATTGAAAGATCTTTAGAAAAAATAAAGGGTCAACTATTTTTCACCCATATATTATGCCAATTAGTTGTCTCTAGAACACATCAAATGTGGATAAACAGGGTTTCCCAACCACCAAGGATATGATATTTCTAGGATTACTTTTTTCCTTAAGGTTTCATAATGATCTTTTATCTATATTGATGTATTTCATATATGTTGATGCAGTGGTATGATGTTTTTTACCATTCAGTCCTTATGTCCTTTGAAAATATACCCCTTCATACAGTAATGGGAGATGGATATGGTGGTGACTAGGGAACTACTTGTGGAAACAACATTTAACACATTGGAATTTTTCATGTTGGTTCTAAATAAATTACGTGGAAAGCTATAAAAATAAATTTATCAGGTCGGTTATAAAATAACCGACTTGATAAATCCATGACAATCAATTTTTTACGTTGGTTTTAAAATAACCAATGTAAAAAATACTTAGATAAAATTTATCACGTTGGTTATTTTATAACCGACGAGAAATATGAAATCTGGGTGCTTCATAATGTCCGTTATAAAATAACTAACATGATAAAGTGCCATTTATAACATTGGTTTTAAAATCAACGATGTGATAAATAATTTTCAACATCGGTTATTAAATAACTGAAGTTATAAACATAAAAAAATAGTTTATCAAGTCGGTAATTAAATAACTGACGTGATAAATATTTTAAATTATTTATCACACCTTGTATTCAGTCATTATGTCTTCTTAGATTGGGAGACCTGTGACTCGAATCTCTCTCGCAGAGAAAAACTATAAAAAATCCTTCGAAGTTGTTACCTCCAACCTCATTTTTCCAACATCATCATAATCATTATTGTCACCAGATCTATCAGGTCTTGCAACACTCAGTTAAGCCTCACACGTCTCAGTTTCATTTTTTAGTTTACTTGATGCCCTAAACATATTTTTTGAGATGTTATTTTTCTATCTTTGTTATTGCTATCATGCTAAGATTCATAGTGTTCTTTTATAACATGCAGAATTGGTTTGTGGAAAAATAAACCAAGGTGATATTATGCAGGTTCATGATTTTTGTGTGTTCTATCATGTGTGTGTTCATGTAAAGGGGGTGTCCAAGGGGGGGGGGGGCTTTCAAAGGGGGTGGGTGTGTCTTGGGGGTTGGGGCTGTCAAGGGGGTGGGGGTTGGTGTACAGGGGGTTGTGGGGGCTATCCACGGGGGTATGGGGTGTCCACGGTTGTGCGGGAGGTGTCCAGGGGGTGAGGGGGACTGTACAAGGGCGTCAGGCTGTCTAGGGAGTGTCCCGGGAGTGAGTGGTATGTCCAAGTGGGTAAGGGGTATCCATGGAGTGGGGGTGTCCAGGGGGTGGAGGTGTATAGAGGGGTGGGGGCTGCTAGGGGGCGGGTGGGCTGTTGAAGGGGGTAGGGGTGTCCAGGGGGTGGGGGTAGTGTCTAGGGGTGAGTGGGTTGTCCAAGGTGGTAGGGGGAGTCCAGAGGTTGATGGGGTGTCCATGGGGGGTGGGGGGTCCAAAGGGGCGGGGGGCTGTCCAAGGGGGTGGTGCTATCAAGGGGCTATCCAATGGGGTTGGGGTGGTGTCTAGGGGGGTGAGGGGGATTTTTAAGGGGGAAAGGGTGTTCTGGATGTGGGGGGTGGAATCCAGGGGGTGAGGGGGTTGTCTAGGGGGTGGGGGTGTCCAAGGGGTTTCCAAGGTGGTAGTGGTTGGGGTGGTGTCCAAGGGGGTGGGGGTGTCCAGTGGGTGGGGGTGGTGTCCAGTGGGTGGGTGGGTGGGGGAGGGGGGTCCAGGTTGGGTGAGGAGGCTTTCCAAGGGGGTGGGGGTGTCCAAGGATGGGGGGGGGGGTGTCCAGGGGGTGTTCAAGGGGGTCAGATGGGGGTGGTGTCCAGGGGTGGGGCTATCTAGGGGGTGGGGGTGGTGTCCTGGGGGTGAGTGGGATATTCATGGGGGTAGGGGTGTCTAGTGGGTGGGGGTGTCCAGGGGGTGGGGGGATGTCCAGAGGGGGGGTGGTTATCCAGAGGGTGGGGGCTATCCAAGGGGGTGGTGGTGTCCAGGGGCTGTCCAAGGGGATGGGTGGTGTTTGGGGGGGGGGGTGATGGGTCTTTATAAGGTGGTAGGGGTTTCTAGGGGGTGGGGTGGTGTCCATGGGGTGGGGGGTGTCCAGGTGGTGGGGGTGTCCATGGGGTGGGGGTGTCCATGGGGTAGGGGTAGGGGCGGTGTCCCGAGGGGGGGGGGGTCTAGGGGGTGGGGGTGGTATCCAGGGGGTGAGTTGGATGTCCAAGGGGGGTAGGGGTATCCAGGGAGTGGGGGTGTCTAGGGGTGGGGTGTCTAGAGGGGTGGGTGGGGGGGGCTCTCTAGGGAGGTGGTGGTGTCCCTAGGGTGTTCCAGGGGGTGGGGGTGGTGTCCAATGGGGTAGGGGGTTGGACGTCCCCCTCAATCCCTGGAAACCACTCCCCCACCCCCTTGACACCCCCACCCACTTAGACCCCCCACCCCCTGGACAACTGCCACCCCCTGGGCAACCCCAACCCCCCTGGACACCCTAGTAAGCCCCTACCCCATTGGATAGCCCCTACCCCCTTGGACAACCCCCACCAACCCCTTGGATAGACCTTACCCCCTTGGACACCCCATTGGTATATATATATACCAATAATTTCATTGAAACTATTCACATATATTAACTTCAGGCAGTCTATACCAACTGTTCCTGTAGAACCCTTGGTATAGGGATATTGTGACGACCATCATGCCAATGGTGTGTGAAACCAGTAGGATATTCTATCCCAACGATGTGTGAAACTGTTGGGATATTCTATCCCAATGGTTTCAGGGGCTATCCCAATGGTTTCAAAGCATTGAGATATGTGTAATTTTTAGTAGTGAATGTATACATATTTTAATATTTATACTTCATATTTCTTGTTTACGGAAGGGTGATTTTGGTATCTAGTTGTACGAGGATGTATTATTTGAGTACCTTAATAAGAAAGGATCCATGATTAATTTAATATTGTTATATCTAACTATATTTTCTTTTGAAAATCATTTTCATTCATATATTTTTCAAATACGCATAGATTTATTTTATATTTCAGATTATTTTAAATTCAAATCAGGATATTTTTTATATAAATATAAAATTGGAATATCTTAACAAGATGTATAATTTTGATATCTTTTATAGTTAATAATGATTCTAAGTTGGATTATGGAAAATTGAACATGTAATGAATTTGAGGAAGGTCTTGATGACTTCTTGGAATTTTCTAAATAAAATGTTCCAAGCAGTGATATGTTTTTCTATTCCTACCTGAAATGTTTGAATATGTAGAAGTTAAAAAGTAGATACATCAAAGATCATATGATTTGTCGGGGTTTTAATCTGAGTTACAACCATTAGATTTGTCATGAGGAAACTAGACAAATTTTCAGATCTACTAATGATGATGATTTGCAAGATGGTAACTTCAATGGAATTGAAGAAATGATTCATGATATTGTAGGAGAAGAAATTGAGATAGAGCCAATAGTTGCACATCAATATGGAGATACTGAAAAACCATTATATCATTCTTGTATAGATTTTATAGTTTTTTCAGTGTCGTTAAGATTGATTTACCTAAAGGAAAAACATGTATGGAGTGAAAAAGGTTTTATAGATATGCTTCAATTGTATAAAACATTCTTCCAAAAGACAACAATCTTCAAGATTCACATTATAAGGACAAGAAAATATTATGCCCGATTGGAATGGGTTAAAATAAAATACATGCATGTTCGAATGACTGTATGATATATAGGAAGGAATATTAATTTTTGTTAGAGTTTCCTAAATGCGGGACATCACAGTATAATTTGAAAGAAAAATCACAGGATGATGTAGAGATTACAAATATCCCTACCAATGTATTTTGGTATCTTCCTAAAATTAATAGTTTGAAACATTTATTTTCTAATTCACATGATGCAAAAAGGTTAAGATAGAATATTGATGAGCGGATATGTGGTTGAAAAATATGACATCCATTTGATTTTCCATAATGGAAGAAAATTGATGAGCAGTATCCTACATTTGGAAATGAAATTATAAACCTCAGGCTTGGCTTGTGCATAGATGGAATGAATCCATACCAATACCTAAGTAGCACACTTTGTTCATGGTAGGTTTAATTGGTAATTTACAACCTCTCTTATGATGTTTGTATGAAGTGAAAATATTTCATGTTGAGTATAATGATCTCTGGTGAAAAGCAACCCAGAAATGATATTGATGTTTTCTTTTCACCATTGATTGATGATTTGAAACTTTTATGGGAGGATTGTATTAGGGTGTATGATTCTTATAAAATATAATATTTTCAACTTCATGGAGTGATTTTGTTCACTATAAATAAATTCCCAGCATATGGAAATTTGTCTGGATATAGAGTTAAGGGGCATAAAGCATGTACAATTTACGAACATCAGAATTCATATTGTCAATTTCATCATGGGAGTAAAATAGTATACATGGGTCATCGAATGTTTTTGCCTATAGATAACTCTTATAAAAGACTAAAAAGGCATTAAATGGCTCACAATAATTTGATATTACACCAAAACCATTGTCCCCTAATGTGTATTTTGAGAGGGTGCAAGACCTTGATGTGTCATTGGGATAGACACATAAATCTTGTAATGTTAGACATATTTGGAAGAAATGTCAATATTTTTTGAGCTACCATATTGGAGATATCATGAAGTGAAAAATAATATTGTTTTCATGCTTATGAAGAAGAATATCTATGACAAATTGATTGGAACATTTTTAGATATTACAGGAAAGACTAAAGATGGGTTGAATGCATAATTAGACTTACTTTATATGGGAATACTTTTGGAGTTAGCTCCCAATCCTAATGGAAGATGAACATTTCTTCCCCCGGATTTTCATACACTATCTAAGAGGGAGAAAATTAGCTATTGTTAGTGACTTAATGATAATAATGTTCCTCAAGGTTATTCTTCATATCTAAAAAACTTTGTCTCTTTGAAGGATTTAAAGTTTATTGGTATAAAATATCATGATTGTCACGTCATGATACAAAAACATCAACTAGTTTCATTGCGTGGAATATTTCCCATCAGTATCAGAAAGACTATAATGAAGTTGTGTTATTTTTTCAATTCAATTTCTAATAAGGTGATTGATGTGAATGCTTTGAACAATTTTGAGAAGGATGCAATTTCTATACTTTTTCAATTTGAAATGTATTTTCCTCCATCTTTTTTTGATATAATGGTTAATTTAATAGTTCATCTGGTTTGAGAAATAATGATTTTTGGACCATTTTATCTCTCTTGGATATATCATTTTGAAAGGTATATGAAAATATTTAAGGGGTTTGTTAAGAATCCATGTCGACTAGAAGCCTCAATTATATAAAAGTATATTTGTGAGGAGATTTCATTGTTTTGTATGAGCTACTTAGAATAAGTGGAGCACAGAGGTTTGCCTCCATCTCTCCATGAATGAGTTAATAATGAGGTAAGGGGGATTCGTGGCTTGAAAGTCAAATCATTGTTAGTTGAACAGATGGAGAAGGTATAAATATAAAACTTGAACAACATTGCTTATTCTCAATTTTATATCACATTGCATATTAATGAGTTGAAACAATGTCATCTAAAGAAGAAATAAATGTGGATTTTGAATTGGCACAAAAAAACATTTTTCCATGGTTTAAAAAGACCTTGCTCAGTAGATCAGATGTATCAAAGAAATTAAGATGGTTAGTGGGTGGTCTAATTTTAAATGTGATAACATGATCCTTTTTTATCAATAACAAAAATGTTAGAAATGATGAATTTTGAATGACAGTGGTTAATCTGAATAGATTGGAAGACACAACATATTCTTTTATAATGGTAGCACATGAAAAACAGATTTTCTATGCATTTGATCAATCAGATATTAAGTGGTCTATTGTCTTACAAGGGAAAAAAATATGTTTGTGAGGATAAAATTGATGAAGATGATAATTTATTATGAGATCCCTATTTCCAGGGAAATATTATCAAAAAATAATGACGAGCATGTTGAATACATGGTTTGTGCCATAGGGAACTATCATGACGAAGGAATTTTGGATAACAATCCATTTGTACATTCCCAATTCTACATGTAACATATGTTTATTTCTTTTTTACACTTATTATTTTCACAAAATATTAGATATTTTAATTTTTTTCTTTATTAAAACGCGTATTAAAACAAATAAGTAGAAATTTTTGTTTATTTTAATTTAGTTTAGTTTAGTTTATCATGTTTCCATTACGTAACTTATATATCTATTGATTTTTGTTGAATGAAAATTACATTACCATGTTTACCATGTCTAAAATGTTTTACATAGTTTACCATAATTTAACTTTATGTAACTTATATATTTATTGATTTTGTTGAATGAAAATTACCCTACCATTTTTACCATGTTTACCATCTTTACCATTGTTTAACATTATTACCAAATTACCATGTTTACTATTTTATAACTTAGTTCTATTATCCATTTTTTGTTCACATTTGTATTTTAATATTTGAATTTTTATTTTTGTGAATTAATGTTTGGTTTTTTGATTTGATGGATAATGGCAGATCAATCAGTTGATCAACCACATGATTCTGGAGATGAGAATCATGATTATATATATGGGGAGGAACATTCACATTCTCTTCTTGAGGTTCCCCAATCATCCTCATGATCTCCCATAATGATAGCTAAGAGTTCAAGAGTTGGTAAATGTGTCTACACACGTTCAAAAAAATTATCACTTGATCGTAGCTAGGAACAGAGGATACTGGTTGAGTCTGATTAGAATGATATTTCTATAGGTCCAAATTCAAATGATTTAAAGAGTTTTGTATCAACTGAGGGTAAAAGAAAAGTGAGAATTTTGTATGATGATTGGAGAAGTGTGGAAAAATCAATAATATATCATTTGTGGGATACGATCTTGGTAAGAACTTTTTCTATTGTTTGACTAATCTTTAACTGTTTCTAGTAAAATATGTTTTACCTCTTCTTTATCAGATGACATATGTTATTCCTAACACTAGAGGTTTTAGTAAAAAATGTTTTTAGATGGATTTCAAGATATGGAGGGATTTCAAATTAACCCTCACATATTATATCATTTTAAGTCATAGGAATCATGAAAATCTATGTCATATATATCCTTTAATAGATGAAGACACATTGATGCAATTTTTTGAATGTAGATGAAAAATTCATTTTTGGTAAGGGAAAAGTAAACATTTATGAGATTTCTTATATAAATGATCTTATTAATGGTTTGTTAATGATTTCTTATTCTTAATTTACAAAAAACATGGACATCTCATCAGGAGATCCAACATAAAAATTTATACCCTCATGGTTTATCTCAGGGAGGGTATACATTACTGGAAGAACAAATGATGGCAGAAAATTACAAAAACTGAGAGTTGAGTCTTCAAGATCTTGAGAGGTTGACCCTCCATCCCCTCCATATAGACATGAAATATGGTAGGGAGCTTGGATGAGAAAAAAGGAACAATATCTTTCAGAACAATCAAAAATTGTAGCTGAGAGGATTGTAAGATATTTATTTAATTTATTTAAGTTAATTATATTATTTATATAAATTTAATGATTAAAGAAATGTTAAATTAATTAATACATGATTCTCTTAAGGAGCAGAGTTCACATGTTGTATTTAAAGCTGTTGGGAGGAATGATATTTTATCTACTGCATTGAAAAATCTCTAACTCCCTGGTCATGAATGAGGATATCTGATGGGTGTATCAGTAAAAAAAGTATTTTTAAGTTTATAAATTTTTTCCATTGAGGGTATTTATAAAAATAGAATCCTTGGAGGCAAAAGTTCATAAAATTAAGCCAATGACGGAGGAAAAGATCAGATCGTTAGTACAGACTATGTTTTTAGACATACAAAGTCAATATCCAACTATAGCTCCCACACCTCCACCTCCCTCTACAGACCCCATTATTTATCCTCTACCTCCGCTAGTGGATCCCACTCCCCCACCTTAGCCTACATACCGCATTTTTATCCTACTCCTCCACCACAACTTCCTATTTATTGTGAGTTGTATGTTTATGATACTCACCATAATATAGTTTCATATGGGATGGTATATTGTATAGGTGATACAATTCATCATCAACATTTAGAGTTAGAGCATAATAGGGTCATTTTACATGATATTGTTGATATATCATCTCAATTAACATTCTATACAGATGAGGTGATGAAAGTTGGACATAGTATCAACCACTTTTTAGTTTGGCCATCCAGACATCTACGACTCATTACCATTGTGGTATGTATGTTATATAATTTATTTTATTTTTTATTAATGTTTTAACTTTTAAAAACTAATATATTTTTCTATTTATTTTTATAGGAATAATGAAAAGGTAATGAAATAACGTATAGACAACAAGAAATAAAAATTTCTATGACATCAGATGAAGATTCTAGTAGTCTTGAAATATTGTCAAGATATTCAAATTTGTTGGAAAATAATTATAAGTTTTCAATGGGAGCACATGTTTGTGGATGTGAAATCACTGTGGGGATTTGAAAAAAAATGATATCATAGAGCTTGTTACTGGAGATAAGTTGGGCATCAATGTGGTGCATATTTTTTCCATGCAAGTCTTAACACCTTTCCATGTGTTATATTTATTAAATTTTTTTACGTATGTCTATTGTGTATTAGGTATATTCTTAACATGTGTGAGAAGAATGAGAGGACAGATGTATATGGATTCATGGATCCAAAATTGATTTCCCCTGAAGGAAAGGCATTGGATGAAAAACAGAGAACACTTTATATTGGTGAAAGATTTGAATAGAATATAATCACACAGTGTTGGATGATGCTTTTTTTGTTAGGGGTATGAAAACTATATCAGAAAAAATGTTCATTAGATTTTTACATAAAAACACAATAACCATAAAATTTCATTTATATCAGAGATCATTGTATGTTAGGTGTTTTTTTCCAATGGAGAAAACACTGTATTGGATATTCTCTATCCATGGAGATGTAGAAGGAAGCCTTCCAAATATGATAGAAATTTATGTTTTAATTTCTTAATAGTTTTTATATTATAATGAATTTTAAATTTATCTTATTCGTATTATTTTCTAACTAGGGATGGGTCTACATTCGAAAAAAACAAAGAAAAATAGTGCTAAGATCAAATATCTAAAAGTAAAGGTAAATATCCATTTATAATTTGTAATTTTTGATGTATTACATAAAAATGATAATTTTAATTGACACTCATTTAAATAGAATTTTCATGAACAACAAGGCGTCATCAAATGCAGAAATTATATATTAAAATTTATATATGAAATAATTACAACCAAAACACATGTGATGTTTGACTTAGTAATATTTCCTTATAAACATTTCCATAATATTTCATTTTATTTATTCATTATTCATGTTAACTACTATCCTTTTAATTTATAGCTATTTTATGACTCTCAATCCTATAGTTCTAAAAAGGTAAAAAATGTACAAGTGGAATGGTCAAATTATTTTATAGGTTAGATTGAATTTTAGTTTTTTTTGTAGTGTAAAATGTAATTTTGAATATTGAAATTATAATTGTGTATTTGGTAGTTTTTTTGTTAGATTTAGGTTTTTAGTTGAAATTGTAAGTTTTGAATGTTATATATGTGAATGTTTAAATTTTCTCTGGTTCTTCTTGTTTTGGTCTAGTTATGATGTTTTTATGGTTTGGATTATGTTATTGATTTGTTATGCTTTTGGTCTGGTTTTAGCTTGTTTCATACTTTAGCAAAGCATAGTAATGGTTTCATATGGGGTGGGGATGTCCATGGGGGGGGAGGCAGTCTAAGGGGTAGGGGGTGTCTGGGGGGGGGGGGTCCATTGGTGGGAGGGTTTCCGGGGGTGGGCATGTCTAGGGGGTGGGCGTGTCTAGGGGGTGGAGTATGTCTAGAGGTAGAGGTTTTCTAGGGGGTGGGTGGATGCCAGGGAGGGATATCTAGTGGGGTGGGGTGGTGTACAACGTGTGGGAGGGTGTCTATGGGGAGGGGTTGTCTAGGGGGTGGGAGGGTGTCCAGGGGGTAGGGGTGTCCAGGGGGTGGGTGGGGCTGTCTAGTGGGGTGGGGTGGTGTCCAGTGGGTTGAGGTTGTCCAGGGAGTGGGAGGGTGTCCATGGGGTGGGGTGGGGGGTACTTCTCATGGGGGTAGAGGGTGTTGGAGGGGGGGTTCCAGTGGGTGGGAGGGTGTCCAGGGGGTGGGGGAGTCCCAGGGGCTGGGAGGGGCTATTCAGGGGGTGGGGGTGTCCAGAGGGTGGGTGGGTGTGCATGGGGTGGGCGGGTGTGCAGGGGGGTGGTGGGTGTCCATGTGGGTAGGGGGTTTCCAAGGGGGTTGGGGGGGGGGGGGGTGCTGTCCAAGGGGGTGACAGGGGTGGGAGGGTGTCCAGGGGGTAGGGGTGTCTAGGGGGTGGGAGCTGTCCAAGGGGGTTGGGGGTGCCCTTGGGGTTGGGAGGCTGTTTAATGGGTTTGTACTATTTTCTACTTGTTTCACGTCTTCTTTGGAAGCACATTGTAATGGATGAACTGTGTTATTTTTAAAAAGTGTCTTTTACCTCATTTATTTTATAACCGACGTAATAAATGCATGATAATGGGTTTTTATGTCAGTTATTTAATAACCTACCTAGTATATATGTTTTCATATCAGTTATTTTTTAACCGATGTGAAAAACTGATTTTCAGACTGGTTTATCTCGTCGGTTATGAAAATAACCAATGTGATAACCTTGTTTTTCACATCGGTTACCTAATAAATGATGTGAAAAACACTTTGGATTCACTGTTTATTATGTCAATTATTTAATAACTAAGGAAACAAACAACATATTACATCGGTTATTCAAAAAATGGCGTAATAAATCATGACTATGAACTGTTTTCCATGTCAGTTGTTTAGGAAACGACATGAAAATGAATTTGGATTTCTGTTTTTACATCAATTTTAAAATAAATGACATAAAAAACATTATTTATAACGTCCCCTACAACATCTTCCCTCAAAAACCGACATAAAAATGAAAAATAACGGATGTAAAAACATATTTTTCACTAGTAAACCATTGATGAAGGGTCCCCAGGTCAATAGGCTCAGACGAGGGTATAAATTTCCTACTCTAAAGAAACAATTTTAGTTATAGAAACTTCTGGAGGGACTTCTCTAGAAGGGATGAAGAATAAAAAAATTAATCTATTTGCATTTTTAGATCCTTCTCCTCTAGAATCCTCAAGTAAGTATGGAATTTCATTATCCCTTCATCTTGTATTACATCGATAGTACGTTATGATTTTTTAGAAATGTCTAGGTCCCCATTGAGCTCGCTTAGAAAAGCATGTGTACACTTCTGAGGATGATGTAGAGAATTTTGTTGCTACAGTAGACCCTTTTCTATCAGGGCCGAATTGTTATGAAGGGGAGGTAACTGAGGATCCTATTCAATCGTGTCTATTTACCACTACATACATTTCAGTGATTGTACCCTTAAATCTAGTATGGGTGGATGAAATTTTTGAGTATGATGATATATGTAGCTATTCTACTATGGTGTTATCTCCAATGGAAAACTTTATTATAGAAGGTGAATAAGTATTCTATATTGGACACATATTTTTCCTGTTTCACATCTCAAAATATTATTTTCTATCCACGAAGTCATTAAGACTGGTGAACAAATCACGTCATCAGGGAAATTTATGGAGGTGCATACAAAGTTGTTCATTGGATTAAGGAGTTCCATCATCACCCAATGATGTGGTTGGGTAACAGATATCACCAACGATGCAACTAATAAAGTGATGTGTTTCTAATCTCAGTCGTATTTGTTGTCTATATAGTAATAACATGTTATTCATCATGTAATTGATAAACTCCATCACCTTTGTTGCAGTATCCTCACTCTTAGTTTTGAAGGCATTATATGGTGATCCCCATGGGGTCCCTCTGACTGGGTCAACCAATTTTGAGGTTGGATATCTTCCCTCATCATATATGACTATGAGAATGACCTTTTCTATGAGAGACTATATCCCAGAATATGTTTCCATTCCTATGATAAATCAAGACCATGGCCATTGTTCTACATTAACATTTCAATAAATTCAATGATATCTATAGAGGGATATATTAATTACAGTTTAAAAAACCTCATTGGTCTAGTTCAAGGATTGATTGGTTCAACGTTGATTCATGTTCCCTACTCTTGGTTATAATGGTTTTGATTATTCCACCATTCACTCTCTAGTGAATGGAGTTTATCTCTATTAGAGAATATAAGTGGGACCTCAAATTAAGGGTGGAAGCTAGCGAGGCATCTTATTTAGTGATTCATAATCAATATGAATCTATGAATGAAATATATAGATGTGTGGTGGAGGTTGATTCTCATTAGGATAAAGTCAATTCTGAAAACATTCAATATAATCATCTCCATTATGATATTAATTACCTTTATAATGAAATCATCCATCTCTAAATGGAACTATACCAGTTCCAATATAATTTTCATATATTTAGAGTGTCTATGTTAGAGCATCAAGAACTCCTTGATGTAGGAGAGAAAGAAAAGAATGACGTATTTTCTTGATCAAAGGAGCTGCACAATGCTGCAAAGGAGGAGAGTAAATCTTTTGATCAAGTGCACCAATCTGTGGCTTCCCTTGAGAAAAGACTTTTTGATCATATTGACTCATCCAGTCATATATTGTGAAGTAATAATACTATTATAATATCGATTTAGATCATAAATTAATAGGATATTCTCTAGTATGTGGAGATTACTCCTTCATGGTATCAATGAACAAGTACATTGAACATTGTGTGTGATGTCTTGTCTTCTTTTATTCGTGATATGAATGATATATCATTGCTATGATATTATTATAATTGAAAACACTACATATCCTTTACATAACATTATGTAAACCAGAATGTCTAAATCATAATATTTAAATGACAACAGATCCTTTCAAGAAATACGAGACTCTATTTTGATAATTTGTTCCAATTATCCTGAGTTCACATAACTTTTAGAAGTATTATTTGGGAAGGAACATGTACCAGATAAAGAGTTCTATATCTTCTGTGGAAGGTGATAGGTTTTTCTAGAGTCTATTGATTTTTCTATGGTCATGTAGTGGTCCTTGAAATCTTTTGTGGACTAAATCAATATTGTACAACTACATAGGGTCGTTTTACTTGGACCATATGCTGCTTAAGTTAAAAGAGTTTTTACTTGGATTTGATATTTCTTTAGATTAATGCTTTTTAGCTCAGTCCTTCTATCTCTTTTGTTTAAGGACTTTTATATCATACATTATATCAATTTAGTTTAAGGTATTTTAGCTTGTACATTTTATCACTTTAGTTTATGGTATTTCTAATCGGATAATCTATTGCTTTATTTTATGGTCTTTTATCTAAGACATAATATTGCATTAGTTTATAGACTTTCTTCTTGGACCTTATAGTGCTTATACTTTCTGACATTATCTTAAACATTTTATCAGTTTAGTTTAAGGTCTTATATCTTGGACATGATATCTCTTTATTTTAATATATTTTAGCTTGGACATTCTATCTCTTTAGTTTAGAGTTTTTAGCTTATACCTTATTTCACATTAGATTAGGGTCATTTAGAACCGATCATATATTGCCTTAGTTTAAGGTCATTTTGCTCAAACCATCTATCTCTTTAGTTTATAGTCTTCTATCTCAGACCTTATATATCTTTAGTTTAAGGTCATTTATCTCACACCTAATATCACATTAGTTTAATGTATTTTAACTCGGACCATACATTGCATCAGTTTAATCTCTTTTAACTCAGACCATCTGTTAATATATTTTATGGTCTTTTATCTTAGACCTGATATCACTTTAGTTTAAGGCCTTTTAACACGGACCTTATATCACATTGGATTATGTTATTTTATCTCATACCTAATATCTACTTAGTTTAAGATATTTTATCCTGAACCTTCTATCACTTTGGTTTAAGGTATTTTATCTCAGACATTGATGATGATCCTGGGATATGGGTTAGAATTTCTAAGAATGATAGAAAACACATCGATACATTGGTTTTTTCTGTGGTGTGGTTGTGGCTCGAGAGGATCATAATTTCATTTTTCTAGAGTGACACATTTGGTTAGAAATCAAAGGAACTAATTCATGAGCCAAAGGCTTGTGTTCATATTCAAGAAAAAGTTCTCTGAAGATGACTATCTTTTCTAGGGGTTATGGATGATTTATGGAAGTAATATTATTTGAGGGAGAAATACTAGGGAAGGTAGGTACACATGGATAATGTAATGAAGATGACAAAAATAAAAACCCAAAAGTTTGATTCCATGAATATGAGTTGGGGAATACATTCCAAGGATGACTCGTAACACACTATGGTGTTGAGTTCCACTATGTTGTTGATATCGCCCACAAGGATTGAATCTCATTTCTTAAAATGATGTGACACCTCTAGTCGACGGGATAAGGACCTTATGTGTTGGTATAATTGATAGAGAAAATATTTTAAATTAATTTATATTGAATATAATTGTTTTAAACCCACAAAAGTGATCCTCTAAGATTAATTGTTTCATTTTTATGATATTGGTGTTATTTTGCGTTGAATAGTAAAAATTTGCCATTTTGGATTTTTAACAGTTTTCAATTATTTCTGTATATTGACCATAACATTATCTAAACTAATAGAAATTGAAAATTTCTTTCTTTTTCATATTCTACACATCCAGGGCTTCATTTACTATATTTGGACTAAAAGCTGAATCGTCCATATGAAAGCTCAAAGGTATCACACAAGTGGAAGAAAGAAAACTTTTTTCAGTTCTGCCTAGTTTTGGTGTGGGCTCCATAACTCATCCATGGTGGACCCATAAGTTGCGAGATTCGGTGGGTGGACGCTATAGGAGTTTGGGAACATCTTTTATGAAGGAATGGCCGCATGAATTGGCCGTTTATGAGGTCATTAAATCACACTAATACGAAGGATTGAATTTTAGAGAGTCTGACTGGATAGAATAAATGATCAGAGTAAAACGACTATAACTCTCGGAATACATGTCCAAAGCCGATGAGATTTTGAGGGGACACGGCCAAGAGAATTATGAAATACACTTAAGAGGGGATAAACATGTTAAGATGTCATTTAATGGGGATACAACGCGTCAAAATCCAGGGGACAAATTCTGGCTATAAAAGGAGGAGAGCTCCACCCTCTCAAAGCATCCCATTCTCCATCCCATTCCTTCCGGGACACCAAGAAGATGATCTTTTCGGCTTTATCTTTTATTTATATTCTTTTTCATAGTTTTTTAATGTCTTCTTTATCCCCAATCATCTCGCTTACCCCATCCATGGAGGGGTAGTTTCATTTGAGTGATCGGAAAGAGGGGAGGCTGGACCTATGTGTTGGGTTTGAGTTTTTGTGCTTGAAATGAATAAAATTTCTTCTTCTTTATTAAAATGGTTTCAATTATTAATTCAGTATTAAATTACGAATTTGGTAGTGTTAAGTTTTTGATTCTGAAATTATAAATTTCTTTGGTCGATGATCACATCTCCCTCCACCCAATTCTAATCTGTATATGGTGGAACAAGATTAGGGTTGGGTGGTGATTGCTAGGCGGTTGTCAAGAACGTGTATAGAATTGTATGTCGAAATCTTGGTTTATTAGGGAAAAACAATTCCAGGTCTGAGATTTCTCTAATTAATCAAGAGACCTTCTACAACCCTAAGAACATTGGAAGGAGTATAGACCAATCTAAGGTTTTAGAAAGGAAAATTCTCATCACATCTATCTGACTAAGGGAGAGAGAGGACTCGATAGATGAATCTCTCTCTTACCAGTTTAAGGAAGAAGAAGAGATAAAATTTTGAAACCATGATGGCACAACACTAGTTCTAGCTGAACCCAATCCGATCACCATCTTTATAATTTGTTAAAATCAATCAATTTATGTTGTTTGTTTCTCTCATAGTCATTCAAATTAATTAAAACAATATTTTTTTAGAAAACCAACAAAAAGTGACAACCTTGTTTTGTGTGCACTCCTATTTGGGAGACTACCTAGGATCAATTGCTATACTATACTTAGGTAAATAAAATATTGTTTTCCATGCCCCACGACAAGCGTGCGTCAAACTTGGCGCCGTTGCCGGGGAGGCAGTGCCTCAAAGCTTTAAAAAAACAATCCCTTTTGAATGACCAATAGTTCAAATAGAAATTTATTAGAATTAGATCCAGAAATTGAGTGCACAATAACCAAATTGAGAAATCAAAATCTTCCCAAAGATTTTGAAAAAATCAATCTCACCGATTCAAGTAAAACCATGAGTGGGGACTTTGAACCTTTAATAATGGCTGTAAATCCCAACCGAACCCTACGTGACATTTGTACACCTCGATTTTCCAATCAAAATTATCAACTTGAAATTCCGACCTTAGAAAATGATTTTGAATTGAGAATTAACATGATCCAAGTGCTTCCTAAATTTCATGGTCTTACAGGTGAAGACCCGAATTGACATATTCAAGCATTCACCTATGTTTTCTCCATCTTCAAACCTCGAGCAGTCACAGAAGAGAATGTGAAGTGGAGGGATTTCCCCTTCTCACTAGAGGGAGCAGTGAAGGAATGGTTGTACAATCTACAACTGGGGGAGATCAGTGACTGGGAAGATCTAAAAAAATGATTTCTACAAAGATTCTTCCCAACATCCAAGAGCACTGCAATAAAGAAGGAGATTTTTTTCATACATCAATCAACTGGAGAAACACTCTACGAATATTGGGAACGTTTCAAGAATCTTTGTGCAAGTTTTCCACACCAAGAAATAGAAGATGAAAAATTCATTATGTGCTTCTACCAAGGAGTGCTTGACAATGACAGGAATCTACTAGATGGCTCATCGGGAGGAGCCCTCATTGATAAATCACCTGCAGATATACAAATTCTGATTGAAAATATTTCACAAAATTCACAGCAGTTTGGCACTCGAGGTACGATCACTAGAGGAATACATGAGGTAAGAACATCTGATTTAGTAGATTTAATTAGGAATGAAATGGGTGAACTCACCAGGTTGGTGCGACAAATAGTTGTGAACCATGTGAAGGAACAACAAGGACCGAATCAGGTATGTGGTTTATGATCTTCTAATTCTCATTACACTGATCAATGTCCAGAAGTGCAGGGGACAGAAAGTTGTGTTGTAGCCTATCAACAAAGGCAATAACAACCATAAACCCAACCAGGGTATGGGTTTCAACAGAACCAAGCTAGAGCACCTTTTCAGCAGTAATATCAGAACCCGATAACATTCCAACAACCTTATCAGAAGCACTTCCAACAATAACAAACTTTCCAACCACCACCTTTCCAGCGGACGAATTATGAGCAACCATCCACAAGTGCACTGAAAAATGAAGAACAACAGTTGAAGACAAGAGTTGTGGGAATAGAAGATAAGATGGACAAGCTAGCTGATCAATTTTCAAGCATTATAGATGCTCTCACCAATAAACAAGGTAAGCTTCCTGTACAAACAATTCCCAATCCAAAAGAGAATGTTAGTGCAATCACAACCTGAAGTGGGAAGGAGGTCACACCACTAGAACAATATGAGGAGGATGAATCTAGGGAACCTACTGAATCTCGTCTTGTCCAGCCAAAAGATGGAGTCAACAACAAAGTAGAAAGAAAAAGGTTCAAGAAAGAAAGAATTGAAACACCATTTAAGAAACAAAAAAGGGAGAAAAAGGATATCCCAGCACTATTCCCATCAGCATTGGTTGAGTCAAAGAAGGGAGAATAAGAACGACTTCAACTGGAAATTCAAGAAACATTCCGAAAAGTTGAGATTAACATTCCACTATTGGATGCAATCAGGCAAATCCCTAAATATACAAAATTTATGAAGGAGATGTGCACTAAAAGAAGAGACTGGATGGAAATGAAAGAATCAACTTAGGAAGAAGCGTCTCAGTATTGATCACACCACCGATACCGCAAAAATGTCAAGATCGAGGGAATTTCTCTATTCCCTGCACTATCGGTTCTTTAAATTTTACTGATGAACTATGTGATCTTAGAGCTTCGATAAATGTGATGACTCACTTAGTGTTTTCATCTTTGCAAATCGGAGAACTAAAATCAACTCGGGTGGCGGTACAATTAGCAAACAGATCCACCATTTTCCCAGTTGGAGTCATTGAAGATGTACTTGTAGGAGTGAGAGGATTAATCTTTCTAGCAGACTTTTATGTCCTTACCATGGAGGAATACCGAGAACCATCCCAATCTCCCATCATCCTAGGGATACCATTCCTAAAAATAGAAAGGACAATCATCAACGTGCATGAAGGAACACTCACCATGGAGCTCGGAGATAGTACGGTACACTTCAATATTCTTGATACGATGAAACACCCATCCACCAATCACTCACTTTATGCAATCTCCCATGATGAAGGTATAGAACCAATTGAAGACTCAGGTATGCTTCATGAATTTTTATCTGTTGGAGAACACTCTTCATTTGAATTTTATAACTCCCATGAACCTGAAAATTCTAATATCATGTTGTAGGATGAGGTAAAATCTAATTATTTCGATGATTTGTTAAAAGGAAGTGATATTATTCCAGAGATTCAACATTAGAAGTAGGAAACATAAATGCAATATCATCCCTTGAACAACCCCCATGTTTAGAGCTGAAGCTGTTTCCACGTGACTTGAAGTATGCATACCTAATGGAAGGAGAGAAATTTCCAGTAATCATTTCCAATAACTTATCCCATTCACAAGAACAAACATTGATTGACCTTCTCAAAAGGAATGTCAAAGCTGTTGGATAGAGTTTAGGTGATATTCCTGTAATCAACCCTAAGGTATGCTCTCACAGGATATTTTTAGGAAGTGATTCTCGACCAGTTAGACAACCTCAAAGAAGACTCAATCGCACAATCATGGATGTCGTTAAGAAAGAGATTGAGAAATTGTTAGCAGCTGATATCATTTACCCAATCTATGATTCTCAATGGGTCAACCCAATTCATGTAGTCCCCAAGAAAACCGGCCTAACCACTGTTACAAATGAAAGAAATGAACTGATCCCCATGAGAATACAAAATAGCTGGAGAGTGTGTGTAGATTACAGGAAGCTAAATCATGTTACCAGAAAAGATCACTTTCCTATTCCTTTCATTGATCAGATTCTTGAAAGGTTAGCTGGAAAAACTCATTACTATTTTTTAGATGGATTCTCAGGATATTTTCAAGTACCAATTGCACCAGAAGACCAGGAGAAGACAACCTTCACCTGCCCTTTTGGAACATTTTCCTACAAAATGATTCCTTTCGGGCTATCCAATGCCCCAGTTACATTTCAACGGTGTATGGTGAGTATTTTATCGGACCACATCAAGGATTTATTGGAGGCATTTCTTGATGATTTCATAGTTTTTGGAAATTCATTTGATCATTTCTTGGGAAATTTGGAAAAAGTTTTAAAAACATGCATTGAAAAGAACCTTGTCTTAAATTTCGAAAAATGTCATTTCATGGTTGAAAGAGGGATAGTGTTGGGGAACATAATTTCACAAAAAGGGATTAATGTTGATAAATCAAAAGTTGATGTAATAAATTCTTTTCCATATCCAACTTGTGTCAAACATGTTAGATCCTTTTTAGGGCATGCAGGATTTTACAGAAGATTCATCAAGGATTTCAGTAAGATTTATCTCCCTCTCTCAAGATTACTTTTAAAGGATGATGACTTTAATTTTGATTGTTTATGTAGGGAATAATTTGATGAATTAAAGGAAAGGATGATAACACCCCCAATAATGCAGCCACCCAATTGGGATTACCCCTTTGAGCTACTTTGTGATGCATCCAACCAAGCAGTGGGAGCCTCTCTATCACAGAGAATTGACAGCAAGCCTTAAGTCATCTCCTACACATCAAGGACCTTGGATGCAACACAAATAAATTACACAACCACAGAGAAGGAGTTCCTTGCAGTCATTTTTGCACTAGATAAATTCCGATCATATCTTCTGGGCACTAAAGTTGTTGTTTTTTCTGATCATGAAGCTCTTAGGTACTTAATGAAAAAGGCGGATGCTAAACCACAGTTGGTGAGATGGATGCTACTCTTACAAGAGTTCAATTTGGAAATCAAAGATAAGAAGGGGACTGAAAATCAAGTGGCTGATCATTTGAGTCGATTACCCTACACCACTGAAATAGAAATACCAAAGCAGAACCCACTCAATGATGAGATTCCTAGAGAATAACTCCACATCATCAACAGTGAAGTACCATGGTCTGCCCACATAGTCAACTATTTGGTAACATCTCAGGTACCCTCTCATCTAAGCTCTCATCAACAACATAAGCTTAAATCTGAATCAAGATTTTTCATTTGGGAAGACCCATTTTCTGTGGAAAATTTGTAATGATCAAATCATAAGAAGATGTTTTCCAAGAAGTGAAATTGAATCAATGTTTGAATTTTGTAATAAATTATCTTGTGGAGGCCACTTTGGACCTCACATGACTGCCCGAAAAGTTTTAGAATCTGGACTCTACTCACCCACATTATTCAAGGATGCATATGAATTTTGTAAAAGATGTGAAAATGCCAATTTTCTGGAAACATATCCAAATGACATGAAATGCCACAAAAACCAATAACCTTTTGTAAATTTTTTGAAGTTTGGGGAATAGATTTTATGGGACCATTCCCAATGTCATTTGGAAATTCATATATTCTTTTTGCCGTAGACTATGTTTCAAAATGGGTGGAAGAAAAAGCAACCAGAACTAATGATGCAAAAGTTGTTTGTGTTTTTGTGAGGGCTAACATTTTCTATAGGTTTGGCGTGCCATGAGCAATCATCAGTGATCAGGGAACTCATTTCTACAACAGGAAAATGGAAGCATTGCTGAAGAAGTATGGGGTGCATCATAAAACATCTACCCCATACCATCCCTAAACAAATGGCCAAGAAGAATTCTCCAATAGAGAAATCAAATCCATTCTGGAGAAGACTGTTAAACCCAACCGGAAGGACTGGAGCGAAAAGTTAGATGATACATTATTGGCATACAGAACGGCCTACAAAACACCGATAGAGATGAGTCCCTATATATTGATCAATGGAAAGAGTTGCCACCTTCCTGTGGAGTTGGATCATAGAGCCTACTGGACGGTCAGAGAGATGAATCTGGACCTTGAGAAAGCTGGGAAAGAAATAAGATTGCAGTTGTAGGAGTTAGAGGAAATTAGAAGGTAATATTTTTAAAACTCAATGATCTATAAAGAGAGAACAAGGATGGCCCATGACAAGATAATTCAACTAAGAACCTTCAACCCTGGAGATAACATGTTACTCTTCAAATAAAAACTTAAGCTTATTCCAGGTAAACTTCGTTCCAGACAGGAAGGCCCCTTTACTGTTATTCATGTATACCCCTTTGGTGCTATGCAGATTCAAAAGGAAGGAGGAGGAAACCCATTCACTATAAATGTGAAGAGGCTGAAGAAGTTCCATGGGACTGTACCTCAAGAACCAGTAGAGGAAATCACACTCCTTCACCCTGAATACAAATGAACACCTACCAGGTTACATCATTCATTTACACTTTATTAAATGCAGTAACTCCATATTTTTGAAACTTACATAAAAAATTCCATTTACATGCATTTAGGACACTGCATCAATTAAGTGTGGGGGAGGGAATCTTGTAGTCCAAGAGATTTTTCAATATTTTTAATTTTGTTTTGTTTTGTTTTGTTTTGTCGATCCAACGACATTAAACAAAGGTGCTACCAGGAGGAAAACCACATTTTCCCCCATTGTCCACTTGTCTTCTTAGTCATTTACCAGCATGATTGAACATGCATGCACTATCAATTGTTTTCATTTTTATATTTCATGTCCATTAATGAAGAAGTTATAGTGGTATTATACGTTGTGAAGAAAATAATCCATTTTACAGGGGAGTAAGAGTTTAAATTCTTTATTATCCAACTTTATTCCGTATATTTTTAGCCTTTTAAAGAATTATTCAAAAAAAATGCATGCCCATGCTTGAATTCATGTTTTACTTGACTTATCTAGGAGACATGAGTTTCATAGAAATATAGTGATTCTATGTTTTAGATTTCAATGTTAATGATATTGAATGATTAAAATGGATAATTGGATGATTAAAGTGAAGCAAGTATATTGAAATAAGGACTCATTATTTGAGGGAATTAATTGATTCACGTAAATGAAATTTCCCTTCCATTTTTCATTCTTTGAATTTTTGAAATTCATGGGAATTAATTTGTTATTATTAATCATGAAATGAGTGATTTTCTAACATCATATTCTCATTCCTAAGAGGATTTCTAGACCAAATATTTCCTATTTTATCTTGAGCATATTTCTTGAGTGATCTTGGGACGTGCCACCTGCTATAACTTGTATTGAAACTTGTCAAAGATATTACTATAAAAAAGCACATTTAAAATGATTGAGGCACTACATTGGCTAGCCGCATATTTACCTGAGACCCACCCTTACATTTATCCATCGTTAGCCCATAGAATCCATGAATTTCCTTATAGGTTTAAGCCACATTACAAGCTGATATTTCCTTACCTAACCACACTTTTAGTATTTTCTCATGGTAATTCAGGTTTGAGTGTGGGGGAAGGGCCTTTCGTGTGAGTTTATTGGGATATATATCATTTTTGGGTGGTGTAATGTGTGATTAATCATTTTGGGCAATGCATTATTAGAAATTTGGGCATGATTCATCATTTCATTATGCTTATTTTATTTCATCCGATTCTCCATAAAAAAAGAGAGAAAAAAATTCAAAATAAATTGTGCCTGTCTGGAGCATTACAAAAAAAGAAAATAAAGTTGTGCCTTTCTGGAGCTTTACAAAAAAAAACAGAGAGATCTTGGATGATATCATTATTTGTAAATCATTTATTGACTCATGACCCATGTCATTAAAAGGGGAGCGGTGTTGTGATTCACATTTTAGGGAGATTTGAGTGAGGTTCATCTGGTGTTTTTACTTGATTAATAATGCATTGTACTTAAGAGTCAAACCTCCTAATTCTGGCCTTAAATTATTTCAATCATTTACCCACCAACCCTAAGCCACAAAGTCATTTGAAACTTTATTGAATGTCCTCATGATTTTAAGTGTGTTTTGTCTTTAAAAAGTGGAGAAAGTAGTTACTTTACAAGCCTATGGGTAAGGATCATGTTCTCATGATATCAGAATAACTCCACTATTAATTGTATCATGAGTGATGAGAGAAAAGATTCAAAAGTGAGTTAGATCATTATTTGTCATGTTTAATAATAATAAATTGAGAAGTTTGAATGAATAAAAGGAGAATCTCCATTATTTTTCAAAGGGGAAACGTAAAATGCATGAATTGATTGTTTCTTTGAAAAATGGGAAATTAAATTGGTATTTTTGTGGAACTAGAAAATTTTAATTGACATTGATAATAATTTTATTTTATTTCATTTGAAATTTAAGTATTGGTGACATTGGTGCCCTTTGAATTCCATGTTGAGATTTTATGCTTGAGGATAAGCACAGTTTAAGTGTGGGGGAATTGATAGAGCAAATATTTTCAATTAATTTATATTGAATATCATTTTTTTAAACCCACAAAAGTGATCCTCTATGATTAATTGTTTCATTTTTATGATATTGGTGTTATTTTGAGCTGAATAGTAAAAATTGGCCATTGTGGATTTTTAATAGTTTTAATTTTTTTTGTATATTGGCCATAACATTATCTACACTGATCCAAATTGAAAAATTATTTCTTTTACAGATTCTAAACATCCATGGATTCATTTACTATTTTTGGACTAAAAGCTGAATCAGCCATATGAAAGCTCACAGGAAGCTCACAAGTGGGGGAAAGAAAACCATTTTCCGTTCTGCCTATTTTTGGTCTGGGCTCCATAACGCATCCATGGTGGGCCCACATGTTGTGACATTTGGTGGGTGGACGAATGAGGGTTTTGGAACATCTTTTATGAAGGAATGTCTGCATGAATTGGCCGTTTATGGGGTCATTAAATCACACTAATCCGGAGGATTTCATTTTAGAGAGTCTGGTTGGACAGAATAAATGCTCAGAGTAAAACGACCATAACACTCGGAATACATGTCAACATACGATGAGATTTTGAGGGCACACGTCCAAGATAATTATGAACAACATTTAAGAAGGTCTCAATGCGTGAAGATGTCATTTAATGGGGATAAAACACGTCAACATTCGGGAAAAAAATTATGGATATAAAAGGAGGAGAGCTCCACCCTCTCAAAGCATCCCATTCTCCATCCCATTCCTTCCGGGACACCAAGAAGATGATATTTTCGGATTTCTCTTTTATTTCTATTTTTTCATAGTTTTTTAATGCCTTCTTCTTCCCCAATCATCTCTCTTACCCCATCCATGGAGGGGTAGTTTCATTTGAGTGATCGGAAAGACGGGAGGTTGGACCTATGTGTTGTGTTTGAGTTTTTGTGCTTGAAATGAATAAAATTTATTCTTCTTTCTTATAATGGTTTCAATTATTAATTTAGTATTAAATTCCGAATGTGGTAGTGTTAATTTTTTGATTCTGAAATTATAAATTGCTTTGGTCGATGATCACATCTCCCTCCACCCAATTCTAATCTCTATACAGTGGAACAAGATTTGGGTTGGGTGGTGATTGCTAGGCGGTTGTCAAGCAGATATGTAGGATTGTATGTCAAAATATTGGTTTATTAGGGAACAAAAATTCTAGGTCTTGGATTTCTCTAACTAATCAAGAGACCTTCTACAACCCTAAGCACATTGGAAGGAGGATAGACCAATCTAAGGTTTTAGAAAGGAAAATTCTCATCACATCTATCTGACTAAGGAGAGAGAGGACTCGGTAGATGAATCTATCTCTTACCAGTTTAAGGAAGAAGAAGAGATAAAATTTTGAAACCATGATGGCACAACACTAGGTCTAGCTGAACCCAATTTGATCACCGTCTTTATCATTTTTTAAAATCAATCAATTTCTGTTGTTTGTTTCTCTCATAGCCATTCAAATTAATTAAAACCAATATTTTTTTTAGAAAACCAAAAAAAAGTGACAACCTTGTTTTGTGTGCACTCCTCTTCAAGAGACTACCTAGGATCAACTTCTATACAATACTTAGGTAAATAAAATATTGTTTTTCCACTACCCACGACAGAAGTGCGTCAATAATGGCCAAGAAAAATATTATGTCCACTTACTTATGATAACTATGAAATATTTGTGATGAATAAAATGTCTATATGATGAGGTTGGGTATGGGAGAAAATATATCCAGAAAGGGTTCATTCATCTTAGAGAAATTTGACCCCTGATTATAAATATCAACCTTATACCATATGGTTTTGAATCATCAGGAATGGCCCACCAAAGGTTCATGAATGGAGTGTCACATTATGTCCTTGAGAAAGGTTATAGAACACATTGATGTAACATCAAGGATATTAAAAGAACATGTATAGTTTGGTATGAGGATTGTCAATCATGGTTCGAAGTGCTTGGATTAGGAGGATGATATGGGACACCCATACTAGGATTAGTTCAGATACACCAAGTTGTTGACTGCTGCTATGACGATGTTAGGTATCATAAGGATTGGAATTTCCTTTCGGTAGAGTGACACATTTTGAGGATAGCCATGGGCTCATATACATGAGCCATATGCATACATTCATAATCAAGAAAAGGGTCCCCTGAATCTAGATACATTTTCCATAATAAATGAATGTTTTATAGTAATTTGAGGGACTCAAATAATTATTTATGATTTTTGAAAAATATAATATAAAAAAGGGTTAGAGCAACCTAAATATTTTTTCACAACCTAGATACCATTTTCTCATGGGAAAGAGATGTGAAAAATCATTTGTCTAACATTTTACTGGACCAGTGGTGCAAAAAATAAAGCATTTAAATTATCAGGGATACATAGTAGACCCTGTGATATTTTTTCCTTATTTATTTTCAATATTATAATTTTGTAATTTCTGATGATGAAGAGTTTAGCGAGAAATGGAATGAATTTTTCTCAGGTCACCGTTTTCATGTTTTGAACCAAATACGTTTAGTATCTCTTTTAGTTGTTGTTTAGCATGTTACTATTAGGAAAAATATAGAAATGTTTTATGGTAATATATATTTGACCAAAGCACAATATGTTTAAAGGTATGAAACACATTTATTTAATATTGATTATGTTACATAAGATCCAAATTAGAATTCCAGAGGTGAAGAGTACTCCAATATCATTCTAAGAGGGATATAGAAATGTTGTAAATCATGACTCACAGTTATCTGGTCCTGAGTAATGATATGGGATATTCATATAGGTAGAGGTTCATATCACACTATGGTGTTGAGTTATTTCATGATGATTTCTGAGTAACAAGAATTACAAATCCATTTACATTGGGCCCAGTTTTCTGTAGTTGGTGGGTCTCAATCCTTTCTTACACAATATAATAGAAGAACTAAGAGATATATTATCTTTTATAAGGTATATCAATGGATTATAGTATCTTGAATATCTCAAGAAGTGATGTGTGGCACATAGATTAAGGCACGTTTTAAAATATTATAGAAGCACCATGTACTGTGGTTGAACAAAGTAAGTCTATTGTGGTCCTTTTATAAGGAATGAAAAGGGGGTGATGGAATGAAAAATTTATCATCATGTAGTGGGTAAATTGCTCATGAATATTATCTTCGTATAGTAAAAAAAACATGTTAATTTTATCATCATGCTGTAAGGATACATTTGTTGTGCAGTTTCAATGTCATGCAACCAAGATGTTTGAATTTCAATTTAATGTCACGTGGCAAGGACATAGTCTGCTGTGAAATTTTTATCACATATTAAAGATGTATTACTATGTATCTTAACATCACATGGTAATTATTTATTCCTATTTAGTTTAACATCAGGTGGTATGGACATATTCTCGTGCAGTTTAACATCATGCGATAATGATATTGGAATTGATGTGAACAGATGTAAATGTTGTGGTTAGACCCAAAGGTGGATGTTTGAGTGTTACTATATATATCATTAGAACTAGAATCACACCACTATTAGTTATAACTGGTCATATAGTATAACATCATGTGGTGCATATATGGATCATGGGATGTGAAATGGGGGTATTGCAGCGAGTCCCATGATTAGAATTATGGGTGTCACTAAATTTTCCATAGGGATGGGAATCAAGGCACACATAGTTCTTAGGAAAGTTCCTCGTGTAGGTCATGAAATTTCTTTCCTAGTTCTTACACATATGAAAATAGAGGATCATTTTTATATTTTCATTTTGTTAATTGGTCGAGTTTTGGAATTGTTTTTGTTATACATATATTGTGAGTATAGGAATCAAGCTGTAAATAGTTCATGAATATAAATTACTTACCACAATACTGACCCTTACATAGTGGTGGGAATTATTTATTCTAACTATTATACCTGGGCCCTAGATTGAAGACCCATGTGTCACTATGTATCCTGTGATGATAGGAATCAATCCATATGTAATTTTTAATGAACCATGAATTTTAACGTCATGCAGTATGGATGAAGAGCGACTGATGTGGAAAATGGTGATGTTACAACTGAGCCCAATGATGGAAGTACATGAAACACTATGTATCACAAGAAAATGAGAATCAAGCCACATGTAGTTCTTAATGAACCATGTAGTTTGACATCATGTATAAAGGAAGTGGGATCCTTTATGTGAAGAGGGATATAGTGGCTATAGGTGTGGTATAAAACTAACACCCAAAAGAGTGTTATCCTTAGAAGAGGTCCACAAGAGTATGTGGTTTTTTTTCATACATGGGATGTTTACTATGTAGTTTAACATCATGTAGTGGGGAATCATGGTATTCTTTTTATAGTTTTACATTCTTTCTTGTGATGGACCTTTCTAAAGATAATATTCCATGATTGTATATGGAATCACTTATATAGATTATTAAGACCGCATGAGATATGGGCGGTGTGAGAAACAAGGAATTACCAGGGTTCTTCTCTTTGTGATGGGGAATTTAATTGTATAATAGAAGAATTTTTTTGTTATGTGGTGTCTATAACAAGATATAATATTGAGGTGTCCCTACATATCTAAATTGAATTGAGAATCAGGCAATACATAGTTATAGGAAACCTGTACAATTTAATGTTATGAGGTATGGACATGGTTGACTCAATGTTAATGAAGAATCATATTATGGATATGTACAGTTTTACTTTATTCTGTTAGGAAGTATATCATCAGACATGAAAGAAAAGTAATCATAAGGGTGGGGCCAATAAAAGAGGATTTCATGTCACTTTGTATCTTGTGATAGTAGGAATCAAACCAAATGTAGTTCTTAGGGAACAATGCAGTTTTATATCATGCAGTTAGGACGAACTATGTACAATTTATCATCATGTGGTAAAAATGAATTTGTATTGTTTAATAAAATTTACTCAGGGAGAATGATTGTGCTTACTCTGGTGTGAATTCACATTTGATGAAATCTATGTAAACTATTTCTTGGGAAATCATGCATTGGTTGGTAGGGTGACACACACCATATCCATGGTGGATAATGAATATTCCCTATTATGATGAGAAATTTGTATTACATAACACCCTTCAAATATGGGTTCCAATTTCAAGGTATTCTTTCATGATATCATAGGGGTTCTGAAATCCAACACCATTTATCCTTGGGGGAATTAACAAAGGTGATCATTTTCTATTAAAGGAATGAGAAATCCAATTTTTATGGACCTCTAGGTTCTATAGTGCATCCAAGCTATTATCATATAGTAGTTCCAATTATCACAACAAAATTGTAAATTATTCATCATATGAGATTCTTCCACAAATTTCTATTTGGAGTGAAGGTAGTTGGACCTCTATGGGTAACATAACTTCAGTCCCGTACACCAATGTGTATGGTGTTGTCTATGTGGAAGTACGCATGGTTGTTTAGGCCCATAAAATATATAAGAGTTTTTTAGACATGACATCTTATCCTTATTTACCATCTTTTTGAGTATATTATATATAGTCTTATTAAAGTCTTATATAAATCCAATTTCATCTACATGATATAGAGACATGTTATTAGACTCGATATTGTACAACTGTTACAATCTATTCAATTCAATAGAACAGATGATTGTTCTATTTTACATCAATATTTTTGAGGGACTCCAAACTTCGGTAAGATATGGGACTTCATAAGGATGATGATATTCTTCATCCTAATTTTATTTAGGGGTATTTCGTCATCCCATTTGGAAAATAAAGTAGTGGATATAAGGATATACTTGAACTTCTTAATTGCAGCTATGGGATATGGCCTCACAACATCCATTCCCCAATTAGAAAATTTCTAGGAATATTTAGTATTGTGTTTCAATTATTGGGGATGATGGATGTTGTTTTAATGGATGTGTAATGCATGAATTTTTTTATTAAATTCCACATAGTCCTTTTTCATGGTATTCAAGTAATATCCCAACCTTCTTATTTAGTTAGAGATCCCTGTCACAAATAGATGGGCATGACAAGATCTATTAGGGACTTCTTCCATTATGGAAACCATTTCTCCTTCTTCTATGAACCAAAGGATGATTCCATAAAATCCAATTCTCTAGAGTAGTTTTTTCTCATTTGGACCATCCTATAGTGTGATGTTTACTTCCTGGTGCTGAATATGTTCCCTCCTACCTCAGTCTACTAGGAGAATCCTATTTTAGAGATAAAAAATTATAAGTTACATTAATCTCAGAGTGGTCATTGGATATTCATGATCTGGGTTGGTGTTGACCTTATTCAATTATTCCATATAACATATAAAGATTTATAAGACCATTCTTTAATGCATGAAACACAATAATTCTTTATCCTAATTTGGTTGGGATAGGATGGTTTCTGCACTAGACAACGTGTTGGTGTGAGAATTATGTGATTGGGGAATATGATGAAATGTGGAAAAAATAGACTTTTTTCATTAGTCCCCCCTACATACCTAATAATGGGGGTTATTATTCCTTTTTTAAGACATGATATCCATTAATATTATTTATTTTTAATTCTGATTCACCTTTTATATCCATTTGGGAAATGTAAAGTTATAGGGAATATTCCAACCCAGTAACAAGGACATGGTATCCAGCCTCATTATTTGTGTAACATATTAATTGTGAAAATTTTTAATGTAAAAATTCATTGTCTTAAGAGATAAATAAAATCCCTAAACCAACCATATTGAGCTTTATGTTTTCCATACTTGTGCTGAAGTTTATCTGAGAGTTTCTATCAATGTACATCACCAATGATTGGGGAGTGTCATGGGAATAAAATACCTTTTCATCTGGGTTCTTGTGTCCTCTAGTTAATTTTATAGAGTATGATGTGCTATGTGGAAATCATCCAGAGCATTTTTTTTCACTGACATATGTGATATGAACTAAATGACATATTTATGGACAATAACAACCTATCGAGCCAAGAACCCATTAAACATAGGTTGGGTGAGGATGTACTTGAGTGGATCAATATGAGAAACTAGGTGTAATTCATCGAGATACATGTAAAGCCTTAATATTTCCCTGCAAATATTAGTGAAAGGTATTTTTTTATAAATATCAGAATATATATTCTCACTACATAGCATCATCTAGATGATGTAGTAGGTAATTTTCTCAATTCCTTCATGATTATTCTATGTGATTATGGGCCCCAATGAGTTCTCCATGGAACCCACATATACGATGAGTGTCCTAGCTTCCACTAGAGTCTTAAAAAAATAGTGGGTGTAATAGGTACTGATTTAGACTTTTAAAGGTTTTCTGATAATCATCATCCAATTGATAGATTATTTCTTTCTTCATTAGCCTAGTGAATAGGAGTGATTTAATGGATTGATGGATATGAATAACTGAATGTATGAAAGTTACCATTAGATTCCCCAAAATTGGTTGATATTTATAGGGATTAAATTATTAAAATAGAACTAATATTTTCTAAATCAACCTCAATACCACAGTGGTTCACCAAAAAGCCAAGGAATTTTTATGATGTTACCTTGAAAAAACATTTAAGCAGATTCATCATCAAAATATGTTTTCATAGATTGTAGAATATAGTGTAGAGCTCCGTGAAGTGATCACTACCATGTCAAGAGGTAACAACCAGGTCGTCGACATCAAAAGAAATTTTCTCTCCTCAGAATGGCTTAAAGATGCTATCATTGCACACCAGCATATTGTTCCATCATTCATCAATCCAAAGGGAATGACCTCACAGTATAAGATTTCATATGGTTCCCTGAAGGTAGTGGATTATTTACATTGAGATTCATCTTGATCTAATTGTACCAAGAGTACCCATCCATGAAGGAAGAGATAAGAATCTAAAAGTATCATCGATCTGGATTTTTGTTATTAATAACAAGAAATCATCCTTTTGGAAATTCTGATAATGGTATCTGAAATTAGTATAGGCACCAACCAGTCAATTATTTTATTAGGATAATGTTAGAAAGGCATATTTTGTGTTTTACTTCTTGTAAAAAATATAGTTTTAGTAAACTTGTCATATTCATCCTATACATTGGTGGCATGAGATAGGTGCATCCTTTGGGTGTTTGTTTGAAGCCTTGATACTCCTCATCTAATATTAGATGGTGTGTAACCACATCTGAATTTAGTCCTAGAATGTATGCATAGTTCTAATAGAACAACTATCAATGCTTCATTAAGAATGAAATATACATATCTTTCTCTTCAATGGGAATGGTGGAACTAATCATAGTAGGTCATAGGTCTTATTCTCTTCCCAAATATATTTTTTTAAGCTAAGCTATGGTAGTGAAGACTCCTTCCTCAAATATAGGAGGGGAATTTCTATGATCATCATCATATTCATCCTATTTTGATTCTGTGGTGCAATTTTCAAATGCTTCTATCTTGGTGAGGGATTGTATATCACTATCAGGGTGATCAAAGTATTTGTAAGAGACCTTATCAACCCTTTATATCTAAGTCACAATAGAGAGATTTTATATCTGATTTTATTTAACACTATCACTATGGATGGGAGTTGATTAGACCTATGTGATTTTATCTTCTACTTCGGCCAAATTTATTGGGAGTATATAGTCATTGTTGAGCATACTCCAGGGCTTAATGGGGTAAGTCCCCAAGCCATTAAGAGTTGAAACCTATATTTCATCATCTTCCATTTTTTCATCGTTATTTATTATTGAAATATACTTTAGAATATGTTTCTCCATGAGCATAGAAAGGGGAATTGTCACTATGTGTTATATTTAATTTTCATCTAAGGGATACCTCAAACACTAATGGAATATTGAAGGTACAACCAAGTGGCTATGGAGCTAGGGACACTCGATAAAGACATTATATGTGATGCCTTTATGAATAACCATGAACTCCATTACATAATTGAGTTCCCAAAAGTGGCCATATATTTTGATATTTCCAAGAGGTAATTCTTCACATTTAACATACCCTTTAATGGTAAACATTGTGGGAGGATACGATGCCTTTTCTACATCCCATACATTGGAGGGTTCGAGCTGGGTTGAGATTTATCTCAGAACCCATATTAATAAGAACCATTTTGACATTGATTTATTGATTCGACATGAGACATATAGGTACTTGATATGTCCTTGGGTTTTCTATTCCTAATACTATAAAGTGAACGAGATGGTGACATTGAACTATAACAACATGGTATCTAGTTGATAGACTGAGCCCACAACCACTACTGTCTCAATATTCTATCGAATCTATAAGGATTGAAAAAGTGTCTCTGGGAATTATTTTTAAAGATGGACTTCATCGAATATTTAGAGTTTGGATGGGAAAATAAATAGCTATTTCAGAACAGTGTACTTTTTTTCCAATGCCCAGTGCTTCCGGATATGGGAAATCTCTTGAGCATATGGTTCAAGAGATAAGGCATTTCAGTTGGATAGGCACAATTCTTGTGTAGAAGTTGAGGTGACATGTGATTCTAGAATATTAGGATGAATCATCCCTATTCGTTTAATGGTTTGATTGGATTGAACCCATATTAGGTATTCATGCAAGAATATCAGATGTGAATGACTACTGTAGGGTTCCATGGAACAACCTTTCCTCTTTTGGGACTTTTGGAGTTCTTACCCAAGATTCTTAGATGAATATATGTTCTCTATGGATATATGATCAGAATATTGGGTCTGACCATGTTTTTTACTCTCCCTGTATCCTTTTTATTAGTATATAATGCCTCTGATTCTCTGTTTATATGCAGGGAACTCATATTTGGGGACATATTCATCTTCAGATAAGGGGTCATCCAAATATATCACATTGAAAAATTCAATGATCTTCTCTCTATCTTATAAGATTTCCATTTTTTGGGGTGGTGCTCATACTATAGATGTTTTAGGGAAGAGATCTTAAAGATTTTATTTTTTAGTTGGAGCAATAAATGATTCCCCAACTTCAATTTTTTTCCTAAATTCAGTAGTCATGAACACCTTTGGGGGGTACTTCTAAAGTTTCCTTATTGGGTAGTACAACTACTTGGGGTCTGCGCAACTGTGCATTAAGGATGGAATGATCTCGATCAATCGTTTTTCAATTCATCTAGTTTTCAAACATTTACACACTTCTGACCAAAAAATTCTTCCGACCATCCTCTTCTTTTGATCAGATGACAGTTATGCATGCCACAAACTTTGGGGATTTATATAATTCCACCTTTCCACAACTGATCATGACAACAGTGACATATTTGAATAGAAATAAGTCTTGGATGTTAGGAGATAACCTTATATGGTAGGGGATGTTTTCTGGATAGTTAGTGAGGTTGAACTCATCATACTTTCTTGGATCTGGAATCTTGAGAAGGTTATTATCCATGGTGTCCATGAAATAACAATGGACATGTTTATTTTTGAAAAATTATACATTGTTCATACATTCTGAAAATCCCAGGTGACCATGATACCTCTATGATTTATGTTTAGGGAGATTATGTGGATGTATCAACTAGATAGGAGGTTCTGGGCATCTTGGATCCAACCTATGTGCTTTGATTGGCACCAATACTGGCTTGAGTATGATAGTTGCAACTTTTTATTTGTCTGTACTTTTTATGCATGTTGGGTTCATGGGTTGAGTTTTCAATCGTGTTCATTGAATATATTCTTCCAAATTATGGGCCATTTCAGGGAACTATTGAAATCCACATGGATACTTCATGGGGATTAAAAGTGTATATAAATAATCCTTAAAGATTTCATCACAAAGTTCTATAATTTTCTCCTATAAGAGAGCGATGTTGAGGGAATAGGCTAAACCTTTCCATCTCGATATGAAATTAGAAACCCTTTAATTCTCGTGATTCTTTTAGTTCATTTGGATGAAAATTTTGGTCTTCTTTAACATGGAGTAGAACTGATAAATGAACTGACAATGAAGGTCTTTCAATACTACAATAGATTATGTTGTCATGCTACTCTACCAAACAATGCTTGGCCCTGTCACATTCTGTTCAAAAGACCTTATATTTTTAACTCATGTTGACATCGAGGTCCCATCATCGACCCCCATTGGAATACTATGTGTGTGAGATGTTTTTCAAGGACACCTCTACCATTTTAGGTTGAGAAGGCATGATTTATGATATTTGTTTGATGTGAGTTATCATCCACCCATTCAAAATATAACATATTTTCAGGATGCATAGGTACTTATTTTCATTTCATAGATTCCATTCAAGTATATTGGGACAAAATGATGTTAAATTACCTTAGGGGAACTACTTTCGAAGCTATCTCCCATCCATAGGGAGTATGAGGGAGTTAACCAGGTGGTAGTATATTTATCTACAACTAATTCCATATTCATTCTAGTACTAATTTATTACCATGGAATGGTAGATGTTGTCACCACAATAGAGGAATGTCACACTAATTTTTGACATCCCCGTTTATACAGACTAGCTACCTAGATCCGAAGACAATAAAATACCTTGATACTAGTCATGTTGGTGGATTAGAAATGTGAGGAAGAATATCTATATCTTTTTAAGACAATACCAAACGAGAATATATCCCCAGATTAGATCCTCATTATGTTTCTGGACAGTTTGTATTTCACTATCATATTGAAAACATTTTACCTCCATGGAATGAATATCAACTATACTGGTGGGTGATCAATATGTAACTATACCTTTCCCCTTGGTAATGTTCCATTGTAGAGGTGGAAACTCGATATTTGGATGTTCTATATTTTGGATCATTCTTTGTTAATGAGTGCATGCTTCCTCATTTAGTGTATCCAAATCACCCTCCTCTTGGGGTATATTATTTTTTTATAACCCTATTCATTTTGTGTCTTGATGAATTTAATTAAAATTGATAGTGGAAAAATTAACAGAGAAAAATGGGGTAATGGGGGATGGGCCTTTACAATCGGATTGAAACCTCAGTGGGGATTGATCACCTTTATCATATATTCCATTTGTCTTGTTCTATGATTGAAACTGAGTATGTTTTTGATAGTTGTTTATCTATGGGCTCTGATTAGATGAGGTTTTCCTCACGATGGGATGGATATGTGGGACACTGATCATTTCTTCCCATCCTAGACAATACCAATTTTCTCTATGGTGATGAGGATGATGAAAATTCACCCATCCCTATGGGCTTGGGCATTTTTGGGGATGCTGTTGGAACTGATTGGTCATGTTTTTGAGGATCCAATGACAATAGTTAGATATGTACTGACTCCGAAGACAAACAAGAAGATAAAAATTACCACATCCCAATGGGATGGGGGTAATCAATAATTGCCAATGATACTTATAGGACCCTTTCAGTGGATGATGAACCTATAGATATTGATTTAGATATGGATTCTCCCAGACCAATGGGCTAGGGTATGCTCACATCATTTAATGAATGCCATGAATCATCTCTGGAATTGATGATCTAAGGGGTGTATGTAGTTGTATATATTCTTCTATCCATGGGGGATGGGTCCACATCTGGACAACTACTATGGAAGATACTATTGCATCTCATTTGATGTAGTTCAACTATTCCCACATAGATTTTGGGTGTGACATCAGCCCATGGTGAGAATTATTCTTCACTAAAAGTGGTTAGGATGACCGTAACATCGTTCTATGTATATTAAATGCGATCTCATTACATTGAGGGGCCCAGTTTGATCTTATGTTGTCTATTTTATCTCTTCATTTTGGATTCCTAGGACACGTTGAAGCGTAGAAATTTCATTTTAGTGACCAACTACCCTGAGCATAAACTTTTCCCATGATTTTTCTAGAGGATGTTAAAATATAGGATGCCGAATATAAGGGTTTATATTGTTCTAGGGGTGTGTCATAGTGTAACTCTCCATGATTTTCCTATCCAAGAATATAGATCCATGAAGTGGATTCGTAGATCATCTATTGAAGTGTCACGATGCCATAAAATCAAGCATGTTGTAGATTTGTGTTGTGAAATAGTGCACCTATTTTCTATCTAATTTGTGATCTCATAGTCAAAATTTTCAAGGGTCTAGATCATGATGGGGAGGTTGTTTCTTAAAAAATCCCACCATATGTCAATGTCGACCTCATCCTCATCAGACTTACACACATCTACCCATCTGAATTATAGATGATGAGTCCGATGGTCGCCTACTGATTGTAGTTTAGTGCTATAGGAAGTTGATGGGAAACCATATGAAATGATCGTGATTTATAGATCACCTCTCAATACATTGATTACATAGTTTTGAACACCTCACTTTACAGAGGATTCTTATAAAGAGGATGATTTCTTTAGATGTGGGAGATATATCCATGTGGAGGTCAGCCACAATGAATGTTTGGAGTAGAATCCTAGCAATCTATCTCAACACTTCCAAGAGGAGGACTATCATGGTAATGAACATCTTCTGCATCCTCTTTGATAGAAGATTCGATGGACCCCCGTGGTGTTGAGAATGCATCTTGAACATGCTCAAGGAAACTGGCATTTAGAAGATTAGAAATAAGAGCCATGTTTTGTCATTATTGAAATATTTCAACCTAACTTTTGGGATTGTGTAGGGATATGGGACTATTGTATGATAGTTGTTGAATAATTCTTATAACAATACAGTGCTATAGTAATATGAATCCACTACTCAGAATCTATTAGAATATTATAATATGTTATCACATTATTGATGAGAATATTGGCATGCCCTACCACATGTTTCAATCTCACTTAGTGAGCCTTAGTCTATATGGGATTATGAGCATTATGCTCAGGCTTCAGGATAAGTCGCTAGTATTTATTGGATGAAGTATGAGCTTGACCCGAGGCGTGTGCCTATCTCACATGGAAAGTCTCTATTATAATAGGAATTTGAGCCTAGTATGAATATGTACTCCTCACTGAAATATCTGATGGACTTACAGAATAGTAGATGTAATATGAACCTACTCTTGAATTTCCTTGGATTAATATTGGCACAGTCGTTCATCGGCTGAAAGAGGAATATGGGATTTTCTTCCATGATCTGTAGGAATATTCCAAAACATTTCATTATTAAGAATACAATCATTTTCTTGTTTTTGTCCCATTATCACATGGTCATTCCCCTTCAAATTGAGGATATATACCTAATCCTTTGTCTTTGGAGTATGCCTCTAGACTTCTTCAACATGAATAGGAACTTGTCCTAAGGCTTGTTCCCCTCCCATGTTGTGAGCCCCAAATTAAATGGGGATTTTTTCCCTATCTTATGACTTTGGAATATGCCAACATACATTACTAATAGGAATGTTCCCCTATCCTAAAGAATGTTCCACACACAACTGGTGATCCCATGTTGGAATGAGAGTATAAACTTGGTCTAATGCCTCGTCCTTTATCGGAATATGTATATAATATACATGTATGGGAGAAGGAGGGTGTGATTGATCCATTACATCCACATGTGACCAATGATCCGAGATTATAGTTTCCTGGGCTGTAGGCATAGGAGTATTCTCCATTCCTTTTAACTGTAACAGTGCCAAAATATTATGATAGAGTTATCCATCTTCTACTAAAATATATTGGCATTTTAGAAAGGTGTGTGTAGGGATATAAGACTACATATATTTTGTATCCATTATAAACTAGAAGATGTATTTGATTGAATCCGGGATATGAAACCAATTTCTACTCCCTATGCCACCTGAATATGCAGAAGGAATTCATTCATAGAGGTAGGGATATGTGCCTCAACAATGCATGCATCAGGGAAATTCACAAAGACTTGTTTCGAGGGAGTTGGAATTTGAGCCTACATGTTTATTTATTATAGAATACGACAACATGTATCACCGATTGGATGAAGGGTATGGTCCCACTCCGGGATATCCAATATCTTACACACCTAATGAGCCATCCTTGCTTCCTATGCATTGGTCCCAGATACCCCAGTGTGTCGAGTGGCAGCATCATCAAGCGAATAATAGGTACCAATGGAATGATGTTGGCATCAGTGGTGAAATACATCCCTCATTATAGGAACCTGAATCTTAAGTAATCCATATCTGTATTTTTGAACCAACTTCATCGAATACTGAAGGCTGAATTTTTCACACTCATGGGATAAGATCCTGAAGTGGACAGTTTTATCAACAAGGGCTACATGTTTAGAAGTAGCATTCATTTGGTGATGCTGACTCACATGAAACATCTCTTAGAGAACCTCACTAGAAGCTTCCATTGTATGTATTGTTCTGGGTCGATGGTACTACTGGACCATCATGTTTTCCATATGTCATTGTAGTTTTCAAATAGGTGAAATCGCTTTGCATCTTGAAGGGGTTGCAGCCGTAGTGGAGTTAATTGAGTGAACATCAAATGATGAAGATGTTGTATTTTGGTAGGATGATGTTTATTACTGCATCATTGGAAATCATACATAAAATAAGGAAAATGGTTTCCAATTATTGCAATGTAATTGCCATGATGTGATCAATTAGATATTCATGTTTAAAATAATTTTCATGTTTTCTCGATCCAACCATTTTTGTTCCAAGGACTTGTCAGCATGATGCTGAAATTATAGAAAGACAAGTTATATTGGAATATATGTATGATTATACTAGTCTTACCTATTGTTCAGTATATGGTTTGAAAATAAAATTTTCCTATATCATGATCATTATCTCATCCAATCATTTAATAGATTCACATCTGTCTTGTGTACATTTTTACATATGGGGTGAAATAAAAAAAGCCCAATGGATTATATCCCAATTTTATGTTATCAGATAGTTCCACATTGGGTTCACCATTTTTTTTGTAGAATAGTTGTGGATGATATCCACTATACAGTTTGATTGAGTGTGTGTGGGGGGGGGGGGGGGTGTTGTGTTGTGCACAATCATGAACATCAGGTTATGACCGTCGCTCTCACTAGAAATTCCCAATGGTTCCCTCATCAAAAAATCAGTACATAACAGATTTCCAATGGTAGATGATCACCTAGGTTTTCAAGACCAATTATTTTTATAGACTCATATTGGCCGAGAGTATGGGAGGTCGGGATCATCACATCCTTGGGGGGGGGGGTTCTATGGATGGACTCTCTTATAGATTTAAGATATTTTGATGAATCACATCTTAATACTAATAAGGTTATGATTACCCTAATAAAATGATCCTGGTTTAATTTTCATTGAAGTGAAATAGATGGTACGATCTTTAGTGAATACATTTTTGTATTCAAGCTTCTCCATTGTATTCTAGTAAGGGGTGGAAACGTTTGTCGTCAAGATGTATAACCACTACCTTATAATGTTCTTACATGTGAGGAATTTTTTGGTATTTTTATTATGGAATTGAGTCATTATGATGAGTCTTATGTATCCTGATTATTGACAGAATTATAACACACATAATTTATTTATCCCACATAAATAAACATCATGCAGAGAGGAATTACACAGGTGCTCTGGGATACTAGGTGGTCAAGATGATGTCATGGAGAGATGTCCTACATATAGTGAGAACTGTGACAATTATATTTTTCATAGTTTATTTGTTTGGGGAATAAAAAATATGACTTCCCTTATCATGGTAGAGTCATATAATTCATTTGAAATTATTATATCAATTCTCTAATCCCATGTCATCTATGCTCTGTGTGAGAAACAAGAGATTTAAAATGATCATTTTAATTGCTCATGATGTGGGGATTATGTACCCGGAAATCCCAGAGTCGATTTTTTATGAGTTTATTTATCTTTATACTCTTGGATGAGGTCGAGTAATCAGGCCATGGGAATGATTTCTCCCTAATGGTTGAAAATGAAAACAACATAATGATTACATCGAAATTTATGTTTATTTGAGATCAATCCTTAATAAGGCATCAAACATATCCTAATTGTTGTAGAAATCAGTGTCCTCCTTGTGCAATGAAGCACTTAGGATTTTCCACAATGTAGATTCTATTATGTTGAGTCCAATGTTTCATGAAACCCATTGGGGAATTACATACATATACTTCCTTAGTTGGTGGATACTCATGTTGTGAATGATATTATTATTGGAAATCTCTAAGATCACATGAGCCATGCTTGGTGTGACAAAGAAGAGATCACAGGTGTTGAAATACCATTTCCCAATGAGTGAAAAACTAACATATTTGGAAACTATTATGGATATTGAACCTTTATGATGTGTCATATGTATCCAACATATTATAGGAACTAGATATTTCATAATTACTTTTGTTGGTCCTTTCACTCTAAGGATTCCCTGGCTATTGGGATATATCATCTTATGTTTTTGGATGGGGAATACACATTGAGGATTCCCTTGTAACTGTTTTCCTTCCTAATATGCGTTAATTGTCTACTTTTCCAAATATGTTGGAGATCATGTGCCATACATATCTGAAGAAAAATTAATTATCCAATTGATCTTTCAGAATATATTCCCATAACCTGAGTATAATATCTGAATGTTGTAGCATGATCAATGATGACTCATCCAAATGATATTGTAAGATTCCAGTGGTCTTTCCTCAAACCCATCATATGACCTGGTTGGATTGTCTAGAGGGTTTCACATGATCCAGATGACTTGACCTGGTGTCATTTGTAAGATTTTGGATTGACACATATGGATGGTGTCACGAGAGTAAATATAAAATATCTAAGAGGGTATGAAAGGTTCTGGATAACATCCCTAGAGGGAATATCAACACTTGGCTGACATGTATAGATGGAATTTCAAGTCTCAGGTGTATTTCCCATAGGGTATCATGAGGGATTATTTGAAATGTGTAGATACATCTTTGAGACTTAGCTGTCCATAGATGGTTTTGTTATATGAGTTTTACAATGTTTCAAAAGGATACTATGAGGCTTGTGAGATAGAACCAAAGGGCTTCGTGATATTGAAGTAGAATTCCATGTCCGAACTATGTGTCTTTCATTGATATAACTGATGAACATCGCATGACCAAGGTAGAATTCTAATAGAGATTCATGAAATATGGGTGAAACGTCCTTGTGCGGTCACATTTGTTAGAAAAATCACATAAAATTCATGAGGGTCACCAAACATGATGTTTTCTTAATTCTTTTTCCACTAGTCATTTTTAGAGCAACTATATTCTGAATGCATTTTACATCTTTTCAATTATTTTATTTTAAGTCATGCACTATCTAGTACACATGAGAGAATTTCTTCACGTGTCTGGCCGTAATTCCTTCATGTTTTCTTTATGTGATCATGTGATGTGAGTTATGCATGGTGAATCACCATTTTGGTTTTTTGCTGGTGTATTACCCAAAATAAGACTTATTTTTTGTGAGGTTATCCACTATGAAAAATCCATTCTGGTGCTTGTGAAAAATTCCCAGTGTTTGTTTTCTACATCATGATAGGTCTTTATGAATTTTTCATGCTATTTTGGGGGATTTATAGGCCTCTCCAGCAAGGTTTTTCTTTGGTTTGTGTGACATATATGGTGAAAATCTAGGATGGAGTTGGGGAAGGGGTTTGACACTCTAAATATCCATGATATTTTTTTGTGGATTTTTCCAAGGGCATTGCATGATTTTCAGCAACCATTAGTCCCTCTCATCAATTCCTCTATATTGGGTTATTTACAATAAATGGAGTCTTATATAATAACACAAAGATGTTGAAGGGATTTCATATTTTAATTTTGGCATGTCCTAGGGCTTTCACAAGATAAAAGTTCTGGATGAAAGGCATTTGAGAGATTCTTTATTCCTTCCCTAGGACGGTTTGTTAGCCATGTGTGGTTTTTTGGGGGTCCCTTCGAAATCATGGTTTCTTGTCCAAGAGTCTTTCAGGACCGCACTATGAACTTATTTATCAATATTACAATGTTTTATGACCATGAAATACTTCTAGATATTAACAATCTTATTGACTTTATTTTATTTTTAAAATTATGGAATATCATCATATATTTCATGTGTAAGGTCTAAGAGAATTAATCTATTTTTTGATGATGTGTTTTGTGACCAATAACGGTCATATGGAGGTGTTAGGGCATTTTTTGGAAAAATAAATTCATTTTTGTTTAGGAGAAAAAAGGGAATTTAATGTTTTACTGAGGATACCTAAATATTTTAATTTGAAAAGGTTGAAAAGTGAATGGAGGTTTACAAGATGAGGTAGGTATGTTTCCAGGGCCTCGCTGGGCCATGTGGACCACCAGAGGCATGTCACGTGATAGTTACAACTGTGAGTATCTCCTTCCTCCTACCCTTTTATTTCCAATCTTTATTTTATATAAAGGTTATGGTTCATGAATTATTTCTAGGATGTTGTCTTGGATAATTAACTTTCCCATTTTTTATATGTTGTATGCACATTAAGACCTCTAGGGGTCTCCAACTTTTGAAAAAAAATTCTCCCATTTTCAAAGGTACTTTTTTTTCAATTGTTAGGTTATTTCTGTTAAAAAACCAGGAGGCTTGGGGGAGCATACCTAACAGCCTCCATGCATCTATTTTTTATCTAATGTTCTAGTAGGAGAGAATATGTACTTTTCAAAGGGGGATTCAAGATACCTGGTGTTGGAAATTTTCTATGTGTGGATTCTTTGTGTGACCTTATAATGGTCATGTGATCATGTGTCCCTTAAGAACTCCTGAAATCTGCAAGTCATGACCATCATCTTTTTTCCTTGTAGATAAAATAATACCTTCATTCATGTATTTTTTCCTTTTTTACTTCGTTGATTCTCATTTGGTGGTTGTAAAAAATCACAGGGTTATTTTCAATGAATCATTTTTGGTAATTATAAAAAAACATTATTTTATAAGTTAATAATAAAAATATTTTTTACATGACCTTCACATTTTTATGACATCATGCATGATACAATAATGAAATAATAAGATCAATAACGTATGGTCAAAATAATAACATATAATAATATACATAAGTCTTTTTAAAACAATAAACTAAAATTACAAAATAAAAAAGTGTTTTCAAACTCTAAAATGATAATTTATTTGATTTATATTTTCTTTATTTTCATTCCTTTTTTGAAAAAATAAATCATCCTGATTTTGAATGATTTAAAATTCTTAAAATATATCACATAAAAAAATATCAATTACATTATATATCATTGAAATAATATTTTACTCAATAATTTAATCCAAAAATACCTCTTTCCCCCCTCTTGGAATACCATTTCTCTCTAAATTAAAAAATATATAGATCTATAAAAATACCCCCAAATAGACCCAAATAATGAAAATTGATATTCTAGGGACACTATAATCCAATCATTTAGGGTGTTCATTGTTATATAAATGAGACTACATTGATATTAGGGTAATGTTTCATCAATATTCCTTATCATTTTATAATAACTTCATTGTTTTCTATATTCATATAAAAATATTATAAAATAAATTATTTATTATTTTAAAATTATATTAGAGATTTTATAATAATATAATTGTTATATTTTTTATGTATATATAATTTATTTTTCTCATCTATATTATTTTGAAATTTTTTATTAATTGGTCATTAATCTTCCTTTAAGGATATTTCCAACACATTGATTGTCTCCAACTTTATGGATTGTTAATGACGTGTGAAAACATTGGGTATGTTTTGAAACATAAAATCTTGACATTGATTGAGGTGTTTTATTTCAAAATAAAATTTATAGATTAATTTTAAATATCAATCAAATTGGATTTGAATATAAAAATCATTAAATATTATTATAATATTGTAAAATTTTCTAATTAATTCCATTTTATATCATAAATAATCATTTTATTTGGATGGGGGTGTTAAATTAAAGTTTAATTTTTAAGTTGAGAGAATTTACCTCTACCATTATTCCACACCCTTATATTTTTTATATTAAATTCATGGAATACATATATGAGAATTGTGTTTTCAATTTTAATCATTAATAATTGTTAATGTTTTCAAATTGGATTTCAACATTTTAAATGAATATTTTTTCTGGTTAGATTAAATTTTCATTAAAAAAATAAAATTTATTCATTTAAAATATATTGTAAATTATAAATAATAAAATTTTTATCTCAAGATCATTATAGTCTTGTTTTAAATTTTTTCATAATTTGATTCCAAATTTTTTTTTAAATTTTATTTAATTTGGATTTTTTATGTATATAATACTAATATTTGTGTTTTTTATAATACTGTTTGGTAATATACCATGGTACTGAAATTTTTCTACCATTAGAGGCAGTGTTACCACCCAAGGATCATGATACCACTACTATTGATCTACTTTATCCCATTCCTCAACCATTTTTTTCTACTATCTCTAGGAAACTATTCTACTTTTACCTTTGATAGTTCTATTTCTAAAATACCTTCGTCAAAAATCCCTTAAATTACAATTCATTCATTCCACCACCAAAATTAATAAAATTATATCCCTAAAGATTGAACAAAAACAAATCTGCAGTTGGTGAAGACCGCAACTGGGACTCTGACAGTAGATGAACTATGCCATATTAGGTGATGTTGAGCCCGAGTATTGGAAGATCCATTAATGAGGAACCAAAGGAAAATCCAAAAATCCACTATAGATTAATAGGGTTTTTTAAAATCATTATTTTAAGTAGTTATTGATTCTTTTCAAGCATCACTGATTGAATATATCAATCATAGATTCAATGTAATGAATAATTTTTTAATCCAAAGAAGATGATGATACAATGATAGATGTAATCAATAATGAAGATGGTTGACTGAAGTTAATAAAAAAATATCAAAATGGATAAAGATAATGATTGAATATGAATGTTGAGCTCAGGGTTTCTAAGTGAGTCATAAAATTTGATCTGTGTTAAACCTAATATATTAGTTGATATCCAATTGTACAATTGAAGAAGCCAATTAGAACATGATGAACTATATGAAATGAAAAAAAATTTGATCAAAAAGAGACAACCAATTTGGAAACATTTGAATATGGTGATACAAAAGAATTAATTAACACTTAAAAAACATTAACCCAAGTACCACATATGTTTTTTTATGGAGGATTAAGTTGAGTAGAACTAAATGATAAAGTTCTATTACTTTATAATTTGTGTTTTTTTCCCTATTGAATTTTTTGCTTAAAATTTTTATAAAGGAAATTGTTGATCAAGATCAACAATGTTGTCATATTCATTTGATGTTTCAGTGCATGACTGATGTTTGTTGAATTTTCTAAATGTAGTTTCAATGTATAAATGAGTTTTTTTCCTAGTGTAATATATATTTTTTGTTTTAAATATGAGTTTGTTTATATATATTTGAGTCATATTATTTGGATGATGTTTAAACAATTATTTTTAAGATGATGAATGGTGATTAATCTATTAATGGAGTCCTAGATTGAGTTGGATGCTAAAATTCGATCATGGGATCAATGTAGTGCCTATTATTAAATTTTTTCTATGAAATTGAGTCTGAGTTAAAATGAAATGGGATTATAGAATAGATAAATTTTTGGTTTGAGATAGAATAAAACATGCCATAGTCCCAATGAAAAATCCTATAAAATATAGTGAAATTGGTCTCTTTAATTTTGTTTTGATTATTATTCTCAAATCAAATAAATTTAATAAAATATTATTTCAATGTGACACATGGTTTGTGAATATATGAGGAATGAGCTATGCCGGTTGATAATAACTATGAGTTAAAAAATAATCTGGTGGACTATTATTTTTTGAAAAGAAGGTAGAGGTAAATTTTGAGGGTATATATCCTGATAGATATAGATTAATATATAATTCAAAGAGAATAGAGACATGGTGAAACTTTATTACTTTTGTAACGAATAGAAATATATCTTTGGTAGTGTAGTTGTCAGCAATATTGAAGGATATATTTAATTCTCCATCATTTCCTTGTTTATTTAAATTGTAAAGAAATTCAAATATCATATATTATTACATAAAAATAAATTTAACATTGTATTAATATCATGGTTTGGAAAATGTAGATTTGATAGTAATTAATTTCTCTCTTCATTTATAAAATTATTTTGAAACCAGTTCATTATTTCCCTTTTAATCATAATCATCAAATTTTTATTACGAATAACAAGGAGAAAGTATAAGGGAAAAAAGGTTCGCAAGGGCAGACCTGAGAAAAATAGAATCATGGGGGCCTAAAATAGTGAAGACTGAGAGCGTATCCTCTGTGTATGTTAACACCCTTTGGCTTAAAACTATTCAACTCATTAAAGAATACATTCTCCATAGCAGGAATGTCCATTGAAGCTAGGTAGTCTACAACTTTATTACCCTCCCACCATGTATGAGAAACTTTGATATCACCACCAATGATGCCTCAACATTTTCTAATGATATACGATATCGACCAATAAATAATACCCTTCCCATGAATTTCATTATTCAAGAACATAGAATCAATTTCAGCTTCATTAATCTCCAAATTCCTCTGCTTATAAATGTTCATCACGGTGAGCAACGCCATTGCCTCAGCATGAAGCGAGTTACTATGTCCGAGATTAACAAAGAAAACCAGTAAGACAAAACCACCACTATCATGAACAACACCACCCCCACTAATCAAACCATTAAAACACAAGCCATCACTGTTGAGTTTCAAACCCTTTGAAGGTGGGTACCAACATAACCAGTTACCCAGATTTTGATCACATTACTTAGATGAAATCTGAGAATCTGGAATTAATTTTTGTAGAGAAGGTGCCTCCATCCATATGCCTAAATCCTTGATGATATCCATGAGTAAATTTCTGATCCTTCAGATAATAAACCATCCGTTAGACACCACTCCCTCATAGATCAATTTATTTCTTGCCTGCCATAAACACCAGCAGCCAGCATGAAGGATAACAGTACAAGACAATCTTTTAATTCCTCTGACACCTGATCCATGATACCAGTGATCAAGAAAAGGTTGGTCAGCCATGGTTGGAGAAGATATAGTAGTAAAATCTCCAAAATATTCCCACACTGCATGAGCCCATTCACTGTCAAAGAAATGATACTCCGAGTTTTCTTCTATATATCTGTACAAAAAACGCATCTGGAAATAATGGGAATCTCGCATTGTTTAACATTTTCATCCATAGAAACAACACCATTTGAAATCCTCCAAAACAAAAAATTATACTTTGTTTGGATAGTTTTAACCCATAAGGCTTCATTCCATGCGTTAACTATATCCTGCATATTCAAGGTCCGACGATAGTCTTTTTTTGTGAAAAAAACAGATGGTGAAGGAGTAAAGACACACTTATCCAGGTCTGAGGATAACTAAATGAGGTTGAAAAGGGTCTTTTTTCACTGTCCAAAACAAAATTAGTAAAAGCAGGGAATTTACATGCCTCCTTGAAAGAGATGTTTGGAGCAGGGAATCTTGGAAACCCAATATTCACTCCACTGCAATTGTGATGCCAGAACAAAATATCTTCCTTTACAACAATCCAACGAGCAAAGGAACCAAGAAATTAAATTATTAAACTAATCCCTAACCATAAAATAGAGGCATGTCTATTCCACAAAGTCCTATCACCCACCAAATTTCCATGCATTGATCTTCCCCATAATGTGTGATTTTCCAGAACTTCCCATGCGAGTTTTGCATGCATACATGTAAGAGTATCCTCAGGACTATGAACATTTATTCCAATTTCCTGTACTAGATGATCCATCTTACCCCATGACACCCAATTCCTCTTATCCTTAACTTTAGGATCCCAAATGAAATTGGATAAAATTCTTTTAATGTTTTTGATCACCGCCATTGAATCTTTGACAGAAGAGAGACCATGAATAGGGGTGGCTAGAAGCACACTATTTATCAATATTATTCTCCCTCCCAAGTATAAGTAGATATTTTTTAAATTGAGAACCCGAGACATTACCTTATTGATCAAATAATCAAAATCTCTAATTCAAAGTCTCCTAGAAGAAAGGGGGCACCCGGATATTCCATGGGGAAAATACTTTTATACATGTCCAAAATATGTCAAACAATTGATATCTGACCTGGGGTACATGATTTAGGAAATATTTAATCCAAAACTACCACTAATAAAGAGAGATAGTATTAAAAAAATTAAAACTAGTCTTGTTTTAGTTTAACTATTTGAAATGATTTATGACCCATCTTTAGTCATCTAGTAAATATTTTCATAGTATTTATATTTTATTTTATCTATCCATACTTTATTTACCTATATCATCGATATTTGTCCCGTATTCATGTTTTTAGTAGTAAATATTTTTTTAATATGAACTTGTATTCCTAGTTTTGATGATCATTTTTACACATTTATTTATATTTTATAATATAATCACCACACCACTTATAGTTTGTAGCAAGTTATGAATAATGAAACCAAATATTTTAATGATAATTGTTCATTTTTATACAACCTTTTATAGGGAAGGGGTTTGTGTGTCTATCTACGAAAAATATAAAAAACAAAAAAATGAAATCAAAATCAAATGAAAAACGGTTTATAGAAAAATATATATGCATTTTTGATGACCTTGAAATCATTATTTTATTGATTTCACTATTTGAAATATCTAAACTGTTATTTAATACAATCTAGGTAAAAATATGAAAAAAATTATTATTATCTACAATAAAAATTAATTTCATAAATATTATACAATATAATAAAATTTATATATAAAATCATATTGAAAACAATATTTTTGAAAATAAATAAAAAATTGATGTTGAAATCATCCATAATAATATTTAATAGCTTAGGATGATGGATTTTTAACTCTAGCAGGTGTATAGGAATCCATATACCATTATATTTATTCATACGGAACCAAACTATGAGCATAAAAAATAATGTTTTTCAATATTGTGCACATTTAATGGTTATTATAATTGAGACTCATTTTCCTTAATTAGATACATTTATACCAATTTGTAGTAATTAACATGGAAAGGGGTAATGGATGATGATCTGTAGATGATGATTTTATGATTTTTTCAATATATTGGGTTTTAAGTCTTGATGAGATGATATTTGAAAAATATGATAATATTTGAAATTTATTTTCCATGAAATGTTATCCTCGTATAATTAAGGGATTTGTTAGAAACTAAATCACAATAATTTTCAAGAGGATAAAAAATCCTTACACAAATATTTATATATATATTCATGGACATTGTTTGGAAATTTCTTCATCACTAACATACACCCAATGTATTTATGGATAACATATGTATAGGATTTTACATATTAATATATTTTTAGATCAATATACTATTTTATTTTTTCTAATAAAACTGATAAACAGTTGAGATATATTTTCAGTAATCATCATTATACTCTAAAAAATGAGTAAATGATTGATTATAGGTGGAAATTATAGTTTTTACGCAATATAAATGATTTTAATATTTCATAAAATAAAGTATCAAATTCAATCATTAATAAACAAGAACAAAAAACAGTATGTATAATTAGTGGGATATCAAAATCAAAACTAATCTATTACATAGACTTGTGCTCAATGAAGGATATTTGGGCCCACTATGAACTTTTTCCCGAACAATAAAATGACTAAAAAACAAAATAACGTGAAAAAATGTTAGGAAATGGTCTTAGGATTCAATATAATGGTGACTCCACTTCATATAATTGGAATCATGGATATAGGAACCACCCAGATATCTCTAGAAACAAAAAGTGTATATTTAAGAAATATCAGGCCTATTGTTATCAAAATCATTATAAGGAACAATTTTAAAACCAAAATAGTGTAGAGACCTATAATTATCAAGAAAATTTCAATGGAATTTTTATATAGTTTTTGATTAAATTTTAATCCAATGAGGAAAAACATGAATAAAAAGGAATAACTTGATTTAGAAAATGATGAGAGAAATTATGGAATTCAAAAACTAGAATTTTAAAGGGTACAACTAGTTAGGTGTGAAAATTTGAGGGATTAATACAAGGTACCTTATGGGTTTGAAATCAACCATTGGGAAAATGTTATTGCCGAAGTGATAGGTTGTGGATAGAAGATAATTTTCAAAATAGTTATTTCCCAAAATATTACCAATATTAAATACTAAAATAAATAGGATATAATAAACTTTATATCATGCAATATTTAAATGAGTGGGAAAACCATGATAGTGATACCAATTTCACTATACCATTTGGAAAAGTACCTAAAAATACTTTAATAATAAGAATAATGGGAATGTGACACTTGATTAATTATAAGTGGAAATTAATTTTGTAAAAATGAATTATGATATTTTCATCCCTTTCAATTAAATAAATGAAATCTAAAAAATAAAATAAACTGAAATGATTGAGTTGTATGGCCTTTTTACTAAGCTCTATTTTAATTCTAGTTTAATCCAATCCTTGATTAAAATTACATCATATATAAAATCACTTTTGCATATTTTTTTGAATTATAAAAATTAGAATAGGTTACAACTAATAGCTTCAATGAAGAGATAATTTAGGTCCTTAAAAAGAAATTCTCACTAATAAAATAATACCTAGGGATTTTATCATTCCCAACACATTAGGGAAATTAATCTAAATAGAATTTTTATTATGTTCTTTGAAATGAATCAACCTATAATCTTTATAATTATTTCAAATACTGTAATTAGGTGTTCATCTCACCACTATGGGTTTATAATTTGTTGGGAGATCATTTACATATCCCAATTGTGAAATTTTTGAGGTTTTTTTTGATTTGGCATATTTTTTTAATAGATGATTTATTTTGTTTTGAATATATAATATTATTAAGAGGTACATATCATTATACTTAGACGTTTTGTAATAAGAAACCGATATGTTATCAATATCATATTGGTTGTGATCATTTTTAAATATGGAGAGAAGAAAAAATTATTTCATGTTTTTGAAATTTTTTAAGAAACTACATTTGATAAAAAATGATAAGGGTTTAGTTAATAGATTCAAATAAATTATTCGAAAAATTTGAAGAGTTTTAAAAATAATACTAAACTGACGTTTAATATTTTAAAGTTGAATATGGCGATTCTTATTATGTTGGGAGTTTTCAAGAACTTAGTCTTGGTAGTTCTCTATAGGTTAATACTAGATTTAGTCCATTTTTTATGTGTATTGTTGGAAAATGTTTTTTATATTTCTTTGATTAAAGACATTTTGGTTGATCCTGATGGTTTATTCATTACTTGTAATAAAAAAATTGAAGAAATTTTTAAGGTTTATGTTTATCAGTTTGAATAATATAATGATTTTTTAGAAAAATATTCTGATATATGATTTAGAAACTCAAGAGAGTTGGTTATCCCCTTTGGATAGTGAATAAAAATATAAAACTGGTTTTGAAATTCCAATCACGACTTACTTTCAAACTCATATTATCAAAAATATTAAAGTCCTTGGACTTCCCATACCTATGAATATACCTTCATGCGATCAAGTGTCCACTGTGGGGGAAAACTCTTGTAGAATGACTAAAATACTGATTTTTATTTGAATAATCAATAATTTTTATTTTACCTGTAATAAAATGAATGAATGTAAATAGAAATAATTTTTTATCCTTCCTAAATTTTCTAAAACAATAGTTGGGTTTTCCATAGCTGACATCAAATGGATTATTCTTTTATTCTATATGAATAGTATTCTGATGAACCAGTCCACAAAAATTGAATTTAGGTTCAATGTATACTGAATCAAAAGATCAATGTGGTTTTGAGTGAAGAGGTAATAAATGTACTATATTTTGGTATCATATATACCGAATTTTGGATAGTTCATGGGTCAATCCTCCTAATGTTGTCCCAAATAAAAAAGTATTCAGTAATCTAACCAATTAAATTATTGAATAAATCCAATTTAATAAGGAAACTAATTTGAGAGAATTTATAGATTACATGAATCTAATCGATCAAATAAGAATGCATATTTCTGTATTTATTTCTAATATCAAACTCATAAGTGGATCACTGGAAATGAGTTATTTTTTTAAGATGTTTATTCTAATTATAACTAGATCCCAATAGCTCTAAAAGACTAATAGAAAAATAAATTCATAGGTTAATTTAAATTTTCTTACCACTATCGAATTCCCTTTATCTTGGGTGGTGTAAAACCCTAACAATTTTAAAGGGCACTATGTTTTATAATGTGTATGAAATGAAACACGAGCCTAAACAAACCATGAAATATTATTATATAAATGTGACCATTATAACCTAGCCATCGAATTGGAGGATATTAATAATATTAATTGCATTACCAAATACATATCATGGTTATACTCAATATAAATGTATTGTTTAATTATAATGAATTAAAAAAATTAATTTTTAATAAATTAATTTTACACTATAAAAATTTATCTTCTTCGAAAATGATATTTAATAATTTTTTTAGAATTTATGAAAATTATTTAAGGGAAATTTTATAAAATTCATTTGATAAAATTGATGTAAAATACCTTGGTCTCAAACCCTCTAACAAAGACAAATCTGGTTGGTTACTGGACCAAAAGGGATCCTCCCCATAAAATAATGGATCCTTAATAGTATCAGGGGTGTAGAGAATATAGTGGGGAAGTGATACACCCTAGTGTTGAGTTGCAATACAACAAAAATAAAAAAAATATGAGAGTAACATATTTTTCAGAAAAAATATACCATATAATTGGAAGATAAAGGATGAACCATATAAAACATATAATAATTAACCATGTAACATTGGGTTAGAATATAACTATATTTCATGGTGAAATTCATATAAATTAAAGAATAAGATGATACAAATAAACTAAAAATACTATAGTCCTAAATACTTGGATGGTCCCGTCTCCCAGTTCTAGCACATCCAACAAGCAATAATCAACAATAATGTAATTTTTCCTTTTTCAATATTGAAACCATGAAACCTTATCAGGTACCAAATGGTGGCCGAAATTATGTGTGGGTGAAACCTTGTAGACTGACACCACCATGTCTAATCAAAACTAGTCTGATAATAAGTGTATTCTATAAAGTGAAAATGTGTGTGTTAATTAATCAATTAATACAATGGAACAATAAAAAATACTTTGGATACATGAAAAAATATCTATGATCATTCCTCATAACCATTCTAACCACAACTACACATCTATGGAATAATCACAATACTTGTAAAAATCCCTCTGTGAGAGAATTTCAACATAACCAAACAAATACCAATAAGAAATATAGAATAACCAAGATAATACCAATATATTACCATTTTATCATAACCAGATAATAGAATAAATATAAGAATTTCATTATTACTGGGACATGACCTATATGAATTATAGAATATATTAGAAAAGCCATATATATAAGTACTTAAACATCACTTTGTCAATCACTCTATTTAATAATTTCAGCATAAATAGGATAAGACCTAAATAAAATAATTATATTATGAATTACAACATAAGTAATATTGTATGGAACAAAACAAAATAACATAATAATCCAAAATGGTAAATTTATAATACTACCATTTTTACTTTAATTACCCTTTCATTCCTCAAATTTTTTTTAAAGCATTATCATGAATGTATACACACCCATATAATATCAAAATATCATCTGTCACATCAATTATTAATTAATAAATATTCCAAGGAAAATCTATGAATATTAATAAAATGACCTCTAATTTCATGCTAAAACAATTTTTAGACATTATTCAATCCATTATTATTCTAAGGTAGGCTTACCCCATGGGTAGCCCCATGCTAGGTCTCAACACTAATCGACCCAAAGGGACCCAATGGGTAGGCTAAACAGACTATTATCATGATCCATTATTTTGTTAGTTTTCTCACATTTTGATTAAACACAACTATATAATATTTATAACACTTAGATAAGAATAAACATTCCATATGGATTTGTTATAGATAGTCTGACTTTGTATAGAAATCAAGAAGCACTCTAAATAGGTAAAAATAATGTAGAACAAAGGTGATGTTGATCACAAGGAAATCCTATATCACACAAAAATTAATGTCAAAACTTATTCAGTAATGGTTAATAGATCACACCTCTATAATAGGGGATTGAATAATGAAGAGAAAAACCAAAGGGAAGTAAATAATTAGAGATTAAATGATAGAATGATATGTACAAAAGAGATGAAATCACTTCAAAATCTCATAGTGTCTCCCTAGGGTCTGAGAGAGGAAACTGCATGGATGATGAAAAATAAATCATACGAATAAAATTGTTCAAAACCATTAGTATTGAGATATTGATGATATGAACCCTATTAATGATGTGAATTTACTGATTAATAATATATATAAGAATATGTGTCGCCTCAGGTTTAAATAACCCAAAATTTCATTTTCAAGATGTGAAACATTTCATAGCATGTAAATGTTTGACACTCTAAACATGTTCACATATTATTCTGAAAAATAAATTATCATAATTTAAACCATTCATGATTTGAATGTTTCCTGAAAAAACCTCTAAACATATCTTCTGTATAGAAAACATTAACCACCTCGGAATATTTCCAAACCCATAAAGAACTGTAATATTCCCTTTGACACATTTATACCTAGACTATATTAATTTAAAAAACCATACATCCTAAAAAATCTAGTAATTTAAACCGAAAAAATGTCTCTACCCCAACAAAAGGCTCTACAACCATAGATTTAAAAAGAAAATAAAACTCTACTAAAAGTGGATCAACTCAAACTCAAGAGGGATGTACCTGGAAGAAGATGAGATTTGACAACCTCCCCACCATATAACAGATCATCCTAGAGCCACATCAAGAATCACTATAGAGTTTTGATAACCAATTTTTTCCACTATCCTCACATATTCTATTTACACTCCTAGTTATACACATGAATAAGCCCATGTTTCCCCTAAAACTAAACTAGAGTGATAGTCATTCACAATATATACTTCACACCATGATCCATAATTCATATCAGATGTTCCAAAAAGTATTCATGTTCACTAAGATCAAAATCATCAATATTTACAAGATGATAAGTATAAGGTTGATATCTATGAAGCTTAAACACATGAGATATATTTTTCATGGCATTTTGGTGTTGTGGAGGATCCAATAAGTTTGCTATTGGACCAACCCTTTGCACTATATCAAATATCCTAAAAACTAGGTTATAAGATTCCTTGTTTGATAATATATAATTTCAATAGTCTAGGTGAAACATAAATGAAAAAACTAATAACCCACCTTAAACTATAGATTAAATCTCTACTGGTCTATATGATATTTTTTCCTCCTCTCTTTGGTCACCAACTAACTCCTGATCAGCTGAACTAGATTAGATGTCTAATACATGGTATTATATCCAACAAGAGATAACTCACCAATCTCCAACCAACAAATATGTAACTATAAGGGCCTTATATAAAGTTACTTGAATGTACCATCTACATTTATTCCATGATTCTATCAGTGTATTCATTCTCTATGAGTTCTACATTATTCTCCCATGAACCACTAAAATCAAACTGACAGGCTCTTAACAAATCTTCTAGAATCTGAATTTTCTATTTAGATTGGCTTCTAGTATGAAGATAATATGAGACAAATAGAAGAACCTACAATAGCATAGAATTATGAAGACCCTACCAAAACCATGACATGAATCATAAATCTCTATTGAAAATTATACTTGTTATAAAACAATTTAGTCAAATGGTAATCTGCACAGAGAGACTACCCATATCATCTATAGTGGTGGAGTCCTTGGTAAGAATAATGTTTTATACATTCATCAGTCAATCCATGATCACCCCTAATGCATCATTCTTAAGAGGGATATTGGGTAATCCTTTCAAAAAATCTATTATGACATCATCCCATTTCAATTCCATAATAGGAAGAGGATTCATCAACTCTGCTATCCTATTGTACTCATATTTCACCTATTGATAAGTGAAGACACTATCCATGAATCCTTAAACATCATTCTTAATTACATTACAACTTTAATGTTTATGGAGATCATTAAAAAACCTTTTCAGACTTGACTGTATCACCCATAAAGAAGCATGAAACTCCCAAATCGGCTACTCACTCAAGCCCATCGAAACCTGTATTTGACCATGAAAAATAATAGAATTTACACTACCTAGTAACCAATCTTATGGTGGATCACTGACACATATATTTCCCTTATATTGAAGCCCTACAAATCATATAACTAATCAGTCATTATATGGTCCAAAACATGGGTATAACAGATGTCAAAGTCAGAGCTACTCATCCATAGTACTCATAAACACCCATATGAATGTTTGTAAATGAGACCATCATTGAAAAATCTATACCTAAATCCAAAAACTACATAAATCTATTTTTTCTAGATCATGTCTTCAACAATTCTTTTATCTTCTCCTGATGTGTAAGGTATCTTAAATTATTTAGACTATAGACACTCAACCCACATCCTCTACTGAAGGTTTAGGTTCTGATGAAAAATAAATTACTTGAGAAACTTATTGTACATGTACTCCACAAACCGCTCACCGAAAATATATTATATCACGATTTTTAGGGGAATTTACCACCATATATAACTTTGTTTAATCCAAAGGATAAGTCCCCTGATATGGTATTAGCTTTCTGAAGCCATAAGTAACCACTCTATCCTACCACATCATAATTACTCTAAATGAAACATCATATATGTCAAAATATATTGTATATTCATTACCTGAAACATGTAATGTGAGGATAATGTTGGATTTTAGCTTTCTATATAGCTTTTGAAAATCACTCTCACAATAATTCAACAAAATAACTATCACTCCTTTCTTGATTAGCTTGATCATCAGTGCAACCAAATATGAGAACTCGTGGATAAAATTATGAGAATAATCTAATAAACTGATTATCCACTGAAATAGGACAATATTAGTATGTTATTATTTAATATTAATGTGTTTAGAGTCTATGAATTCGAATTTTAATAAAATTTATAAATTAAACCGCATTTATCATCCCATGTGCAATTCATGTTTAAAGTGAAAATTTTGTCCCAATAAATCATCTATTTGTGAAAAACATTATATTAATTATTTGAATATGATGTTTTGGGAAATGATTTATCACTTTTATTGTAACATTTTATCTTTTAGGATCAATAGATGAATCATAAGTGAAGAAGGATATTTTTAGCCAAGAACACATAAATTTCTAGATAATGTATAAAGGGTCATATGCCTATCGTGTAAAGTGGATCCAAAAAATAAAGACCAATTGAACTAAAATTTTAACAATAAAAATATAATATTATGGGTATAATTACATTAAAATGTTTAATATTCTAGTTATGATGTTTTAAAGGAGATCTATGGAGCCCATGTTGACTTTTAATTTATGGGCCAGATTAGAAATCCCATGAAACAAGACCACTATTTTCAGTATAACATCTGAATGGATTATCCAATTATCATGAAATTTTTATATATATTAGATGAAACCATAATAAATATATTTATCTTCTATGACAATCAAATATCTAACTATCATTAATGACTTATTTCCAGTCCATGAGGTGGAATGAATATGGTCATTTTTTGTGTTAAATGTTGAAAAGTCCAATTTTGGTTGATTTCTCTCCCACCATTTTCTATCCTAATTAAAATTGATGTAATTTTGTTATTTGGTATAAATAAGTCTCATAATATTACTATATAAGAAACGGGTGGTGATGGGATTAGCGATGCATCTTAAATTCTTTCTATTTTAATTTCATGCTTTTATTTTGTAATCACTTCATTAATTTTTCTCCTAAAATATTTTCTTTCACATTAATCCATAATAAAATTTCTTTTTATTATTATATTATTTTACTACTTTCAATATATCATTGAAAACATAGAATCAAGGTATAAATTTATTCACACTATCACCTTAGAATTTAAACACACAATGGTGGAGTGATCATTATTTAATTATTTTCATCTTTAATTCCATATTCATATGGCTATTACTCACTTCTATTGACAAAATAGAATTAATGGAGGGTTAAAATTATAGTGGGTTCATCCAAGGGAGAAAAAATGGGATGTATTAGATGTTATTTTTCATATTAAAAAATTTCAGTAAATTCTTTTATTGAGTTTTTCATTCAATGATTTTCATTCTTCCTCTTCCATAGTGAATTCTATTGCAAAAATTATTTTTGTGTTAAAAAGATCATTTAACTTGGACTTCACATTGAAGTGATCCTAAAATTGTATAGGGGATTATAATTTTTCTTTTAAGGTTCCAATCCCACATGAGATGATGTTATATTGATTATATTGAATGATTTTTTTTTCAAGTAAGTAAAATTGAAATAATTTAAAAAGAAATTAATCCCATCATCCCCAAGTGATAACCAATGATCAACATACTATTTTTTAATTGAATTCAAATAAGTCTCTCAAACTAATTAATAATATAATGAATTTCAACCTAATTTGTCCACTTCATATCCAAATCACCTCCATGGAATGTATATTTATTCAAATATATTCCTAGGTCTCTGTGGATTCGATATCCCAAGTTGTTCTATAAGAAACTGATTAAACCTTTTAACTTGGGTTCATTTGGGTGCAACAAAATTTTGTAATAGTTTTTAGGGAACAATTTAAGTCACCTTATAACCTCATTCCCCCTTTCTCATTTCTCACCCAATTTCACATTATCTTTTCCCCTATTTCTTTTTTCATAGCGCATGCCCACCAACACTCATGACCATAAAAATCTTCCTGTTACGCTGGACAATCTTGGGCTTGGGGAGTCAATTAAACCTAGGTTCTCTTCTCATTAGATCATAAACTTCCAAATAAACTAAATTCAAACATTAATCCCAATACAATGGGGGTATTAAATAAATCCATCTCATCAATGTGGGTGGGAACTAAAATGGAAATCCAAATAAGGTAGCACAAAACATGTAAAATGATGTTGATCAGACCATGAATAAATAAGTCACTCCTTCTAGGACTAATGCACCATCTTTAATTTGGAATGATATCATTAGATATTACTAACATTTTTAAAACGCCATGTCATAACCACTATACAACTATTCATGGAATCATGTTTGATATTACTTACGTTCATGTTAATGTATTCAATGACATTGTCCAAACCATGTTCTATAAAAATCAAATTGAATAAACTAAAATGATAATGTTACATTTTTCTATAAATGATATAGAAAATAATTGGTTAAATAGTTTGAGACCATAATCCATTCACTCTAGGGAACAACTAAAGTGATAATTCAATAAAAAAATCTTCCCCCATCAGAAACAATTCACTTAAAAAGACAATCATTTTTTTAAAAAAAGATGGAGAATCATTATATGAAACATGGGAGAGAATCGAATTCAATTTAAACATATTACCACACCATTTTTTTCATACTCCCAAAATAATTGATAATTTTATAAGAAGGTTTAGGGACAAGAAACAAACAATTTATTTAATTATGAGAAATGAAATATTAAAATAACCCCACCCAATGATTCTTACAAGTATTTGGAAAATCATGCAGAACATAACCAAACAAGGGGAAAAACACCCTACTACCAGAATCCAACTAAATCTGGTGGAACGTAAAATTTTGGTGAAGAAGTAAATCTTAGGGAAAATCTGGCTAAACTCAGTAAAATAGATGAGTGTATCTATTTCTATAAGGTCTACAAAATCCATATTATTGAGGCTGTTTTTCCAATTTTTGAAAAACATGGCCACAAGACCAATAATTTCATAACCCTTCTATCTATAGAGGATGTAATTTTAGGATTAGCACTAGAAAAGGTTAATGAAATGAAATTTCATAATCCATAGTACCAAACTAATTTTAATCTGTGTAATAATCATCATCTAGGAATTCATCCGAATGAAAATAAACAACCAATACAATAATAAAGTCTCAACTGATACCTTCAAAAACAATTTCCAAACCATATTTAGTTCCAAAAAATAACCTATCCAAAACAAATATACTCATATTCACTACCAAAAATGCATTCAAAATCTAATACAATAATCAAATTATCCTCTTGGGATAACTTGACCAGTACAATCCACTACCCAATCTATTCCTCTACCAGTCATTGTACAGTTGTGTATAAAAATATTGAGAATGAGTTGAAGTTCCATCAAATAAAAAAGAATTAAAAAAAATCAATACTAGAAAGAAAACCATTCAAACATAGGCTATTATATCCCCAACTATAAGGGGAGAATCAATTTATACACAATCCTCTCATGAAAAAACTAAATGTTTTAACTATTTGAAGAAGTGGGAGATCTATTATAAACTCTAAACAATCCATTTAAAAACCATTAATAGATTTAGTATCACATAAAAGTTATTAATAAATACTATTAGATTCTAAAACATTCAATGATAATTTGAATAAACAAAAACTTTACCAAAAAACCAAACAATATGCTCCTTTACCTCAACACATGATGACAAAATATAAACCTGAACCGAATGAAACATTCAGGGAAACATTCACTCAAGTTAAAATGGAAATTCCCATTATTGATGAATTTAAACCATTCCATCCTAATAAATATACCATAATTAATTTTTAACATTTAGAACAAAATTTTCACATCAAAACCATTTTAATTTGGGTCCTAATGTATGTACCAAAATTCGATGTAACATTCCTCCTATGATGAAATACTCAATATTTCCATTCTTAAATGTTGATTTAGGAGAGATAAATGTTTTAAATGGAATTTTGGATCTAATATCTTATATTAACCTCATTCTATATTCCATGTATTAGTAAATATGTCTTAGATATCTCATTCAACATCTGTCCCACTCCAACTTGGAGATCATAGTGTTTCAGTTCTTAAGGGGACCTTAAAAGATGTTTGGGTGAATGTTGAAAATTTCATTTTACTTGATGACATTATTGTCCAAGATAATCACCCAAGATTATGTCCTTGGGAGAAAACCCCAATAATCATTGGCCATGTATTCTTATAAAAAAAATTAAATTATTCATTTAAGTTTGGAATGGGAACAACACAATAATAGTTGGAATCATGATCCATGTTGTAAAAATATATAATGAAAACTATCAAATTATAGATAGTGAATTGATCGATGAGTTCAGTTAGATATAAATTGTTGATATTGAACCATATGAACATCGATTAATCATTAAAGGATTTATATGTCAATATTATATTGATTTACATTGTTCAGATTATGTAAATTTTACTCATTTGATTGAATATATTTTAGATGGATCCTTTGAGGATTTTCGGGATGACCCATCAATGATAACATTGGGGAAATCAATAACATGAAGTAAATTTCCATTAATTTCAATGATCTAGAAAATGTAGATGCTGAAAATTCTATTCAAAAGGATCTGAATCTATAGAGAAATTTTAATATGAATCTAGGGCTGATGCAAAGTATCATCCTTATTTTGAAACTATTAACCTACCTGGTCTTGAATTTAAGGTCCTACCATAAAAACATAGTATGAATCATTAGATGAAAATCCAATCATACCTATTGTAATATTTTCTTCATTATAATCCAATCATGATAGACTACTTCTGGATTTCCTAGGAAATCATAAGAAAGAAATTAGATGTACCATATATGATATTCTAGGGATTAAAAAAATTAATGGAACTCATAGGATTTCTCTATAATCTGAATCCAAACCATGTCATCAGCCTTAGTGGATAATCAATATAAATCTTATGTATGTGTAAAGGAAAGGATATATAATGTTAACGAATTCTAAAACATCTACTATATTTATGAGAGTGAGTGGGTAATCCCAAATCATGTTGTTTGAAAAGAAGGATGAAAACAAATGATTACCAATAAGGATGATTATATACTTCCATCACGGGTGAGTAGTGGATGGAGCATACTAATTGACTATTGGAAGTTATACTCATTTACCAAGAATGACCATTTACTTTAACCCTTCACTGATCATGTTCTAGAGAGAGTGGTAGGACATCAATTCTTCAGCTTCCTAAATGGATTCTCAGGGTATAATCCAATTTAATTATTTATTAATGATCAAGGAAAAATTATTCACCTTTTATTTTGGAAGATTTTACTTCATGAACATGTCCTCTGGGTTATTTGATTCTCTATGTTCTTTTCAATGACACATGATGTGAATCTTCTTAGACAAGGTGGAGGATTGTTTAGAAGACTTTATGGATGAATTTTATATCATTGAGGAAACTTTTTAAGGATTCAAAATTTTTGTGGAAAGGGTTATATATAGATTTGAGGACAATAATCTCATCCTAAACAAGGAAAATTTCATTTCATGGTAAATAAAGGACATAATCGAGGACATATGGTCTATAGAATAGTGAATGAAGTTAATAAAGATAAGTTTGATATAATTAATCACATTACCTCTATAAAAAAGTGAACCATGAGAGGTCCTTATTAGGAAATGATGGTTTCTATATAAAGTTTGTTATGAATTTTAGTTCAATTTCATGACAAATTTTCTGATCTGATAGTGAATGATGTTCAATCATCATAGATAGAAATCTATGAGGAATAATTTTCAAAAAACATGTCATCTTTTATCTTTACACCTATAATGAAATCTCCCAACTAGAAACAAACATTTGAACAAATTTGTGATGCAGGTGACATCTATGTTACAACTATTTTGGGAAAACAATGTAATAAGAGACTATGTTTAAGTAGTTATTCATGCAATTAATTAAATGAGGCACAAATAAAAAACACAACCATTGAGAATTGTTTTTGATATTATATTTTTTTTCTAAAAAATCAGGCATTATCTCTAAGGATCCAACAACATTGTCTCCATGGATTATTTAGAACTAAAATTCCTTTTCAAAAAAAAGACTCAATTATAGATTGACTACGTGGGTCCATATTCTTCAATAGTTTTATATAACCATTATGGGTAAAAAAGGTGTCAAAAATTTTATAGTAGATCACCTCTCTAGGATTGAATTCAATGATAACTCAGATAACATTTACATGTCTGATTCGTTTCCTAACAATCACCTCTACTTTGTGAGTTATTTCCCATGGTATGCTGACATAGAAAACCACTTGGTTACGAGTGTCATTCTGAAATTAATCAAGACCCATATTGGTAGGATATTCAATTATAATACTAATAAAAATGTTTTTTATGATCGATACCTCTCCATATTAAATCCTAAACATGTTTTTAGGTTGTGTTTTTCAAGGTTTGACCAAGAGTCCATTATTAAATTCTATCATTAGAAGGAACGTAGAGGCCACTTTTCTGAAAATAAAAGAACTAAAAACTTCCTATAAAGTTGTTTCTTTTTACCAAATCTTAATAATTATTCCATCAAATTAGTGTAATGTTGTCTTTGATTTCAGAAATTAGGATCCATAACCAAAGGAGAAAAATGAAACTTACATCCATTTTGGTTGTTGAAATCATACACTATTGAGGAGTTGATTTCATGGGAACCTTAAAAACCTCAAAGGTATATCTCTAAACCCTATTATATTTTGATTACATATCTAAATGGTTGGAGGCCATTCCCATATTGACAAATGACCATCGAGTTGTCATTTGATTCCTAAAAGAACATATATTTTCTAGATTTGTAATTACTTGAGATAAAATTAGTGATCATGGATCCCATTTAGAAAAATGTATGTTCCCAATAGTCATGTCTATGTATGGGATTTTAAAAAAAAATTCCACTTCCTACCATCCTCAAAAAAATGTTCAATCTATGTTTGGAAAAAGGGAAATTAAGAAAATTCTGAAAAAACTGTCAATACCTCATGGAATTATTGGTGTAAGAAACTCTTTTATTCACTTAGGTAAAGTAATTATATATTCAAAACCATCATAGTTATGTCACCATATATGTGGGTACATATAAATACATGAAATTTACATATTGATATATAACATATGGACTTCTTAACAATAAAAAATGAGAAATAAAATTTCATTGGTGAAAAAAGAGGAAATGAGACATTAATGAACTTTAAGAACATAGGATGGAAGCTTAAGAAAATTCACGTATCAGTAAATATATGGTTCATGCCAAAAATGCTAGGATTACCAATTTAAACACATTAAAATGGGAATCTTTATGTTCTTATATTATCATAAACATCATTTTCACCCAGGAAACATAAGATCTTAATGGTTAAGGCCTTACACAGTCTATCATATATAACCCCATTGAGAAATAGAGATTCAATTCCCCTCCAGTGGTCATATCATCAATGGTAATGGGTTTAGGTTCAAAATAATTCATTTAATAATAAAACAAATAAGAAACAGAGGAAGAGTAAAATGAACCAACATATTAACTATAAAAAACTTTTATATTTAGGGTCCACATCGAGCCAATGACATTAAAAAAATATATTTTGAGGAGGCAAACTGGCTTTCACCTATCCATTAGCTCATATTTTGGAATTTAAAAATTACTATGTAAATTTTTTCCTATATTTTATATTGTATATGGACCCCCCTTGGGGATCCAATGTTATCTATTTTTTGTGAGATATTTACCAGCTAAAGAATTTTCATATTTCCAAATAAATCACAAGCCTTAAAAATTCAAAACTACTTTAAAACATCCCCATGGAATCAACATGTAACATGATGTGAAAGAGATATATTACTTATTGATGGAACCAAAACATAAAACAATGTGATTATGATCCATTAATGCATTTCAAATCACATTCTCCCCTCTTTCATCCAAAATTTGTTCTCTCTCTTCTCTTCTCTTTCAACACTGAGGGTTGTGTAATTCTATTTTGTTGGGAGTGAAAATATATAATTTTAGTATGAAAAAGAAATTAATTAAATATCTTTTCGTTTGTTAAATTACATTGGGAATCATGAGAACATAATGTAAACAATTTTTGAATTCCTTGATTATGATTTTAATACATTTTTATGTTCATGACCATAATTTTTTGAATGTGGAGTTTTCTAAAGTAATTTTTTAACTGATAAAATTTTAATCATTTTGATAAAAATTCCACAATGAATATTTTTTGTATTTTTTATGTATGTTGAAGTTATTGGATCCCTTTAATCACAACATGGGGTTTCAAGTCACACTAAGTTAAATTTTAGAATCAAAAAAATAAAAATAAATACCATATAGAGAATTATGTTTTCCAAATGTGTTGCATTTTACACTTGGGGATTGTGACTTCATATTTTCCTTGTGATTATTTAGTATCAACATCACTATTTTAAAGAATTTAATTTATAATATGCATGGGGTTCAACACTTGGGGATCGTGACTCAATAGTTGTGTTTTCCATATTTATGTTTTTCATCTGTATTGTGGTAAAAAAATAAAATACAATAAAAAATAATAAAAAAATGAAAAATAAAAAAATTGGAAACTCATCTTAAGGTTTAATTCGATTCCAACCCAGAACTTCCATTTATCTCTCATTGAATAAGAAAATGGGCCCCATTTCATTTGAGATACACAAATAACCATCAATCATAATTCAAATTGGAGGACATTTGGTAATTAATTTGAAAAATGGAGTGGAATCAATCTTTGGGATAATCATTTGTACCTAAATTTTGTGAAATTATTTTGATGGGATTCATGATTGTTTGTTATGCTGACTTTTGTTTGATAATTTTATGTTAAATAATTTTCAAAAGGAGAATTCAAGTTAATATTTTTTTGATAATTATTCATCGGGACAATAAAAATAAATTTGGGGTGTGATTAGCCACTGAAATAGGATAATATTAATATAATATAGCTTGATATTCATTTTTTTCAATGTTTATAAACACCAACTATAGTGTATTTTATAAATTGAATATCATTTCCCATAACATGTGAAAATCACGTTTATAGTGAATATTTTCACACAGTAAATCATCTATTTTTGGAAAAAATATATTAATTAATTTAATTATATATTTTGGGTTATTATTTAAATGAGTTTTTGGAACCATTATTATTTTTGGATCAATACATGAATTATATGGGAAGTTAGAGATTTTTGGAGATGAACGCAGAAATTTATGGACAAAAGATGATGGGAAATTGAGTAAAAGTGGATCCAAAAAATAAAGGTCAACGAAGATAAAATTTTAATTTTAGAAAGATAAAATTGTGAGGATCATATATTTTAACTATGTACTAAGATAATTATGGGATTTTAAAGGAGATCAAGGGAGCCCAAGATGACATTTAATTTGTTGGACAAATTTAAAGGTCCATAAAACGAACCAATGATTTCAAGTGTATCTTCCGAATGGAAGTCCCAATTTCCATGAAATTTGGAAATCTATTAGAAAAAACAAGTAAAAATTCATTTATGTTATATGATTATTAAAATATTATTCCATATTAAATTAAATATTTTCAAACCAAGATGGGGGATACATCTTGTCTTATTTGTATGGTTTAAGAGGAAAAGTCCAATTTAATTTGATTTATGTCTCACCTTTTACTAAAATAATTAACTGGGAGGTAATATATTGTTTCAGGTATACTTAATTCTTTTTATATGTCTATATAATGTTTTTTGGTGAATGGATTCAAGTTCCATATTTTATTATTTCAATGTTAATTTTATACTTTCATTTTGTAAACACTTAATCAATTTTAATCATGTAATTATTTCATTCATATTCATTCATTAATAAAATTTCTTCTAATTATTTTATTATTTTATTATTTTCAATTTCAAAATGATACCATTGAATTAGGTTTTTAACTTACTCAAGTAATCACTTATGAATTTATCACACAACAGGGGAGTGGTCATTATTTCATTGTTCTCTTCTTCAATTCCACCCATGTGAGTCTATTACCTGCTTCCATTGATAGAGCATAATAAATGGAGAGAAAAACCATTTGTGTGATAATAAAAGGAGTATAAAAAGGTTTTATTCGATGTCATTTCTCATTTTAATAATTTTCAACTAATTATTTTGTTAATATTTTCAATCAATGGTTTTATTTATTAATCTAATGTATTAAATTTTATTACCATAAAATTCGAGTTCTAATATGATTATTAACATGGAGTGATCATGAAAATGATTTTCTTGGTGTATAAGTGATTAGAATGTGTGTACAAATGTCATAAACAAGTAATTTAGGTGGCCATATTGATTTAATTGAATGAATTCTTCTCGAGTTTATGAAATTGAGATTATTTAAATAGTAATTCATCCAATCCACCCTATGTGATAACCAAGGATCATCACATCATTTTTAATTTGAATTCACGTAATTATCCCAAACTCATTAATAATCCAATCAATTTGATCCCATGATGACCTATTCATAGAGAAATCACATCAATGGAATGTATGTTTCTTTAGGTTTCTTATTTGTTCTTTGAGGATTTGATAACTCAATCTGTTCTACAAGCGACTACATAAGACATAAAACATGGGTGAATTTGGGCACAACCACATACCCAGAAATTATAGAATCTAAAAGAACTTATTTATCCAATCCCAAGATACTGAGGATTCAACCATATATGTGTCTACTAAAACTATATAATTTGAGATGATATGTACCATAAACTATTCCTTACCAACATGGAAACTTTATTTGGATTACGTGGTATAAAACTGATGATTTGTCAATATACTCAAGATAATGACAAGATGTTTAGAATGATCGTCTTCTGACTGCGATAACACTGAAATATTATTGATTAAAACAACCAAAAATTATTCATAAATGGATTAAATATATGATTTATCATGTTAATTAATTCAATTAGTGAATTTATTAGACGGAAAACAATCACTACCAACTCATACAATTCATACATAATCCATAATATAGTCTAAAATATTTATTATACTCACACTCTAAGACGATTACACCCTATTCCTAAGTAAATATTGAATAAAATATTGGAACCTCTAATTTGGTCAATGAGATCATTTATCCATGGAAGAGGATACTGATTCATGACCTTCATTTAGTTCAATATCTAATACTCCGGACACAAGAAAATATTCTCATCAACCTTTTTGGAGAAAATAATGTGATATTACTTGGGTGACATTATATTCATTTTTAAAACCTATGTATCCATAACATAACACATAAATTTTGAAATCATAAATCTGTTATAGTTCCACCCCATATGGAGGGATAAATACCGTCTCTAATCTCCAAAATAAGTCAATCATTTACCTGATATCCAACTCAGGTGGTAATCTATTGAACATAGTAGGAATGTAATCTTGTAAATGGTTTACCACTAGAAAAAAGTATTATTATATATTTGAACATCATATAGAGAATTATTTTTTATCCAAGCCATGATAAAATAAAATCTTCACTAAACTAACCATGCACGTCCTACCGAATTATACGACTCACTCTAGTGAAAATAACACTGTCCTTCTTGAGATAGAATGATAATTCTAATCCAAAATTTTCAATATGGCCCAAATATATAAATTCAAATCTATAACTATAATCTCATCAAAACCTATCAATTCCTATACAAATAGTTTCCAACAGAAATGGTAACCAAAAATTTCTAGAGAATACACCTTAAAACATTTTATATTCTCTAGCCACACTCCCAATGGTGTACTGATATTCAATAAAGTACTCTATATTTTTACAACCAAGCCCAAAAATTGTTGAAAAAATAAAATATATGAAGTGATGAGTTTCAATTGAATAAAAAAAGCTAAGGAAGATGGTACATATGTAATACCTCCATGGTATAAGGTCGTACGTCCAATCTAGTCGAAGTAGAATGCATTGTTTGAGTATTACTTTCCCTTATTTAATGGTCTCTAGTATGACTCCCAATCAATATTTCCTCTGACTAGTATTATATCTCCTTTAATCGAGTACCAAATTTCCTACATCAACCTCGATGTCCAATTGAACTATATATACCTATCTACTGAGGGGTAACTGGGTCCTTTATAGACTCTGGTACCTATCCAGATCCTATACCACGACTCCACTATCACAAGCACCTATAAAATCTCTATATATGGCTATCCTACCACATAAACAAAACTTAAAAGTAGCATACTGATAATGAGGATACGTGTGAAAAAATATTCCACACTAATATTACAATAATGTAAAATGGTATTGAGATATCTAACCACCTCTCTCACTAATATTCTAGTTATTTCCTGGGTGATAGCTGTCACATTGGCACTTCGTTCCACTAGAATAATGGATCCCAATTCACCCTACTAAAACATCATGGAATATTTTTGGGGCCTCTCTTAGTTTTCCTTTTTTATAAGATCTTGATAGATGATGTCCGAAAAGATACTGAACAAATTAATATTCACCTATGACATTTATGCAAAGTGAAGCTAATCTTAGAAATACCACACCCGAGCAATCTCATCAGCTACTAAATATGGAACAATGTAATGAAGGTAAGTGAAACATACTTTATATTCTCTCACTAAAATTCTCTCACACATAAGGTGTATTACCTTGTAGGATTTATCACCCATCATCATTTCAGGATTGACGTGACTTAAGAACATTGCCTCAAACGTTTTCCAAGACAACTCTTCAAACATCCCAGCTTTCCTAAATGTGTCCCAAAAATGCTTGTATGGTACATGAATCCTGTATAAAGAAATATTCTCCCTCCTATATATGGGTGTCTCGTGGTTCTTGAAGATGATATTGAATAAATCAATATAGAAACAAACTTATTAGGGCCTCCATCTCAATGAAAACATGATAACGTTGTAGGGGAAAGTCTCTTATCATCTCAGATATCAAACATATAGTGTGAACAAAATCCCCATCCATGGATCACAGGATCATAAGTATTATTTCAAAAAAATGAACATACATCAAATCTATAGGATATACTAAAAAATATCATTTTGTTTCATTAAGATCATACTAATTTCCAACCTCCTAACACTCAATTCAAATATGATGATGATAAATTTTATTTACAAGAAACAAAAACTACATATAACATTGGATAAAATCAATTTCAACCTCAAAAGTGACAGAAACATAGAAAAATTACTAATGGTATCTCTAAAAATTGATTAAAAGTGAATTTTCATGACAAAATAGTTTTTTCATTTCATTAATTAGATACAACAATTATCTAATTTTCTATTTATATAGGTAAATATATCACATGTAATAAATATTTCCCAACCATGTACGGTGAATGTCAATATATTTACCTATGTTCATATCAGGATGTATACATATTCACTTCATGACATACATGACCACAAGTATAAATATCCAGAAAAAATAACATCACATAATATATGAGTCTCCCAAAGTGAAATAATATCAATTATATCATGCGAACATCATGAAAAAAATCCCATACCTGGGGTAATCATGTATTCCACCACAAAGGGTTAGATACTTTACTAAATAAATATCATTACAATGTAGTAGAACAACATAATATCCTTTAAATAATTTATAAAATGTAAATCAAAAAAAAAAGAAAACAGAATTTTATGATACAAATTTGTAATGTTCCCTAATCTGAAACTCTATCACATCAACAAATCATATTTTTTACTAGACCTAAATTGATCCTCCTCACATTCAATAGTATATAAAATAGAATATGGAGTATATAAAACATAATGGGATCATTATAACCCCTAGTATAATGTTTTAATATAGTGGAAAAAATATCAGAGTAACCAATATATAGAATATAGTACATCACACAACTAGAAGATGAAATATTAAATAAGGTTACATAAAAAAGTAATGAACCATGATACTTTAAGATGGAATTTAACTATATAAAATTTTATTGGTCACAAAGAAAAAATAAAAATATGAAATAAATAAATTCAAAAGACCAAGGTCTTGAATCACTGATTTGTCTCACCTTCATGCTCCTACCAATCCAACAAGAACCAATAAAAAATACATCCTTCTACCTTTTTAATCCTAAATCTATATAATATTCTTGAGTAAGAAATTATTAGCCGAATAGAGTGGGATTAAAACTTAATTTTTTTACATCACTGTGTTTAAAAAAACAAATCTAATAGTAAGTGAATGAAATAAAGAAAAACACAAATGTATTAATTAATCATTTAAAAAGAATACTACAATAAAACTTCTTGGACATCATGTTAAAATATATCATAGCATGTAGAGTAACTATTACAAAAACAAAAAAAACATCCATTAAAAAATTACAGAAGTTTAAAAACACTTGGTATAAGTGTTTCATAATAATAGGGACAGGCCATATAATCATTACAGCATAATCGAGCCAAGACCAAATATAAAATCTCATACATTTTTAAAGACTTCTTGAGATCATTTATAGGAATTTTTCCCCTATTTTGAGTTTATTTTGTATGTTTTTTTCATTGTTGTGTTTTTGGGTGAAATTAATGTATTTTGGAAGGATATGGGGTAATGCATGGTCATTGCATAGTATTCCCAAATCGTGTACCCATCTTAGTAAATCATGTGAACCAAAATAGAGGTGATTCACATAGCTTGTAAATGGTTTATTATACCATTAAACCTATTATGAGTAATCATGAAATCCTTTATATGAGGTTCATGGTAAGGGTACACTATTATTATAAACCATGAATCCTATAGAGTAAACCATGTTTTGGAAATTTTAAACCCCCAAAACTCACTTAATATTTACAAAATCTACTTTTTATATACTTAAACCCCTTATATTTACCTAAAAACATTTTATCATGTTTTTTTAGGTTCTAAAATTAGTCAGAAGGATTTAAAATATCTTTTTTTGGACAATTGATTATCTGTTTATGGATCTTCAGAATTTCAGATACATGGTGTTTTCTTGATTAGAAATATATCTTTCTCTCCCATGATACTCATTTTAGATAAAAGATGAATGTTTTATCCACTAATAGAAAGAGATTAGATCAATGTTTAATGGATATTGATTCATTTGATATTGGATCTAGGTTTTAGATCTAGATCATGTATTTCATTTTATTCTTGACCGTTCTTCTTAAATTGGGGATTTCTGTTAGAGATTGTATTTCAACGATCTTGAGGTAGGTGGTATAAATTAAATACCCATAGTTATATTTCAATGTTACCATATGTGTTGTCATGTTTCAATATTCCATTTGGAAATTTAATATAGATATGGATAAATTAATTGATAAATTAATATATAGAATCATGGAAATGGATTAAATAATTAGAGAAATAATTATTGGAATGTTGTGATTATGCAATTGGGGGAAATATATAATTTAAATGGTTTATTAATTAAAAGAATGTGTGATTGTAGATTTGATGGGATGTTGGGATTGTGAAATATTATTAATTAGTTTGTGAATTATTTAATTAGATATTGGATTGTGTAATTTGATTAATTAATTAATTGGTGAGTTAATTAATTGGATATTTAGATTGTGGAAGTTGATTAATTAATTACTTATTTATTTAATGGGATATTAAGATTGTGAAATTGGAATAATTAATTGATATATTAATTAATGGTTTAATTTTTTATGGTTAGAATAATTCAAAATGGTTTAATAGTGAATTTCTCATTCTATACAATGCGACTAATGTATTGAATCATGATTTGTTTTGAAACTTAGAATGGAATATATGTATATGAATTGTGATAAGAGGGTAAATTTAAATTAGAATTTATTGATGTGAAATATGTGATATTTTTTTATTGATTTATATATTCCAGTGGTGAAACACCAAGATATATGGTGAATTATTTTTTTTCAAATTAATTCAATCTTTTAGCTATTTTCATTTCAATTAACAGTAACGATAGATTCCTTTATATTAAAACACCATGTTTGGATTAATTTATGTAAAAAATCATGTTAGTTTTTTACTACACACAATAAATGTGTTATACTAAACTACCTGAAACACTGAGTTTATCTTGTGTTGCATGCAACAACGACTTTCCTCATTGACTTGCATGACACACATGGCTGATTATTACCAAACAATAGTATATCATAAAAATATTATTATGTAAAATAATAAGAAATATAATAGATGATTAATTATTGGTTATTAATATTAATATCTAATTTATGAAAATATATGGGTTACAAAAATATAAGATGAAGTCACAAGTTACCAAATAATTAGAAATGAATATTAAAACTGATTGAATATGAAAAAATATTATTATTTTTATGGTCACACCATTATTTTAAAATAATAAATTAAATTAAATACATTTATTAATTTATATTATTTTCATATATGTGTTATATATTAAATAAAATATTTTTATATACATTCAATAGATTTTATAGACATAAGATAAGAACAAACCATTTTTTTGCTTAAAACCCTATATATTATTTCTCCTTTTAATGTAGAACCCATATTAAATCCAATTTCTTGAACTTTTATATATTTATTATGTCAAAATAAAACTTATATTTTGAATATAAAGATAAATATTTGGTTAGGATATATTTTTTGTATTTTTCTATAATGTTTCAATTTTTAAATAATTGTTAAAGATATGTGATTTTAATTCAATCCTTCCTTTTTATCTAATATATTTATAATGGAAAATTATATTTTAAAATATTTTAAAATATCCATTAAATAATGTTTTTATCAATTAATTAAATTTAACAAATGGAAACCAATTTAACATTGAAATTGGTTATATAAACAATGTAAACATCTGATCAATTTTACTTTAAAAATCCACAGTATCATCTCTTCTGCTAGATTAATTATAAATTTATTACTTTATCTTATGAGATTTGAATTTTGAAAAATTGATTCATAATTGGGAATAATAATAATTTATAATTATTAATGAGGTAAAATTATTTTTTTGACATAAATATTAGTGAATTGAATTAAAAAAAATCACATCAATCAAGGAAAAGGTTTTCTTAACTGAGGTATGATCCTTAACTTTACGACTAAAAATGGCCAAGAAACTTATCCAAGAGCCATTTTATGGCTAAATTTTGGCCATATCCTCCCTTTTATAAAATTTATTCCATTATTATAAAAAATTTAGTCATGAAAACGTGAGAATAATTCTCTCTAAATGTTTACAAGAGTGCTACTTCTCACCCTCTATTGAAATGCCTCATATCCTCGCACTTCCTAAAAAATCTAAATCCCCTTGGATCGACTAACAACAGATAAAATAATCTCCAAAGATCCACTTCTTCATCCTATAATCCTCACCTTGTTCATAATTAAAACCATGGATGACTTTGTCATAAACCAAAGGGAGTTACCCTATTAACAGGTAACGTCTTCTCTTAAGATCCTTTCTTTTATTTTATTTATCCACCCCTAAACTCTCTTTATTAAATTATTATATAAAAAAAATACTATCCCAAATATATTTAGATATTTTTATTCTATGTTTTCAACCCAAACATACACACACATTGATTAAATGGGTGTAAAATATACAGTTTCCGGGTACGGAAAACTACAATCTCACTGAACAATGATTGTTCCTATTTCATTTACCACCTCTCACATTGGAAAATATTATTGAAACTCATTTTATATATTTAATATGTTATATTTATTATTTATTTAATATTATTTATTACTTTTAAAACACATAACTTAATTTCCTTCTATTTTGGGTAAGTACGCTAATTTTGTTGGAGGATGTGTGGACAACCGCCCATTAAAAGCGATGTGATTCTTTTGCAAACTACATGAAATGTATTAATGATGTGTTTAGTAAATCTATATGATATATATATCATTATAATTATATTATATTTATATTATATACATAAATACATATATTTTAATATTTTCCTTTCTTTCAATACGACAATATAAATGGAAACAATTTTCATGCGTACTACAACATACCATGTCCATGAACGGTGTATTCCATTTTGTACTTACATATTATATAAATTATTATAATACACATTTACTGAATATAAATGATATTTATATTGTGTTTTATATTATGGAATCATGATATAAGAATAAGGACTGAATTTATAACAAATTAGCACACATGTGAAGAATAAAGCGAATATTACCCAAAGTGAAACCATATCATTAAATTGTTAACTTCAAGGAAATATAAGGTTATATAAAATCATATATAATATTAGACATATGAATTTTATTCTACAAAATATTTATAATTAAATTAAATTTGTGATATATAAATATTGTACTAGTATAAATAGAGTAAAAGTGCATGTTATTAGTATTTACAAATCCATTTAATGATATTTCTTGGGGATTAAGTTTCAAAATATACCATTTTAGTAAAATAGTTTTGTCTCATTTTTTTACCTTCAGAATTAATTTTTTTACGCACCTATATGCATTTTCTAGTTCTATATAATTTCATTTTTAATATTATGTCATAAATATAATTGTTTTCCTGATATTTTAAGCCTCATTTAATTTATATTTCATATATAGAGAGTTTTATTCCATGTTACCATGTGATAAGAGTTTATTGAATCAATATTAGTGTGTTTTGAGATTATAAATGAATATGATTTTTGATGAAATATTATGATCCATAACTCATGAAAACTCTTGAGATTCATTTTCCACAATTAATAAAATTTATTTCAGTTTATTAGTATAATTTTAAAACTCTTGGATACTTAAGATAATAATGAAAATGTTTTTAAGAAAATCTAATTGTATTAATCTCTTGAGTTGGAAATCTATTTTGTTATAAAAACAATGTTTTCAAAAAAAACTATTCCAATTATCATTGTAAACAATTTTCAATAAAAAAGGGTTATATAAATGTGTTATTAATTTCATAGAATCCATTATTTGTTTTGAAAGCTATTTTCAAGGAATAAATTTTCTTTAAATGATTTGGTGATTCTTTTATAAGTTTTCAAGGAATATGGGTTTTAAAATATTGTAACGATTATTTTTTATCTTTTTAAGAAAAAATAGTTTCAAAATATTTCAATCCTTTTTTCAAGGTTTTCAATTTATTTCAAAATAAAATATTTTTCAAAATAATTTTTATGTTTTAAAGATATTTTTAATAGAATAAATGATATTTACCATAATAAATAATTTCAAAATATCTTTCCTAGTTATACTCTAACTAAAATGAAATATAATAATGTCACTAAAGACCCTATAGGTAATATTCTTAAAGTTTGATTCATACTATTTCTAGATTGGTTTATGTTTTGAAGTAATAATTATTACTAAACCTATTTATTTTCCACAAGATATAAGCTTTTGAAACCCCTTAGTTTCTATATGTCATGATTCTATGAAATGGTTATAAGAAATATCTATTTTATATAGGAGATGATGTGATGAAATTTTAATGATATCCATGTTATTCTATGGGTTGTGATTTTATGTTCACAAAACATATTCCTTTTATCATACATGTTATGATGAATGTTTTTTTTGGTATATGTATGAATGATGTTATTATGATATGGGTGAGACCTATATCTCTTTCCAATGATTTTTTTAATGTTGGAGGAAAAATGATATATATGTTATACGTGATCCGGATACCATGTCCAAAATGTTATGCATGAACCTGATTACATGTTAACAATGTTATTAAGAGACATAGATGTATGTATATAAGTTTATGTGCGAAACTGATTACATGTTCACAATGTTATTAACGAACCATATTATGTGTTCAAAATATTATTATTGGAAGTAGTTTCATGTCAACAATTTTATGCTTGAAACTAATTACATGATCACAATTTTGTATGTGATCCTTATTACATGTTCACAATGTTATGCGTATACCTGGTTTCATGTCTATAATGTCATTCATTGACCTTTTAACACATTCAAAATGGAATTCATCAACTTAGCTTCATTACCATAAGTTGTACTAGGGGATAGATTTTGTTCCCTTAACTTAGTGATTGAACTTCTTTCTACATATACATATTTACAATGTCAGAAAAACTAGGCTTGCAATAAATTCCATTTCTTATTTCTTTGTTAGGATTTCATGACTTATTCTCTTAATTATCTTATGATCCATGTAATATGAACTTACAATATTTTATATGATCTCTAATATATAGGTTATGATCATCAATGGTTATGCTCATATCCTATACACGTTTTCATTTTATACTTACGCATTTCTTTTATTTATCATTTCTAAGAATCTGATCTCACCCATTTGTTATGTTTACATTCATAAAGATATGAATAATGGTTTTAGGTAGAAGTATTAAAGTTAGAGATAATTAGGGGAGTTTTTGAAAATCATTTACCGGGATATAAGATTTTTTTTTAAAATACAACAATGAAAGTAAACTATTACGGTCCTCAAGCATGATTTTTTGGTAATGTACTAAATATTCATCTAAAATGAGGTGATATCCATGTATGATAATCCTAAGTAGCTATAGTTTTTATTAAAGGAATTATATATTCATAATTTTTAAAATAGAATGAGAATCATTTTATTGAGAACTCTAAGAATATTTATAAAGATATTTCTAGGCATGTCACTAAGGACATGTATAAGGAAGAGTCAACATTTAGGAAACTTACCTTAAATTATGGTAAAGAATAGAGTTAGTGGTTTCCTATAAATAAATCCTTTTCTGGATACTCAATATGGATGTGTCTCTAGAACATATTTTACTAGGGTTTACAACATTGAAAAGATTTTTTGGACCTGACTCGGGGTAATATGGTACATGACATCATGCCTATTTACACACCTTGTTTGACACTCCTAAGGGATATGTTCTGAGAATTCACAAATTCTTCACAAACCATCATGAATTAATTAAATATAAGTTATTTATTAATAACCTATATAAACATGTGGTGTCATAGATTAACGAATATTTCATACTTTCGACAACATACAGTTAATTTCAATGATTATATGGTTCCTCACTAGGATAATTGTTTGTTAATATATGATATCTAGTATTAATAAATGACTAGATACCAATAGAAATTTTAAAATGAGGAATTAAATAGAAAATTAAATTATTCAACTCCTATGAAAATTAATTTTATAGAATATAGAGTGATAAAATCATTTCTATTACCAAACAACCTTACGAAGCCAATAATCAAGTTGAATTTCTAAATAACCAAAGGAGGGAACATAGTTTTCTTGAATCTTTTTTAAGGAAACTCACACCTTATTTTAGTGAAATGACTTATCCAATAGTTTTCTAGAAAGTTATTTATGCCACTAAAGATACAAGTTTCATTCCCCATTGTTCAAAATGATAAAATTTATGTTTGGAAATTATCTCTTGGAAGGTGAATAGATATAGTAATAGAATTTCATAAAGAATATGAGTCACCAAGATAAAATTTAATACATGGATTGGGATGAGTTCAAGAACCTAATTTTCAATATGTTCCATCGAAATATTCTTCTTATAGAAATGATGATTTTTTATTCTCATCAATAACATTGTTATGATAATAAAATAAGTATAAAATACAATGGAAAAACATAATAATATAGAGATAAGAATATTATATTTACGATATGATAAATGTGCGGAAAGAAATAAAGAGGAAATGGTCATAGGATAACTATAAAATATTTTATGTTTGGAAAGAAAGGTCATCGAGTATCTTAATGTTGAAGAAATGGGAATAAAGTAAATTCTCTAAATAATGTACCTCCCATAATTCAGTGTTTCAAATATAAGGAGTATGGTAATGATGATATGAAGTATATTAAATCAATTGTTAATGATGAATACCAACATAAATAATATATTAAGTTGAAGAATAAAAGTAAATCCTATGAAATCATAATGGATGACTAAATCATGATAATTAGGGCACACTTATCTTCCACTTCATTATTGGAAATTTCATGTTTGATTTTGTTTCAATAATCCCTATAAGTGTATTATTAAACATACTTTGGTGGGATTAAAAGTGATTATCATTCATTACTAAGATTATGGAATAATAAAATAACATCTAATGTTCTATCCATACAAGTATAAACCCATGTATCAAAAAAACAAGTTTTTTTATTTCATAAGAACACATTGAAGGAAAAAAGGGTGAATTATATTTTTCAAGGGGTATAAGGTTAACCATTTATGAAAAGATTAACATAAATACAAGATTATTATAATAAGATTAAGTTATTATCTATATATATAAGGATTTATTAAAATTAGATATATCCTATTCAAACTACATCATGTTAATGGTAACTAATGAAAAATGTGATAGAAAACCACGAGTCTCATGGTCTATCAGTTCCATAGGAAAGAAAAACTGACATTCCTTTTGGAGAAAGAGGTGAAGTAGACAAAGGAATAAAATAGGTTAAGGTGTCCTGAAATCATGCATGTATAGCTTTTCATATAAGTACATTAACATTATGAAAATGGATCTTGATAAACAAATCTTATCCTAGTACCACTTTTTTTTGAAGAATCAGATAGTCCCTTAGATCAATAAGTATTTTTAGATTTTTAATTGTTAACTGCATCCTATCCTTTTTCTCTATCCCTATTAATAGGACATGGTAGTTAGATTTTTCTTCCATGTCCATGTTTTTCACTTCCCACCTATGTTCCCTTATGTTCAAACCTTGTTAAATGTTACATTAGGTAACCATTATGATTCCAAAACTCCTTTTTTAAAGGAAGTTTTAATATTTATTTTCTTGATATAGGTTTATTCAAATAAACAATTAATGTACTAAACCATAAAGAATCAAGAATATTTTGAGTCTGAAATATATTTTATGGGGGTATAATTTAACACCCTCAGATTTTTAGAATTATTATTTTTTAATTAATTTAAACTTTTTGATATTTTTCATTTCATGCAACAACAAAAATATTTTCTTTTATATTAAATAACTATGTTTGTATTGCATTATATGAGACACTAATTCAATCATTCACTACACACAACATTAGTTTTATCTTTGTCTACAAGGAACTCCAACGTAATATTGTGTTACATGTAAAAATAATGTTCTGTGATGGCATGTGTTACCTGTAAGACTGATTTTCACAGAAAAATTGTATATCATTAAAAACTATTATTAAAAATAATAAGATATAACTAAGATGATATGTTGTTTATCATTAATAGTAGTGACTAATTTATTAAAATATTTGGTTTATATAATTATAATAATAATTCACAGGCAACCAATTAATTAGAAATGAATATCAAAGCTCATTGAATATAAAAGGAAACAATATTATTTTTATAGTCAAAAAGTTATTTTAAATTAATAAATTATATTAAATAAATATGGTGAGTTATATTATTATAATATATATTACATATATTAAATCAAAAATTATTATATCGATTCACTAGATTTGATAAACAAAATACATGAACAAACCTAATTTGGTGCTTAAAAACTGAGTTATTATTACTACCACATTTTAATGGAGAAAAAATTTAAAATACAATTTTTTTTCTCTTTTATAGATTTAATATCTTATAATAAATCATATATTCTTAATATTGATATATTAATTATTTTAGGAAATGTTTTTGTCTTTTTTTGTATGGTTTTATTTTTTAATGAATAGTAAAAAAATACTAGATTTTAATTCAAACCCTCATTTTATTATAATTTAATTATAAGCATAATTTATATTTTAAATTTGTTTCAATGTATAATTACATAATATTTTTATTAATTCATCCAATTGACTTCATTAGAACAAATTTCACAATGAAATTGGATATGAAAATTTAAGAAACATTTGATCGTTTCTACTTTAAAAACATATAGTGTCGTCACCTCAACATGATTAATTTTAAATTATTTACATCCAATTATATGATAATAATATTGAAAATTTAATACCATATTTGCATTTATTATAATTTATAATTTATAATAAGGTCAACATATGTTTTTATAAAAAAAAGATGACTGAATGTAATTAAAATTAATTAAATCACTTAAGGTCAAATAAATCCTATCTAAGGAGTAAACATTATATTTATGGCTTAGAACGACCTATACACTTTACCAAAAGACATTGGATGGATATATTTCAACTGTATCCTCACTTGTATTGACTATTTTCCATTATTGGATCCATAAACATTGAATGCATGAGTCGTATTCTCTCTTAAAATATTTACAAGAGTGTCACTCCTCAACTACTATAAAATGCCTCCTATCCTCCCACATCCTCACACCTATCATGACCCATGAGTCACCTAATATATTTTAACATAAGCTGGAATCATCCTTCAATGAACCCTGAAACCCACCATTAGTATGAATGAAATCTCATGAATCCTTTTGGCACAAACCAAGAGGAGTTACCTGATTCGGAGGTAACATCTTCTCTCGATCTTCTTTTTTTTATTTTATTTTTTCACCCCAATCACTATATTTTTTCCTTTATTTTATTAAAAAATAGTATAATATATAAAATAGGTCTTTTTAATCTAATTTATTGACTTACACTTACATGCACTACCACTTAATGGGTAACAAACATATTGTTTACATGTATAGTGAACCACCGCCTCACAAAATTACGATTGTTCAATTTTCCTTTAATACCTCTCATGTTGGAAATTATGTTGGAAATTATATTTATATATGTCCTATATTATATTTATTATTACTTTAATCATCTTTATTCATTTTATAACACTTATCTCTTTATTTTCTATTTTTTTAAAATATGACAATTTCATTTGAGGATGTTTGGACTGCCGCCCCTCAAAGTAATGTGATTCATTCACACACTACATAAAATGTATTAAGGATGGGTTTAGTAAAATAATATGATATATATAAAATTATAAATATATTGAAATTAAATTATATATATGTGTGTGTGTGTGTCATTTTCTTTCTTTCATTCAATACAAAAATAAAAATAGAAACAACATTCATGTGTACATACAGCTTACCATCACCCTAAACATTGTATTCCATTTGCACTTTTATATTATGTTAATTATTATAATAAAAATTCAATGAAAATAAATTTCATTCATTTCATGGTTTACATTCTGGAATTGTGATATATTTATAAATATTGAAGATATAACAAATTAATACACACGTGAAGACTGGAGAGAATATTACCGAAGTTAAACCATAACATATGATTATTAACATGGGGGTAATATAAGGTAATAATCAGAAAATATATGATATTATATATAGTTATATTATTATATAAATTAGTTATAATAAAATTACATTTTTTATAATATAATCTTTTACAAGTACAAAGAGACTGAAGATACAAGGTAATGAGATTTCATCTCACTTTTTATTTTTTATAAGATATATACAATGTTCCCCAGTCATTAATTTTTAATGGTGTATATTATTTCCATGAATTTATTATATGAATATTATTATTAAATTTATTGGAATTTACAAAATTTATTTTATGATATCTTTTTCATGGGGTTAATATTTCAAAAGATACCAGTTCAATAAAATATTTTTGCCTCAATTTTCCTTCATTGATACTCCTGTTTGGTAATGAACCTAAATTCATTTTTAGGGTGAATATAATTAAACATTATAGTGTATACAATTTATCTAATTATTTTTATGATATTTTTAATACCCCATAATTCTATGTAACTTTTTTTGAAAATTAAATTGGATTATTTCCAGACCAGGATCTGATATGGCATATGATTTAGAGGCCTAGAGTGGCCAAAATGTATTTTCAATCTATTTTTATATTTCATTATATAATCTTGTGAATGGGTTTTTCTAACATTCAAATGGTGCCTGGATAAAATATCCAAGGGCACTGTTGAACATAGAGCATCAAGATTTTTTTATAAGGGTCTTAACATCGACTGGCGCAGGATGACCGAAAAAGATAGTTTTTATGACTTTTAGAAGAAAAATAAAATAACATAAAAAGTTTTTTTTATTATTTTCCTTTCGTCTTTATGAATCGACTCTTCAGCGCTACGACAAAGTGATGAGGCGACACTGAATCCATTAATGACCCTCATTAACGAATCATTGTGGTGAGTCTACAACCTACACCACGTCTTCCTTCATTAATTAAATTGGTTTTTAGGCTTGACAGACAACCATAGAATTCCTCTGACGAATGACAAAGGAAACCTCTCCAATGATGAAAGCCAATGAATTAAAAAGTGGCGACAAAAGCCTTGGATAACATATTTGGGACTGTAGATCGATAAATGATAACATATTATCATCCTCGAATAGTCTTCTTTTTCCTAGGTAAGGTTTTACATATGAGTGATTTTCCCCCCTATTTTTCCCTTCTAATCGAAGAATGCATATCATATAACTAACTAGTTGATTCATAGATGAATTATTATTTCTAGATTGGAAAATATTTTTATGATTTTGATATCAGGAGTTATATCTTGGTGATTTGAATAGTGATTTGTGATCCCGCTGATATGAAAAATTCTGATCTGACGCAAACAAAGGTAGGTTGGTTCATTCAGTGTTCTCTGTGATACACACTCTCTATCGATCCATGTTCTTTCCCAATGGACCCACGTGGTCGCATCATATCCATTTGGGGGGGATTCCAAATGAGGTCAAACTATTGGGGTGATGGAAAAAAGGTGAGGAGTATGTGGAAGTGAAAGTTGCACCCTATGAAAACTGGATGTGCTGATGGATCATAAAATAGACCAATAGAGCGAGTCTGGGTGCCTGTGGTGGTGGTCGTGAGTGGGTGGTGGTGCACTGAGGTGGTGAAGTCCATGACTAGTAGGGGCCACAGTGGTGAACTAGGTCAGTGCAGGTCATGTGCCATGGCGGTTTGATCATCCTGTGGGGCGGGCCACGACATGCGTTGGCAGGTGGTCCTTATAGGACCACATGCCGAGGGGAGGCGGTCGACCCTAGAAAGTTTCTTGGCTAGACGAACCAGACGCCAGTGTGATGTTTGGGCTTGAACCAGGCTGGGCCGCCTATGCTGGTCGAGCAAATGGAGTAAACTAGGCCACTTGGTGGGCCGGGAAGGAGGAGAAACGACCTACCATGTGGGCCGGGATGAATAGAAAATGATGCTATTGTGCAGCCTGAATGTAAAGAAACGCATCCATCTAAGTCAGACTGCACCAGAGAATGAGGACCGAGTCACTGGATGACCCAACGATTTGGACCCGTGGCCAAACCGAGTTAGGTCTAGTAAAGCCCAATGGGCCTAACCATTGGGCCATGCCATACTGGGTTGGACCAGAACCAACTGGTTCGGGTCTGGGTGGGTGAATCATGGCGGGTCAAGCAAGAGCTCAGGCCAGGTTTGTTTAGCTCAATCCAACCATGTTGGACCGAGCGTAGATAGAACTAGCCCTTGTTAACTAAAACATCTATATAATTCATACTAGAAGTCTAATTGAAACACCATATCTAGAATTGGGAATCTTACAACGAGACGGTCCTTAAGTTATTCACTATGTGAGTTTTAGTGGGATTCATGATATGGATGATGGATTTATGAGTAGATTCTCCTGAGATCAAGTTCCCTAGAGAGCGGGAATCCAATGACTATATGTGACATAAAGGATATGAAAAGCGAGACCTTGGTGGCCCAGAAGCACAATGGACATCGGTGGTTTAGTATCATAGCAGACTACAATGGTCCTGTAGCAGAGCGAACCTCAGTGGTTCAATAGCTTAGTGGAACTCAGTGGTACAGTAGCTTAACAGGCCTTAGTGTTCAAGTAGCTGAGTAGACCTCAGCGGTCCAGTAGCTGAGCAGACCATAGTGGTCCAGTAGCTGAATGGACCATAATGGTCTAGTATCCTAGTAGACCTTAGTGGTCCAGTAGTTAATAGAACCTTAGTGGTCTAGTATCCAAGAGAACCTCAGTGACTCATTTGGTATGAGTCCCTCAGCAGTATATATGATTCAGCTTTACAAATAATAATCTAACTTTCTATAATTTGAGTTATACCTTGTGTGAGATGTCATTATTTTTTGGTTTTGCTTTGTGGTCTTTCCTTTGTGGCTTGGGGTCCTTACTGAGTATTTTGTTACTCACCCATGCATAGGCATCACCCTCACATGTCAAGTCTAGTGCAGGTGATCGATGATTTGATAGAGACCTTGGTGGTCTGGGATAAGGTGGATCTTAGTGAGATGGGACATACGTGCATACTTCTACTGTTGGGCAAAAATCCCTCAAGGTAACATTACAACATTTTTGGGTTGTTTGTGTTTTTTCACAAAGTAGGTTTCCATGGTGAAGTTCCGAGTTGCAGATATTTTGTTGAAAATCAATGTTGATAAAGAACCATGAAAAAGGATTGGACTATCTGGAGGCAGTACAAAAAGAACCGATACAAGGTGGTGCCATTTTCTAGTGTTTTCCAAATTTTTGGGGTCCAAAATATAGAGTTTGGTGAGCATAGAGAAATATGTATTTCCATGAAGATATAATTTAAATATGTCAAAGACATGAGTTTCGGGAAGATAGGCCTCATGGTTTGGATTTCGCGAAGACTAGAAGAATGTTGACAGTGATTCTTCGTGATTACGACGAGCTTCGTGAATGGCAGAGTTTCAAGTGCATTGTGACGGTGAATGGATTTGCGAGGGAGCTTCACGACGAAGGAGTGAAGTAATTGATGGGATTCTCCGCAATTACGATGAACTCCGCGATTGTAAAATTTCCATGGTTCTTCACAATTTTGAGAAAATTTTGGCGGGAACTTTGGAGTTTCACGATTTGAGATGATGTGGATTTGACTTCGCGCAGAAGGTTCGAGGGTCGATGGAATCGCCTATAAATAGGCCTCGACTCTCTCAGGACAAGCAATGAGAATTTTCAGAGAAAATACTTTTTCTCTTGGCTCGTGAAGGTGGTTCGTGAAGGTAGAGTGCTATGGGAAAGAAGAGCTTTGCGGTGACTAATCTAGATTCGTGAATGTTGCGAGCTCCGCGTTGGCTCAGTGAGCTTTGCGAGGGAAGTCACTCTGCGACGAATAGATCTTTGAGAGAGTTCTTCACAAGTGTGCTTCGCGAAAATACAAGAGGTTCATGTGGGCTTGTATGATCTTCACGAAATTGGGAGCCTCGCGAAGTAGGGTGCTTTTTGAAGGTGTTTCAAAGGAATTGCCCAGTGTTTAGAGGAAAAGGGGTATTCATCCATGGATGAACATTGAACTTCAATAGATCATCTACATATAGTGGAGGATTAATTCACTAGTGGTAATGAAGATACCTACAGGTCTATAAACTATGAGTGGATCTTCTGAAGAAGTAGTGAGCTCACTTCAGTTGAGAGAGAATTGATTTCTCTAATTGTGAGTTGTTGTAATCTAGGAGGGACAATGAGTCAACTTCAAACTTGTAAATAGTAGTACACTTATAGTGGAATTAGTATATCGACACACTGCTGGTGTATGCTTCTTGGACGTATCCCATTGAGGGTGAACCAAGTAAACAATCACTGTGTCCTGTGCATGCTTTAAGGTTTGTTCATACACTACATTAGGAAAGAGAGAGAAGAGGGTATTGTCTAATAGCAAAACAAGATCATAAGGGGAAGTCATTTTAATCTACCATAGCCTGATTCACCCCCCCTATCAGGGTATATATCCTAGTGGAAATAACAATTGGTATCAGAGAGAATGATTAATATTAGTGTTTGTCTCTCAAATGGAGGTCACCAATCATAAAGGGATTCCGATATTTGATGCGAATAATTTTCAGCTATGGAAGAATCTGATGCAACACTACTTCTGATCATTAGGAATAGATGTGTTCATAGCAGCAATGTATGGCATAACAACTGATATTAAGGTTGGTGCATTATCCAAAGTTGAGCGTAGAGTGTTGGATGCTGACGTGAAATGAATTAATGCCTTAAGGGGATCCCTATCCAATCCTATCTATACAAAGGTGATATCATGAAAAATGTAACATGCCTTGTGGGAAAAGCTATTGAATATATATGAAGTGGATACAAAAGTCATAGAGGCAAAGCTGTAAGTGTTTAGGAACACTATGAAGATCTAAGAATGAACCCAAATGAGTCTGTTGATGCATTCTTCAATAGGGTAAATGCTGTAGTGGAAGACATGTGAGGTCTTAGAGAAGTTATTGAAGACATAGAGATTTTAAAGTGCATCTTGAGGAAACTTCTACCTTGGTTCAACATGAAAGTTTTGGTTTTGGAAGATAAATACCTGAAAGAGATGATATTGTATAACCTGCACAACACCCTTATTGCATATGAAATGATAAATGATGATAACAATGCTTTGGAAAAGGGAAAATCTAAAGTCGTGGCATTCAAGGCCATGAAGAAGCTCACCATTGAAGAATCTTAGGAAGAAGAAGAGACAGATGAGGTGATGTCATTCCTCTCCTCAAACCTTCAAAGAGGAAAAGGAAAGTTTAAAGGGAAGCTTACACTTTCTTGCTTTTGATGTGGAAAGGTTGAACATCTTGTAGCAAGGTGCCCCAAAAAGTTCCAAAAGGATGATGATGTCGATGAAATCAAAATTCCGAAAAAGAAGTCTCTAGCCTATGGGAAAAGCAATAAACACTTCAAGAGAAAATTATTTAAGAAGAATACCCTTCTTTAAAAAGAATATGACAGTTCATATGAGTCTGAAGTTTAGGAGGTTGAAGAGATAGAGAACTGCAGAGATTGTGGAGAAAATGCTATGGTGGAAGTTGTCGGTAGTTCTCAAAAAAAGAATGAAACTGAAGTTGATGAAGAAGAAGAAGAAGAAGTTGATGGAAGAGTTGATATGCTAGATGAGTTAGAGGCTTCACTTGAGGTGATATATGTTTGGAGATCCAAAACAAAGAAATCCAACAATGTTGTTCATAATGAAAAACTCTATATGCAGCAGCAGGAAGAAGAGAAGTATGAGTTTATGGAAGAAATTGAGAAACTCAACTCATCAACACCAGAGGACTTAGAATCAGTTAGTGAGTATAAGATAAAAATTAAAGAGCAGAAAAAGGATATCGATAGCTTGAAAAAAACAAGGAAAGATCAAATCAAGCATATTGAAGAACTTGAAAGAGAAGTTTTCGGTTTGCAGAAAAAGGTTAAAGATCAAGAAAAACTCTTGAATCTTTCCAGGTAATCAGGAAAGAAGATCACTCAGAAAACCAAGAAGCTGAAAGTGGAGAATAATGGTTTAGCAGAAAAGAAGCATCAAATTTCTTTAGATGCTGAGACCGATGGGGGTCTTGATCGAAAACAAAAAGCTATGAAAATTGAGGTCAGATCACAAGTACCCACTCTGAGATTAAAGGTTGATTTGGGCACAAGGCAGAATCAAAATATTCAGAGATCCCAATGGTAAACTTATAGTGTAGATGTCATACAAAGCAATTCACCTCATATCAGGTGTCATTGTTGAGGAAATATGGGACATTCATAGTATGTGTGTTCCATAGCCAAGAGATATCGAAGGGCACAAGAAAAAAGGTGGTAGCCAAATGGGTAATGGTTCTCCAGAACATATTTTGAAGGACACTATTTTTGGTGTGGAGTATTTGGGCACATGGTTAGGTATTGTACTTCGAACATGGAGAGAAATGTGCCAAAGGAGAATCAAAAAGTTTTCAAGCAGCAGATCAATGAACCAACAGGTGAGTTAAAAATGAAAAATAGATTTGCAGCTTTGCAAGATGAAGATGATTCATCATACTATGATAAAGATCATAAGTCTCAATCCATTTCATGTATGAAGGAACAAATATGGACCAAGAAGAAAAAGGATGAGAAGGTGGTGGAAGAAATTTCCCTTAAAGAATCAGATCGCTCTGGTGTGTGGATCCTTGAGAGTAGTTTCACATCTCACATGAAAGGTAATAAGGATCTTGTTACAGGTGTAAAATATGACAAAGAATGAGTTTTCAAGTTTGTAAATGATGAAGGCCTAAATATAATTGGCTCCGGAAAGCCCAATTTTTGGGGAAAAGAGATGACAGATATTGATGTCTTAGTTGTAGAAGGCCTCAGTCATAATTTTCATAGTGTCAGTCAAATATGTGACTCAGGACATTCTATAAGATTTAATAAGAAGGTGTTTATCGTCAAATGATGTGATGGGGCAGTGGTTATACAGGGGAAAAGGACAAATGAAAATCTCTACCTGGTATGTGGAGAATAAGATATGTGATTTCTGTCCAGAGAGGAAGAAACTAAGTTGTGGCATAAACAACTTGGTCATCTATGCCAACCATCTCTAGAAGATCTGGTAAAGTGTGATGAAGCAAGAGAACTCCCTAAGCTATCACATCATCGTAATCACACATGCGATGTCAATAAGGGAATATCGCCAGAAAGTTATATAAAGAAAAGGAAACAAAATCAACAAGAGTGCTCGAATAGGTGCATGCTGATGTATGTGGGCCTATCACACCAAGAGAAATTGTCGAAAAGAGGTACTATGATCTTTTCATTGATGAATATAGCAGAATGGTATGGGTATTTTTTATTACCCACAAGTCCTATGTGTTCACCTACTTAAAATAGTACCGGAGGGAGAGTAAAGGATTCTTGGACAAAAAATTATGAAGTTTCATACTGATAATGGTAAGAAATTCACAAATAGTCAGGTGGAATACTATCTTGAGAAACATGGGATAAGGCATCAAGTTTCCTCAGTGAGAACTCTACAACATAATGGATTGTTTGAAAGGAGAAATTGGATCCTCAACAATATGGCCAGAATGATGCTCATAGAAAAATACCTCCCAGAGAAATTTTGGAAGGAAGTTGTTTTGACATCGGTCTACATTTCTAACAAGGCTTTGTTATGTATGAAGGAAGGAAAGACTCTGTATGATATGTGGTATCGAAAGAAGCCAATAGTTAAATGATTTTGAAGATTTGGAAGTATGTGATTCATCCTCAACATGTAGAAACATAAGAAATTTGAGTCACGTGGAGATGAGGGGATATTCCTTGGCTATTTAGGGAAAAGAAAAGAATATAAATGCTTTAAAAAAAGACTGGGAAAAGTAGTTGAGAGAAATAATGTCACCATTATTGAGAATAAAGAGAGTATTCAACAACATAGTGAAAAATTTCTAGATTAAAGTAATGAGGAGGAAAGTAAAACGGGAGGAGTAGAAGTGGCTAATGCTAATTCAGAAGAAGATACTAATGATGAGCATGAAGAAAAACAATCTGTATCTGCAGAAAGCCAAGGAGTCGAGCTGAAATTGACAGGAAAAATATCATTGGTGATCAATCAGCTCCAGTTTAGACAAGAAGAATGAAGTCACTACAACCGATATCTTTCTTATCTCAGGTAGAGCCTAAATGCTTTGCTGATGTAGCAGAAGATAAAAACTGGGTTCAGGCCATGAATGAGGATCTAGATCAGATTGAGAAGAATTAGATGTGGGAGATTGTTTCGAGGCCAGTAGATAAGAATGTCATAAGGACTAAATGGGTATATCGTAATAAGATGAATGAAGATGGCACAATGATTCAGAACAAAGCACGACTAGTGTGAAAGGGATACTCCCAGATAGAGGGAATATATTTTGATGAGGCATTTCCACTGGTTGCGAGACTAGAGACAATCAGATTATTTCTAGCCGTTGCAGTGCAATGAGAGTTCAAAGATTTTCAGATAGACTTCAAATATTCATTTTTGAATGGGGTTCTGGACGAAGAGGTGTATATTGAGCATCCAAATGGTTTTCTCATTCATAAGGATGAGAACAAGGTTTATAGACTAAAGAAGGTGTTGTATGGGATGAACTAAACACCAAGAGCATGGTACTCAAGGCTTGATCAGTACTTGAAGAATCTTGGTTTCCAGCATGGGGGAGTTGATTACAATCTATATTTCAACAACAATAGTAATCAAAGGATGATGGTCTTGGTTTATGTCAACGACATAATTTTTAGTGGATTAGATGAAGCTTAGTGCAGACATATTTCCAAATTCATGAAAAGTGAGTTCAAAATGTCAATGATTAGAGAGGTAACATTTTTCCTTGGTCTATAGGTGACACAAGGAAGGAATGGAACATTCATTTCTCAATCCAAATATTCCAAGGAGGTTTTGAAAAGATTTGGAATGGAAAATTACAAGGAGATGAAGACTCTAGTTGTTACCTGGATGAAATTATCTAAAGATGAGGATGGTAAGGTAGTTAATATCACATAATATAGGGAAATCATTGAAAGTTTTCTATACATGACTGCGACAAGGCCTGACATTTTTTCGCCGCCTACCAAGCAACACGATATCAAATAAATCCCAAATAAAGTCATGTGATTGTATTAAGAAAAATAATTTAGTATATCAAGTGCACGATGGACTTTGGATTGATGTATAATTGAAAATCTCAAACAAAGTTATTGGGATATACTGATGCAGATTGGGCCGGTTCAGCGGATGACAGGAAATCAACATTAAGAGGTGCATTCTATCTTTGTGGACTATGTATTGCTTGCCTAACCAAGAAGCAAGATTGCCTCGTATTAAGCACTGTAGAAGCTGAGTATATTATGGACACTCAAGCTTGCACATAGTTATTGTGGATGAAGCAACAACATGATGATATGGGTATTGAAGTGAAGTCTCTGATTGGAATCTAGTGCAATAACTCAAGTGCTATAAATATTAGAAAAAATACCATCCATTACTCTAGGACAAAGCACATTGAGATAAAGTATCATTTTATCAAGGAGATGGTTGAGAATGGAATTGTGAAGTTGGAGTATGTGCCTATAGAGTTACAGGTTACATACATTCTGACAAAGGCCTTACTGAAGGAATCTTTTTAGAGGCATCGACTGGCTATACGAGTTCAGTAGACTCCCCGCACCTGAAACAATGTGGATGTGGGACCCCCCTCTCCCAGAGATATTGTGTGTTTTTCTATAATGCGCTAATCTATGTACTTTCTAATGTTGAAGACTGCAAAGGGGTGACCTTTGGGTTTGGGAGAAATAGTGAATCCTCAAGGGGGAGAAACTATGGCTAAGGAAGGGAGAAAATGTCTTAGTAAAAGACACAGGGAGAAGCTGGAAGGTGGAGCAGCGAGATATGGGGAGAGTAATGAGATATGGGGAGTGTTTTTAAATCTGATGATTCTAGATGTGATCGATCAAAGATTAGATATCATGATAGCTAAGGATCATGATAAAAGACGAAGAGTGATGTAGGAATGGTGTGAGAAGGGTTCCAGCGATCAACAATTGGTATCAATTTGGAAATTGGTATTAGTTTGGTGTCAACGTATGGTATCTGAAATGAAGTGATTCATTGATGAAATTTTCATACTACTCTTGTTTCTCATGCTGAGCATTGCTCATGTGGGATTAGAATATGTGGTGAGTGAATCCTTGATCTCTATCTGAATTGAAAGAGGCGAAGGATGGTTGATGATGAAAGGAGACTCAGTGAGGTATCAACATGTAGAAAATAATTCTATGAAGAGTTGTCAACAAACCCAAAGGGAGAGATTGTTGGAAAACAATCCCTCAAGGTAACATTGAAGCATTTTTGGGTTGATTGTGTTTGTTAAAAAAGAAGGTTTTCATGGTGAATTGTTGAGTTCTAGAGATGTTTTTGACAATCAATGTTGACAAATAACCATGATAAAGGAATAGACGATCTAAAGGAAGAACAAAAATAATTGATACAAGGTGGCATTGTTTTCCAGTGTTTACCAAAATTTTGGGGTCCAAAATTTGGATTTTGGTGGCCCTCATGAAATATAGATTTATTTTAAAATCTTATTTAAATATGGAAATGACATGAGTTTCACGAAGATATGCCTCATGGTTTGGATTTCGTGAAGACCAGAAGAATGTTGACGGTGATTCTTCGTGATTACGATGAGCTTCACCAACAACAGAGGATGAAGAGCATCGCGGAGGTGAAGGGCCTTGTGAGGGAGCTTCATGGCGAAGGCACAGAGTAATTGATGGGATGCTTCGCGATTACGACGATCTTCACGATTGGAAAATTTCCGTGGTGATTCGTGATTTTGAGAGAATTTCGGCAGGAACTTCGGAGCTTCGCGATTTGAGACAAAATGGAGTTGACTTCACACAGAAGGTTTGAGGGTCAATGGAATTGCTTATAAATAGGCCTCGACCCTCTCTGGAGAAGCAGAGAGAATTTTCAGAGAAAATATGTTTGCTCTTGGCTCACGAAGGTGGTTCACGAAGGAAGAGTGCTTCGCGAAAGAAGAGATTCTCGGCGGCTAATCTAGCTCCGCTAAAGTTGCGAGCTCCGCATTGGCTCAGTGGGATTCATGAGGGAAGTCGCTTTGTGATGACTAGAGGTTTGTGAGAGTGATTCACGAGTGTGCTTCACAAAATACAAGAGCTTCACAAAGGCTTGTTTGAGCATTGCGAAATTGGGAGCCTCGTGAAGTAGGGTTCTATCTAAAGGTGTATCCAAAGGAATTTCCCAGTGTTCAGAGGAAAAGAGGTATTCATCAGTGGATGAACTTTGAAATTCAATAGAGCATCCACGTATAGTGGAGGATGCATTCATTAGTGGTAATGAAGAGACCTATAGTTCTATAAACTATGAGTGGATCGTCTGAAGAAGTAGTGAGCTCACTTTAGTTGAGAGAGCAGTGATATCTCTAATTGTGAGTGGTTGTAAACCAGGAGGTATAGTGAGTCTACTTCAAACTTGTAAATTATAGTGCACTTATAGTGGAATTGGCATATCGGCACACTACCGATGTATGCTCTTTGGATGTAGCCCATTGAGGGTGAACCATGTAATAATCATTGTGTGTTGTGCATGCTTTAAGGTCTATTCATACTCTACATCAGGAAGGAGAGAGAAGAGGGTTTTGTATGATAGAAAAACAAGATCATAAGGGTCGGTCATTTTAATATGTCATACCCTGATTTAGCCCCCCCCCCCTCAGGGTATCGATCCTAGTGGACCTAAAATCTATGACTACATATAATTTCCCTTCACCTACCCTTAAGGTAGGGTCTTGAGTGGATAGACCATGGAAGTTTTACTTTTTTTTTGTGGTTTTGGGTGTGTATTCTTATCCCTTTGTACTTTCAGTTTGTAATTTACTCATAATAGTTTTATTAGGGACAACTATGGTTTAATTTTTTTTTATTTCTGCAGTTTTAGCTTTTCTCATGTTTACAGGTTTAAAGGAAAAGGCTTACCATTTTTTCATAAGCATACTCAGTAATAGTCCTCATCCCCTGGCATATAGAAGGCGGGATTTAGGTAGTCACAACAATGATACCTGGAGGAAGGTTCATGAAAAATTGGTATTAAAGTGGGGTTGATTATACCAAAAGAACTATGAGTCTGAAAATATTTATGGTGTAAGTGTTTTATGTGTTTTGAGTTTGTATTCCAAGATAGGGATTCCAATGTTGGCAGGATGGCTGACATATCCATACAATAAGACCCTGAATTCGTCTATTCAACTTAGTACTTGAAAACACTAGATGCATGCATCTTTGGATGTTTTATCCTGATATTTCTATGTTAGAGTCATCTCACTATCTATAATCTCTTAATAATGATTCATCATGATATGTTTCAAGATTCATCCACAACAGAAACATGCTAGTATTTGAGTGTGTGACCATGAGGATGGTCCAAAAGGTGTTGAGGCTTCAGTATAGTGATCGTTACTCTAGATGAACCTTTGATGGTGTCCCAACGTTACCATTGCATGTTGTTTAGTAGTTACTACCAAAGAAACTTGTAGAGAAATAACGTAAGATCATGAACTTATACAAGTTCCAGCGATAAGGACCTCACTGGTTCAGGGGAGATACTGAACCTCAGGTTACTGAAGATTAGTTGGAGGTGGCGACGTGATTTGTCCGATTAGTGAGGACACCACTTGACCAGATTAAAGTTCTAGATAAGAGACATTGGTAGGGAAAAACAAGTATATGGGGGAGATTGATGATCCAGATGAATGAGAAGGTGACCCTCACTTAGTCTGACTTCGAGAAATATTTCATAGATTATTTATTCCCACCTAATTTGCACTGAATTCACATACATGAGATGCTTCAGCTATATTATGACATCCAGACATTGCATGATTACTCTTTGAGGTTCGAAGACCTCTCATGTTACACTAAGGATATGGTATGTGACCCTTTCTTTAGGGACCCAACCATTGAGAATGGACTATGACAGGAGACTAGGGTGTCAATGATTTCCCTCATCATCCCTTCGCAGGATGGGGTGCTGGAGCGAGCTCCACTAGTAGAGAGATTCCTCGCAGAGCAAGCACAGATGATTGGAGCTACCACTGGGAGATAGCTGTTTGAGTCATCCATAGCGAGTAGCTGATAGATTACGTAGTGACCCAAATAGGTCAGACCATTCAGAGGATTATCCCAAGAATCAGGGTCGGAGGTATAAGGATATCGTCGCTGAGGGAGTCTTCATAAGAGTAAATTATGCTACACATGTAGTGGTCAGGGGCAGATGGATCGAGATTTTCTGACTCACTGCATATAGGACCAATAGACAATCGATTGACTATAGAGGTAGAAGTAGAGACAAAAAAAAGGTGGTCCTCCAGGTGGCAGATGTGGTAGATGAGTAGGATGAGCAAAAGGAGGTGGGCGTAGGTACGAGGTGAAACCACCACCCCCCCTAGGTGGTCCGCCACAGGTTCCAAATGTATATGGACAGAAGTGATCGCAACTTTTGGAAATCAAGGCCTAAAGTCCTGATGTCCCAGAGATGATACAAGGTATGATCTATGTCTAATCCCCTTTAGAAACAGTTCTTATAGACACATGTTTCTATCACTCTTTCCTTACAGCAAACCTAGTTCAAATCTCATAGATTCTGATCGACATTTTGGATTGATCCATAGGATTAGAGACTCCTACGGGAGGGGATTAAACAATCATACATTGGTCTCAAAAATGTTATCTTACTCTTGGAGGTGAGTGCATCGACTAGGATATAATAGTTACGGTGTGGAGGCCTTACAATGTCATTATGGGTATTGAATGGCTATCAAAAGTTCATGCATTGATCAATTATTTTAGACGCACAATGTGGTTTGTCTATAGAGATGGGAAAAAGTTTTACTTTTTCAACGAGAAGGAAAATGGAGCAGTATGGGATGGACTCAGACATATGAGGGTGAAGACGATCACTCATTAGTTGTCTAGAATGGCCCTCAATGTAGTGGATGAGACGAGTCCATAGTTTTATACATTGGTTGATGAGTTCTAGGAAAACATTCTAGAAGATGTTTCTGGACCACTTCCTCATAGATAGGTAGATTAATGTATTGATATATACCCCAAGATGACACCGATATATACACCTACATATTGGATGGCTCTCGCAGATCCCCATGATCTTAGGGTATAGTTGGAGTACAAGTAAAAGAAGGGGTTCATAAGGTCAATCATTTCACCATGGGTTTCCCCAGTTTTTGTTCTCCAAGAATGCAGAAGGAATCTTGAGGTTATGTGTGGACTTCCCATGCTTGAACAAGGTGATCTGGAAAAACAAGTATCATCTACCGAGGATTTATGACCACTTTGATCAGCTGAAGGGAGAAATATGGTTCTCAATGGTAAACCTCAGATTAGGCTATCACCAGCTTCGAGTATAAGATGAGGACATATCAAATTCATCTTTAATATGTCTCTACTGCCACTAAAAGTACATAGTGATGTAGTTTGGATTGATGAACACCCTGTTAGTATTCATGGGACTCATGAATAGGATCATCCAGCCGTACATAGACCAGTTTTAGTGGTCTTAATTAATGACTTTTTAGTGTATTCAGTGTCCGTGGAGGATCATGTGATACACTTGAAGATGGTTCTAGATGCCCTCCAATAGAACTAGCATTATGGAAAGCTCTGGTAGCTTGATTTCATGATATAGTAGTTAAACATCTTGGGACATTTCATCTTTGAGGTTGGAGTTGCAGTGGATCCAGTGATGTTAAAGGCGATGCTTCCTGGGCTGCCTCCCAACAGAGTTACTGAGGTTCATAGTTTCCTTTGTATGGATTGGTAATATTGGAGGTTTTTACAAGACCTATATAAAGTGGAACCACCCAATAAAACATTGAATAAGAATAAAAAACCCATCATGTGGACAGAAATATACAAGAAAAGCTTTCAACGGTTGAGGCATAACTTGACTAGTGCTCCTATCTTAAGGGAGAAGAGGAGGGCACCGACTACGTGGTGTTATGTGATGCATCGAGAACCAATATTTTTTGAGTCCTAATGTAGGGGAAAGTAGTGATTTATTATGGCTCATGATAATTGAGACCACATGAGAAGAACTATGCAACTAATGATATTGAGTTGGAAGCGGTAGTCTTCCCATTAAAGATGTTGGGACACAAACTTCTGGAAAATGATTCTTCTTCTAATTTGACCACTATATTCTCAAGTATATCATTGCATAGAAGGATATGAATTTGATATAGCGATGTTGTCTAGAGTTCCTCCAGTACTATTACTTTGAGTTAGTCTATACTCCTATGAAGGGGAACGTAGTGGTAGATACTCTTAGCAGAAGATAAAGTTCACTTCTATTTAACAAGACCTCAGAGTAGTTGGCCTCACTTCAGATATCCTTTATGGATAGAGAGAAGAAAAATTTTCCTTAGTCAACAGTAGTTTCCCCTCCACTCTTACATTGAGTAAGGGAGGTGCAACTTGAAGATTCCTACTATGATACTACACGTTACCAGATATCCACAGGGTATGCCATTAATGGATATTAGAAAGGTGGGGGGTCACTTCATCAATTTTAGTAGATGCACCATTGTACCAATGGATTTATGGGAGTAGGTGTTGAGGGAGTTCCATTCATCCCCTTGGGCTATACATCCATGTGTGTAGAAGATGTACTGGGACCTCCGAAATGAGTACTAGTGGCCTGGGATAAAGAAGGGAGTGGTAGAGTTTGTCTTGAGATGGATCACTTGTTATAATGTGAAGTCAAAGCACCATGTTTCAGTAGTTTTTATCCAACCCCTCGAGGTAATGTAGTGTAAGTGGGATGGGATATCTATGGACATTGTGATAGGCTTATCATGTATGTCCAGGGGGCATGATACCATCTGGGTGATCTTAGACTGACTCACCATGTCATCCCACTTGATACCCACTGATGATATGAGTTTATTAGAGAGCATGGGTTGCATCTAGTTACAGGAGATTGTTTGAATCCATTTATTCCCGTCTATGATAGTCTTATATCATTGTGAACACTTTAGATATCAGCTTCAGAAGGGATTTCATGAGGAATTTTTGGGACTCAGCTATGCTTGAGCACAACCTTTCACCCATAGATGGATGGTAAGATGGAGAAGACCATAAAGATAATAGAGGACATTCTTAATGATTGATTTCTTGATTTTGGTCAATGATGGTAGGACCACATTCCACCGATGGAGTTTATTTACAATAACTTCTATCACTCCACCCTCGATATGCCACCCTTTGGGTCACTATATAAATGACCGTGTAATTCAGTATTATGCTGGACATACCCGTGGGAGTCAATACTCAGGGGTCTAGAGACTATACACATTAACACTGAGAATGTGTAAGTCATCTGAGTGAGGATAAATACTACACAAAATCGAATGAATTCATATGAATATAAGCGATGGAGACTCTTTTGTAGGTTCTGGGTGCAACTAAAGTGCGTTGGTGGGTGTACCCAACTTTAATTTTTTCATTAACAATGATCAATCCAAGATCTGTCCTGATAATAAAACACCAGATCATTGGAATAGAACGATGAATCAAAAAGAAAAGAGGGTGTTCTCGGAACCATAGATAGGATCATCATTTTTTTATTATAATTAATTTAATTAATTGACATGAATTAAATTGATGGAATTCTTTCTTCGTTGATGTTTCCGTTCACAATCTGATGTGATATGTCATTGCGTCCAAGAATACAAGTGTAGGATTCCTCTAGCGGTGATCCACACATGATCTACGTATCTATGGACATCACCTATGGGATCTCCAAGAGCTATCAGGGATGGCCCTTCCGTTTCTATGTCTTCCTTCAACCGCCTTGATCCGGTGGAGGTGGATCACTCTCTCATAGATTGAGAGAGTTCTTGGTGAAAAAATAATTCTTTCTTGGATTGAGATATTTTTCTAGATCTGTTGTGAATAACCAAAAAAATTGCTAGGGTAATGATAAATATATATTTTGGATTTTTAATTACATAAAAATAATAAAATGAATTAATTACCCGAAATCATTTATTCATTTAATTTAATTCTTAGTAATACCCCATGTCTAATAATAATAGATTAATATTATTATTATCTAACTTGCACCCAACGAATTACACCTAATATTCTTTAATTAAATAAATAATATTATTTTTCCTAAATTCCCAGAAAAAAATACACGACGTTTATATTTAATGTACATGGAGGGTACTTTTGTTTTTCCATTTTTCTTTATTTCCTCCACCACATTTATTAGGCCTTTAATAATATCTATTTATTTATAAAATAATTATCACTGCATTATTGTATAATAAATATATTATTTCTCCCACAATATATTCTCTCAAATAACTAGTGTCAAAATAAATGTGATCATGCATCCTTAATTAATTATTAAACCATAATTAGGAATAATTAATATTCAACTTGTTAAATTAATATTTAACTGAGATTCTTGGACACACTTAGTGTGTGACCCTCTAGGTCTCTTTATCAGTGGCATTAAGCAAAGCCTACCTAAATTCCAAGGTTAGCATCTAGAAACACGGCAAGGCATCCATAGATAAAGAAGTTAATGCTGTAATGACATGTCACCTCCTACGAACGCTTACCGTGTAATATAATCCCTTTGTCTTGATATCTCTAATCATGCAGGTTGCATGCTAGTGCCATCATCCCATGTGCTCGATTATTCTTTCTTTGAATTTCCGGAATTGAACGTTCCAATTCCTCACCAGGGCCATGGATTTATTTAAGATATATTAATTACATCAAAGGGCCTGAGATATCTACTTCATTTATAGAAAAGAAGTGAAAAATCCTTTCTCAAATTATCTATTAATGAAGTATCACTCGTGATGCACCCAACATATTCGACCTCACTGCGAAAAATGCGCCGTCACAGTTTTCATCAATACATCTAAGTGTGCAAGTTGTAATACCCATTAATAATAATCTTAAAGTCCAAGGACCAATACACACATCCGCATATAGGAACATTCAATTACACTATGAAATGTGGATTTCCTACTAGTGGGATTCATTCTCATAATATCCTCCTAGATATTAATGAGGGCGCAAAACAAGAGAAGGTGCCTAAATGTTTTTTGAGTCCTCACCCCTAATGTCATGTATTATTGGTTTCCATAAAATAATATCATCTGACCATAAAACATATAGTCAAGAATATTGTTATGGAACTTACGAGTTCTCATCATAGAAGGGATCCACTATGTACCTTTAATAAAATAGTTATCCTTAGGAAATTATCACATGCATTGTCACACATAAGTACAATCAATATGTGATTGGATATTAATTAATGAATAAAGTACAATGTGGTTGGTTCTAGGACACCAACTCCATCAGACTCCCATAGGGAATAGGGCGAACTGCTAACAACTTTTAACCTGCTAGCTCTCACATGGTATTCATGCATCTGTTGAGATAGACCTTTAGTCTTCAGGTCTACCACATTCTCTTATGTGGACACTATCCTCCCTTAAAATTCACCCCTATGATAGAAATTTCTAAATAGGTGATACATACGAAGTATGTGCTTCATCCATTGATGTGTCCTTGGTTCTTTGTAAAGATCCATTGATGTAGTATTATCACAATATAATGTGATAGGATATTTACTTCTAGACACCACATCAAGATCCTAGATAAAGTTCCAAATCCAGAGAGCTTCAATGGATGCATCAGAAGCCTCTATATATTTGGACTCCATGGTAGAATCAGTGAAAACATATTTCTTTGAAATATTCCCTCTCACAGATCCTCCACTGAGATAGAAAACATATCCATATTGTAGCTTTAGATCGTTCTGATCTTTCTGAAAACCATCATCATCATACCCTTTGATGACATTATCCAAGCCTCCATCATACACCAATAACATATCCTTAGTTCTGCTAAGATACTTAAGGATAATATTTTCAATAGTCTAATGATGTTCTCTTAGATCTTCTTGATATCTACCTACCATGCTCAGTGCATAGTCAACATAAATCCCAGTACATAACATGTCATACATAATGGATCTTATAGCCGAAGCATTTGGGATATTACTCATTCTATCTTTCTCATGTTGTGTTTGAGGACATATTTTCTTAGAAAGATTTAGGGCATGTGACATTGGAACCAATCCCCTCTTGGATTTTTCTATACTGAATCTCTTTAGTATCTGGTCAATATATGTACCCTGACTTTTTCCAAGCAGCCACTTGGATTTGTTACGAATGATCTTGATCCCTAGAATGTAAGCTACCTCTCCCAAGTCCTTTAGGGAGAAACACTGATTCAACAAGTCCTTAACTGACTATAAGACCGGTAAATGATTTCCAATAAGAAATATGTCATCAACATAAACTACTAGGATAATGACCACATTCCCATTAAACCGATTTTAAACACAAGGTTCGCATTCTTTCTTAATGAAACCAAATTCTTTTATGGCTTCATCAAATCGAATGTACCACTACTTGGATGATTTAATTAATCTATAAATATATTTATGCTACTTGAAAACTCGTTTTTCTTCACCTGGTGTCACAAAAACTTCTGGTTGTGTCATATAGACATCTTTCTGGAGGTTCCCATTAAAAAATGATGTTTTGACATCCATTTTCCAAATATCATAGTCATGGTAATCTACTATGGAAATTATTATTCTTGGGGAATTAAACATGGAAACTAGAATGAAGTTTCATCATAGTCAGTTCCATGATTCTGTTTGAATCCTTTAGCCACTATCTATGCTTTATAGGTTCCAAATTTACATTCCATGTCTAATTTTTTCTTGAATACCCATTTGCATCCAACAGGATTTACATCAACTGGCTTATCGACCAAAACCTAGACTTGGTTATAATACATGTAATATATCTCAAAAATCATACCTTCTAGCGATCTTATAGCTTCAGATCTTTCTACTACTTCCTTGTAGAAGAGAGGTTCATCATTGTCCAAAAATAATGATTCACCATCCTCGATAACTAGGAAACCAAATCTCTATGGTTCCCTTACCTCTCTTGAGATCCTACGTAGTACTTGTGTTTTTGTAACCTCTTCCATGGGAACCTGTGGAACTTTTTCTTGTACTAACTCATGTGTATATTGAGCATCAACTTTGTCAAAGTCAATCTTTCTCCCACTATCCTTTTTGAGGATGTGCTCTCTCTAGAGAGAGACGGCTTGTCTGGCGACAATAACATTCTTGTATGAAGGTTTATATAGGTAATATTCTTCATTTTCCTTGGGGTATCCTATAAAGATACACTTTTTTCCTTGGCGTACTACTTTGTTTCCTGATAAGGCATTAACAAATGACTCGCATCCCCGTACACGTGTGTGCGACAAAATGGATTTTGTTCCATTACATAACTTAGAGGGAATTCCATTTGCCCCTTAGTTGGTACTTAATTTAATGTTTATGATACAGTCTGTAATGCATATCCCCAAAAGGATAATGGATGATCTGCATGACTCATCATCGACATCAAAATTTCCAAAAGGTGCGGTTCTTCCTTTCACTAAGACTATTCCACTGTGGTGTATAAGGAGGAGTGAGCTGAGGTAGAATCCCAGACTCCCGTAGAAGATTTATGAACTCTTGGTTTAGATATTCTCTACCTCAATCTGATCAATACTTCATTATATACTTACCAAGCTGATTCTCTAATTCATTCATGAATTCATTAAATTTCTCTAAGTATTCTAACTTCTACCTCATTAAGTAGATATATCCATATCTACTAAAATCATCAGTAAAACTAATGAAGTATGAATATCCACCTCTTGATTATATTAGAAATGTTTCACACACATATGTGTGAACCAATCCTAGAAGCTCTGTGGCCCTTTCACCCTGTCCACCAAAAGGAGGCTTGGTCATTTTACCTTATATACAAGTGTGACATCTATCAAGTGGTTTTAGCTTAGTAGAGTCTAAATAGCTATCTTGGCAGAGATTTATCAAGAACTTCTCTTTTAAATGACAGATACAGTGATTCCACAATTGGGTGATGTATTTTTCAGGGGATTTTGTTTCGTTATCGATTGAAAACACTTGTTTTTCATAATTTAATACATACAAACCATTATTTAAATGAAATATACCATAACATACTTTGTTTTTATAAAAGAATCAAACCTTATTTCCAAACATGAAAATAAATCCATCCATATCTAAACATGATACTGGAATTAGGTTTTTTGGTAACACTAGGGACATAATAACAGCTATGTAAAACCAAAATCATCCTAGTTGGAAATGATAGGTGGTAATAGGAAATGGATAATGAAAACATCATTGCACCTTTGCCAACTTGAAGATCCACCTCACCTCTAGAAATAATTCTAAATCTACTTGGTTACTTAATTTGAATACAGATGTGTTCCCCACAAGTTGTATCTATTACCCAATGTGTAGAAATGGAAAGATTACACTCGATAAAAAATGCAACTTTAGCATCCCCATGATTCTGGGTGAAGTTCCTCTTTCAGGGGCCTTTCTTTCCACATGAAAAACATACTGCCTCACATTCCTTGACCTGCCTCTGGATCTTATTCTTCTTAGAGGGATGGTTCTCAAGGGCTTCAAAACGTTTATAAGTCCTTGTACCCTTTACCTTGTCCTTACTTTTATTATTCACCATAAGGAATGCGAGTTTTCCACACCCTATGTCCTTATCTTCCTGGTGAATTAAGGTCAGATGTTCTGATAGAATATTGTCATTGTAGCTCATGTTATAGTTGACAATAAATCTAGAGAAGGTCTTGGGAAGTGATGATAGGATGAGATTTGTATGCAACTCATATGGGAACTTAATCCCTAAGATGTCCAGGTGTTCAATGTAGCCAATAATCTTGACTACATGAATCCCAACTAGTAAAGAATCTCCAAGAATAGTTGTAAATATAGAATCGGAGATATTATATCTCTCTTGTCTTGCCTTATCTTGGAAGAGATCCTTATGTTGAGACATCGTGCTATATGCGTCCCTATTTTCATGTTACTTCAAGAGCTAATTAGACTTGGCTGATAGAATGAAACATCATACATATATGGAATATTACGTATGTTTCATATAGAGAGATAGTTCCTCATCATAAGACTATTTCCCATGTGAAAGTGGAACATGCACTTCCTATACATACAATTTTCTCTCATGGCGAAGGATGATGCGTAAACTCCCTTGCCACTCTTAGAAATTAGTGCCGGTGAGAAGGTTTTACTTATCGAGTATGGTTTTCCATGACATGTTTGAAGTAATTTTTCTTTTAATTTCTAAATATTAAGATGAAAAAAGGTTTAATTATTTATTATGAAAAAATGGAGACAAATAAATAAACTAATACTTTTTAATCTTCCACTATTTAATCAAAATTCATTGGCCCTCACCATTGACTTCGAAATATTCTGTTGCTTGAATATTCTAGTGTCAAGGATTCATATTTCCCTTCTCATTACCCCAACTAGGGTTGGTCGAGCAACTTGAAGGGTTTTAAGTAGGCTTTATAAATTACAACCGCATTAACTCACAGCTCCTTGATCCACTGAGTGGACTCCCCAATCCTGAAATCCTTTTATTTTGGATTTCCTCAACCTTTACCTATTGGTCACACCAAGTCCTACTATGGTAGTCAAAAATTGATGAAAACCAATTCAATTCAACCTAAAACCTTGAAGTTTAATTACTTGATAATTTAAAGCACCCAAACTGGGTCTGGTCAAGCTCTTTGAACTATGGTGAACTATGGTTCAATTCTAACCAAGATTATGGAAGGCTATACCGACTTTATATTTTCTTTGAGAGATTTTATCCTTATATGTAAATTACCATTTTATTATCATTTATTACATGATTTTTAATATTACGTGTGATATACTTAAGTTATTATCCATGTCTAAGATAATATTTTATGCATAAGCCATTCTTATTTTAGTTCCATCTTGCATGCTTGTTTAATTCATTAATTGTGTGATCATGACAACACACCCATAATAAATAAACCATGAAACTGACAGAAAAAAATAAATGGTATGATCCTGATCTTGTTCTTGTGGTTATTTTATCAAGTAGTTGATAAACTAACCCATGACCAAGGGGAGAAACGCCTTGAAATTTTTGGGTTCATGTTTACACCTTTCCACCTGTCCACCTTTGTATCTCCTTGGATTGGTTTCACCTTGGCTCCTAACTTGAGCTGCCTCTACTAGCTTGGGAGCTCCATCCATTACATATGATTTTATATCACACACAGGTGAGGGGTGAAATTGGGTTTTACATAAAAGAAACCTTGGGCACTCATGCCGTATAAATTAATGAGGAGAAGGCTCGTAGGCCAATAAATTTAATTTAAATAAATAAATTTAATGAAACCATTCACATAAAAAGTTTTTTGTCTAGATAATGATCATTCATGCATGCAACAATATTTATGAATAAATAAAATTAGAAATCAATTATTTAATCATTATTGTTTAATATAAATCATGCCCGAATCATTTAATTATCTTTAATTAATCAATCCTTTCATCTTAAACCCTTTTCTGAATTTCCTTGAGAGTCTCATCCATCGTAATTTTAAACCAATATATTCATTTAAAATTATCTTTGTACGTAACATGTACCCTGGTGGCAACCTAGTGAATTCCTGTTCATAACCACTGAATGAGTATAAATGAACATTATGCAGATGTTAAATTAAACACACATATATAAAACACCTATTACATGTTGTAGCATAGCTTTATGCCTGCACTATGGTACATGTCTCAAGGGTTTGTATTTTATAATAATAAATTTTAATAAATCTATGTAACTTGGATGAGTACACAGAATGTAGTTCCGACTACATGGCATGTACTTTTGTTCACCATCCATCCGAATTACACGCCCGAAGATATAGAATGTAGATGTACTCTAGAAATATTTCGGTGTACATGGAATTTTCAATGAGACACACACCATATAATATCCGCGTTACATGGTTTCCATTAGGTCAAGACGTGTACGAGGTACATGGTACAACCTTAACCTGAAGGGACTACACATCGTGTTAAGTGGACCACTTGGTGTGTAATCTGGAAACCATGCGCCTCCTGTTCCTGATCAGCACACAATGTCATTTAAGACTTAGAAATACTCTAACACATGACCTGATTTTGCGAACTAGTATGATGCATTGAACCTAGACTACACAGAGTGTACTGCCGAATACACATCGTTTATTCTAGTGGTGTACAACTAGGAACGTTTGGAACATCCATATGAGATCCCTTATTTTATTTTAATAAAAATACAGAGAAAAATTCATTTCTGGAAGGTGAACGAGAAACGAGAGAGGAGGAACAGATCTAAAGAATCATATTTAAAGAAAGATTAACTTGAAATGAAACATATAAATTATTAAATGCATAAATGAACAACAAAAAACTAAATAATTATAATCAACGATATGAACCATTTGATACCACTTTTAGGTTTCAGGGGCAGCGAAAGCACGTTGGTGGGTGTACCCAAAATTAATTTTAGCGTTAACAATGATCAATCTATGATCCTTTATGATAATAAAACACCAGATCTTTGGAATATAATGAAAAATAAAATAAAATAGGGGAGTCCTGAAACCAGAGATAAGATCATCAAATAGTGGTTATAATTAATTTAATTAATTTACTAGAATTACTTTGAAGAAATTATTTCTTAGTTTATGTTTCTAGTCACGATCTGATGTGATAGATCATTGCGTTGTAGAATCCAAGTGTAGGATTCCTCTAGAAGTGATCCACATATGCTCTATGTATCTCTAGACATCACTGAAGGGATATCCAAATGCTAGAGTGGATGAACCTTTGCTTTCGATGTCCGCCTTCGATCACCTTGATCTGGTGGAGCTGGATCTCTCTCTCATATCTTGAGAGCATTCTTAGTAGAAAAATAATTCTCTTTTTTCTTGAGAGATTTATCTAAATCTATTGTGCACAACCACCAAAAAAATGGATAGGCTAATAAGAAATATATAATAGGGATTTTTAATTACATAAACCTATAAAATGAATTAATTACCGGAAATCATTTACTCATTTCATTTAATTCGTAGTAATCCCATATGTCTAGTTATAACAGTTGAATATTATTATTACCTAACATGCACCCATCGAATTACACCTAATATTATTTAATTAAATAAATATTATTATTTCTCCAAAATTCATAGAAAAAAATACATGGCGTGTATATTTAATGTACATGGCATGTACTTTTGTTTTTCTATTTTTATTTATATCCTCCACCACATTTATTAGACCTTGAATAATGGCTATTTATTTCTAAATTAAATAACTATGAATTATTTTATAATAAATATATTATTTCTCCCACAATATATTCTCTCAAATAACAAGTCTTGAAATAAATGCGATTAGGCATCCTTAAATAATTATTAAACAACAATCGGGAATAATCTTATTTCAACTTGATAAATTATTATTTTACTGAGATACTTGGACACAATTTTTGTGTGACCCTCTAGGTCTCTTTCTAAGTGGCACTAGATGGAGCCTGGATAAAGTCCAAGGTTTTCATCCAGAAACACACCATGGAACCCATAGAGAAAGAAGCTAACACCGCAATGACGTGTCACCTCCTACGAATGCTTACTGTATAATATAATACATTTTTCATGATATCTCAAACCAAGTAGGTTGTATGCTACTTCCATTACACCATGTTCTCAATTATTCTTTCTTTGACTTTCTGAAATAGAACTTGACCATTCCTCATCATGGCCATGGATTTATTTAGGAAATAACACTTCCATCAAAGGGACTAAGATATCTACTTCTATTATGGAATAAAAGGGACAAATACTTTCTAACATTATCTATTAATGGAGTATCACTCATGATTCACCCAACATATCCTACCTTACTACAAATAGCGTGTCATCATAGGTTTCATCCATACATCTAAGTGCGTGAGTTGTAATAACAATTCATAATAATATTAAAGTATAAGGACCAATTCACACATCTCTAGATAGGAACATCCAATGACACTCTGAAATGTGGATTTCCTACTGGCGGGTCTTGTTCTCATAATATCCTTCGGGATATTACCAAGGGCGCACACCATGAGAAGGTTCCTAAATTTTTTATGAGTCCTTACCCCTAATGGATTGCATTATTTTTGTCCTTCAAATAACATCATCCGACCATAGAACATATATTCAAGAATATTGTTATAGAACTTCCAAGTTCTCATCATAGAAGGGATCCACTATGACCCATTAATGAAACAGCAATCCTTAGGACATTATCACATGCATTGTCGCGCAGAAGTACAATAAAGATGTGATAAGGTATTTATTAATGAATAAAGTAAAATGTAGTTGGTTCTAGGCCACCAACTCCAACTCCTTAGAGTTTGATTAGGGGACCACATACTTCTATGAGTATCTCTTTAACAAGGGATAAATCAATTTTGATAGAACGAAAAGTTATCTCCAAGGTTCATTTGACCTTCCGTGATATTGCGTAGAGTGGGGGAGGAGGAACGCCACTTGGATCTACCACTGTAGTTAGAGAGGGTGCATAACATATTCCATATATATCAGCTGAGGATATACATGAATTATCCTTCTCACGTCATCGACCATGGTGAGTTGCGAATTGATGATGGGGAGACATTTGCAGAGTCCATGATGGAGATTGAGAATCGACATGAGAAGATCTTTTTTGGATGATCTATTCCTCTCGTCAGCATTCAGTGGTAGCACAAGGATCTCAAAGATTTCACTTGGGATTAAGAGGCTCAAATACATGCTCATTACCCCCCATAAGATTGTTTAACCCTTATTTTGGCTTAAGAGGATGTGAATTCCTAAATGTGGGGGTAATGTAATACCCCATATTTCTATGTAATTTTTTATCAAAATTAAATGGGATTATTTCAAGGCAAGGATCTGAGACATCATGTGATTCTGAGGCCAAAGTTGATAGAATGTATTTTTGAACTATTTTTAGCATTTATTAAATAATCATGAAATAGGGTTTTTTATCTTTTAAAAAGGTTCCCAGATCAGAAATCATAGGGAAACGTTGATCTTAGAGCATCGACATTATCATTGGAAGGGGATAACCAAAGACCAGTGGGGGTTGAATGAAAAGGATAGTTTTCAGGACTCTGAGAAGAGAAATAAAATAAAATAAAAAAAATTTATTTTACTATTTTATCTTCATAGTTAGGAAGGGACTCATCAGCACTACGGTACAACGATGAGGAAACATTGGATCCAATAATGAACCTGATTAGAGAATCAGCATGGCGATGCTACAAAGCGCAACACGTATTCCTTCTTTAATGAATCATGGATTCGTGGTTGAAAACTTCACGGGAATTCCTCTGATGAATGATGAATGAAACCTCTCCAATGAAGGAAAAATGGTGAATCATAAATAGGTGATGAAAAACTTAGAGATATGATTTGGGACCGTAGATTGACATCCAACGCAAAATGATTATTCTCAACCAGACTTCATTTTCCCAAGTAGGGGTTTAAATCTGAGTGATTTTTTTCCCTTTTTCTTCCCATATAATTGAAGAATGTAGATCAACTCACTAAATCGTTGATTTTTGGATGAATTCATCTTAGTGGGATTGGAAAATATTATTCTGGGGTTTATATCGGGAGTTAGATCTTAGGGATTTGAATTATTCTTCATGATCCCATTGACAATAACCATTTATTGCCGACAAGAAAAAATGGAAGTTTATTTGTTGGGTGTTCTCTAAGACACCCCTCTCTCTTCTTTTTCTTCACCAAAAAACCCAAAAGGCCACATAAGATCTTTGTTATGGGTATTCCAAATGAGTTTGGACACCCCCAAGGTGATCTAAAAATGGAGAGGATCAAGCATAAGTCACAGTGGCTCCCTGAGAAACATGTAATTGTAGAATAATCCGAAAACAAACCACCAAGGCTAGTCTAATAGAGGCTGGCGGTGGCCCACGACGGTGGTTGTGGGTGGGAGACAACACAACGAGGAGGAGGAGTCCATGGCCAGTAAATGATGTAGTGGGGTAGTGGGGAAGCACTGGTCAAACACCACATCAAATCGACCGGCCTGTAGGGCGGCCTGTGGCATGCACCGACCCACGGTCCACGCTGGATAACATGTAGAGGGGAGGCAGATGACCTCAGTCGGCTGTGTGGATGTGCTTACAAGATGCTGGTGTGGAATCCTATATGTACCCAAGACATCTCGCCAATGTGGGCAAGGCTGAGGAAGTAAACCAGTCCATAGGGAAGCCCATGTCAGAGGAGAATGGTCCCACGATGCGTGCTGGACTGGATAGGAAACTGGTCGCTATTTGGACCGAATTAAATTAAAATAGTACAACTAATTCATACTGGGCTGGAGAATATAGACCAGATCCATAGAGGCCTAATGGGGCATGCCACTGGGCTGGGTCAAATCAGGTCGACCCAAACCCTAATAGTTCATGTTGGGTCAACCAGATCATGATGGTTCCGGAGGGACCACTGGTTGGGTTGTTTCAGGGTGGTCCAACAAAGACAGAACGAGCCCAGATGCAACCAGCCTCTATTTACTAAAACATCAATAGATTTCAGACCATGTGTCTGATTGATTCACCAAATGTGGAATTGGGACCATTATGACAAGTTGGTCCTTTGGTTATACTCTATGTGATTTTTCATGGAAGTCAAGATATGACCGATTTCTTGAGAAGTCGATTCCCCCAGAATCAGGGACACTGTTGAGTGAGAATCATATGGTTTACTGTGACACAAAGGGTATGATGAGTGAGACCAGAATAGATTAGTTTCAGAGCGGACCTCAGTGGTCTATTAGCTGAGCGGTCCTTAGCTGTCCAGTAGCCAAGCAGACCGTAGTTGTCTAGTAACCGAGCAAACCTTAGTGGTCCAATAGCTCAGCAGACCACAATGGTCAAGTATTTGAGAAGACCTCAGTGGTCCAACAGCTGAGTATACCTCAATGGTCCAGTGGATGAGTGGACCTTAGTTGTCCAGTATCCCAACAAACCATATTGGTCTAGTAGCTAAGAGAACCTCAGTGGTCCAATTTTAAAGCGAACCTTAGTGACTCATCAGGGATTAGTCCATTATCTATACAAGATGATTTAGCTTTACGATTGATAATAATACATTCTCTACATTGAGTTATACTTGGTGTGATCTATCATTGCTTTGAGGTCTCACATTGTGGTCTTGCTTTGTGTTCTTTACATTATAGTTTGGGTGCCCTATTAAGTATTGTGTTACTCAACCCTGCATAGGCTTCTCCCACATGTTACATGTTTCATGCAGATGATCGATGCTTTGATGAAGACCATGGTTGTCTGGTACTATGTGGTGCTAAGAAATAAGGGACATATGAGAGTAACTCTAGGGGTATAGGTTTCTACACTTCACCTACCCTTTATATAGGGCCTCGAGCAGATTGACCGTCTTAGTTGAAAATTCCATTGTGGTTTTGGTCTTATATTATGGAACCTTTTTACTTTTAGTTTTTACTATTCTCTCATTATTTGTATCAATGACTGTTGTGGTTTACATTTTCTTTACCTTACACAGTTTGAGCTTTGTTCATGTGTACAGGTATAAAAGAAAATTCCTTCTTTTTTTTGGGATATGCCTACTCAGTGCTAGTCGCCAGCCCCTGGCTTATGGAAGGAGGGCTTGTGGTAGTCACTACATAAGTCATGGGGGATGGGTCATGATGATATTTATAGCTTCATTTAATTTAATTTAATTACATATAGAGTATTATCCCATGTTTCCAATTGATATATTTTTATTGAAACGATCTCATTGATTTTCGAGATTGTTAATGATTGTGCTTCTTTGATAAAATGTAATGATCCTTCTCTCACCAAAGCTCATGATTTTCCTTATCATCTAATTTTTCAAGATATATCCATGTATTATTACTATTTATATACTCATCTATATTAAAGATAATGAAGAGAATGTTTTTATGAAATTTAGATTATATTTCTTTCTTCGATTGGAAGTCAATTTTATTACAAATCTTTGTTTTTTCAAAATGTTTTAAAACGATACCTGAAGGCAATTTTCTAGGAAAAAGTATTTAAATATTTTTTTAGTGTCTTAAAATATTTATTATTATGTTTTCAAATATATTTTAAAAAATGTTTTTTAATCATTTTTGAGGTTTCTTTAAAAAGTTGTAATGGGGAATGGGTTTCAAAATGATTTCAAGCATATTTTATATGTTTTAAAGGAAAACAGTTTAAAGAATGTTTTCAGGACTAGTTTCTAGGTTTTTAATGTTTTTTTAATGGAAATTGTTTCAAAAAAAATTATTTTTAAAGAGAATGTTTCAAATATAGAAATTTATTTTTCTTAAGAAATGTTTTCCATATACATTTAAAAGATATTCTTCATCTAAAATGACATCTATTAATGTTTCTCAATCCCCTTTTGTAAATGTTCCAATGGTTCCAAATGATAAAAAAATATAAAACCCATTAGATAGAAATATATAGATCTTAACATGTATTGTGTTTAATAATGGACCGATTTTATCCTTTTTTTATCTGAACAATCTGTGAACACCTTTTTAATTTCCAAAACTACATGTGTCACCCAATCCTCACATTCAAAAGGAAACCCCCTATTCCATACACTTCACATGCCCCAATCCTTTTTTTTCTTTGGCGAATCTCCAAACAAACCACTTACTAAATTCCATACGCAAATCATAAAATTAGGTTTTTGGTAAAACATCCATTATCAGAATACAATTTTTATAATCCTAATGAGGTTGTTGAAGAAGAGGAAAAATTGATAAATATGTACTTTTGTTTTATTTTATGATCCACATCTTTCAAATATTCTTAACTTGATGATATATAATAACACTATTATACCCTATATACACATATTTTATTTTATTATTTGAATTAATTATATCTATATCCTCGTCCATCAAATGTAACAAGATAATATCATTCTTGGGTACAAAAGAGATCCACCTCATGAATTGAGGTGACATGTTTAACATAAATGCATATCATGGTTGTATTTGATGATGGATCTAATGTATATATATAATATTTATAATTTAATTAAAAATATATAATACTTATAACATATATAATATTTTACATTCCATTCCATAGACGATATGATACAATCGCTTGTGTGTACAATGAACTACCGCCTCACGAAGTGATGTGATTCGTTTTTCAGTAAAGCATTCCATTGAATGTAATAAGAATAAATTAAATTAATATATGCGATTTAAATGAAACAATTATGATATAAATCACATATATATCCTTATTAACTGATAATATATCATTTTATTTCTAAGATTTTCACTCACTGAAAGATGGTTATATCATTCTTGTACGTGTGGAATACTACATTCTTGAAGAAATGCGACTCTCTATTCATTAGAACACAATATGGATGATATATATTAATATATTTAGTGAAAAAATATTGTATTTATTATCTTTTTATCAATATGTTATGGTAAAATATTACATATCATCTTTCTATAATGATCATTGAAAAATGGAAATTTCACTTATGAAAACGTACAACCTACCTTCTACATAATCATAATGTACTTTATTTATCAAAACCCCATTTCATGATTTTTAATAAAATAATAAATAATTATTAATATGAAATTAATTTAAAGATTATTATTCTATAGATTTTGAAATAATTCCCTCTTTGACCAATTTTCTACCTAACAATGTCATTTGGACACATTTATTGAAACACACAATATAAACGTAGTTGATTAAGTAATTGAATATAATATGTTAATAAGAGAAATAAATGGACCATTAAAATTGAAAAATGATATTAATAATTCTAACAATCAATATAAGATTATTATTATTGAATATAAAGAATGATCGTGGTGATTCAAACTCAAAGTAATGGTTTACCATCTCACTATTCCTTCCAAAATACATATGTACGTCTTCCTACATATTCCATGTTTTTATATTATGACAATCAGATTTGTTATATAATGGTTCTATTTTTATTCATGGTATATATGGATTACTTAACTTTATTTTTTATGGTTTTTATGATGAAAATGTTGCAAAATTTTTAATAGTTGGTTTTATACTATTATCATTATTCAAGGGTGTTTTTTATGTTTTTTTGGAGAATTATTTAATTTAATTTTATTAAAATAAATATTTTATTATTATATGGTACTTATTGATAAAATTATATAAATAGTACCATTGGTTATACTTTTGAAATTAAAATGATTGAAAAAATAGGATTATTTAACTTTATTTGTGTCTTCAGTTATATATCCTTTTTTTCATGATAAGCCAAGTTTTCTAATAATGCTTTCAATTAAATTTATCTTTTTCAAAATTATTTTTTTAGAAATATTTTAGCCTTTTTCTTTTTACAATTTTTTTTAATGGAATCATCAATCTATTTTCAAAACAATCAATGTTTGTATTTTATAGAAAATATGGAAGGAATCATTGTTTTAACTTGTTTAAGATGAATATATTTTTACACCATGATGAACAATCAGTGTTTTAATGCTTATTTTACATCTCTTATATGGAAAATTTGAATTAAAATAATTTTCAAAATGTTTTTAGATATTTTTCTTTTAATAGGTGATTTTGAAAATTCTCCAGTAATTTTTCAGAATTTTTAAGGATTCTTGTAATTTATTTATATACATTAATGACATGAAACCGCTAATTTTCTTATGATATACTGAAGATATATAGTATTTATACCATATTTTTTATTTCCACCAATGGTTTATGATTATATTGGTTGGGTATTTCCAATTATATTAACATTAAAATTTTTAATCTAGATGGTTCATCATTATGTTTATTGATCGAGGTATGTATTAACTGTTTCGATATTAGTTTTTAAATAAGAATGTTTATGTTGATAATATTTCACCCCATTATATATGAGGAAGGCATTGGACATAGTATGTGATGAGTGGGGGGCCACTATAGCCGCTCTATGCATCATTAAGTCTCATTATAGAATTTATATTTGGTTTTGTTCATGGGCTTACAAAATTATTTAGAATTTTTGGCACAAGACTATGAAGGTATGTTTTAGATGATTTCAATGGTTCATTATATAATTAAAAATTATGTTATTAAAATTTCATTTTGTTACTATATTAGTTAGAATATCTAGGGTTATGTTTTCTAGATTTTGTGATTTTTTATATACAACTATACAAAAATAATTTATTCATTACATATTAGATTCATTATTTTTATTAAATGGAATAATTTTTAGTTATATTACATTACATGTTTATTATTCCTTATTTATTCATATTCTCTAATTTATTCTTACAACTAGTGAGAATTTGAGCTCAACCCTTTCTTATGTTTTATTTTCCCTATGACACAAGGATTTGTTTAATGACTGATATGCATTGATATTATAAGGTGAATAATGGTGTTATCAATTAAATGACTTTATGTATTTTCGGATTTAATTTTTATAATATTTTCAATTATTTATCTAGTTAACCATGAATACTAAACTCTTTCATGCTTCACGATCTGGTTCCTTGCATCTTATTCTATTATATTAATGTAGACTCCAGCTCCAGACTATTGGGTCAACGGTTGCTACATTGATGAATAATATGGTCATATTTTATATAATTGACTAATACAAAAAATCATGGTTAAATGATTAAAAATGATATTGATTAAAGGATATGTTAATCAATGATATTCTAAAATATTCCAAATATTATGATAATTATGAAACATTTTAATATTTATTGTGTTTTAAATATTTTGATACATATGTTATATGGAATTTATAATGTTGAATAGTGGGTGTGAAAAAGTGATATTTTTTTGGAGACACTCGTTTAAGGACATAATAGAATGTGAAAAGCATCTTCGTTAATATGTTCTTGATGATAGTGAAATAATATTATTTTATTTTTTGAAAAAATTATCTATATAGAAAATATATGAGGTTAAAAATTAATTTCATAACTTATGATATGTTTTAGTATTCTCAGTATCTTTTTTAGAATTATATAAGAAGTAAAATAAACTTTTTTAGTAACAAAGACAACTCATCACATCTAATTATGGTGGATGGATTGAAACTATAAAAAAGGAGGGCAAGGTTATAACCCCTACCACTGGCCTACATTATTTCATTGATATTAAGTAAATATTTAAATTAGTTAAAGAATAAATATTATTTTGATATTATAAACATATAATTGATGGCGATGGAGACGTGCCACTGCTCGCGGCGTTGGAGATGGCGAGTTGCAGTATTGGAACCCTAGATGATTCTCGAGGATGACTTCCCTCTCCTTCCAGGAGGTGGAAGGGGGTGGAGGAATGACCACAACCTCCAATCCCGCGGAAAACTTTCATTCCTTTTTCAAGCCCTAGATCTCTCCCAGATTTCCAGATGATTTTGTTATGCCCAAAAGTTCCTGATCTTCATCAGGGTGATCCTCAACTAGCGATTTCATCATCGGATTTCATGGAAGCTTCGAGACATTTGGATATAATGATGGTGGATCGCTTCAATCAGCGAAGGCCCTCAGTTGATGATTTTGACCGCTTCGTCTTTGGTAAGTGGAATTTTCAAGATCGAGCAGTTGTTGGGCTTCTCGACAAATGCCATTTCATGATTCGGTTTTCCTAAGAGGACGATTTGATTCGTGCATGGTCCAGTGCTCCTCGTAGATGCAACGAATGTCGTTTCTTCTTCCTTCACTGGTCCTTCGATTTATGCATGAACCGCGATCCTTCAACCATTTCAGCATGTGTTAGTTTCCCTCAACTCCCTCTTACTTTCCAAAATCCTGCAATAATTCGTATGATTGGTAATATGGTGGGACGGTATCTCTGCTCCGATGTCCGAACATCCACTGTAAGTTACTCGGTGAATCCTTGCATCTGTGTAGAGGTGGACATTGTGAGGCCATCAATCAACTGGATATGGCTTACCGTGGGTGAAGAGTTCCGATAGAGACAGTCAGTGGTCTTTGAATCGTGGGCAGACTACTGCAGCACTTGTTGCTGATTCGGGAATATGACTTCGAAGGTTCATTAGGAGGTATTGAATAGAAGCATTTCTAACCCGAGGGAGAGGGAAGGAAAGCCTCACTGGCCGAGGCTGATGTCTGCTGGATGTATGGCATCTAGTATTGCTGATAGTGTGGAGAACCAAGATGCAGTGCCCTTGAGGAAACATGTTGAGGCACCTACAAATCTAGATGTGTCTAAAGTGTTCAGTAAACTTCACCATGATATGTAGTTGGATGATGGGGTGTTACAAGCTGGTGCAAAGGATGCTTCTGGTTCTAATGCAATGGGATGTCCCACAGGTGTTGTTGCAGTCGAGTAGGAATTACAGCATGACGTGTGTGTGAATTTATCTAATGAAATGGTGGGTAATTGGTGTAAAGAAGTGGTGAATGTGGCTGAAGGTATGTTGGATTCTCTTGGTTGTATTAGTGGTCCTTTGGAGGTGTTGGATGTTGCTAATAGAGCACAAGGGAGGGCTGTGCATAATGAGGATGTGGACTTCACTGCAGCTTCTCGAAGCAGTTTTCAAGTGTTGGAGAAGGTGAATGTGGAGGAAAACCTCTCATTGAAGGTAATGAAGAATGTTTATTCTACTTAGGAGGGTGGCAATGGATCCAAAACTGTGCAGCAGGGGTCTTTGGTTATCTACGAGACTATGGAACAGCCAAGGTGCCTCGCTGTTGACAGCAATGGCCAGTTTCAGTAGGGTAAAGAAGTGGAGGATAATATCCAGAATGTGATCATCAATGGGAAATGGGGGGATTTCTCTGAGAGTGACAAAGAGAACTATGGAGGAATGATCAAACCTTTATCTAGTGATATGGTCCAAGGCGGGAAGATGAAGATGACTGAGACCCAATATGTTTTGACAGCCCCTCAGCAATGCAAGTCAAAGAAGGACTGCTCCTCCCTGTCAAAGTTGTTGGCCACTAGGTCTTCTGGTGGTCACACTAAGCTATTATACTTGGAACAGAAGAATCTGCAAAGGAAAAATGCTAAGGTTCTGAAGCATTATGACAATCATCTACTATAGAAGAAGCTTTCTTCCAGGGATGTGGAGATGGGTATGGTTCATATGACATGTAACTCTTTCTTTTGAATTCTACTTCTTTTTTACTGTCTTTTTCTTTTATCCTAATAAATGGTCATGGGGTTATCCTCTGGCTGAGCCTCTCTGGTATAAACATATAATTTATTTTATAGATAACCAAGGGACTGAAAAGTAATTTTCTGATTAATTATATTATGTAATTTTCAAAATAAGTTCACTCTTTTGGGAACATTATATGATTATATTCAATATAAAGATTTGGGAAATTATTTTATGATTTATGGTAAAATTATCTTCGGAGAGCATATATTATTTTAACATGATTTTATGCTGACTTAGGTCATCTACGGAAATTATTATCATATTTTGGAGTTTATTTTACTATGTCATAAATATATTGTTTGGTACATTAAGTGTGATTTATTTTATTTAGTGAAAAATTTAAAATTATCATAAAATAATATTTGATTAAATATTACTAATATTTTGTTTCAATCTCAAAACGGATATTTTGAAACATTTTGAGCATTGTTTTTTTTGAATTATTTCGTTTAACATTGGGTATGGCTGTTGAATGTTGGAGATTAATATATTATTTAATTATATAAATGATAAATATTTTGGAGAATTATATTAACATGTACTAAATTTTTTTGGTTTTCATCATTTTCAAAATACATGCTAAATATTGTTTAATACTATTATGAAGGTTTTTGATTTGATGAGAGTGGATTTTAGTGCTTTAGGAATTAAAAATTCATCTTGAATACTTATCATTTGGAAGAAAGATGATATTTTTATGGAAATTTATTATATTATGAAAATAAATATATAATGGAATTATATTTCTTCATATATTGAGATGTTATTATGTTAAGACAATAACCAATATCTATCTCCAATCACCATAAAATGGTGATGGAATCAATCGTTTGTGTGTGAAACAGACGACTACCTCGCGAACCGGTGTAATTCATTTTCTATCACAAACTATTAAGGATGATTATGATGATTTATTTAATTTATATATATTATATTAATGACTTAATTATCATTATAAAAATTTAATATAACACTAACTTTCTTACTTATCTAGTCACTTAAAATGACAATGTCCCTCTTGCATAAGTCGACACAACCACGTCTACAAAATGATATCATTGGTTCTTCATCAGGACATAAAATTGACAATATATATAATTACATAAATAAAATTTGGTATTTATGATAAAATTTTATTTTTTTGAAAGGTAAAATATTAATTATATTTTTTGAATAAATATCACTAAAAACAAGAATTTTTACTCATTCATATATATGAACTATCATGTCATTGGTTGTAACATAGATTATATTTCACAACCACATATAATTTTTGGTTTTAAAATTATTATTGATTTATAAAAATGTTAATTAAATCATTATTTTTGTTTTATATATTATGGAATAATGACTTCTTTGACAAAATTCAACCTACCGAATTGGTTTTGGACATATGAGACAAATATCATCAAATCTTTTAATGTGAAATGAATTGATTGAGTTATTGAATATATTATGATAAGAGGAAAATTAAAATATAAAAAGGTTAATAATAAATTAAATAATTAAGATAATTATACCTTTTTAGAAAACAAATAAAACAGATGACAAGTTGGAGTTAGGGTAAGGGACTTTCTTTTGAAAACCATATTTTAATGTTCCCCTTTCAAATATTTTTCTTCCATGTATATATTTCATAAAATTATATTATTTATATGTTTATATGGAAATAAAAAAATTATAAAGGATTTTTTTGTCTCTTTTGAATATAAGAAAGTTATTTTTAAAAGAAACATTTATACACAATGTTTAGACATTCTTTATATAACATAAATGAGTTTTTTTATTTTAATGTATATGACAACAATAAATTTTTCTAATGTCATAAATTTTATTTGATATTTGAATTAAATTACAATAATACAACTTTTACATACTGAAAAAATCCTCATTCCCCTTTTTATCATGTTTAATTTATTAAAAATTAGGGATTAAATGGGAAGGGTATTTTCTATCATAAAATGTTTTTCATATGAGTTCAAAATAATTCTCAAGGGGTTTATGGTGAAAATATTCATGAATAAATAGTTTTTTGGATGATATATTACATGTAAATTGTTTATGATAATTTTTTAAACTGATGCAGCTAAACAAATGGGTTAATTCCCAATATAGGCCATGATAAAATGTGTTGATCTGATTTATATCTCACGATATAACATGTTGATCCCTATTATAGATCATTATAAATTGGTTGAGAACAATTATATCTCTAAAACAAATAGGGTATGGATTATGTTTTCTTGAGAATTATATTGGATGTCAACCATATGGTTATTATAAATGTATGTGTTATGTAAAGGTTCTATGAAGATGATGTCCCATAGAACCTGCATGCTGTTTTTATGTCTACTTATTAGTTTTCATGGAAATTATCGATTTCCAAATGTAATGTAAATATAAATTATATTAGAAAAGTTTTTTATAAAAATTTGTGTAAAAAGTTATATTGTAGGGAAAAAAATTTCATGAGTTCTCATGTTATCTAAAAAACCCTCATGGTTTTTATCTTCCCATGATGTTTTCATATAAAGTGTTTTATGACAACATTGGGATTTAATGATGATTAAATTGAGCTCAATATCTGAAGTAAAACCCCTTTCATAATCTCATGGATTTCATATATACTATTGGGTGTCCTTAATTCTTTCTTTTTAGGTCGCTTTCTATCTTTTGTGTGTTCATCCAATGTTTTAAAGTGTTTTTTCACATGGTTTGAGGATGAGTATGTTAAAATATGATGTTAAGTTGAATTTTGTGATGATTTTAAATGAAATAAATTCATGATTTAAATTAAAAGATTAATATTTTTATATAAATGGTCAATAAGTATAATTGATTTTTTTTGAAATATAGAATTTTAATGTAAGGATTACGACATAAATCTATGATACTCAAAACCTCAATGATCATTGGGAATGAAAGAAAATGAATTATCATAATAACCCAAGATTTTGTAAAGTAATTGTTTTTCAAATAAATGGAATCTTGAAGATATATTTCATTACAGACTTCTCTATGTATATATTATGGTAAAACAACTAAGTTTAGATTATGTTACATGAATTTATACTTTTTTCTTAAGTTACAAATAATAACGAGTTTAAACAAAATGTGTTATACTATAAAAAATATTTTTTTAAATGCTAGTTTTTATATAGCTATTAGAATGGAGGGTAAGAATAATATTAACTAAATAATAAAAATGTAAGGTTTGAATGTGAAAATATAATGAGAACTTTGGTGAACAATTAACTATAAATGAAAACAAAAACCATTTAAAAACACAATATACCTTTTTATAAAAAACATTTTTTATAATTCAAATCATGTTTACCTTAACAAATTGAACAAGTCACATTTGGTGAATGATTTTAATGAAATTTAAATATTATATGTCAAATATAATTTTTGACATCCATATACTATTTTTCTAGGAATAAAATAATAAGTAATATAATTTTATTCTAAATTTAATATTTTTTCTAAAAATCAGTTTTTCTTATTCAGAAAAATTATTTAAAAATTAATATTTCCCTCATTTTGAAAATTTATTTCAAAAAAATGAAATAAATTTTCAAAATCATACAGTAAAAATCATCTTGAATTTATTTTTTGAAAATATTCTCAAAAGATAAATTTATCAGTGATTAGTAAACAATTACGGGTTTTGTTAAAAACTTCCTTTTTATTTAAATCATTTACATGCTATATTTTTGTTTCATATATTTAAAAAATAAAATTATTATATATATATATATATATATAATCAATTTTAGTAATTCAAATATATTCCACATTGAATTGGTGTATTAAATCTTATTATTTTTGTAATAATTCTATCTTTGGAAAATTTATTTCTCGCCTTGTCTATGGGATAACTTTTCAGTTAGAATTTTCTATTTATATGAATGGATATTAGAAAAATAGATTCCATATTTATAATCTGAATAATTTATGTTATCAAAAAAATTTAAAATTAATTTTTCACAATAATGAATAGTAATGATAGTAAAATTAATTACTCTAGTTAAGGTACAAATGGGTTTACTAGGGAACACACATAATAGATATGGGTTAAAATGACCCAAACATGTACAAATGAAATTAGATGTCCATATTTTGACATTAAAAAACCTAATATTTTATAATTACCCTTTATATGGATTTATTATTGTAAAAAATGATGGTATAAATTTTCTTTTCTATGATTACAAGTGTGACACTCAACTCCTTCAAAAATGCCACATTCTATCATCTTCTCTTGACAAATAAAAAACATTTTGTTCATATAATCCTTGAAAAAATCATTCCATAATTCCATATATAATCTTAGAGGCCTTATTATCATCATCAATCAAACTAAATAATCATTTTTGTTCAAATCATAATAAGTATTTCAAAGAATAGGTAATGTACCAAAACAAGCATTTTATTTTATTTTATTTTATCAAAATACTCCAATTCATATTAAACCATGATGAAATAGAAACTTTAATGTATTCCATATACATATATTATTTTATTATAATATAATAACTTAAATTTATCTATTCTTATAACAAATTGGATACAAAGGCATCTCTTATGTGTACAGTAGACTACCACCTCGTGAACTGATGTTATTCATTTCCCCTCACCACCTCTTATGGATGTATATAAGGATAGATTTAATTTTAAAATTAAATATTTATGATATTATATTATATATTTAATTATAATACTATATATATCTTTTTACCTACCAAACAACATGAAAACAATTATTTCACTCTTGTGTAAGGCCAACTACCACCTCACAAATGGATGTGACATGTTTTTCATTTATTACATAGATTGTAATAAGGATAGATTAAATGAAAAAAATTATATTCTTAACATAATTATATATGTTAAATAAAAAGTTAACATATTCCTTATTAGTCTCCATTCCATGGGTTATACAATAATGAAAAACATTTGTATAGAGGATAACCGCCTCACGAAGTGATGTTATTCATTTTTCACTAACACATTGCACAGAAGGTTATAAGGGTAAATTTAAATAATACGTGTGATATATATGAAAATATAATCGTTTTTTAAGGTTATATATTATTTAAATTTCTTTATTTTCATCAATTGGGGAACTGTAAACAACATTCACAGGTACGTATGTCCTACTATCTTGTTGAATAATGTATTTCATTTTCCCTCTAATGTTTTTTGGATTAATAATAATATATATATATACTTGATATATATTAAATTTGTTTTATGGATAACATTCTAGAAATTTTTTGACCTTGAACAGAGTAAAAGGATATAAAATTTCAAATCGAAATATAACTAAAAAATGAAGAATTTATTACCAAAAGGTCCCTTTAACAAATAATGATTAATAAAATGATAATAAAAATTCTAAATCACCTCATAAATGATATGATATCTGTAATTATGGTTTGGTAATAGATGAATAATAACATTATATTTATTTTACATGAAATTACTTATTTAAATTCCTAGAATACCAAATTATATTAGTCATTGGGGTCACTTATCATAAAAATAACTTTCCCCACAATCCAACACATTTTCATTTAGTTTGTTTTGTACTCTATCACACAAAGTATAGAAAACATCCTATAAGGTCATCCATACCGATCACTAATCCTAGACCAACAAACAAAACTATAGATTTTTAATCATGTAGGATCCCATAAATAATTGTTCACCTTGTTGGTATGGTAGTTTAGCTGTTTAAATGTCACTTTTATATGTATTTTATAATAAATAATGGTTTATTGTGCAAGATATAATTTGATAATTATCATAACATTTTTGAAACTCACTTATACTTTTTATTAGAAACATTTCAAATTCACCACTTGATTCATTTTTTTTGGTATATATACAACACATGATTGTTTTTCATTATAATTATAATTATATTTATGGAGATTTAAATTTCCATTTTAGGGTTTCCATTTAATGGAGTGTATGATTTAAAATTTATCATAGAATTGAGGGTTCTTTTATCTAATTTTTTTCTTTTGGGAAATTCATTACGTTATATATATATCTACATTATTGAGGTGTATGTATATCCCATATAATATATAATACTATCAATTTATGTCTTCCCATTATATTTAGATTTTCATTTTTTATTATTCTTTTATGAGGCTTACTATAGTGTGTTACCTATTTGGGAATGGTTTAATGATAAAATTTTACGAATTTTCAAGATTTTTTTATGTTTATTATTTCAATGGTGATTTATTATGGTCAATCTCCCAACAAAGTCATGAATGTTTTTCTAATGTAGTTTTTTCTTTTCAATGAATTTTCAACGTCATTTTACTATATTTATGTTCAAAAGAGTTTAAAAGAATTTTTTTGATAAAAATTATATTTATTTCTCTCTTTAGTCAAAAACCCATTTCTCTTCGTGAAATGTATTTTCTAAAAACATTTCAAAAATCTCATTAACATTCTACATGTGATTTATTGAATATTTTTACCCTTGTTTGAATTTTTTAATTTTTTTTATAAGAATATTCATGCTATTTCCAAAATAATTCCCAATTATATTTTTGGAAAAAATAAGAAAGGATTATTTTTTTAAATTTTTTCGATATGAATTAAATTTTCCTCCATCATGAACACTTATTTTTTTGAATAATATTCCATTATAAGTTTCCAACCTAATTTTCAAAGAAATGTATTTGGAATATTTTTTATTATTTAATAATTGTTCTTTCTATATGAAATGTTTATTTTCAATGGAAAATGTTTAAAATTATCATTAATACTTTATTTATATATTTATAAGGTTATTTTAAAAGATTTTTTTTTTTAAATTATCATTTTCTAAAAATGTGTTTTTAAATTTTAAAATGTTATTTTCCACCAAATTATTCCATGTAGTATTTCAAAATAAATTTCCCTATAATATGACATCCATTTATGTTTCATATTATTTAATAGGGATATGATCCAAGGATAAAATTATTATTATTTATTTGGATATAGTACGTTTTTGATAAAAAGTTATTTATGAATCCTATTTTTTAGGAGTAATGATACGATGAAATGTTTTATGAAACCTGTTTATTTTCATGGGTTCTGATACGATGAATGATTAATAAAACCCATTTCATTTCAGTTATTTTGGTGTCCGGAATCATTTATGATCTCATGGAATAGTTATGTATGAATTTCATTATGTGATGGGGGTCACATTATAACCATGGTTGGTGGAAACATTATTACCATGGATGTTGATTATGATATAACCAAATATTGGTTGTAACTATTTCCCACACTAATTCAATTGGTAAATAATTATATCCCATGAGGTTAATATAAATGTAATAATGATTGAACTGATATCAGTAATGGACTTTATTACACTATGATTTTCTTGGGAGTGAAGCTTGACTATTACGATTGTTTAAGGAGTAAACCCATTACACCAATATGGTTTTAGAAATTACACTAGACAACTAGGTAAATTATATTCTAATCTTATCTTTATTCCATAATTCCATATCTTATGACAAGTTTATTCTCACATAGATCATGTTATTTTATTTCATTATGATTTATACCTTATGAAATATGAGTATTTTGTCCATGAATAATGATTTTTATCTTTGATATGCATGTTATAATCTTTATATGTTATGATAACATTATCATTCCATTATTGTCATGTTTCATTTTATATATTTTTATTTTTTACCCTTATTGATCTTTTTATCCCACCATTTTTTATCTTTTTTCCCATGTTATGATTACGGGTATTATGTGTGATATGTAAAATAATGATTCTATTTATGAGGAACTAAGTGGGAGATAATATATAACACTTATGGATACATTTTCTATACTTCTAATTTTCCAAAATTACTATACCATTTTGATTCTCATAAATATATGTGTGCAATGTTTTTATTATTCAACTAAATTATTTGATATCAATGAATGTAATAGTTGTATTACTATAGTTTTTGTTGGATGAGATTATAAATAAAACATTGGAAAATATGATGAGAAAAATTGAGTGACATGCCTTGGAATATATCTAAATATTTTTTTGGGGATATGTATATAGAAAAACCCAAGTATGAGATAATTAGTAGGGAAATATATTGAAATTTTGGAGGTAGATATAAAGAGTGTTTTATATGAAATTATATTCCATTATAGATACTGAATGGAGTTTTAGATCTAGAATAGAGGTCCCTAGTGATAATAACTCCAAAATGGATCATTGAGAGAGACTCAATTATTTCCTAAATTAAAAAAATGAGCCTTGATACAAACCAAATTTTACACTCCAATTGGATATTCTTTGGAAATTACAAAAATCATTATTAACAATGTTTATGCAAGTGAATAATGACCATTAATGACTTAGTTTATTCCCATGGAATCATATATTGAAATTTATTTTCCATGATTTAGACATCTTATAAATTATTTTTAAGGATAATGTGGTTCCCACTATCAATATTGTAACTCAATATATGTTTTTTTGGTTTTAGTTAATTATGGGAACATAATGGAACTAGATTAATGTTGAATGTGACATAAAATGTGTTGATGGGAAACAAAATGTGGTGCTTAATAGAGTGAAAATAATTTTATTATTTATAATCAGTAATCTCAATATATTATAAACAACTTGGAACTTGACCAACTCTCATACTCACAAAATAAGATAATGGTATATTTAATTTAGAGTTTGGGAGGCGAAGACCATAGATGAAGGAATATTTAGTTTCTTATATAATTAGAATATTAAAGAAACCAATCAAGGTAAGGACTAAAAGGGACGAGAATATTTTTTACATGTAGAGAATAATGGCATAGAGAATGTAACTAATGATGAAAAATGAGAAGTTCAGTTAATGAAAGTGATGAAAGTATTATTCTCTATACGGTATTATGAATAGATAAATTGTTTAACTGTGGAAATTAGCGGCATTATTAAAATAGATGTCCTAGGGTGAATTATCCAAAATAATATCGGTAATGTGGTACATGAAATTATTTTTTATTGGTGATTAGGGGTCAACAAATGTCATATGAAAGGAAGGATTTATTAAGGAAAAATATGTTGAATCCTAGATAATGGTTTAATAATGAAGTATAATTATAGATGTGATTATGTATTTGAATTCCGAATTATGAAATATATAAGTTCTATACAATATATGTTTTAATTAATAATTTCCATGAATATATTGATTAAAACATATGAAATATGGATGTAATTTAATGGAAAAGTATTATTTTACAGATTAAATATTATTAATGGATGATAAACCTTAATATGTTCCTAATTTTGAGATAACAATATTGGTATAAATACAATATGAATTCGAGCAATGTATGTAGGATAATATTAATATCTTTGGAACAGATTATTTATTTGTGGAAATGTGTTTTATGTTATCATTTATAGAGTTTACACCATTACTAGATCTATGGAATATATTCAACAATCGGTGGTCAAATTCGCGAATTTAAGAAGTATGTATGTTTTTATTTAGTATTAATAGTAATTATTTTTTCTTATTATGTTTTAATAAAATATATGACTATTGTATTCAGATATTTGGGTTTTGGCCACAATATCCACTTAATGCTATTTAGTGGAATAATTTTAATTTGTTTTTTTGGAAATATAGTGACATTATTTATAAATTATAAATACTTAAGTGTCATAAGGCTAATAATTTATTGAATTCTTTTTTTGGACCTTTAAACGTGGTTTTATATATGAATATATTATTTCAATATATAATGATTTATGCACATTGGAGATCCTATGATGAAAATTTTGATTTTGATAATAAATTTGGATATATGTATTGATATATTATTCTATTATGGAACATATTATATAATATTTAATTTAGAAATGAAAAATTGATCGCATAGAGTATGAGATGAAGGGTAAATTGATCATGGCACAACCAAATGATGATATTTTTCTTATGAAACTAAATTAAATCAGGTATTAATATCATCTCATGAAAATTACACAATATTTGGAAAATGATATTGAAATAAATTGTTTTGCTATTTCCAAAAATTATGATGATTTAAATTACATATTTTCAAACCTATTTCATTTATGGTTTGGTTGTTGTTGATTTTTATATGATTAGTGAGTTTCTTGTAATCAATGTTATTGGTCACCCCTATCATTAGTTGAAATTTTTTCATATCTTCAATATACACATCATCACATCCTATATATGCTCTTATATTTGATAAATTATTATGTATTATTCAATAAGGCAATCACAAATAAATCTATCTCATTTTAAGAGGATGTTTTACTAATCCATTTTACTATGTTGTTTTCCTACAAAAAGATTTTTAAATGATACAACCATGTTCACCAAGAAGAAGTTAAAATTTTGAGGATGAAGTTTATTTAAGTATGGTAGAAATTAAAATTTAGAGATTTTGTGAAATATATTTTTTCAAATTAATTTATTCTTTTTGAAATATTGTGTGGACAAAACATTGACTTTGTATTTCATTACATACAACACTGAGTTAAAAGGAAATCATACATACTATTAAAATATATTTTTTAATATAATAGTTATCACACTGATATTGGAATTTTACAAATGAAAATGATTAAATATATTATGAAAATATATTCTTTACACAAGTAGATATAATTATTTTTTTGTGAAGAATTAATAGAAAAGAAAATATAAAAAACTAATAATAAATGAATTCATTTAATGAAAACTATTTTTATGGATAGAAACACATTTTACCTCAAAAAATTAATAAAATAACATGTAGTGATTAATATTTATGAAATTTATATATTATATATTCAATAAATTATTTACCATTCATCATATTGTTTTCCAGGCATGAGATGATAATATTTCAAATTTTAATCTGACAAACTCTTGTTCTAAAAACTTTACTTTATCCAAATGTCCATAAATATTATAAAATTAAATTATTTTAATTTTAGAAAATTAATTTAGGAAATTAAATTTTAAAAATAATAATTTTAAAAACAATTTGGATTGATTTTTTAATAATTTTCTGAAAATTATTTTATGAATGATTAAAGATAATAAATTTTATTAATAAAAATAATTTTCAATCAAATAATTTTCATGATATATTTTATATTAATATGGTTTCAAAATTTAAATTATTTTTATTATATATATATTATTCCATTTTATGTCATTGGATTCAATTACATATTATATTTTTATACTAAAACTTTTTATACTTATGAGGATTGTTCCTTTAAAAAATATGATTCTTGTCGTATTAGTAGGATTAATAATAAATAAAAAAATTCCCCTTCTATAATTGGAATTTAAAACAAGTATTTAATATTTTAAATTAGAAGAATTTATATTATTAAATAATTTCAACTTATGTTTTCAAAATAATTAATATTAAAGACAATAAAAATTAATTATAATGATTAAGTAAAAAATAGGTTTATCAGGGGTTTAACTAAATAGATAATGGTTATAAATGTAGAAAAAGTAAAAAACAGATTTTATATCCATATTTATACCATATCACACATAAATTTATATAATTAACCATTTTTATCATATTTAATGTGAAAAATATGGTTACAACTTTTTCTTCTTGAAAATTACAAGTTTGCCACTCACCTCACTTTTAAAAGGCCACTCATATCCTCCCCTTTTCACTAATACAGAAATAGATGATTCAGACAAGACATTATCAAATTTATTACATAATAATATACTCAAATACTGGTAGATTTATCTTTTTCATAAATCTAGCCTATGGTTACTTTTGAGGTATTCAAAAGGATGTTTTCTGAAGATTAGGTACCATCCCTAATTGACATTTTTATTTAATTTATTCATCAAACTCCTCCAATTATAATTTTAACATGCTAATATAAAAACATAAAAATATTAAATATATTTTTTGGTATTATACATATTTTATGACCATGTTCTTTCCCATATTCCATCAAATTGGATACAAAACCATCATTTTTGTATGCAAACTTCCACATCATGAACCAATGTTTTTTATTTTACGTAACCAATTATCATGACTATATATAATGATTGATTTAATGGTTATATATTATATTTAAGATATTTTTATACCTATTTATTTATAATTCCACATCTATCTTATTTACTCACACAATATTTGAAAACAATAACATTGCTCGTGTGACAAGCAGATTATCACCTCATCAAATTATGTGTATTTTTTATTCATTTTAGTTATTTAAATGAAATATGGAAATATTAAATAATTAAATATGATAATTTTAACATAATTTTATATATTTAAAAAATATATCACATATAAATTATTTATTTTTATTTATTGGGGGATACAATAATGTTGTGCATGTGTACATTGGACTACTACCTTATGAAGAGATAAGATCTGTTTTTTTAATTAACTATTTTCATAGAAGGTAATTAGGATAACTATAATTAATATATATGATATAAATGATATAAATATGACTATAGAAATTTAATATACTATTTATCTTTCTTTATTTTTATCCCTATAGGAAATGAGATGAATGTTCATTAGTATATTCATATGATAATCACCACAGAAAGAGTTTTTCATTTTTCCTCTAAAATTGTTTCGATTAATATTTATAAATTAATAATATATATATATATTATATTTTTATAATGAATTAAATTTTCTATATTATTTAACCATGATACAATTAATATTGAAGAAAAATGGAAAAATATAGTAATGAAAAACAATGTAGTTTTTATGCAAAATGTTATTTTAATAAAGAATTATTAAGAAAAAGGTAAAAAAAAATGTCAAAAGTAAATCATATATGATATGATATATATATAATTATAGATTTTTAATAAGTGTATAAAAACATATATTAATTATAAAGGATGTTCGAACATGTATGAAATAATTTGAGACATAAGGTAAGGGATGCCCATCTCGCTTTTACATTTCATAAGACTCACACTATATTCACCAAATGTTTCATTTATGTGGGTTATATACATAACATGAATTTATTTTAATTAAAATAAAATTTATGGGGATTAAAATATCAATTTCATGATATTTATTTCATGGTGTATACAACTCAACGTTTTCCAATGTGGTAAGTGATATTTTTCTCAATTTCAATACTTTGGTATATACGTTATGTTATGCACCAATACTGTTTAATGAGGAGTTTATAAACCCCATTTTAATGATTATATCATGAACTAATTTACTATCATGTTATTATATATTTAATTTATTTTTATTATTTGATGGGTATATGATTCAATGTTACCAATGTTTTAATGGTTTGATTATACAATCTCATCATTTATCGGGAATGACTATATTTGTGATTTTTTTGATAAATTTTATAATCCCTATCTTAAGAAATTAATTATATTCTTCTATAGTTTTGTTTTGAGAATGAATATTTCCCTTTATTCTCCTATATCTACTTAAGACTGAAATGTATTATTTTTAACAGAAATAATCTTTATTTTTCTCTATAATTGAAAAAAACATTTATCCATTAAAACCAAATTAACTAAAAATGTAATCAATTTTTTTAACATTATATATATGATTTATTTGTAAAATGTGTACCTATTTTAATTTTTTTATAAAATCATTTTAAATTAATATTCAATCTATTTTCCAAAAAAATTATATTTGGATTAAAAAAAATGAAATGAAAATCACTATATTAAATTATACGATTTGGAAAATATTTTATGATTTCATAACCACTCACTATTTTATGTCCTCATTTATATGTTTCCATTTTTATTTTCAAATAAAAAATATTTAAAATTTTTAGGTCTCAATTTTTTTTCAAATTGAAAAATTTATTTTCCCCATGAAATGTTTTAAAATGTTTTTAGAGCATCAATTTTAAGCTTCCAAGTTTATTTTAAATGAAAAAGATTCCTAAAATGTTATATATTTTTAAAAGTGATTTTCATTATGGAAATTCTATTTTCACCACAAAATATTGAAAAAATATTTAGCACTCATTCTCTATATAAGATGATATCCTTTGATTATATTTTTTCTTTACATGGATTATGATCTAATGATAGAATTATTATTCATTCTATGGATGGTTTATGGTTAATATGAAAAAATATTTCTGAATCACCTTTCATTTTTATGAGTTATGATTTAAATTATTGTTTTATAAAACCTATTTATTTTAATGGGATTGATATAATGAAGGATTTATGATGGAAATTTCTTTTCATGGGGTCTGATATAATGAATTTTTTATGATCTTGTGAAACACTTATGTATATTTTATATTAAGTGAATATGTTTATGTTATAAACATGGATGGTGGTTATGTTTCTACCAATGACGATGGTGAAAATTTAACCAATGAAGGGTGGGAAATATAACAATCGAAAATTCATTCAATGATGATTAATATCTCATTAGATATATAGAACTAAAATTGTGAGGAAACCAGGCCAGAAAAGGACTTTGTCTATGATGAGAGTCTAGGGAGTGAACCTTCACTACAAAAATGGTTTATCGAGTACAGAAATATTACTATGATATATTTTTCAATGAGCCTTAACTACTAAGGAAATGAATTTATATTATTATTATTTTTTCCAAAATTCTATGTCTTGTGTCAATAGTATACTCTCATGAATCTTGTTATTTTATTTACTTATGATAAGTGTCTTATGAACAACCTATATTTTTATAATGATTTGAGATTTTTATCTTTGATATAGTAGGAATGGTTTTAATCTATTATTATCATGTTATCATACCCTTAGGGTCCAATTAAATAAATGTATTTCCCTTCTTTACTAATATTGAGTACCTAAGATCACCTATTCATATGTTCTTATTACCTAGGCTATGATGATTCATATTATATGTGATATGTCTAATAAGGGTTCTATTGATGAGGAACATCATAAGAGATGATTTATAATTCTTATGAATAAGTTATTTTTTTTTTTAGTTTTTAATGACCCTCTATATTTATGATATATAGGGATGTGTTTTGGTAATGTAATGAATAATCATATAAAAGATGTGATATCAATGAATATAAATAATGGGTTACTATAATTATTGTATAAAGGCACTAGATTATGTAATGTTAAATTATGATTACTTACATATGGTGACCCAAACACCTTTTATATATTCATGATAGATATATGTCACAACTTGATAGAGATAAATATTGAGGTATTTTTCAATGATTATACCCTTATTTTGATTATTTATCAGAGTACTTTGAAAAAACGAGTTTTTTTATTGATATTCATAGATAGAAACAATTTTCTTAATTGGGATAAATTAATGTTTATTTTTATTCAAGAGATATTTCATGTCCATAAGGTGACTTGGGGGGGGAATTATGTTTTTTAATTCAAAAATATAATTCATTCAGAAACTTACCCTCCTAAAAATTTTATGGGGGTTAGAAAACTTTTAAGGCATGGTAATTTTTCGCGGAGGTTGATTAAATTTTTCTAAATTTATTTATAAACCTTGATTTCACTATTGGTTAATGATAAACCCTTTTTTATTGAAAAAAATTGAATTGAATATTTTAATTTTCATAAAGACAACCTCACATAATCAATCATCGTCATTGAAATTGATTGTAATTACCTTTAAAAATTATTTATGATTCTAGTGAAATGGATGTAGGACATGTTTTATGATATTGGAAGAATCATAGGTTATATTTGGTCTATTATGATTGCATGAATCTAGAATATTATCAAAGGAACTAAACCACTACTAAGAAGTCATTTTGGATTTTTTTTTCTCTACAAAATCATATGTAGAAATTTTAGGTTCTAAAGAGATAGTCCATATTGAACAATATTCATTGATGTATCTATTTTATAGAAGAAGGCTAATAACTATAAAAATAAGTTGTATGCTTTTTTTATATGAGTTTTATTTTTATATTAGAGATAAACTGGGTTCTAATAATATTGTCACATATCATTTTTCATGGATTTCAGGTACTCAAAATGATGATAATAGGGGAATTAATATTATATTTAATGATAAATACTACTAGCTATTTTAGTCATAGGATCTTCTTGGTATGATAAGTTTTTTAATTTCTTATAAGTGGGTATTTTTTCAAATGATTTTTCAAATTATCAATGGAAGAAGTTCATTTGTGAACATATATAATATATGTGTTATGATACCTTGATTTTTAGGATGTATAGTGTTGAAATCATAATGAGGAGTGTTCCAAAGGATGAGAGGTTGCATAATGTAAAGAGTTATAACGCCTCTACATGGGGTGGACATCATTTAGAAAAAAAGAAAACAAAATAATTCTATCAATATTATTCTTACTCACATACATTTTTTAATCATTTAATGATACAATTCATACATTGTCTTAACTATTTAATGGGTAGTAAATGTGTAAATAATTGCATATATTTCTTCAAAAATGTATATTTATATGTTTTTTATTTACACAGAGGATAATTCATCGAACCATTTCCATCTTCATATGGAAATGATTGTATTATGATATCTTTTGATTATGCTTCCAAATTTTATGATGTAATTTAATTTCTAAATAACTAAGATAGTTTTTTTTATTAAAATCCTAAAAAATAACATCTTATCATTATTTTTAGTACCAAATATCATTCATAACATAACATGAATCAAAATTAATAAATATTATGTATATTTAGTTGATGGAGAAATTTGTGTGTGTAAATTTAAAATAAATTTCATACCATTTAAAATCTACTCGGTAAGTAGAAATGTAATGTAGGGAGATGAATGTGATCTTATAGAAAACTATTTCCAACTCTAGTAAGCATTGTTCCTTTAAAATAAATTCATAATTATGGTCCAATATATATATATATTCAAAACCTATAATTGTATATCTCTATATATGTATTAGTTTTGAAAATCATACCATTTTCTTGTGATTTGGCAACAGAAGTCATACTAGGTATAATTTTAGTGAACGTTGTATTTAATATAATTAGATAAAAGATGTTACTTGAGCTAAGTGAGTTTAACTATATTGAAAGATATTCTAATGATAAATTGTGGATCAATAAATAGAGGGATATTCCATTTCATGATTTCATCATCTTGATTAGAATGTTCAAGGATTAAAATAAATTTATTCTTTTTAAATAAAAACCATAAAAAGTTCTTTGGATGATTAAATAAAAATGGTCAAGACTGTTTTCCATCCACAGAGTCATTGTTAATGGGATTGTGGAATATATAGGTGATGATAAGATATAAATTCTAGTGAATGGTGAAAGGATTAATTAGTATGTTAAAAGGGAGATTGTGTGATTATATACCATTTTTGTAATGTATAATTTAGTTATCATTGATAACTAATATAATAATATAAATTTAGTTCTTATAGTAGTCAATCCATGGTTATTTGTTTTTTTAGTTTTGTTTTTATGTAGAATATTGTTCAGTTAAAATCTAATTATAAATCTCTACTTTAGAATTTTCTTTAATTCTTGGAATCCATTATTTTTATTATATGATTTTTACAATTTAGTGAAACAATAATAGTAACGCCATATTTTTTTCATAGAAAAAGGAATCTATAAGATGGAGTTGTAAAGGATAAACATTACTTAACTCAATATAATGTTTTTCAATATTATTGTTATTATTTTAATAGAAACTAACTACTTTCTTCATAGCATGTAGGTATTAAATGTTGGATAACCAATTATTATTTCACTCAATGTTAATAGGGTTGTTGAATATTTGGTATGAACATTAAATAAGAAATATTCATAATTTTGGGTAGTTCATGTTCTTATTTCATCATTTTTACTTTTCTTATTATTTTTGTTGCTTATATTATTAAAATATTTATTCTTAGGTGAAATTTTAGCTCTAATTTTATTTCAAATACCACTATTTGAAATTAGTCATGGTTTTTAATTACCCTAAGTATTTTTATATGAATTTTGGTGTTTATAATGATATTATTTTATCTTTTGAAAATATAATTGATTTTTTTTCTAACTTTCTAACACTCACTAAAAATCATTTGATTCATTTTTTTTGTGTATTCAATGTTTATAACGGTTTAATTTTAAACCTGATTGTTAATATTATTTTTATTTATTAAATATAATGTGTGTAATTTTTTAGTCTATTTCTGAGACATTGAAATTGTGGAAGAATTATTATCTGAACTCTCATGTCACCATTGAACATTCATTGAATAATATTGAATTAAAATTCAAATTAAACATAATCATATTAATTGTTTTACCATTTCAATTATGAGCAATGGGTACATTATTGAAATTTATGTATGGGGGAGGGGTTATATTGTTTTATCAATATTTATTTAATGTAGCACATATAAATTACAAATATTTTTCTAAATTTGTTCTATTTTCATGCATTGAAATTCATATTTATTTGATCAAATGTTTTCTAAAATATGATTTTATTTATCAACGTGGGTAATTTTACTTATTTTACTCTCTTGTAGATTTAATATGGATCATAATTTTAGTTTTTATTGACTTTTCTTATTTATGATGAAATTTTTGTATGTTGGATTTACATTTATTATTTTTTTGATCATTTTGAATGGGTTTCAGACATTTTGTAAATTAATTTAAAAAATATATGAAATAAAAATCCTTATTCTGGTCTAGATTGAATTTCATTAATTTTTATTCTCTACGTTATAAGATGGGTTATTTTTACTAATTCAAATGATTGTATTTATTCATCCAAATAATGAGTTTAATTTTTATTCCTTCTAATTATAAGAGACTATTATCAGGAATATGAAGACACATTCGGATATTTATAATAAAGGAATTTTTTTTATTCTTTAATCCATTTTTAAAATTTTCAATCAGAATAATTTTTTTAAACATAAAACCAATATTTTTAAAAATCCATTGTTTCAAGGGAGATATCATTTCAAAAGTAATTTTACTCTAAGGGGATGAGTAATTTTGAAATCTAATTATTAATATATCATCACTTTTTTAATAAATTGAATTATTTTCCTCTACATAAATTGATACAATTTACTCATTTGGGAGATGAAATGTTTATGTATTGGTATATTTGATATTGATCATATTTTATTATTTTTTAACATACATAATTTGGAAATTTTTATAGGTTTATTAATTAAAAAATGAAACTTTAGTAGAAAAATATTGAATATGAGTTAAAATTTTATTCAATGTTTAAATCAATAAATTTTTTTATTAAGTTGTAAATTTGTATATTTAATAAAATTTTACTTGATGATTAATATTTTTACTGTTTTGGATGAATTAAATTGAAAAAATGTTTTCAATTTCCTTGAAATGAATTCATACATTATTCAATGAAATTATATTTTTTATATTAAAATAATTTAATAAATCTCTATGAATTTTGTTTTTAATTTTATTCTATATAATAGAACAATTTTTGAAATTGTGTTTTATATTTAAACTAAAAATTCTATTAGAGGATTGATTATAATTTTGTTCTCCAAATATTGTTTTCCTTAATTTGATGTATTTTGAAAATGTTAAGAAATGAACATTTAATATTAGTAGTTAGGTAGGTTGGATTAAAATTGTTGGGGATTAGAAATTTTATTTTAGTTTTTTAATGAATTTTTTTAATTTGGAAATTTCATATGTGTTGTCTACTACCATAAGGGTTTTTCACCACTATTGGTTGAGTTACCCTAGTGGGAATATTTTTCTCTAATAGAGGTATTTCTACCTTGGTAGGATCTTTCTACCACCACTATTTCTATATTTATTCCTTTTCCCCTATAATAATATCTTATAATATAGCTAGGATACCCTTCTATAGTTAGAAATGATTCTGTAACCACTATTTAAATCACGTCCCCAATACATAACCATGGTAATTCTTTTTACCTCAACATTATTACCCAAAAACTTTAACCCTAGAGATCAAACATAAACCAAGCCATTCCATGTGAATAATGGAGAAAATACATTGATGGTAGGCAAAACAAATGAAATAGTGTATATCCAATCTTGTGGTATAAAAATACAATTATGAAAAAACAATGACACATCTCAACTGCCAAGAAGGATGAAGAGGGTCATTGAACATATGGATTTGAAATAGTTCACAATTTCATTCAAGAAGTATTTGATTGATTAATATATTTTCAACATTTAATGCAATTGCCACATTTTTTGAAACACTTTATGGTGACTAAGTAGCATCAGGTATGATCTTGAACTAAGAGAGGTGAGTCTCTATGACCACATTGTATGATGGATGTGATAAAAATGAAGGGAAATGTGATGTTCAATCATAGGTGTTCTTACAAGGGCATTAAAGTTAATCATTTCAAAAACATGGAATTATGTTGAACGAAAATTGTTTAATTGAGGAAGATGATCTAAATATGATGAACTATACAATATATAGACTATTGAGATCAGTCTTAGGGGGAACATCGATACCTTGCTGAGACTGTAACACTAAAAAACACAAAAAGCATTGATGAACTGAAACACAAAGAACACACAAAGTTGTGGTTATAGATGGAAGGAAATAAGAAAAAAATGAAGTAGATTTGTTTCATGATAATTTGGAATTTTAAAAAATATAATGAATTTCATTTATATTTATGGCAGTATAAAAGGTTTCTTTATTCTTGATGGTTTGGTCATGAGTTCATCTTTTTGAGAATTCATGATGGTCAATGAATTTAACAAATGCATTTTCACTTCATAAAAGAGTTTTTTTCACGGGTGACTACTTGTTTTATGGGTCTAGGATTAGGTTTGGAATACAATGTTTTGGAAAAGTATTCTCATGATTCCATCCCTAATTATATTGAATATGATGAATTCTTGGAATTACCATATTGGAGTGCCAGATTGGGTTGGATGTTGAAGACCATAACTATGATTGAATCTTTTATAGTTGTTAATGATATTATATAATTAAGAATGAATTTTAATTAATGGGGAGTCTACCTGAGATTTATTTAGGGGTTAATACGGAATAAACCATGCCATAGTTAGTGTCCTTATTCAATAATAATATTCTACATGTGAATTGTATTAATATTTTTTTTGAAATTCTGGATCAAGTCATGATTATTGTATAAATCTATGTGTTAATGTTCTTATTGGATAGTGAATAAGCGAGGAATGAGCTATTTAAGGAAGGATTTCATGTGAGTCAAAAAAAATTATTTCAGTGCATCCAAATTTTAAAAAGAAGTTAGAGCGAAATTAAGAGGGTAAAAATAATTATTGAAAGAAAAAATCATAAAATTCTTGATAAGGGTGACTCATTGAGACATTATCAGTTTTAGGAGGATATAAAATATAGCTTTGGACATTTTGTTTTATGCATTATTATAGTAGATATTTCATTCACTCCTTTTCCATTTTTCATCTCCATTTTAATAAAAGTTATATATCATATATTTTTTCAACTAGATAAAAATATTATGGGCTAAATATAGAGCTTAGGGAAATCAATATTTCAAAGAAATTATTTTCCATTATTATATATAAAATTATTTTAGAACAGGTTTATTATTTATTTTTTAATTCAAAGGAATCCACTAAGAAGTAATGATCCATGTATAAAATTGTTTAATATTAAACCAATTTAATCTCAATATAACTTTAGCATAATCATTCAAATAATATACATTTTGGATTAAAAATTTTATGAATTTTTTGATTTATATCTTCAATTAATTGAGAGAGATTGTATGAAAAACTTTCAATATCAGATGGTCCAAATTAATTCTTCTAAATGAATTAAGATTCTACATTTATCATCCAATAAAGTTTTTTTTATATTATTCTCATTTGGTTATCTTTAGACTAACTATATTGACTTATATTCTCAATTTATTTTTCAATATAAAAATTTCTATATCGGTTCATGTTTTTTAATCCCAAATTTTTCATGATTTTGAATTTTTATTCCTCAATTGCATTATAAATTTTATACATCCATGTGGATTTTACAATATTGTCACCACTGTACATGTAGTTTTTTGGATTATAAATAATAAAATCAGATCATCTAATAGAGATGCATTATCTATTTTGAAAAATATATAATATATAAATATTTAATTATGTAAAATTTAAACTTCTATAATTAATATTACATTTGAATAAATGAAATTGAAAAAAAATAATGGAACCTAAGAAACAAAGGGTATTTTAATGAAAATATTATGTAAAAATATGTCCCATTTAACAAATAAAATAATAAAGTTAAATCCGATGAAAATAATTGATCAATAATGAAAATAAAGACCGTAACTCACTTTTTAGTTTCATGTTTCATAAACCCTAATTCATTACATAGAATTATGAATAATAAAAAAGTAAATCAATAATTATGGTAATGTTAATCTTGAACCCAATTCGTATTTTCTAGTTTTAATACTCCAATATCATTATATTCAATTTAAAATAATTTTTATTAATTGAAAAATCCATTATACCCATCTTTACCATTTCAAGGGAAATGTATTTTTACCATAAAAATGGTTTCTATTAAAAAATAATAATATTTTAAAAACATCACTATTTTAAAAAATATCATTAATTTATTTTTATATATTTCTTTAAAAATGTATAATTATCACTTATTCATTTGAGAACCCCAGTGGAAATTAATTAAGGTATGATGGAATACTCCCTTATAAAACCCATTCCTTTCCTTTGGTTTATTTATTTTTTATGATTGGTTTTTGTATTCTGTCCATATAAAATGAATTATTATGAGAATTTTGTGATATTAATGGTGAGATTAGAGTTATATATCCCTATAAGGAATTGGGTAATGTGATTATTCTCATTATATTATTTTTATGTTTAATTGAAATGATTCTAGATTTTTTCACATTTGTGATGTTACAATCGGTGCACATATGTTATGTGTGAACATATAGTAACATTTGGTCACAATTATTTTTTATATTTGAACAATATTTAATGATGTTTAAATATTATTAATAGTAAAATTACCATTCCATTCTCAAATGATTTCATCCTTTTTATGATGATGATCCCTTACTTAGGATATGACGTTGATGATTTTGGTCACCCATGAATTATTGACATATGTATCTTATTAAATATATGTTGTTCCTCAATATACATAGATTCTATATCATTTTATTCTAGGATTTCTACCCTTAGGTGATTATATTTACAATAGAGAACATGGGAGGTTTAAGATTACTATAAATAATGAATTAAATAATTTATATATTCTGTTACAGGTAAGTAATATAAGATCTTAATTTTCCATTGAAACTAAATGCTTGAATCCTGTAATGTATTACTGCAAGGGTAATTATCTAAAACATTACATAATAGTCATGTTAGAAAAATTCACATTTCCATAATTTTTATAATTCTATGAAGATAAAAAGTGATAATTGATAGATACGCATCTTTCTTGATTAATTATTCTTTTGACACACACCACCTTTTCAAATTCATAGAAATGTATGTTATTTGTGGATTAGTTTTAATATCTTCTACTAAATCCTTAGTGGTAAAAGATAAAATATTTAGTTAACTATATTACATCTTAATGATCATGAAGTATCATTTTAGTTGATTTGATCTTCAAAATAATATTAAATCCATTAAAATATTAATTAAACGTTAATTATTAGATCCAATGAATAATATATAATTGAAATTAAACAAAATGATTTTTTTAACAAAATATAAATATTACTTTTAATATATCTAGGAAATCCATTATATATTTCTAATTTTATCTCAATGTGATATAATATTATATAATGATATTACATGTATAACATCTTCTTTCAATTAAAGTACTTTCTAGAATGGACTTCTGATTATGAATATTACATACCCATTTTATATGAGTATACATAATTACTTATACTTAACTAGAGCTTATTTTAATAATACAATAGTGAATTTTTCCATTTATATTCCTATGTTATCACATTTATATAATAAAAAAACATTAATTCTTTTTTAGTGTAATCATTTATATATATTCCCAACATGACAAATAAAATGCCTCAAATGATTCAAATAAATACGATAATAATAAAAGATATTTTTATTTTTTTTGTATTTTAAATTTTTAACTAATGTTAATTATATAAAATAAATAAATAATTTTCATATTATTCATTGAGATATCCATGCAAGATTTTTCAACTACCCATGGGAACAATTTTCTTGATAGTGAAGGAATTGGAGGACAGATTCATTAGTATTGAGGGGAAGTAAATAAGATGTTAAATTAAAATATTAATACATAAATGTTTTCAATTTTTGAAAAATAATTATCTATATTTTGGTTCTTATATGTTTATAATTAAGATCAATATATTGGTAAATGAAATAATGGGATAATTATTGATTTTTTTAATATAATGCATATGGGCAAGATGGATTATATTTTTCCATACTCATTTTTTCGAGTTGATAATTATTTGGTGGAAAATAGAATAATCAAAATATATATATTTATACTTCATTAATAATGAAAAAATGTGGTTGTTACATAAAAATTATTATCTTAAAATCCCAACGGCACACCAATATTAATATTAGAGAAATAATATCAATAAAAATCTCTTACAGATATGTGTGATCTTCTAACTCCTTCTCCAGGTGACATAAATATTATGAATATTTATATGCACTGTCATTCTCTATTGAAATATAATATCAAGTGTCACCTTACTCATTTTATTTGATTCACCACTTTTTCATGAACTTCACACTTTCATAATAATATTAAGCCCACATTTTGAGATATATCTTATCTCAACGAATTCACATATAAACATTGTCAATCTATGAATCTATAATTTCAATATCATATTCTAGGTGACATGTATTGGAAATTTCAATTCATATTATTCCACAATTATATAAAAATGTGGCCCTTAAATTTATCAATATATCAAGACAAGATATTATATTTAAAATTTATTTTTTCTCATCATTATCACAAAATTGGTTTAACAAAATGTGTTACTATGTGATATTTTGCAAAATAAGATCTTATAATATAAGAAAAAATAGTTTTATAAATAATTCATTACCCTATTGAAGATAAATTTAATCTATACGTAACTCTAAAAAACTAGAAAATTATGATTACTATCTCAAAAAACTAATTTTTACATCCAATGTTCAAAATAATCACATAAAGACGTTATAGAATTATAAAAAATAATTTACAGTGTTTTATTAGGATTTAATTATAGTAGAGACATTAAATTCATGTGTCTTGAGTATTGATCCATTATTTTATTAGCAATATTTTAACTCGTTATATTATTGTATAAATATTTTAATATATGGTTATCATATATAACCATATTAACATTATATTAATACTCAATTCGTATCCTTATATTACATTATAGGAAGAGGAAAAATTCTATATCACTTGATTTTATGATGTAATTACTTACCTATAATATTCTACCATACATAGGCCTTAAATTATTCAATTTTTGGGGTGGATCAAAAAATTCAAAATATATTGGTATAACATAAAGTATTCATAGAATGAATGGATTGTCTTTTAAGTCAATAGAATCCATATATCTATGAATACATCATAGTGAAATAATAAATTTTTACATGGTGGTTTCAACTAAGATAATCTATCACCCTTGATTATATTAGAATTATAAAATAATCACTTAGATAATTAATTACACCCTAAATAATTCCCTATTATATCATCATTTTATTATTATATTGAAATCCATTGATTTATTTTAATGTTAAAGACTCACACCCTTTGATTTGTTATTTTTCATCCATAATTTATTTCACCTGCAATTATAATGAATTTATATTGACATATTTTCATATCCAAAATTGTTTATTGTTCCATGTCCTTAAAATACATCTATTTTTTACTTTTATAAGACATAAAAGTATTTTTACCAAAAATAATGATTTCTTATCTAGTATTCCATAGAGACATGGGTAAAAAAATTATTTATACATGTAAGTGTGTCATTAACTCCCCTCATTACCATAAATATCATTAAAATATATTTTTTAGATTCATGTCACTACACCATCAGTTTTGAACATATTTTATAGATATATACATCATTTATTAAATATTTATCCATGTGGGAAATATAAAATCCACTGATGTTTTCCATTAGAAAAGAAAATATGTTAATTTCTGACATCTTCATTAAAAATTGTAAAACAAAAATAGAAACTCTATGCATAATAATCTCAAATATTATTCTATGACATCATTATTTTCTTCAAAATATACTAATCAATATTTTTTCTTATAATGATCTCCTACATCATTTAAATCAGACTCATCATGCATTGGTACATAAATATCCAATATTCAAAACAATATTCTAAATGTATATAAATTAAAACAAACTAATATGATGAGACCAAAACTAAAACATTATACAAGGAATTCATCTATATTAAATTAGTGGGGATATCAAAGAGATAATATATTTTGTTTATATTAAATTATTTAAAAAATTGACAAAGAAATACATCTAAGAATTAATATGTAAAATTTCCACATTATTTGAATATTATTATCTTCAAAATAAAAATTGATATCTAAAACATTTAATTTCATCGTCCTATTAAATCAAAAAGAGTGATATATATTGAGTTTTCATTACATATAAGTTATATTTCAGTTTACATATGATTATTTATATATTCATTAAGTTGAATTTTATCTTTGAATACCAAGATATACGGCTTGTTTCAAACCATAAAGACCCCAATTTAATTTTAAAGCATTTAACCCTCATTTTAATGTATAAAATCATCCAGTAAGTGAATATATACTTCCTCATCACAAAACACATTAAATAAAGGGGGAATGAAATCAAATTTATAATTCAATGAATTAATATAGGATGTGATTGTAAGAATTTTAATTGTTTTAATATATGAAAATTGGTAAAATTCTTAGTTATTGACTATTAAAACTATTTTGGATAGTATTTATTGAAAATAAAAAAAATATATTTTTTGAAACATATTACTTTTTATTGATCATATGATAAAAAAAATTTATTTTATATAAATTAAATTATATTATCTTAGTCTTGGTATAGGATATCCTTTATCTTTATCCTCAATTTAGATATGCATCTTTTTCATTGAATTTTCCAATATGATGTGATGAATTTCACCTTCTCTATTTTAGTTTCTCAATATAAGAAATTAAATATTGAGTATTAAAAATTTTAGGGATATATTGAGTATTAAATATTGAATAACAACCCTTGGATATACTATTAAGGACCATAAAGTTGTTTTTGTTTTGAAAAATGATCAATAATTTGGATGAAAATTTTAGGGATATATTTAATATCATTCTAGAAATTAAATATTAGAAATTTTTTAATATGTTAGTTATGGGGTTCCCTTTTATAATATAAGAGGAGTTGTATTATTGTAAATACACAAAGACATTCAATAATGGTAAGTAAATATGAAGCTTAGTTACTCCAAAATTGAAATTGAAATTAGTTTTGGAGATATAATTTTGTTATGAACACCTAAAATTCAAAAAAAACATGTCATTGTCTTTTCCTCTATTGTTTCTAATTTTTAATCTCTTAATATGTTACCATGGTAAGAATGTTTTTAATGTTTTTACCATGTAAGATGGAAAAAATAAAGTTACAATTATTATATAATATAATTTAATATGTTTTTAAATAATTAATCAATTATATCCAATCGAATTCACAAAAGTGAATTAATTTAATATAAACAAAAAAGCACATACATGAGAAAAAACCGGTTTTCAAGATATGTATTTTTTAAGTAAAAGATGATCTTATAATAACAATATGATAATTATTCATAACAAAACGAAGTTAAATGAATATTTATAAATAAATAATATTTAATTTTCATTTAAATTAATCTTAATTAGGTTTTATATTAATTATTTACATTTTAAAACCATTATTCACTTTAATAATTTTTTCACTAATACATGTTTCAATGCATAGAAATGAATTTTTAATAATATACATTATAAAGTTTATTTAAATAAAAATAATTGGATTATATGTAACCAAAGAATAATTATATTACTTTGAGACAATATTAAAATAATAATGGTAATTTGATGTTACTTTTATTTTTAAAAATATGTAATTGTTTTACAAAAAATTGGTGTGGTTAACTACTCATTAAAAAGTAAATATTTTCCAAAAAAGAGGAAAATATTGCCCTTATTCAACATGAATATTATTATTTCAACAATTATTATAAATATACAAAATATAATTTATAAAATTCATAGTAATTAATTATAATATTTTATACAAATATGAATAGAAATACCTTTATAATGGAAACATAATATTTTTAGAATAAAATGTATATTAAAGTTGAGTTAATAATTATTAAGAATGTGTAAATAAATTTATAATTTTAGGGAACTTTATATATATTTCACAAATTATTTAATAATGTTAATTCTTTCTAGTTAAATTTGTACCTTATATTGGTAACATTTAGTTAATAATATTTTAATATTATATCATGGTTCATTAAAAAATTGTATTTCTTGCATTAGAAGATATTAATGAAATAAAATAAATTAAAAGATAAATATATTCTAAATTCATGGATGGTTACATTATACAAACATAAATAAATTTCTCCCTCTCAATTTTAACTTGTGATCAGTAACCGAGAGTTTTTCATTTGAAATTTTCTTTTATGGAAAACCCACATCTTATAAGGGGTTTATAAAACTCCCTCATAAAAAAGATGGAAATTGAAATAGGAAGGTGATCACATAAATATGATTCCAAATAGGATAAAATTGAAGGGATTTGAAAATATGGATACATAAGAAAAGGGTAAATAATAATGCGGAGTGATAGATATCATTAATCACAAGACTTTTAATTATCAATATATTGTTTAAAGCCAATAATCCATAAATGTGTTATGAATTAAAATACCACTAATTTATTGGAAAAAATGGTAATAAGATATCATTTTTGTCAATATTATTTCTATAAAGTTGATTTATTTTTTTATCGTCTTCATATATAACCCTAGAAAATATACTTTCTTTATACTTTTTTATTTCATAAAAATAATACTATCAACTTATTAAGCATTGATCAATTTACACTTCACCTATTACTGTATGGAATAAATATCCATTATGAATTTTTGAATCCCGAACCACTAATTTTGATTTTAAATAGATCATAATGTATATAAAATAGTAATGTTTTTTCCTCAAATATTTATTAAATCCAAAATATCTAAAATAATCTCCGATATTTACCAAACTAATATGAATGTATTAATATACAAAATATAATAATAAATCCTATATTTCTATATAGATCATTTTATAAATACTAAACTAGATATAAAAAATATTTATAATAACATTTGCATGACCAAATGTTTTATCATCAAGTATTATCTCATACACTTCAAGTTATATCTCCAAAACATTGTAGAATTATAAAAAACTAATCCTTTATTTTAATCCAAAAGGTTATTTATATCTTAAATTAATAAAAAATTTCTAAATATATCATTAATCACCTAACAATAATAAAATTAAAAAATATATGATCCACAAATATGATTCCCAAAATCATATAAAAATCTATACACTAAATCGTTTAATTAAAATAATCAAACTAACCATAAAATTATACAGTATAGTGGTAGGCGATGAACCCTTATTTCAATTCAGTAGTGGGTTCAAGCCCCTTTAACTTGTAGTAAATGATCAGTTCTCTCCTAGAATTTGAGTTTTCATTATTATTAAGTTATAATTCTTAAAATGTTCCCAAAAATATGATGAACAACCCAAAAATAAGAATAATCATCAAAATAAGTTTGTAAACACTATGGATTTCTGTATAGATTATTTTTCTCTCAACATCAAATAATATTAATCGAATATTATTACCAAAACATCACATATAAGATAAAACCTAAATGTTACCAATGTAAAACTATACCAAATAAATATACACTTATACTCTCTAAACATGGATGTAATTTCATAGTATCCACTACATCTACACTTGACTAATATTATAGGATATTTTTTATACATAGGTTTTTCCTTTAACATATATTTATACATATACCTAGGGTTCTCACAAAGTATTTCCATTCTTTGTTTCATAATGTTAACTAAACCATTGCTCTGATACTAACTATTTTAATCTATGAATTTTAAATATATTATTATATAATTTTTAACATATACATTCACTAGTTTTAACCCAAAGACCATGAGGCATAATGTCATTTAACGAAATAGTTAATAAAAAATAAAATTTTGGATGGAATAAATCTTATTTATTTTATTCTCCATAATTACATCTGAATTCATAAAACCAAAAAGTTTTACCTTGGTAATACATAATCAAAATGGGGGATCGAAAATTCATAGTAAGGGAATAAACATGATAAGAAATCACATCTTATGAGTGAAATGTAAAACAATATATTAATAAAGATAATGATAAAGAGTAATCACATTGGATCATTAAATAATTATAATGATATCATAATATCATGGGATCATAGAAAATATTGAATAACTATATAACATAAAATAAACATGAGTTAAGGATGACTTTCTAAAATAGATAACATAGTGGAAAATGTAAAAAAATTGATCGGGTTGACTCCATAATATAATTCATGATGTATCACGAGGCTAAAAAATTACCCTATACCATGGAGTTCTATTTGGGGACAACTATAAAATATGTTTCATTATCTATGTGTCCCACATAATTTAATTCAATTATAAGGTTGAAAATTAAAAAATACCCCTATAAGGTACTGGGTTTTATAATATTTTCACATATCATAATTGAAAAAAACATAATAAATGAATTTCAGAAATGAACATAAGAAATGAAGTACCACATCAATGTAAGTGCTATTAATTTATCTATACATGTGAGATACATATATATATATAACATAGAATAAATCCATACTTTTTAATGTTTTCATCATTGATGTAAATGTTTTTATATGATTACATGTAATGATTCTTGAGAAAGAAACACTCTTTTCACTATAAAATAACATTTACTTAAACTAAAAAATTTATTAAATATGAAACAAAAAATATTCATGGAAAATGGAAATTAAAATTTTCAAGGAGTATTCAAATGTTTTTTTGTTCATGATTGAGGTTAATTCGGAACATTTCGTGCAACATAAAAAATATTTTAACAGTGTTGTTAAAATTATAAAAAGTCATCATTTGGGAAAAGATGATTCCATTAATTTTTTTGTGAAAACTAAATATGGCTAAATATAAATCTAAAAAATAAAAAAATAATTTTTTACAAAATTTGAAATCATGTTAAAGAAAACATGGATGTAGAAGTTAAATGGTTTTTGACTGAAGAGAGAAATATTTTTTATTTTCCTCTAAAACATTTACTAATTAATTTTAAATACCAATGTGAGTAAAATGGTAATATTATATGAAATTTCTAGTAACAAAAATAGTAAAATAAAAATAATTCTTTTTATTAGATAATGATAGAATAATTTCTACCAATGGGAAAATCAAGAATAATTAATCTTGATTAATATGAGATTAAAGAATAAATTCTTACCAGAAAGTTACTTTTGAATCATAACCCCCATGAATAAAGTTAGTGAACTGTAACATAAAATAAAATTATGTTTAAAGGACTTATGTTATAATATGTAAAGGGGAAATATATAAACAATTCAAAATTAATTATGTCTATAATAGAACTTTTGTCTGAAAGAAGGATGTTTTGATACAAATCTCTTACCTCGAGTGCATTCTTATTATTTATGTATTTTATATACTTTATAATAATCATATATAATTTATTATATTTTTAAGAAAATATTATTTTACTATTTCATTATACATAAATCATTTATTTTATTTTATTTTTAGTTACTTAATTACATAATCATTTATGTCCACATCTGGTGTTCTGAGCATGCTTGGTTCATAATTAAAAAGGACATCATTTTGTGGAACTTGATTAAAGATTTCATTAATAAATAATATATTGATTAATTATAATATATTAAATAAATTATAATTTTTAGATCCAATCATCAATTATTTTTATGAAAAACAAACAATGTTATAATCATGGAGATGGTAGGCCATACGTATGCAACAGTAAAGTTTCTATTTTTAATAGTCATGATGTAAATAAGCTAGTTTTATTTTTATAATCCCAAAATATATAATTATATAATTAATATCATAATATTTAATTAAATACACTTACATAATCTTTTAATGTTAAGATATAATAAAATATACGAATCATATCACTTCATAAAGTAGTAGCCCTCCGTACAAACAAATGACGTTACCATTCTCAATGGATGTTAGGGTAAAAATGTATATGATATATTTATTTTAAATAATGATTAATATTTCATTAAAATCATATAAAAATAGTAAATAAACCATTTTTAATATCAATTATAGGTGAGGATAAAAATAAATTTTCATCGGTTTACGAGGAGGTAGTCTTCCGTACAAATGAATGATGGTTCCATATTCAATTTGTTGGAAGATAATTTAAATTGATATTATGAAATGTAAATAATAATATCCTATTATATTGGATACACTACTATTATTGTATTTTAATTTTTAATAACATTATTATGTAGGAAAAAAATATGAAAAAAGAAGGATCACGATGAAGACGATTATCTCCACTTAAAAGAACATCCCTCAGATCTTCTATTAAAGACCCAAAAGAATGTATTTTTGGAAGATAAGAATCTCTTTAATGAGGATAATGAGGTGAGGGAGAAACATTAAATGTTTTTTTTCATGATAAATACCTTGAGATGTGTGAATAAGTGTGGGAATGAATTTCCATATAAAAATTTTATAGTTGTGGAATTCTTATAAATACCCAAAACTATTTCTTATTGTGAATTCAATATTTAGGAAAGTTCCAAAAAAATTAAAAATAAATAATTTTGGGATATTTATGTAATATAAAAACCTCTACAAATCAAAAGAAACAATTTTAAAACATGTTAGTATCCATAAATCAAAGGTTAATGACTTTTTCCATTTTTATTCATTACCATGATAACTAATTTTTAATGATTATACTATTCATTATGATTGAAAATTAAGTTTAATATATCATAAAATATAAATTAATATAATTCCAAATAAGGAATACATGTAATAAATTTTAATTCATAGAATTGTGTGAGTATTATTTAAAGTTAACCCCATATATTGGTTGAAAATATTCTTTTCAAGAAATGAAGTTTCCCACCATTAGATGATCTTGTAATAATTATACAAAAAGTAATCATAATTAATAGAATTTAAATAAATATTTTAATCTATTTAATTTATAAATTTAATTTAAATCATAGAAAATTAGGTTATTTTAATTAGTTACAATTGAAAAATAGTATTCCCATTAAAACTACTTTTAGAAACATGTGTTTCAATGCCTAAAAATAAACATATAATAAACCCAATAAAATGATAAATTATATGTGAATAATTGGAACATGTTTCAATAAATAATCATTAAATTAATTTTAAATAATATTAAATTCATAATTTTACATTTAAATTACATAATGTTTAAAAAATATGTGATAATTTTCCAAAAAATAAATAATTTCACTATTCACACAAAAAAACTTTCTCTATAAAATTACAAAATATTCACTCTACGTAAATATCAATATAATTATTTCATAAAGTATAATCATTTTATAAAATAAAAAATTTATAAAATTAATATTTTCATACCAATGCTATTAAAAAATCATTCGTGAAGAAAATATATATATTTTAGAATAAAATGTATTTATAAAATTTTATTTCATATTTATTATGAAATTATAAATAAATTTATATCAAGAAGGATATTTATAAATATTTCATGAATTAGTGGATAATATCCATACTCACTAATTTAATGATTGTGTTATATGTGTCATGATTAAATAATAATATTTTAATATTATATTGTGGTTTTCTAAAACATAATGTTTTATATATCACAAGCTATAAAAGAAATAAAATTTATTAAAGGATTAATATATTATAATTTATAAATGTGTTATTGAAACATTATGAAACCCACCTTTCCGAATTACATGAACTTGGTTTACCCTTTAATGAGTAGGTGACTCTCATGTCTACCCTTACATAACTCTATATTTATCCTTACACAGAGTTTATAATTTTCATTATAAATTTATTGAACTGTAATATATCTTTATTCAAGTTATGTAATTATTATATTACCCTAACATAGGAGCCTTTGTTATATTTACTCTTTGAATATTTACATTTTAACAAATAATTTATATTTCTTGAAAACTTTATGCAACAAGTATGTTTTAAAGGATACCTTTACATAGGTTATATAAATATTTTTTTATGGTTACACATTTATTTGAAATTGTTTATTACCTTTATACATTAACTTTGTAACCTTTATGAATAAAATTTGTTACATTTAGACATGTGATATTTTAAGTTAACACTTGATTTTTATTACCCATACAAACGATACCAAAATCATGTTTTACCTTATTACATTAAGATAAAAAATTATTTTATGAATATGAATGAATGAAAAATTTCCCTTATGTATGTATTGAACTATTAATTTCCCACAGTTATTCTGTTTCATTTATCTTTGATATGATAAAGTGGTTCTTGTTTATTTTAACTGTATTAATTTTTTCCATAATTATTTTAATGATTATACATCATTTAGAAACTGTTAAATATATTTGTACATTGTTCTAAATATATTTTCACAGTGAGAAAATCCATTATTATTTCATTAATTTATTTAGTACATGAACATAAATTTTGTTAAATTTGTTATTTAATATTATTTTTAATTATTTTATTGTTTCTATGTTAATTTTAGATATTATCCAACTATTTAAAAACTATTTTATTATTTTTATTCTTATGCCCTTTATGATTGATATTATTGGATGTTTAATATTGTTAGATTTTAAAATTCAAAATTATAACTTTATACAATGAATTTGTGTGTGGTTGTTTGACTATAGTTGACCAATTAATTTGGAAAAGTTCTGCTCATTTTAAATGACTAATTTCAAATATATTATATTTTTTTGAATGTTTCTAAATTAAAATCTTAATCTATCTCTACATAATAATTAAGGAATACCATTATTGTTTTTATTAAACATAACTACATTATCAGTCACATTGAAATATTGAGTTATTTATTATTTAAATGCATTTATCCCTCCATAGAATGGTGATAGGTTTTTTATAAGGTGGATATTAATTATTGTAAAATATATCATATTCCATAACTCTTTCATCATCTAAATAACTCATAAGTGGAGATAACTATTTTTCATCTTTACTTATGTCAAGGAGACAAACTATAAAATTTCTAAAATTCTCATAATCTATATTTCATATTCATCTAACGAGAAAATTTTAGTAAGTACTAAAACATAGTTAATTTTAAAAAACCTCAATTGTTCAATATTTATTGAATTTAATTCTTTGAGGATGGATAAACCATTATCAAATATTATTTCCACAAAATTGTTTATACCACCAATAATATGTAGTTTGTGTCTATGCTACATTATCATATGTAATTTTTTGGGTATTCAGACTAGAAAAAAATTAGTTATATTTTTGTGATAAAAATTGTCGCACACGCGCTCAAACATATTTATTTTTGATTTTAATAAGTGCAGAACAGTGAATGACATAGGTCATTATCTCAAAGAGTAAGTTAATTAAACAACTATTAATAGTTTTTATTTAAGTAAAAATAATTTTCAAAACAAAGGAAAAGGAATATGTGGGGTTTGTTTTGTGACTTTTCAAATAGTAAACTAAACAAAAAAAATGAGAAGTAACAATCAAGAGGCAATTTCTTTAAAAACACTTATATGAGATGTCATAGTTGATCTAACATGCCCCATTCATCATTAATTTATCCTCATACTATATGATTATAATTAATTCAAATGTAATCCCCTAACCTTGTCAACCCCAGAACCCTATGGAAATTAACACATCCAAAAATATTGGAAGAACGAGCCTTCGATCAACTTCGGACATCCAATCATAGCACCCTGCCTTGATTTTGATCCAAAATCCGACTTATGGTCAATGTTCAATCAGGGCAGCATATCCTCCCTAAATTTGAGAATTAATTGAGTTGTGGATGAGACATGAACCCTACAATTCTATCCCAAGTTGATTAGATTTTTCAATTAAGGTTTCCCTCACACAGTTTACATAAGCACGACCACACGGTCAAGTGCAACTCGATCAAGTAACATAGAAATTATAACTAAATTTATTGATCAAAATTTAAGAATTATAGTATTTTTAGGTATTCAAAATAAAGAAATTAAGGGAGTGGAGATTAGATCAACTATGAATGAAATCACTATTTTATGGGTGGAGTTGTCATCCTGGAGACATTTTTCACAAGCAATGGGTTGATTGGGGAACACCTTATCTCATATCCACTCTTATATTCAAGCGCAAGAAGAAAAATAAAGATGAAAATATTATAACATAGACAACTTATTGAAGAAAAATTCAAGATATAAACATGAAAGAAAAGAAATACAAAGAGGATGTGAGAGAGGAGAGCCTTCTTTGAAGAGATGTTTGCACAAGGCCTTACTCCTTACAAGATATTTGTGAGGTTCCCAAGATCCACCCATTCAGAAAAACCTTCCCAACACCCCAAAAAGCCCCCCCAAATAGTGAAAAAGTTCTTTAAATAGAGTTGGGGGGACTAGAGTTACAAAATATATTTAAATGTGAAATGGAAATTAGTCCAAATTGTTTAATCCCACTTGCACGACATATTTGAACTTTAAAAAGCACTAATTAGCTATCACTCTAAGAGTATAATTTTTTCATAATCTTTCCCTCAAGATTAACTCCAAATTTGGGCCTAATTCTAGTCTGTATGAATAGGATACATCCCACATGGTGAAGTGATGTTCAATCCGGATAGTTCAATCCAACTTTGTCTTCATGGCCCATTTATTACACTAAAATTCATGATCCATCTCCAATGTCTTAAATGTAATTTTTATCTAAATATTTCAGGAACACAGTTACTAAATTTTAGGTCCAAATAATTTACAAAACAATATTTATTCATAGAATACTTCAATTATGTTTAAAAAGGTAAAACTGTAATTTTAATCAAACTGGCAAATGAATGATCTAATCCAAAATATTCTATAATTGAACATATTTAGCATAATGTGAGGAAATTAATTCATTTATTATCAATAAAATATTCAATAAAATAGTATTTTGTCACTACTGGAAAATGAGTCTATACCCACGGTTTTGTGTATAACCGTGGTAATAGGGCCCCCCTATACCCACGGTTTGGGAAACCGTGGGTATAGGGATAGTATCGAGACCTATACCCACGGTTTTGGAGAACCGTGGGTATAGGTCCCCTATACCCATGGTTCTTGGAAAAACCGTGGGTATAGGTTTTTTTGAAGACCTATACCCACGGTTTTGCCAAAACCGTGGGTATAGGTGGTATATTTTTCAAAGACCTATACCCACAGTTTTGAAAAACCGTGGGTATAGAGTTCCCACATTATGGCGGGAAACTAAACTTAGGCGGGATACGAAAAATTTTGCGGGTAGACATTTTTTCAAATATTAAGATATATATTCCGATATATTAATATATAATAGAAAACAGCTACAGGTTAGTTGGTCTATTGGCGTGTTCTGGGCCGCGAGACTCCACACAAGTCGCGGGATCGAATCCTCGGGAGAGGTTTTTTTGAATTTAAATACACAATATTAATATATATAGGTAGATAGATAAACATATGAAAGATATAAAATCCAGCTCGGTTGGTCCACTGATGTGTGAGGCGCTGAGGCCTTACGTGTGGTGCTGGTTCGAAACCCGCCGTTTACGGTTTTTTATATAACAGCTTTTTTATTAATATATTATAATAAAATTATCCTTATGTAAATGAAAATAAGTTAGCTCGGTTGGTCCGCCGAGTTGCATGTGGAGCCTTCCTGCGGGTGGCGCGGGTTCGAAACCTGCTGCTTGCAATTTTTGAAAATTTTAAATTTCCCACAGTTTTCAAACTGTGGGGTATGATCTCCGCCACGCTGTACATCAACGGGTTGCTATGTGAAACACCTATACCCACGGTTCTACAAAACTGTGGGTATAGGTCAAGACCCCTATCCCGACTCCGTTCCAGCCCACGGTTCCCAAAACCGTGGGTATAGCCTATACCCATAGTTTTGGGGGCTATACCCACGGTTTTGAACCGTGGGTATAGGTCGTTTTTCCAGTAGTGTGTCAACTCCCCCACACTTAACCTTTTCCAATCATGTACAAAACCTCATATCATGTATTCGAGAAAATTGTCACAAGATATGCATGTTCATATTTATCAATCCACAATGGAAATGTTGGCAATGTAAGAATCCCATCAAGAGACAATTTCAATAAATTTTAAATTCATTGTCTCATAAATTATGTCAAACCAAAATCCAATGAGATTCATAACAATAATCATAGCAAAACAAGTCACAGGTCTACAATGCCACTAATTCTCCATGTGTGTGTGCCTACCATTCCAAGCTTGTCTATCCAACATTTATCTAGTATATTTAGGTCAATAAAAACTTTTCTTTATACTTTATTCTATTCCACTAAACATATTCAACACCCTTTTCAATCCAATATGATAACCCATTAATTTAGGTATTCCTAGAAGTGAAACCATGAGCACCCGACCTAAATATCCCCACATGTTGTACATTTCTTTACTCCTCTCTTTATTGATTGATTTTTTTATTTTTGGAATTTTTTTTGAGTTTTATTTTTAGGGTTCACAATAGTTAGATATTAGGTGCACACATATAGGCCAATCTGGTATAGTGATGAAACTATCGGAAGAGAAACAAATGTATAGAAAGACCATGTTTTAAGTTGAAAATAATTACATATCCTGAATATACATTCAATTGGGTAAGGGAAACTCAAAAGTCATGATTGTGTGAAAAAATTTGTGGAGAAATCAATGACACACTTTAACATGAACAAATATCACAAATAATGATGTTAAAATCTAAAAGGTTTTAAAATGACACAACCATTCATATCATCAATGACTTCAATTTTTATAGAAATAAACCCTTGATGATGAAATCTTTCTCGTGTTTATTATTCTACTAATGAATTTCAAAAACATGCATTTCTATATGTTCCACATTAAAATTTCACATGATATTTTTTTTCTTTTTTCTTTTTTTGTTGTTGTTTTGTTTGAAAATTTTATCCTAAATCATAATAGAAAATACACATAAAACACAGAAAAGTAAATCCTAAATATCTACCCAAAAATGATGTCCCCTACCCCACACTTAAAATATTACATTGTCCTCAATGTGAAACTATGAGATGATATATGAAAATTAAATATATAATTTTAAATAGGACAAAAAATATAAAAGTGAAAGGGTTAGGAACAACATGATATGATCAAGTGATCATGGGGTCATGTAGTGTGACGAAATCCACTTCATCAGTTGGAAGCCCCTCAATTTATTTATTCAATCATTTCCCATTGAATATAAAGCTCATTCTAGTGTCCTCTTGTGTTATCTCTAATGCACCATAATGAAAAAACATTAGTCACATCATAAGGACCTAACCACCTAGAACGTAACTTAACATGCATCGGCTTCAGTCATGAGCTATAGAGCAAGAATTTCTCTCCAAATTAAAATTTTCACTTTTGGATCCTTTTCCCATGAGATTATTTTGATCTTTACTTTTATAGCCTTGAGTTCTCATATGAATACTATATAATATTCTCAACCTCTTGAATTATTAGATTCCTTTGGATTATGGCTTGGGCCAAATCCATGTTACATTTCATTATAACCCAATTATCCCAATTCTCAACTTCCATGGGGTGATGACACACATTCCAAGAAATAATACGAAATGGGGACATACCAATGGGTGTCTTGTATGATGTCCTATAAGCCCACAATGCATCATCCAAGTGCTTGCTTCAATCCATCAAATTCTTCTATATAGTTTTCTCCAAAAAAAAATTCAACTCACGATTTGAAACCTTAGCTTGTCCATTTGTTTGGGGTGGTATGGTGTTGATGTTTTTCATGTCACCCCATACTTATGAAGGAGGGAATCCAAATTATGATTCCAAAAGTGTGTACCTTTATCACTAATGATGTCCTTTGGTACTCTAAACCTGCAAAAAATCTAGGCATTGGAAAATCCCACAACAACATGAGAATAATCATCCCAGGTGGCCTTAGCCTCCACCAATTTTCTCACATAATCAATAGAAAACAAAATATTCAAAATACCAAAAGAACTAGGAAAACGACCCATAATATCAATGCCCCATTCAAAAAAAACTCACAGAATAATATGGGTTTTTGGGGCATCTCATGTCTCATAAAAATATTATTAGTGTGTTGGAAACATGAACACGACTTACATAACACATGAGAATCATGAAATAAACTAGGACAATACAATTCAGTGTACAAAAATTTCCTAACTATCCAATGGGGTCCTAGGTGTCCACCACAAGCTAGTGTATGACAGAATTGTAGAGTAGACTCAAACTCATGATCAAGAACACAAATCCAAATAACTTGTTCACTACACATGCGCCATGAGCTGGGATCATCCCACACTTAAAATATAGACTCACTCTTTAATTTTTGGACTTGATATTTCTTTAAATTTGTAGGAATTTTAGAGGAAACTAGGAAGTTAACTAAATCAGGATACCAAGGATGTGTACCTAAGATGGAATACAACTTCTCATCGGGGAGTGTCCCGTAGTAGTACTTGGTCCAAGGTATCATCCACTAATGATTGAGTAAGCCTACTCATATGGTCTGCCACCATGTTTTCAGACCCCTTCTTTTCCTTTATATCAATATCAAATTCCTGAAGAAGGAGCATCCATTATATATTTATGGGAATTGTGTCTGGCTTATTTAAGAGGTACCTCAGAGCTGCATGGTTAGAAAAAAACTACTTTAGAGCCCAATAAATATGAATTAAATTTAACTAAAGAGAATATGACAACAAGAAACTCATTTTCCATGGTTGTGTAGTTTGATTGGGCTGAATACATTGTCCTCAATGCATAGGAAATCACATGTGAACATCCCTCCACCCTATGATATAAGATAGGTCCAACTATGATGTTTGAGGCGTCACACCTAAGCTCTAAAGGAATCTCACACTATGGTGGTTGTATGATCAGTGGAGTGGTTAGAAACTTCTTTAGACGATCAATGAAAGTACTTCCAAAATCATCAAATACAAAATCATAATCCTTTTGATGTAATCATGACCTAGGAAGAGCAATCTTACTAAAATATTTAACGAAGCGCTGATAAATTCCTACATTTCCTAGGAAAGATCTAACCTCATGCATGCATAAAGGATAGGGTAAGGATGAAATGATATAAACCATAGATCTATCAACTTCTATCCCATGTTTTTGCACTACATTCCCTAATAGAATTCCATGCTCAACCATAAAATGACACTTATCAAATTTTAATACTAGAGTCTTCTCAATAAAATGATTCAAAACTGTTCCAAAACTAGTAATACAATAATCAAATGAAGACCCATACACTAAAAAATAATCCCGTAATACCTCCATGAAGGTCTCAATAAAATCAGAAAAAACACTCACCATGCATCTCTGAAAGGTACCTGGGGTGTTGCAAAGTCTAAATGGAATCCTTTGGTATGAAAACATACTGAATGGACCAGTGAATGTAGTCTTCTCGATCCTCCAGAGCAATAGGAACCTGAAAATATCCAGAAATTCCATCCAAGAAACAATAATGGGTCTTCCGAGCTAGTTTCTCAAGCATTTGATCAATAAATGGGAGGAGGAAATGGTCTTTGCATGTAGATTGATTTAGTTTCCTATAATCAATACATACACGCCAACTATTTTTCACCCTCAATGGAAATAACTCATCTTTATAATTTTTAACAATTGTAACACCACTTTTCTTATCCCCAACCTGAATAGGACTTACCCACTGAGAAAATAAAATTTGAAAGATTATATATGCCTCGAGCAATTTTAAAACTTCTTTTTTAACAACATCGAAAAGAGTTAGATTCAATCTCCATTGTGGCTACCTAACCGGTATAGCCTCATCCAACAAAAGAATCATATGCATGAAAATTGAGGTGCTAATACCTATAATGTCATCCAAGGTCCACTCGATTGACCTTATATTCTCCCTCAAAATATTCAAATGGGTTTCCTCATGTTCAAAATGAATAATATTAGTAATTATAACTGGAAATATCTTGCCATAAAACTAGAATGAGTATTTGAGAGTAGGTAGAAATGGCTTGAGTTCCATTGAAGGGGGTGATGTATTGATGGATAAATTTAAGGAAATGAAATATGTGCACAATAAGAATTAGTATCAGAATATAAATTATTAAAATATTAGTATAAATCATCAAATCCATCAACATACTCAACATCCATGTCATAATCAGAGTTTTCATGATCAAAATAAGAATACGAATCCATTTCAAAATCAAATCTGGGAGAGTATCGTGCATTCAAAATAGGTGTGGAAGTACTATTAGACATCAAACTAGAACCAATACTCATAATCTCTCTAAGTATAGGACAATAAAATTCCATGGGTTTTTTATTTTTTGGTTCAAAATGGGAGATAACAAATGAAGAATGGCCCTCTGAGGGGTACTTCATGGAATCCATAACATTAAATATCACAACTTCACCCCAAAATCAATGGAATGTGTACCCTCATTGACATTTATGATAGTTTTTGTAGTTTAGAGGAAGGTTCTACCTAAGATGATGGGAGCAAGAAAACTTTCCTAAATTTCCTCTATGTTAATCACGTAGAAATATGTTGGAAAGATCATGTCTCTTTCCTGGAAAAGTACATACTCAAGGACTCACACTATATATGACATATCTCTATTCCCCAACTGCACCACTACTCTCGTCGACTTTAACTCACCAACCTGTAATGATGAGAAAATAGAGTGAAGCATAACATTTATGGAACCTCCTAAATCACATAAACAATCAGAAAATTGTAACTCTCCTATATTTCATGGGATGGGGAATGTCCCTAAATCTATTCAATTTTTTGGTAATGCTAGAGTTGGTGTAATGAGTGTCGAAACATTGTTTACAAGATTTATCCTCTCATTTCCCATGATCCCTCTTCGATTGGAACAAAGTTCCTTTAATAATTTCACATACATTGGGATTTTCTTGATGTCTTGAAGTAGATGGATTTTTATCTCCACATGCTTGAATGTACCCAAAATATCTTTTTTGTGTCTCCTCTTCAGCCATATTCTTGGTTTTTACAACTCTATTTGGAAATGGAAGGGGTTTAAGAGAAAAATAATCAGTATTTGTATTGCCATTATCTTTTTCCAGGGACTGATCATCAGTTGGTTTGGAATGGGTCTTCTCCAGAGTTGAGGTGAGTCTAGGTGGAATGATAGGTGCAGATGTATCAGTTTATTTCTTACCTCTTCTCAATGTGATGGAACTGACATTTCCCTTGAAATTTGGAGAATGTTGGGAAGGTATATTTCCATAATTCTTACTTACCAATTCATGGAGGTTAGTGGAAATTTGTCTCATTTGAGTCTTTAACACCCTCAGCTCTGAACCTTGACTCTTCAGCTCATTATATTGATTAAGAACAATTTGTTTCAAAAGATCATCATTGTTATAATCTACCTTGGTTTGGGGATTCCATTGTTGTTGACTTGTTGATGCTTGAGCTTCAATTATCTATTGGGGTTGTTGGAAACCATGTACATAAGGGAGAGGGTTCTGGATGTTTTGTTGAAATGGGGGAATTTGTTGTTTTCCAGATGCATACCTCATTTTTGATTGATCCTTACACCCTTGGTTCTATGTTGGAGAAAATGAATCAATCTTCTTTTGGGGATATGTCATTTATTGCTACTGATATGGTCTCACTCAGAATACTGATGTGCAATCCCCTATCTCTTGTAGTTGCATGAAATAGTCATTTGGGTGGATTACCTCAGTGAAAATACCTCAAGGACATAAATGAGAGGGTTGGGATGTTTTTTGAGCCAAAGAAATCTATCTCACCATATTTTTGAAATATTTCAACTTGTTATCAATCAAGTAACTTTCTAGAGAATAAGGACTTACCTGATGTAATCCCCGAACATGTGGTGTACCCTAATCAACAAATTGATTAGAGTTTTGTTCCATATTATTGATTAATCCATGTGCAACTACTATTGTCTTTTCAACCAATGCTCCTCCAGCCACAACATCCATCATGATCCTCTCCATAGGCATGATTCCTTCATAGAAGTATTGGATAAGGAGTTTCTCACTGATTTGGTGATGCAGAATACTTTCAAAAAACTTCTTGAATCACACCCAATACTCATACATTGACTCCCATTATCCTTGAATGATCCATGAAATCTCTTTATGAATGGAAGTGTTCCTTGATTTTGAAAAATATCATTGCAAGAAAAGATGTTTGAAATCGTTCTAATAAGTTATGTCATCAAGTTGTAAATAATACATCCAATATTTTGTAGCTCCAATAAGTGAGAAAGGTAATTCTATCAGTTTTATTTGATCTTCAAAAACATTTCTTGGCATGAATGTTTAGAAAACCAAATTAAATTTTTTTAAATTTTTTTTTGGATCCTCACTAGATAAACCATGAAACATTAGAAGAAGATGAATTTACCCAGATTTCATTTCAATTTCCGATTCAAGATTTGGGTATACAATAAAATTTGGTAAATAATTAATATCAGGATAATCAAACTCTTGAGTGGTTCTATTATGTTCATTTCCATTATTTCAGACATTTTTTCTTGTTTTAGGATTGACATAGAAGTGCTTCCAATTCCCATTTTCTTGGAGTGGAGGAATTATAATACTGGTTTAATGTTGAAAATTCTTATATACTGAGAATGTTTGATTCAATCACTAATTATATATTCAATCTCATGGTGAAGTTCTAAGATATTTTTGGGATTATTTCATTTCATACATCAAATAAAAATTAAAAGAAGGAAAGTGGACCATAGTAAAATAAAAACTAGATGATTGATTTGATGGTCCAAAAAGAAGTGGTAGAAAATAAAATAAGATGAAAAACAATTCATATTGGTTAAAGAAGGAAGAAATAATAGAGGAAGAGAATAAAATGTAAAAGAAAATAAATAACTCTAGTTAATTGAAATAATTACTTTCCACCCCAGCAACGATGCCAATTTTATGAACTTTGTCGCACACGCTCTCAAAAATATTTATTTCTTATTTTACTAAGTGTAGCACAGTGGCTGATCGAGGTCCTTATATTAATGAGGAAGTGAATTAAATAACTATTAATAGGATTTACATAAGTGTGAATATAGTTAAAAATAAATTAAAAGAAATATGGGGGTTTGTTTTGTAACTTTTCGATAGTAAACTAAACAAGAAAATGAGAAGTAACAATCAAGAGGAAATTTCATTAAAAATAATTGTATGAGAAGATGTAGTTGATATAATATTTTCCCTTCATCATTAATTTGTCCTTATCCCATATGATTATAATTTTTTCAAATTTAAACCCATAACCTTGTCAACCCCTGAACCCTATGAAAATTAACACAACCAAAAATATTGGAAAAATGAGCCTTCGATCAACTTTGGGACATTCAATCGTAGCACCCTGCCATGATTGGGTTCTAAAATCCAACATATAGTAAATGGTATATTATGGCAGTATATCCTCCCCATATTTGATAATTAATTGTGTTGGAGATGATACATGAACCCTACAATTCTATACCATGTTGGTTAGATTTTGCAATTACTATTTCACTCAAACAGTTTACTCATACCCGACAACGTGGTCAATTGCAAGTCGGTCGAGTAACATAGAAATTAGAACTCAATTAATTGTTCAAAATTTAAGAATTAAAGAATGTTCATGGATTCAAAATAAATAAATGAAGGGAGTGTGGATTAGATCAAATACAAAAAAATCACCCTTCCATGGGAAGAGTTGTCATCGTGGAGACGTTTTCCATAAGAAATGGGTTGATTGGGGAACACCCAATCTTGCCACCACTCTTAGATTTCAGCCCAAGAAGAAAACCAAGAATATGAAAAGAGAATAACACATAAGATTAATTTTGGAAAATTTCATGATAAAAACATGAAATAAAAAATTATAAAGAGGAGGTGGGAGTGGAGAGCCTTCTAGTAAGAGATGTTTTTACAAGTCCTTACTCTTTCCAAAATATCTGAGGGGTTCCCAAGAGCCACAATATTGGACAAACCTTCACAAATCCAAATCTAGACCCCCCCCCCAATTTGTGAAAACATCCTTTAAATAGGGTTGGGGAGGTCTAGAGTTACAAAACATTTTTAAATGTGAAATGGAAATTTGGCCAAATTCTTTAATCCAACTTTCACCGCATTGTTGACATAAAAAATGCACTAATTTTCTGGCCTTATAGAAAGATTAATTTATTGATAATAATGTCCTTGAGCTTCCCACCATATTTGTGCCCAATACTACTATGAATGAAGATGAACGGTCTAAATGGTGAAGTGATGTCCAATCAGGATAGTTCAGACCAACATTGTCTTCATGGCCCATTTCCTCAACTCAAATGTACAATAGAGATCACATGTCCTAAATATAATTTTTATCCCATCTAGTCAGAAAATGTTTTATGAAATTTTATGTCAAAATAATTTACAAAACAATATTTATTCCTAGAATACTATAGTGATTTTTAAAAGGAAAAAACTAGAATTTTCATCAAATTTTCAAATGAATGATCTAATCCCAAATATTCCATAATTGAACATATTTAGAATAATATGAGAAAATTATATCATTTATTATCAATAAAATATAAATAAAACTTTTTTTTATCATGTGTTCAACACCGTTTCTAAAATCATGGGTTTTATCTAATACCGTTGTAACTTCATATTTTTTAATTCAAGGTATAATTCTGGGAGAATTTGAAATTTACTGGATAAGACGTTCTTTGAACATATATTTATAATATAATTAAAAGTTTTGAAACACTTAAAAGTGTTTTTTAGAATTATTTGAATGATAATAGGGTTACTTAGGTGTTTTATTGAATATTTGGAACATTGAACCAGAAAATCACTAGTATGGAATCCCGGAACAGGGTTCATGGTTTTCCTAAAACCATGTGTACCTCAAAGGAAAACCCAAAAACCATTATCATAGGATCAAAAGTTCCCCAAACTGAATACACATAGTTTTCCAAAACAATGCACTATTTCAACAATGGTAGTTCCACTTAGGTATTAACCTCACACTATTCACTGCATGGTTGAAGAACAGTAAGGAAAACTTGGAGAAAAAGCCATGCGATGTGGGTTCTATATGTAGTGGTTGAAATATGGTTTTCTAATAGTTTTCCAAAACATACAAACAAACCATGCACCCCCTTATTTTTGGATTAAGTTACTATTTTTTGCATCAATTTTGTTAAGACCTATCTTTCTTTTTCTCTTCATCATTCAGAAGATGGCATCCTTTTTCATCACAATTTACCTCCCATGAACCCAAATATAGGCATCCATGTATGTTATTCATATGATTTCCAATACTCAACCAATATGAAGCTTTGGATCCATATTAGTAAGCTCCCTTATTCTCTTATCTTAAAATTGATTTTTCTTTCGAACCCATCATGTTATTTAGGAGAATGATCATTTTTCATATTTTCTAGAACATTGAATGTTTCTCAGATATTTTCTAACCTGCATCAAATATGAGGCTGATATTGAGTGAGGAGTCATATATATCCATGAGGTAGGTGGTCACGTCTTTTTTTCTTTTGTTTTTCTTAATTTTATCGTTATGTCATTGTTCTACACACTTTTTACTACCGATAATCTATTTTTAATTTATTTCACCATATAAAATTGATTGTTTCATCTTATTAAGAACATATTGATCAATTTTTAGTGGATTATAGGCCATCGTTTTCTTTTGTGAACACACAATGGGGGTGACCAGATAAATTTATCCTTTTTGATCAAAACATAAATTCCTATATAACCATGTTATCTTCCTTCTTAGATTTTAAATTGAATTACCCTTGAGGCATGTGTATAAACTATAACTTAATGTACAATATAGGCGTTTAGACTTTTTAGAATTAGAACTTGATAAGAGGTAAATTTCCTTGTTTCTCATTCTACATTTTAAAAGGCCCAATTATCTTTATAAATGAATTTTCGATACTTTAGTGAATTAGGTGGTTTGAAATTATATGGGTATTTTTTAAATGGTGGATTACGTTTTAACTAATGAATTGAATAATGAAATTTGAGGTTATAATGAAGTGGATTTCTTTCTCGGTTGTCTCCTTAGCCATTAGTTTAATTTTAAAATGAAACTTATATTTTAATGGGAAATATTAGATGGCCCAGGGGTACTTTCCAAGTGTTTGGACATCCCAAACATGGAATTTCCCAATAGAAAAATCTATCAATTTTTGTGGCACCTTATATGTGACATTGAACCTATTGACTATAATAAAAATCAATTGTTGGTTAAATTGAATGATTTCAATTAGGTGAATTTTATAAGATGTAAGTTATATCTTTTAATAAATGGAATGGATTGAAACGAAATGGTTATACATGTTTGATACCATCCCATAAAAGAATGAGTTATCGTTGATAGAGTAAATTCAATGGATGGTAGTGCCGTGAATTTGTATATGCTTTATTAAATGCTTATGATGATTTGTGTTTCTTGATTATAGTTGAACTAAACTAATGGGACACATGATTGGTTTTTCCTAATGTGATATGTTACAAATATGATTATGCCTTATCTATATATAATGGATTTTTATACATGTAGCATGAGAGCATAGGCATCATGCCTTTTATAATTATGAATACCCCTATATTTAGGTTTTAATACAAGGGTACAACATGTTGAGCATGGAGGAGAATTGCATAGCCTTACATTAGGTATTGAGTATGGAATATCACACTAGTGATACTATATGTGGATTGGGATATACGCACCATGTTCCATGACTAGAGTGATGACATTATGGCTTGCTCACCATCCCAACCATTGTTGCATGACTTCTCATGATTTTCTTATGATGTATGGAATGTACCTATTTTCATGAGCTTGTAGGATGGTTATACTGATCATGGATGTTTGAGTTACACCCGGTATAACCCAAAAATAGTATTATAGTTAAATGATCACTTATATCTACACGTACATGGTTCATAGATATGGATACAATATATATAATTATAATTTATAAATATATTACCACTATAAATATAGTGATTGATCAGACCTTCCTTCGATAATGATCCAAAGAAAGGAGACCAACTAGGTATCCTTTAGAAACCCGAGCAAAATATATTAATTTATTATTCTTTGTTAATTAATTAATATTGCATGTACACTATTTAGTTATGATCACTACATAGATTATACATAGAAAAAAAATTGGTAGCATGCTGATATTTTTATCTCAAGTCCTATTCAAGCTACCTTTGGAAACATATAAGACTATATTACATAAAGTAAAAGTAACGTCAATGGTCTTGCTATATATTGGTGATATTCTTTACCTTTAGATGTAGCATAGAAGCAGGGGACTAGGAAAATGATTTGAATATTTATAGAGAATCCTATTTTCTTATTTGTTTATTATTTTATGAAGTTTATGTATCATCCTACCTTCTTTTTGTATTACATCATTCCATATATTAATTAATAAGAAAGTGTCTTAGGTGATTTTGATTATATTGTAATTTTTTGGGTTTATTATCTTCTATATCCTATTTTGTATGTTAGTTATTTATGGTTCTGAATCTGTTTACTTGTTCATCATATTTCTTATATTGTTCATCCACTATTTGTTATTATTGAATTTTACCACATTTCCATTCTGATAAGAGGTTATAGTCTCAAAATATACTACTGTTATACACTTGGCTCTAGTCGATAAATTCTAGAATATATGGACGTTCGTTTAATGACATATTACCCATCAGATTAGGTTACTATTTATATGGACCCCGGGTACACACATTAGAAAGTGGCATCATAACTATTTTTCATTACTTTTCATTATTGTTTCGGTGATATAAAGGATACTATGAGTGGAAGGAATTTGGAATTGACCTTGTGTTTGGATGTAGATAACCCATAAACCAGGTGTTCCCAAATTAAAAGGGATATGTGATTTTTTTATCAATTACTCTATCTAGAGTTTATATGACATTACCGTTGAGTAGTAGACATTCCATATGATATTATTGATATTGGTATGTTTGAAATGATTATTTATTTACCCATGTAATGATAAAATGTGTTATTTTTATTAATACATGCATCATCATAGGAACAATATGATTAATAGTATATGAATATTTCCTTTCCCCCATTAGTTTTGGTATAAATTTTCATGTTTCATATTATTATCTCCTTGATATGTATTGAACTATGTTGAAACATCTTATAGGTGGTTTAACACATAATTGATACTTAATGTACCTTTCTTAACCTAATTGTGGTTTCTTAAATAGATTAAATCATAAACCATAAGCATTATATTATTGAACATTTCACTGTAGACCATTAGTTTCATGAGTAGGAACACGTTATTAGGTTGTTCAAGTGTATTAAACGTTTTTGTTCATATGGAGTATGGGTCCATACTGTTCGTAAAATAGTGAACAATATAATTCAACCATTTATAAGTGATATAAATTTAATTTGAAGAAAAAAATAAAAATAAAAATGACACCTAAGGTGAAATTAGATTGTTAATCATTTTTTTGATAGTTAGTTATATGTCGTGTTTCTTGCTTATGTAACATGTCATATCTATGTACTATGCATCTGAGCTTAATAGAATGATTTCTATCTCTACTTATTATTATAACCATCTTTTTGTGATATAAACATGTAATTGGATTATTGTAATAAACAAATTGTCTGAAAATGAATCGGATATAGTTTTTAGTTATAAGATGTATGTGAATCATATAATTAAAGAAAGGTAACTCAAGTACAAGAACCATGTATGTCCATTAAAAATATTTTGAAACCATTTTAATATATATAATATATTATAATTTTAATGTTTATAAAATTTGGTTTCCATTAATGGAATCTCATATGACTGAAACATTAAATATTATTATGATTCATTTTGAAATTATTATAAATTTTAACGGTGTTTAATATTGAATAGTAATTAATTGGTTTCCTCTATAATGGATTAAGAATATATTATATAGACATGATGATCAAGTAATTAAATTATTAAATTCACAAATTAACATAAGTACATTAGTTGGGGAATGTTTCTAATTTTAAATCCCACTATAAGAGGATAAAATATTTAATAGATTTCATTTGTATTATAATTTTTATTTGGTGTTTTTTAAAATATCATTCAAATGTTTAAAGACAAAATTTATAATTATTGAAAGAAATTAAAATGGATCCTAATATTTATCACGACCTTTCATCGAGACCCGTTCTGTGACTACCCCGAGCTTTCCTTCCATAGGCCAGGGGCTGGAGACTAGCACCAAAGGCGTAAATCCATAAAACTGGGAAGGAATTGCCTTTATAAAATATAATCACACACAATAGATAATAAGATAAAAACAAAACACTAAGTAAAACTGTATACAAAAGAAGTGCTGAAATGTAGTGCGGCCAGAAATAGAAGCCCAACTGTAAAGTACAAGTACCACTGTAAGGAACAAAAACAGTTGAAAGGTGTAAAGTAGCTCCTGGATCGTCCGCAACAGATCTGACCTGAAGGGTAGGTACAGATAGCCTCCACATCAATCCGTGTCTGCCCATCTCCTCCTTGTACCATCACATGATGTGGTCCACCTCTGGGTACAATCCAGTCCTGCCCACTCATCCTCAGTCAGCGATGTCCATTGTGTGCAACCAACACAATAAGGTGCGGGCAGAGCCCGTGTAGGGGTGAGTATAACGATACTCAGTAGGGACCCCGAGACCACCATGGTCTCTCAAAATCCACCAATTATAAACCATAGATTATGAAATCAACATATATCCATTACATAGGTATATTGCCATATATATACCTAAATTATCAAGTAATCCATCTCAGTCATGAGGTAAACACAAAAGTCACTGACTCAGCTCATACTAGGATTTTATTCTAGGGGTAGTAACATGTAACACTTCCAGTCAAACTGTAAAAACCTCATCTGCTGGAGTACTCCTCCTCAATAGAGTATTGTGGGTCTGTCGCATCACATAGAGGAGCTTCCCACTATCCTGGACTGCTGAGGTACTCCTCTTTTCGAGTATCGTGGGTCTGCTGCGTCACACAGAGGAGCTCCCCATTGTGGGTCTGCTGCGTCACACAGAGGCTCTCCCCCTCATAGCCTACTGAGGTACTCCTCCTGTCAAGTACCATGGGTATGCTGTTCCACACAGTGGCACTCCCCACTGTGGGTCTGCCATGACACCAAGGGGCTCCCCACTAGGTTAGTCGAAACACTCTGAGTCGAATCAGTCAGCAGTCGTCTGGTCTCAGCCAGCTACTAGGTATCTGTGCTATGCTCTCTTATCTCCAGGAGGATCTGCACCACAAGCTATTGGTCGATTCTCCAACTATCCTGAAGTCCCACGTAAAATTATCTCAAAGGTCTACCATGTCATAGGGGTCTCAATGCAACTGACGGCATGTCGATCGGACGCCCATTCTTTGAGTTATTAGCATTTTAGTCCTAGGGGCCCAGTTGGATTCGTGTACGATCCAACCTGACCGTATCTCTATATTACCATGAACCCCAGTGGGGTATACTCAAAGGGACCTTTGTGCTCTAATAAAATCATTGTCGCTGACGGTTCGTCAAATGGACATCTGATGCCAAAGATATGGCCAAAGGATGTAAAGGGTCAGTAATGGGATTGGGTCCGGTCCGACCCAGTCGGACAGACTCAGCCCAACCCATACTGGGCCAACCCAGTCTGGGTTGACCCGGTCCAACCTCTAGGTTCGTCCCGGTCCGCTGGGCCCAGCCCAGCGGACTGCAGGGGTGGTTCGACCCGGTGGTCGCCGCGTAGGCAGCTCGGCCCGGAGGTCGAGGTCGGTTCGTCCAGCGTCGTGAGGGCGTGACTCGGCGGCTTGGCCGAAGAGTTTGGCCGGGCACTGGGAGGCCGTGAGGGGCACGGGCAGGCCACCGGAGTGCTGGGAGGTCATGTCGGGTGCTTGCAGGCTGCGCGGGGTGTGGGACAGGACGGCAGGGAACCGAGCAGCGTGCGGGTAGCTCGGCGGGGCGACGACCATCGCGCGAGCAGGCCAGCGGGGTGCCGGGTAGCGCGCGGGTAGCCGGATTGGGCACACAGGCAGTGCGCGATCAAGATGGTTGGGAATGCGGTCAATGTGCGGGATAGCTGGGAGGTAGCCAGGAAGGGTTCTAGGTGGGCCTGCAGGTGGACGGGAGGCCGGGCCATCCCGGTTCAGGCCGGTGCTGTTCAGCACGGCCTGGGTCGGTGGGGTTCGGCCAAGACGCGCGGGAGGCCGGCAGTGGTGTGGCCGGGCACGCGGGAGGCCGATGGTGGTTCGCATAGGCCACGGGGAGCATGACCTTTGCCTGTGCCTTCGTCGCATTCAACACCACTTCGTCGCCATGCTGAGAAACAACACAAACAAGAACGACAGAGGGGTCGGGCCATGTTGGTTTGGCCCATGCCCTCTGCGTTTAGGGTGGTAACACTTATCTAATCAAAGAGTAAGAAAGATGAACAAAAATTGTTTCACAACCATGCAACGATTCCTTTCCAATCCAAAGAAGAGAAAAAGAAAAATAAAATTGCACAAAATAAATCCCTTACCTTTAGATTATCGGGCGTTGTTTGTTGATGGAGTCACGGAAGGCAGAGAAAGAGAATCGTCATTCATCACATCTGTCGCACACTCACAAACCTGTGCCGCGTCGGCTGTGGAAGACGCTCCTCGTCGGTTGGTGTCTGAGGAAGAAGTCGAAGAAGGATCTTCATCAGCGTTCTTCATTGGAAGAACACGTTATTCGTTCTTCGTTGGGAGGAGCATTCTTCGTTGGGAGGAGCGTTCTTCATTGGGAGAATTCTAATTCTCCCAAGCTCTCCTCTCAAAAGCTCCTCCAAGTGTGAAATTCCATGCCAAAATATTATTATATGTCTTATTATTTTAGATGTTGGAAAAAATTCAAAAACAGAGAATTCAATTAAGAGGCTCCACGTAATTAATTAGGGGAGGTCAAGAGGCTCTCCCTCATTAATGAAGGAGAGTTGAGAGGTTTTATCCCCCACCATCAATAGTGGGGTTAAGCCCCGTGTGGAACCCACGTTGTAACCTCCCATGGGAGGTTATGTTCAGGTGGGCCCCACCACTATAACCTCTCATGGGAGGTTAAGGTGTCGTGGTCCCACCTACTACTCCCAAGAGGTGGTTTTATCTGTCAGTCACCTATATAAAAGCTCAATAAAATAAAGTGATATCTCACTTTATTTTATTATTATTTAATAAAACCCAAAAACTAACTTCAATTCTCGACCAACTACTATGGAGGTGAAAGTCTTATTAAGCGAATACTGGTGCTTTGAGTTCAACGATGCCCTCAAATTTCAATTCTAAGTACCGGTTCAAAAGTTATAAAATCTCACTCGTACGTTTACTGAACGTACCTGAAAAAAACTTTAGAAATTGTTTTCGGGCACACTGCGCCTCAGAATTATGCACCGTAAATTTTTGCTGACTCATAAAATTCCCATGTAATTACGAAAAAAAATTCACAGAAATTATGGGTCTTTATATTCTCCCCACCTCTGGGCTTTACATCCCCGTAAGCTAAAACTCGAACTAAGGGAACAAGAGTGGGTATTGAGCACGCATTTAAGCCTCCTTCTCCCATGTGCTCTCCTGTAGGTTCTTGTGCTGCCAGCGAATGCACACCATAGGTGTCGACTATACACGTAGGACCCTCTCCTATCGATACTCAATCTCCACTGGAACCTCTGTAAAATTCTCCCCATCATCGATGTCCACCTCTCCATGGTCGATGATGTGATAAGGGTCGTTCACGTATCTACTCAGCTGAGATACGTGGAAGACATCGTGCACCCAGTGCAATGGAGGTGGAAGTTCTAGGTGGTAATCCACCTCACCTACTCTGCTGAGGACCTGGAAAGGTCCAATAAATCACAAAGACAACTTTCCGCTCGACCAAATCCTTGTAAACATCATCGTGGTGAGACTCGTAGAAAGACGTGGTCACCATCCTCGAACTCTAGATGTCTCTGTATCTTGTCAACATACGACTTCTGCCTGCTCTGTGTAGTCTTCATCCGCTCCTGGATGATTTTCACCTTCTCCGTGGTATCCCGTACCATCTCTGGTCCCACCAGTGCTGACTCCCCAGGGTCTGTCCAACACAGTGGCGATCTACAAGGTCGACCATACAAAGCCTGAAAAGGTGACATCCCGATGGTGGAGTGAGAACTATTGTTATTGGTAAACTCCATCAATGGTAAGTGATCCTCCTAGTTGCGACCGAAGTCGATGACACAAGCGTGTAGCATGTCCTCGAGGGTCTAAATGGTCCGCTCAGTCTGACAATGTGTCTGAGGATGAAAGGCGGTGCTCTGGCAAAGTTGTGTCCTGAAAGCATCCTATAACCCCTTTCATAGTCGGGAAGTAATTCATACGTCATGATCAGAGACAATCATCAATGATATACCATGAAAATGCACAATATCCTACACATAGTGGTGTCCTAAGCTCTCAACTGAACCCCGCTCTCTGATCAGTAAGAAGGGGATGACTTGGTGAGTCGGTCGACGATCACCCAAATCGAGTCATGACCCATGGATGTACGTGGAAGACCCATCATGAAGTCCATAGATATCTCATCCCACTTCCACTATAGGACCTCTAAAGGCTGGACCAAGCCTACTGGTACCTGGTGCTTTTCCTTCACTTAATGACAAGTCAGGCATCGAGAGACAAACTCCACTACCGCCTTCTTCATACCTAGTCACCAGTGTTGTCTTCTGAGGTCCTGATACAACTTTACCACACCTGGATGTACCACTATAGGGGATGTGTGGAACTCCCCCAACACTTCCTCATAAAGTGCCCCTAGTACTAAGGTACGTCCTCTGAAGAGGATGATGTTATCCCCACATTTAGAAAATCCATCAGGTTCTTGCCCTGTGGATATCAGAGCATGTAGTGTCTCACAGTTAGCGTCACCATGCTATGCTTCCCTAACTCGCTGAAGGAGTGGGGGAGTAACCGTAAGAAACTATAAAAAGGATGCTCCATCTCTATCCACAAAGGATATATGCAAAGCTACTAGCTGCTCTGTCGCCTCGCCAAGTAGTTGTATACGAGTTCTCCTACGGAGTGCATCTGCAACAACATTCCACTTCCCAGGAGTATAGACTATCTCGAAGTTATAGTCCTAGAGGAATTCAAGACAACATCATTGTCTCAGGTTCAGGGCCTTCTGAGAGAAGATATACCCGAGACTCTTGTGATCAGAGTACATGGTAAAACGTTCTCCCTTTAGATAGTGTTGCTGCATCTTCATGGAAAATACCACTGCTGCTAACTCCAAGTCATGGGTAGAGTAGTTATTATCCTATTGTCTTAGTTGTTGAGAATCATATGCAATCACAGATCACTCCTGCATCAGGACATACCCATGTCTGATCCTTGATGCGTCATAGTAGACTACATACCCTACGAATTCCTCTAGAAGCCTCAAGATGGGGGCAGTAGTCAGCCTCTGTGTCAACTACTGAAAGCTCTACTGACATCTCTATGAGCACACAAAAGGTTGCCCCTTCTTTTTCAAGGCTGATAGAGGTGCTGCAACTCTGGATAAGTTTGAAATGAATCTATGGTAATATCCAGCCAAACCCAAAAAACATTGTACCTCTGTCACACTCCTGGGTGGATCCCAAACAAGTACCACCTCAATCTTCATTGGATACACTGAAACTCCGGCCTTTGAGATGAAGTGACCCAAAAAGTGAACCTCTTGGATCCAAAACTGGCACTTCGAGAGCTTACCATAAAGTTGGTGCTTTTGGAGTGTGTCCAGTACTACCCAAAAATGGTAGGTATGCTCCTCCTCAGTCTTCAAGTATATCAGAATGTCTTCAATGAAGACCATGACAAAGACATTGAGGTATGGATGGAAGATCCTATTTTTGAGTCCCATAAACACTATTGGAGCATTGGGTACGCTGACGGTCATAACCAAGAACTCATAGTGGCCGTACCAACTCCAGAAGGCCATATTCTGCACATCCTTGTCTCGAACTCTGAGCCGGTGATATCCTGATGTGAGGTCTATATTTGAGAACCTCTATGCTCCCTTTAGCTGATCAAATAGGTCGTCAATCCTTGGGAGTGGGTACTTGTTCTTCACGGTCACCTGGGTTCAGGAGATGGTAGTCGACACAAAGCCTCAATCTCCGATCTTCCTTCCTGGTGAATAGAATCAGGGCTCCCTAGGGAGAAACACTGGGCCAGATGAATCCATTACCCGACTAGTCCTCTAGTTGTACCTGCAGCTCGCGTTGCTCCACGGGATCCATCAGATACACTGGTGTAGATATTGCTGTCTTCATGGGGTACAAGTCAATGTAGAAGTCCACATATCTGCGAGGAGGTTGAACTAGGACATCGTCAGGGAAAACATTTGCATACCGGTCCACCACTACAGGATAGCTCGGACTCTCTACGTCTAATGCTCCAAGGGTAAGGGCAGCCAACTAATGAGTGATCTGCTACACCCTCCTTCGAGTAAGTCCGTCCTATGATGAAAAGAATCCCTTCTCACCAGTGAAGGTAAACCTGGTCCCATCCATACAGACACACTGTACTTTGCAACTAATACAGTTGATCTGAGCATGGACTGTAGATAACCAGTCCATACCCAAGATGACATCGTAAGGCCTCGACACCGCTACAAGAAGCTCTCAACCGAGGCTCTTGCCTCCAAGAGTAAGCTCACACTGCCGAAACCAGTGCATAATCATCAAGTCTTCTCTTGTAAGAGTCTCTAGATATAAGAATCGAGCCAATGGCTTTGTCAGAATCTCTGAGCTCCAAATGAGGGAAGTGGAAATGAAAGAGTGACTAGGACATGTGCCTATAATAACTACAACTAAGGTAGAGTAGACACAAATTGTATCTCGTATCATCTCTGGAGCGCCATGGTCGTATGCTTCAGCTGCCTGAAGCTGAGCTCTCACTTGTCCACCTGCTCCCTGTGGTCGGGGTGGTCCTTCTAGTGGTGGTGACGGTAACACCTCGAAACATCATCCACTGCCAGCTGCAAAACCAAATCCTCTTCCACGTCCGCCTACTCTATATAGACTGCCTTGATTGATCCTCTACCTCTGCATGGGTGGTCCCACAATTGTTTTTTGATCATCCGAACAGCGGGTCAGACAGTCATGAGCCATATGACCCTACTCGCCTCATGTGTAACACTGTCTGCTCCTGGCATGTTTGTGACTGCCTTGGGTGCCCCGCATAACTAATCCTAAGTCATGCAGTCATCCACCCATGGGTATGGTCCTCTTGGACCTCTACATCATTTTTATACTGTTAGCTGCAAAAGACTTCGCTTCATATCGACTAGTGGTGGGTCTCACCACTAGAGACTACTCAGCAAGGAAACTCTCTAGTAAGAGGGCTTTCTCCAACACTCCCGACTGCATCGGAATACTGGGGGAGATCATCGAAGCAATGATCTCTCTTCTGAGCCCCTGCTCGAAGGTACGGGCCCTGAAGAATGGGTCTCGTACCATATATATGGAGTAGCATGAGAGGTCAGTAAACCTCACTGAGTAATGTGCCACTGTCATGCTACCCTGTTGTAGATGCAGTATCTCCTATATCGGCACCACACATAGGGTGGCTGGGACAAACTCCACCCAAAACAGGCTCTTGAAGTCTGTCCATAGTAGTGTCGCCTCTTCATGCACCTAGAGCATCATGCTCCACTATCTGCCTACTGCTTCCTGAAGTAGACTCGCATCAAGGATCACCATAAGTTTTGCTGGTGTCCCTACCAGTCTGAAGACTCTCACCATAGCCTCCAGCCAATCCTCAGCCGCCTGTGGGTCTGTCTCTCCCATGAACCTGGGTGGCCTCTAGCGCTGGAACTCGTGCAATGCACTCAAGTGGTGTGCATTGTCTTCTACTGGGGCTGGTGGCATCGTTTACCCAACAGGTAGTAGTAACACTGGTGCCTCCGCTGGAAAAGGGCCCTACACCATGGCCTCATCACTCAGTGGGAAATCTATGCGTACGACTCTCGAGGCTCTAACTGGTCATCTGCAGGGAGGCATCCTGAAAGAAACAGATGCGACACGGTCAGAAGTTTATACCTGGTGAGCTGACCTGGTTGATCTGAATTAAATAAAACTTTTGAAAATACACATGCAATCAGTGTTTTCATTCACTGAGTCGGAAATATTTATTCAGGGTCCTGGTGTATGGATACGTCGAGCGTCGCACCAACACTGGACTCCCTGAACTGAAAACCACACTCAGTACCCTTAACACTATTTCTTCACATAAAAGATTACAGTTCTAAGTTATGTGGTAGAACAGACGTCCTCTGATACCAATTTGGCATGACCCGTCCTCAGGACTCGTGCCGCGACTACCCCAAGCCTACTTTCTATTGGCCAGAGGCTGGCGACTAGCACCAAAGGCATAAATCCCTAAAACATAGAAGGCCTTGACTTTATAAAATATAATCCCACATAATGGAGAATAATATGGAAGAAAAACACTAATTAAAACTGTATACAAAAGGATTGCTAAAAAGTAAATGGGCTGGAGATACAAGCCCAACTTTAAAGTACAAGTACAACTGTAAGGAAGAAAAATAACTGAAAGGTGTAAAGTAGATCTTGGATCATCTGACACAGATCCTACCTGAAGGGTTGGTACAGATAGCCTCCACAACACTTCACGTCCAACCATCTCCTCTATGTACTGTCACACCGTGTGGTCCACCTCCAGATACCATCCAGTCCTTCCCACTCAGCCTCGATCAGCGCTGTCCATTGTCTGCAACAAACACAATGAGGTGTGGGAAAATCTCAAGAAAGGGCAAGAATAATGATACTCAGTAGGGACCCCGAGACCACCATGGTATCTAAAAATCCACCAAGGATAAACCACAGAGTATGAAATCAACGGATAGACATTACTTAGGTATATTCCCATACATATACCTAAGTTATCAATTAATCCATCTTAGTCATGAGGTAAACACAAAAGTCACTGACTGAGCTCAAACCATGATTTTATTCTAGGGGTAGTAACATGTAACACTCCAAGTCAAAATATCGAAACCTCAGCTGCTATATTACTCCTCCTATATAGAGTACTATGGGACTACCGTGTCACACATAGGCACTTCCCACTATCCTGGACTGCTGAGGTACTCCTCTTATTGTGTATTGTGGGTCTTCTACATCACACAGAGGTGCTCCCCACTATGGGTCTTCCACATCACACAGAGGTGCTCCCCCTTATAGCTTGTTGAGGTACTCCTCCTATCGAGTACCACAGGTCTACTGCGTCACACAGAGGTGCTCCCCACTGTGGGTCTTCCATGACATGAAGGCGCTCCCCACTGGGCAAGTCGAAACACTTCGAGTCGAATCAGTCAGCAGTCGTCAAGACTCAACCAGCTACTAGGTATCTACGCCATGCTCGCTCGTCTCTAGTTGGATCCGCTGCACAAGTTATTGGTTGATGCTCTAACTGTCATCAAGTCCCACGTAGAAGTATCTCAAAGTTCTTCCATGTCATAGGGGTCTCAACATAACTAATGGTGCGTCGATCGGGCACCCGGTCTGTGAGTTATTAGCTTTCTTGTCCCGATGGCTCAGTTGGATTCATGCACGATCCATCCTGACCGTATCTCAACATTACCCCGAAACCCAATGGGGTATGCTCAAAAGGATTTCCTTATCTAAGAAAACTAGCACCGCTGACGGTTTGTCAAACGGACATCCAGTGCCAAAGATATGACCAAAGGATGTAAAGGGTTATTAATGGGCATGGGCTTGGTCCGACCCAGTTGGACCGACTCAGCCCATCCCAGACTGGGCCGACCCGATCTGGCTCAACCCGATCCACCTGATATGTTCAGCCTGGTCCGTTGGCCTTGGCCCAGCAGACTGTGGGGGTGGTTCGGCCCGGTGGTCACTGCGTAGGCGGCTCGACCCGGAGGTCAGGGCCGGTTTGGTCAGTGCAGCGTGGGTCGCGGCTTGGCGGCTCGGCGCGGGAGGTTGGCAGGGTGCCGGGCAGGCCGGCAGGGCGCCAGGAAGTGCGCGGGTAGAACGGTGGGGTGTGCGGCCAGTGCACGGGCATACCGACGGGGTGCCGGGCAGCACGTAGGTAGGCCAGCAGGGCGTCAGGAAGTAGGCAGGGCGCGCAGGCGGCACACAGGTAGGCAGGTAGGGTGCCCGGAAATGCGCGGGCAAGCCGGCGGGGCGCCGGGCAGCACGCAGGCAGGTCGGCGGGGTCTGCAGGGAGCGCGCGGGAAGGTTGGAAGGGCGTGGGCAAGCCAGGCGGCGGCTGGGCAGGGCGCCAGGCCGGTCGGCGGGTGGTCAGGCAGGGCGCGGCCAAGCCGGCAGGCGGCCGGGAGGTCGGGAGGTCAGGGTGGGAGGGTTCAGCCGGGATGCACGGGAGGCTAGAGGCGGTGCAGACGGGCACGCGGGAGGTCGGTGGTGGTTCACGGAGGCTGCAGGGAGTGTGGCCTTTGCCTATTCCTTCATTTCCTTCAATGTTGCTTTGTCGCCTTGCCGAGAAACAACACAAACAAGAACGATAGAGGGGTCCCACCATGTTGGTTTGGTTCGTGCTCTCCGCATTTAGGGTGGTAACACTTGCCTCATCAAAGAGTAAGAATGATGAACAACAATTGTTTCAAAACCATGCAAAAATTCATTTACAATATGAATAAGAGAAAAAATAAAAGAAAAATTACACAAAAATAAATCCCCTACCTTTTGATTATCGGGCGTCATTTGTTGACAGAGTCACGGAGGGTAGATGAAGCAAAATTGTCATTCTTCGCGTCTGTCGCACACTCCCAAACCAGTGCTATGTCGGCTGTGGAAGACGCTCCATGTTGGTAGGTGTCTGGAGAAGAAGTCGAAGAAGGATCATCACCGGCATTCTTTGCTGGAAGAATGCATTCTTCGTTCTTCGTTGGGAGGAGCGTTCTTCATTGGGAGGAGCGTTCTTCATTGGGAGAATTCTAATTCTCCCAATCTCTATTCTGAAAAGCTCCTCCAAGTGCGAAATGTCAAGCGAAAATAATATTAGATGTCTTATTATTTTATATGTTGGAAAAATTTCAAAAATAGAGAATTAAATTAAGAGGCTCCACTTAATTAATTCATGTGTGTTGGTACAAATTAATTAGGGGAGGTCAAGAGGCTCTCCCTCATTAATGAGGGAGAGTTGAGAGGTTTTATCCACCACCATCAATAGGGGGTTAAGCCCTGTGTGAACACCACGTTGTAACCTCTCACGGGAGGTTATGTTCTGGTGGGCCCCACCACCATAACCTCTCATTGGAGGTTATAGTGTGGGGGTCCCATCTCCAACTCCCAAGAGGAGGTTTTAATTATCAGTCACCCACGTGGAAGCTCAATAAAATAAAGTGTTATCTCACTTTATGTTTTTATTATTTAATAAAAACCAAAAACTACTTCAATTTTTGACCAACTGCCATCGAGGTGAAAGTCTTCTTAAGCGAATACCAGCGCTGCAAGTTCAACAGTGCCCTCAAGTTTCAGTTCCGAGCACCAGTTCAAAAGTTATAAAATCCCGCTTGTACGTTTAATGAACGTACCTGAAAAAAACTTCATAAATTGTTCCTGGGCACACCGGGCCTCAGAATTATGCACCTTAAATTTTTCGGGCTCGTAAAATTCCCATTTATTTGAGAAAAAAGGAATTCCATGGAAATTATGGGTCTTTACAGTATTGTACCTATAATTTAGACCCTTGTGTATGGGTAGTTTATTAATCTCTTAATGTATCGTTGGAACAGAATCGTGAGTGTTTTTCGTAGGCCTCTATCCTTTTTAAAAATGGGTTATGTGATAGGAGTAGGGCCTACTGAAATTAGTTTCATGTGAATTAGTGATATGGTCAAATATTATTCTTTTTTAAGGGGATATTTGTGGTAGGTAGAAACCATAATGATTAAATTCCTCACCTAAGGGAGTGATTCTTTTGCAATACAGAACTACTCAGGTGTTTTTTCCCCAGTATGACTCTCTGATTATAAATGAAATTCTTGTTCATATAGGTGGTCATGATATCCATGGCCATTGTTGTGGGTGTGAGAAAAGAATGATTATCGTTATCAGAAGGTTAGACATGCAATGTCAATGTTCGACATCTTTTTATGTATCCTCTCCATGTTTTTCATTCTTTGATTGACTATGGAGGTCATGGTATTTTTTTCAATCATTTGGGTAAATATGTTATTCAGTATGTTTTCTACATGATCCATCTAGTTCATGAATTCATAGAGCATAATAGTATTTGGATAGTATAGGGGATGTTTCATCCATTCTTCTAAACCTCTGGGTAGTGGGTGTTATATATGCGATACTCGTTGAGTTTCTAAATGTATTATAAAGCACGATGTGTGTTCATCGAAACCACTAATCCGTGAGATGTTGAGTACGGTCTCAGATCATATCTATAGTATTGGGACCTAGAAATTAATTTAAATTGATTCCTCACATTACCTAGTATTATGTTTCATGAGAATTAGCCATTCAAACATGTTGAGAGGTTTGATTTCTAGGTTGTGTACCAAATACTCTGATGTCTATATTTTAAGGTGAATCTGAACTAGAATGCTTATGAGTGACTAGTCAATACCTTCATTTAATGAAAAGGAAAATATTATTGCAGGGATGTCACATCAGTTTCGTGGAATGTGTGTAATTATAAGTCTAATGAACATAACCAATGAGGAAAATTAGAAATTAGTAGTCATGTTTCAATATCCTTGAGGCATACAAGTGTTGAATATTATCGATGATTTCTTGGAAGAATGGCATTGATGTGGTTGGTTGTGTGTGAAACCATTAAAAGACACCATTGGTCATGGATGGACCTTAGGGGTAGAAGTTGAGTGATCACATAATAATTTTAGTGGTAATAGCTTGGGGATTGGTTAATGAATAATCATCGGTAGGTGATGTCATGATTCATTAAAGTAGTCAACTAGTTTTGGTATGATTTTGCTTCATCCAATTGTTGGGTATTGTTGGTTCAGATCTATACTAATCACATCATAAAAATATGGAGGATGTGTATTGAGTTTTTAGGTCCCCTTAATTTACTCTTCTTAAGAGATGATGATGTCCCCTCTATTGACGACATCCATGATGCACTAAGAGAGAGTCAGTTATCAACAACGCTAATGTTCTAAATGTTGATTGACTATTGTGGAATCTCCATGGGAGTTACACTTTTGTGTCATGGTTTTCAAATAGTAATGACTAGTCCTGAGTGATACATGGGTGTACATGTAACATAACCTTGGACTAACTCATGGACCCCAATTGTTTTTTATTTGACTTGGCCACTAGGTAGATGTCGCTCTAGTCCCAGAATTATATTTTTTGGAAGACTCAACCTTGTACGAATAACTCTATGAAAACATGTAGTATATAATTCATTAGGTTTGTTCCTTAGACTCTAATTCATTCGAACTCATGTTATCTTGGACTTGTTGTTGGGTTCTGAAGAAATGTTCAAAGGGTAATGGTTATAGTGGGATATATAGATTACACCATTATTCATGATTTTTCATGATGGATTAATTATTCAGGTGATGTTTTGAAAAAAGTAGATTATTGATATTTAGGGAAGGGATTTAATGAACATGCTTAGGGAAATTTTCAAATTCCTTATAAGAATGAATAATAGTTCTATTGATAGTACGCCAACTATCTATGCTAAACATCGTGAGGATGGTCAGCCATATGTGGCACAACTCGTTATCCTTATTTTTCAATGTGTATGGTTGAGTTGAACTATTTTTAAGAATTTATCACAGTTATGGTAGCAGTGGGGTAATGGTTAGTGGTGACTTTCAAGGAATGTGTGCATCAATATTTATAATTTTGTCAATCATGACTCAACTATTCTTTTTTTTCAATTTATAATCCTCTTGAAGTATCAATAATGATCGGGTTCACTCGGTTGAAGAAATCACATTGAGAGAATATATTGAATTATTAGGTCCCTTATTGTAGGAAATTATGATGGTGGATATACCATGTATTGGAATAATACCAATTTTAATATTAATTCATATAGTGGGAAGAAAAATTTATCAGATTCAATAAGAGATGATGACATTATCTTGACTCCAGTTAAACGCTCTTTGGTAAGATCTATTTAGTTGTTTCAATTAGAGAGAGAGTGTGTTTTATAGGATTTCAATGAAATAAGATCCATATGATAATTTTAATCCTAATGGTTTGTTGGTTGTTTGGAAATGAAATGTGACTAGATGAATGAGTCTTCAAGACCCTCGTAAGTAGGGAGATTTTGTAATTGTTCTCAATGGATTATCTGGGATGAAAAGATATATGGTGGAGAGGTTGTACTAAAATTTGATTTATTCTATTTTATAATTCTTGGAGAATTATAATTTTGGAATTTACATGTTGATATTTTCTTTGAACCATACTTTAGAACAAAATTCCTTGAGTTGAAAAATATTAAAATGTTTATTTTAGATGTGGTTAATGGCCCAATGGGGCCCTTATGTGTTTTTTTGTGTTTCAGGAAAGTTTGGCCTAAAAATTACATTTTTGATGCATTGAAAATGGATCAATGTTTTTCTAAAATCATGATTGCCTCACTAGAAAAGCATTCGACCTGTATTACTGTAAAAGATGTACCCCACATAGACTGGACCTAGTTTTCCCAAACCGTGCAACTTTTATTCATGGGTATTTCCACATAGGCAGTAGTCTCACACAATTCACTACATAGTTGGACCATGGTTAGGCAATCCAGGTAGCATAACCATGTGTGGTTGGTTCATTAAGTAGTGTATGCATCATGGTTTGTGCAAAGTTGGGCCAAACCATGCACCCCACTTGTTTGTGAAATGGCAATTTTCCCACCTCACATAAGTTAAACCCTCTTTTTTTCATTCTTCCTCCAATATCGGGCCTACTATTTTCTCACCATTGAGATCCCAAGAACCCATATCTTGGATTCCATTTATGTTAATTTTCTAGTGTTATTTCCTCAATCCATCAGAATCTTTAGATATTTTGCAGTAGTCTCCCTTAATCTCTTATCTCTTATATATCTTTTCCTTTGGATCTGTCATGATATTTAAGTTAAAGATCATATTCCTTGTATTTATGGATTTTTACTATTTTTATGATATATTATACCATGCTTCATATATGAGTTTGATATCAGGTGATGATTCATCTATGGACATGAGGTTGGTGGTTTGAAAGTTTTCCCTTTGAGTTACGTCATTTAATAGAAATGCCATTATGCCACACACTGACTTTTGTCGAGCATCTATTTTTAATTGATTTCATTATATAAAAATATCCATTGAATCTTATTATGAACTAATTAATCTCTTGATTGTGAATTGTTGGTCTTTGGTATCATTTATTGACACCATATGGGGGTGAGAAGATAAATAGATCCTTTTTTGGTCAAATGCACAATTTATGAAATAGCGTGGTAGCATCAGAATTAGGTTTTAAATGGAATTTACCTGGAGGCATGAGTATTAAATATAACCCAAGGCATCTCTTAGGTGTTTTTCCTCTTAGAATTGGAATTTATAAATTAGGAAATTACCTTGTTTCCATGCCACCTTATTAAAGGCCTAATAAGACATATAGGCGATTTTTCCATTATTATGTTATTTACATGGGTTCTTTTCTACATGGTGGATTAATTTTAACCAAATGAATTGAATAATAAAAGTTATTGTTTTAATGAAATGAACTTTTGTTCAAGTTGTATAATTAGCTTAAACATGGTTTTGAAATGATAATAATCTTGTAATGGAAATTCTTAGTTGGCCCATGAGTACCTTCCATGTGTTTGGCCAACCATAAATTAGAAATTCTCATGTAGGAAAACCTTTTAATGAACATCTATCCTTATAAGTGACCTTTAACAACTTGTCTAGAATTTACATCCATTTTTAATAGAATTATTGGAATTAGTGAAATTATATATGATGTGATGTAAATATTTTAATAAAGCAATTGGTTTTTATAGAAGGGATTATACATGTTTGATACAATCCCTTAATTGAATAATTTTTCATAAATAGAATGAAATAAATTGATTGAAAGTCCATGAATTTTGATTATTTTTTGTTTAGATCTTATGATGCTTTGTGTTGATTGGATTTTAACATTACTAATGGGGCAAATGATATGCCTTTTCTCATTTTTTATTCTATGAGTATGATTATTCCTAACCGATATTTAAAGTCTTAGTAAACATATTTCATGGGAGATTATTATGATTGAATTTTATAATATACATTTTTTTTATTTCTGTTATGATACGATGGCATGTGGTGTTGAGCATGGTGGAGAATCACACACCCATACATCGAGTATTAAGTATGGAATCTCCCACCCATGATACTATATAAGAGTTGGGATTTACATTCCATGTTCTATGAATAGAGTGATGACGTGATGAGTCACTCACCCTCATGAGTGATGTTTTATGGTGTTTCAAGATCTTCAAGGGATAAAGGGAATGTACCCTTTTCCATGAGCTTATAGACTCGTTAGATAGGTCATGGATGTCTGAGTTAAGCTTGGTCCATCCAACAACTAGTATTCCAGGTATATGGACTCTTATATCTACACGTACTTTATTCATATTATTGGATGAAATATATGTAATTATACTATATATATGTTACTACTATATATATATAGTGACTAATCCTAATTTCATTCCAGAAGTGAGGTGAAGTAAATAGACCAGCCAGTTGTCTTTTAGGAACCAGAATGGTGGTTATTTAGTTATTCTTATTTGTTAATTAACTAATATTTATTGCACAATATTCAATTATGAAAATTTCTTGGATTACACAGAGTCACTATTTGTAAGTCCCCAGCATTAGAACATTACTTAACCTTCAGTTAAATCAAGAATTTACAATGAGGATATTTTTAGTTTTAGAGATTTAGAGAACTAGATCATAACTATTACATTACATCAGGAATAATACATGTTGACACTTCTACTCAATTTCAAATTTTCATTATATAACAACTCATAAAAAACAAGAGATCATTTCTTGATATAAATATTCTTGAATTCTTCCATTCTCTTACCTTTCCATATACCATGTGAAGAACATTTCAAAGCCTTGGGATGAGTATAAAATTCTCAGTAAGGGTTATAAAAAAAGAAAGAAAAAATTAGTCCATCAATACATACAAGACCTAAGATCTTTAACATACCGCATTAAATCATAAGATTTATGAACAAGACATAGTAATCACAAATCATAAAGGTAACTTGTGGAATCAATAACATACTTTTATTGTAGCATTCACAGATACATAGGTAGTTACGTTTGGAATACCCATCAAAGTATATTCCTTAAATCTCCTAGGTGACACATTAACATTTACCTATATTACATTACCAAATTCATTGAAGATCTATCTCATGATCACCCACCCTAGGTTTATCATGGAAACACCCTTTTGCATAAACAATTCCCAAGAACCATAACATACTCATAACTCATGAATAAGAATAATGTAAAGATAACATTTCCACATTGTAATCAAAATATATCATTTCAATATATTGACATAATCAATCTATTATCAAAACCATTTTCAATACCAAAATACATAAAAATGGAATATGATATTTATTTTCTTTTAAAAACATTATGACCTATTAAGGAAGAAAAATATCAAACAATTCTCACAGTGGTAGAAAGGACGTTGTCCCCACTTACATTAAAAAAACATTATTTTTTCCTTTTAGTAAAATGATTCTTGGGGAAAATATTCCCTTTGAATGTAATTAAAATTCAAATTTGTTTTATACACAGTATAATGTAAAGTCCTATATAAGTCAATGTATTCCTTGCTGAAAGGAGATTGAGATGAAGACCCTTACGAAAATTTTTCAGCCTAACAGTGTCAATTGAAAATTCAAATAAAGAGTTGATGAGAGAGAAAAGGATCTCTCATAATATGAACATAAAATGTACAAAAATAAGGATATTGTTTCAGGCACTTTATCCAGGGTGAACACATCAGTCTTTTGAGGAGGATGAGGACACGTTGGTCATTGCCCCGTATTCCCGCTTTCCAATGGTGGGGAGCATACGTTCCTTATTCAGGGATGTTTTCTCCTCGATTGAAACAGGATAATGGGATGAAGATTCTTCCTTTTGTGGATTCCTCCTCTGAAATCGTTTCCTAGTCCGGGTCTCCCATACAGACTAAGACATTGTTCATGAAACTCTTCCCAATTCCATATCATCATGGATGCCGGTTAATTACACTGCTTCTGTAAGGACATTCCAAGGGGTCTAATCAAGGAAGAAACCTTTGGTCAGGGGAGTAGTCATGTTGGACATCACTAGCGTTTTTGGATGCCAGAACACTACCGCGTTGGGGTTTTTTCCTCTTATTATAGGGCTTCTCGAGGGCACGGAAGCCCGAGGAATCCCACATAGAATGCGGGGAATTATATTCCATAGGCATGTCTAGGAGGTTTTCCCCAGGTTTCCATGTTTAACAAAGGGTATGCCGCATGTTTAACATCAAGAGGAGATAGACCAGACTGATCGTAACACTAACTAAAGTGGATCAGATGGATGAAACCCCTAGATGGAACATTAATGTCAGGGCTAACATGTGTTTAGTTACCCGGGTTCTTCTATGAGTAGTGAAGAGTTTAATTAACATGATCTCACCAGGATGTGGTGGCCTAGGTAAGAACAAAGAAGGATAATGTATGGTTATGTGATGTGGATGGAGAATGGGAAGGAGTCGACCCGAGGGCAACGATGATGTTGGGCATGAGCCTCGAAGAGAAATAATACATATCCTTGTAGTAGGGAATCAATGTCCACATAGTTTAGGATGGAGTATAGGATTGGGGTGTGCACCGAGGATAGTGACCTAGTAATTTAATGTGTCTCACGCGTGGTTATCAGCCTGAGGTTGGTCTAACATCACTGGGATGCACCTGCGATATGGGTCCCAATAGAAGGGATGACAGTGGATTATCACTAGGTTTGGGTTGAAAATAACATACCATTGAATGTGGTTCATAATGGTTTACCATTGGATGAAGGTGTAATTGATTACTGTTGGACGGAGGCACAAAAACTTACCACTGGATGGGGTTTGCAACAGCTTACTACTGGATGGGGGGACAACTGGTTACTATTATATGGGGGCGCAACAGCTTACCACTAGATTGGGTTTGCAATGGCTTACCACTAGATGCGGGGACAACAGCGTACCACTGGATAGTGTTGAACTACAAGCAGGATTCCTACATACCCTGTCTAGGAGATAAGGATCAAATCCTAGGTAGATCAGGATGGTGGATGAAGTTTAATGTCGTGCAGGAAGAAAATGGGGAATGAAGATTAACATCATGCAGGATAAAGGTGGTCTGACTTGAAGGGGGTCGGAACTAGTGGTTGTTTGGATTGAAACTCGGGTGCCTTCTTATATACCTTACCTTGGAAAGGATCAATGTCCACGTAGTTCGGAAGGGGTTGTGGTGAACCGACATGAAGGGAGTCGGAGTATCTGGGTGATGGGCTTGAACCTCATGGATGCTTCACACCTACCTTGCCTCGGCAAGAATCAAAGTCGACATAGTTCCATAGGGGTATTGGTGAGCTGATCTGATGATGGTAAAGACCAATGGGTGCTAGTCGTGATCCTCAGGGAGGCTTCCTACATACATTGCCTTCACAAGGATCAAAGTCCGCATAGTTTAGAATGGTGTTTGGGGATTATACTCTTGGCTGTCAAGGGAGGATTTCATGGTTAATTCTTACTCTATGCCCATGTGATTCATGATCTTTTTTAGAAACAAGAGGTAGCGAATACCAGATGATCGCACCGTGAAATGTGCATCTATGGGAAGTGGAGTGGGGCTTACACATGGTTAGCAACCCAAAATGGAAACTGGGGCTTTCATGTGGTTAACAGCCTAAAGAGAAAATATGGTCTTACCTGTGGTCCGTAGCCTAGGGAGATGAAGATTGGGACTTACTCCACGGTTGAGGCCTAGTGGTAACAAAGACCAAAGGGAGAGAGATTAGGCAATGAAGAATGGTTAGATTCGGTGCCCCCTAGTCTATAGCTAGGAAGAAGATAAGAGGAGGGATGTTGCCTCCCACAAGAAAGGATAGGGGATTACACCAAGGTTGTTTTCCTTTCACTGAAGACAGACGCTGATCTGATAAAGAGGATCTCATTCCATGTGAGGAATGATCTCACTCCCTTAGAGACCAGTGGGCATATAGAGTGTTCAATATAGGGAACACCGCATATAATGCACGAGGTAAGGCCACAGTTTAATATCATGTGCTAAGGACGACAGTGCTTGGTAGTTTAATGTCTTACAACTCGGACGAGGCGACTTTACTCCGCACCCCTAGGACTTATATAACTGATACCCACCCACCATTAGAGAAGGTAAGGCATCAACAATACCGTGGTGAGGTGGTGTTAAGGAGTGTTTCATTGAGGGGTCCATGTTAGCGTGGCTATGTGAAGAAGAAATAGCCATTAGCATGCCTGGGTGCCACTAAGGAGTGGAAATGATGAATGGGTCTTACACATAAGAGTTTCTCATGTACCTCTATGGAGCAGAAATGGTGAATGGGGATTATTCATGGAAGATGACATGTGCTTCTATGGAGCGAAAATGGTTAATGGGGATTATGCATGGAAGCTGCCCATAATGTCTTCCTTATTTCTGGCCATGAGGGAATCCAAACTCATTGGTGGGGTGAGTCATATTATTGAGGCCTAAACCAATGCACTAGTGCACAAGCGTGACAATGCCAAAGGCATTGGAATCAGTCTGAACAAAGGGAGATGAAAAGTGTGAATCACATTCCTGACATTCAGAAAGCGGTGAGGGTGGCATGATGATGGAAGATAACTCTTGACCATTTTTGAAACACAACATCCATATTGTGTTAGCCAGAAATGGGGATGAACAAATGAGTTTCAACTACTTACCATGTTCGAAACAAAAGACCTAACTCGATGTGTCGCCCAAAGACTTCAGAGGTGTTGGCCAAGAATGGTATCTGAGCTGATGCAGCTTAGGACCAAACCGTTAGGGGGTCCCTTCAGACATGAAATAGGATGAAGTTATGAATGTAAGACACATGAATCATGATGTGGAGTGATGGAATGATTGAATTTATTTCAACTCGCTTGAAATTATTCCATTGTAATCATGGCTTGAGGTATCTTATTCTTTTCACATAAGCCATATCTTATTTGGAACAAGAGGCATCCTATTGATGAATGATAGGGAATATTACAGTTTAATGTCATGTAGTGGGGACTATTGGCATCTTATTATTAAAGAATAATGAATCTATTATTTTCAATAAGATGAATCCTATATTTTTCATATAGGGTGGACCACAATTTATAGTCATACAGTGAAGACTATTAGAATATTATGCTTGGTGCATAAGGCACCACTTTTTCAGAGAAAGGGGAATCCTATAATTGATTGATAGGGTGTACCATAGTTTACAGTCATGTATAGATGACTATTAAGCACAAGGCTCCTATCAATGGCAGGTGTAGGGATATACAAAAGAGAATCCCTTTCTGGTTCAACTTGGTATAGAATCCAGAGGATGGGGTTTTGATGAGTTTCTTGGGGAATGGTTCGACTCAAGGTGCTCGAGGGAATTGATGATGAGAATCTCAACTCATGACATGGGAAACAAAACAAGAGTAATTTATTGACTCAAGGTGTCCCATGGTGTGCAAATTAGTATATCATATCATGGTATTCCAAAAGTGGATGATGGGTGTCCGCAATATTTGGCACTTTGGTACTGTTGCATGTAGGATTGAAGTCTTGAACGCAAGATTGGAACTTTTGAGTGCAAGATTGGAAGTTTTTCTTACCTTCGTGGGATCTTGCGTGCACATGATTTAGGTAGAAAATATGTCAAGTGAGGATCAAACCACTATGGGCCCGTGCGAATGCGGAACCATATGGGACCTCTCGCGAAAGATATCACATAGAGAGTTTCATTCTTCTGCACGGGCCTGGAAGAGGCAGTCATATGCATAACAGAATAGAGGTATACCTATGGAGACCTCCCCCAAGGGGTAGGGGCTACACGTGTACTCAAAGGAAAACCCAGGAGCATTTGCGCAAAAGATTATGGGAGTGGAAGTGATCTTACGTGCACCCTGCGGTGAGTGCGTGAACAAAGGGGTATTTCATGTCGCATTGGGCATATCAGAATATTGCGCATAGATTATAATATTGTGTGCACCGCTCAAAACATGTGTGCACCTTCCTGAGACAATTTTCAAGTGTCCTGGGAGGAATTTGACATCTCATTGGTCACAAAAAAGGTTTGGGCGACAAGTTTCATGCAAGATTTCATTGTTGCATGAAAGATTCCATTCTTGCACCCAAAACATCCATTATTGCGCCCCATATTTCACTTCTTGAGAGAAAAATTGTACATTACCCCAAAATCAGAATGGATGGCAATTTACAGCTGCCTAACTTCGAACATCTAAATATTCTGATTCGTAACTCGGTTTGGGCTCAACGACCGGTCTAATCAAAGCATTCAAAACGATATATGCTTTGGATCATGTCCGGAATCATTCTATGAATTACATCAATGCATTTTTTTGTGCCAAAAAATATATAAGAACATATCCCAACATTTAAAAATTGAAATTTAATAACATAAAAAGTATTTGACTAGATGTGGGAGATGAATGGTTACCTTACCTTGGATCTGACTTGACTCATTCGTTCTTTAATCTCTTGAATTGTCACGACCCGTCCTCGGGGCCTGTGCCATGACTACCCCAAGCCCGCCTTCCATAGGCCAGGGGCTGGTGACTAGCACCAAAGGCATAAATCCCGATAACTGGGAAGGCATTGCCTTTTTAAAAGTAAACAAAACACCATAGAGTACAAGAAGAAGTAAAACACTAAGTACAAAAGAAAGTGTTGAAAGGTAAATGGGCCAGAATACAAACCCAAATGAAAGTAAAACTACAGCTGAACAAAGTACAACAGAAAAAGACAACAACTGGAAGGACAGAAGCGTCTCCTGGGTCATCCTCCTTGGATCCTACCTGAAGGGTAGGTACAGATGGCGCAAATCTTGGATCTTCCACCACGGATCCTACCTGAAGGGTAGGTACAGATAGCCTCCACAACACTCTCGCCCGCCAACCTCCTCCGAGTTTCGTCTCGCCGTGAAGTCCACCTCTGGATACTGACTCGTCGTTTAGTCTACATTCGGGTACTGACTCGTTGTGTAGTCCACCTCCGGGTTATGTCCAGTCCTCGAACACTCGGCCTCCGTCAGCACTGCCCGTCGTCTGCAACCAACACAACGAGGTGCGGGCATAGCCCGTGCAGGGGTGAGTATAACGATACTCAGTAGGGACCTCGAGACCCTCAAGGTCTCACTAAAACCAACAAGGATAACCACAAAGAAGATCTCAACAGATAACCTCTACTTAGGTATATGCCCATACATATACCTAAGTTATCAAGTAAACCATATCAATCATGAGGAAACTCAAGGATTATGAAATCAATGGATAACCACTACCCAGGTATATTCCCATACATATACCTAAGTTATCAAGTAACCCATCTCAATAAAGAGGTAAACACAAAGGTCAAAGACTCAGCTCAAACCAGGATTTTCATTATCGAAACCGTAACTGCTGAAGAGCTCCGTCTCTGGAGTGTACAGTGGTCATGTCATGACTCCGAGGTACTGCTCACTAACCTAAGACTGTTGAGGTACTCCTCTTGTCGAGTACCGCGGTTCTGCGGCCAACTACCGGGTGCTCGGTCCGCTGTGGGTCTGTCGCCAAATACAGGGCGCTCCCCCTAATAGCCTACAGAGGTAATCCTCCTGTTGAGTACCGTGGGTCTGCGGCCAACTACCGGGCGCTCCGTCCACCGTGGGTCAGTCATCAAATACCGGGCGCTCCGTCCACTGGGCTAGTCGACTCACTCCAAGTCGAGTCAGTCAAGCAGTCGTCAGGTCTCAGCCGGCTACACGGTCTCCGTACTCCATACGCTCATCTCCGGGAGGGTCCACTCCATGAGCTACAGGTCGATACTCCATGTATCAAAAAATCCCATGAAGAAGTATCTCAAAGGACCACCTCGTCATAGGGGTCTCAACGCAACAGACGGCGCGTCAATCGGATGCCCGGTCTGTGAGTTATTAGCCTTTTCGTCCCAGGGGCCCGGTTGGTTTCGTGAGCGAACCAACCCAGCCGTATCTCAATTGTACCCCGAACTCTCATAGGGTATACTCATAGGAACCGTTTCTCAACGAGATCACCAACTCCGCTGACGATTCGTCAACCAGACGCCTGGTCTAAAAGATATCAGCTTTTCCATTCCAGGGGCCCGGTTGGATTTTGGGTGCAATCCAACCCGGCCACTATCCAAATACATCCAAAACTCTAGCGAAGTATACGAAAATTTCAGTCTCATCAAGAGGAAAACAACGAGACAGACGGCGCGTCAATCGGACGCCCGGTCTGTGAGTTATTGGTTTTTTCGTTCTAGGGGCCCGGTTGGTTTCGTGAGTGAACCAACCCGACCGCACTTTGACGGCATCCGAACCTCGAGCGGAGTAAGCCAAAAGATCTATCTCACTTAGAGAAATCCATCAAAGTTGACGGCACGTCAAACGGACGTCCGGAGTTCAAGTTATGAGCATTTCCGCTCTGAGGGCCCGGTTGGTTTCGTGCACGAACCAACCCGGCTGAAACCAAAGTATTCCAAAACCTTGAGTGAGATATTTCAAAACGACCGTCTCGGTCCAAGGATCGCATTGCTGCTGACGGTGCATCGATCGGAGGTCCGTAGGCCAAGTTATGGGTGTTTGATCGGAAACAAACTGATATGGGGGATCTGGGCCCAGCCCGGCCGGCTCGGTCCGGTCCGACCGGCCAGCGTGGCCGAGCGGAAGCAGCGGAGTGGGGGGGGGGGGGGGGGGGTGCACGGTCCCCCTCGCCGTTGATTGAAGCTAGCGGCGGTCTGCGCTGCCTCCAATCCTCCGGGGTCCCACGCGGCCGCGGGATCCCCCGTGACGCACCGTCACGGCAACCCGCGGTGGTTGATTCCTCCGGCGGCACTGCGCCGACGACCCACGCCTCCTGGTTTTCCGCAGTCCACCGGAGTTGCTCCGGTGGTCCATTTTCAAAACTGTCTGTGCCGTCGTTCATCTCGGGTCTCGAACTTTACTGCGGAAGCTTCAAAATAACCTTGTGGCCCCATTTGTCGTCGCCCGTCAATCAAAAAATCGCACCGTCCTCGTGGTTCTCCGGCGCGACGTGATGGCGCCGCACCCCTTCGCTGTGGCCCGACTCCGTCTGCGGATGTCTTCGGGTTTCTCCGACGCGGCACGACGGTGTCACGTCCTTGTTCATTTTCATGGCGCGGTGCGACGAAGCCGCGCATTCCTTACTGCATGACTCCGCACGATGCGCGACACCGTGCTATTCCCGTTTCAATCCACAAAAGAAACCAACATGGATAAGGAGGAGGGTTGTCCGTGTTTGCGTGGTCCGGCCCCCTCTCGTTAATTGATATCAATTGGTCATATTTCAGGAAGAACGTCAAGGTAATAATCACCAACAAATTAAATAAATAAACCCCTACAGTTTTCCCGCAAACAAGAATTCCCAACCCGCATCATATTCTTCGCGGATCAATTTGATGTTTAGTTGATCCGCGTTCTTTGATTTAGAAGGAAGTAACATGGGGTTCATTAATATTCACAAAAAAAATCCCTACATTGACATTTTTGAAGGGAGGTTCGTTGAATGAGGATTCGTTGCAGAAAGAGACGTCGTGAAAGAAGGCGTCGTCGGCGTCGCGGTAAGAGGCGTCGCGGAAGGAGACGTCGTGGAAGGAGACGTCGACCTCCGAGGAATCTGGCATTCGTCACGTTCTTCGCGTTCTTCGTGTTCTTCGACGAAGGAGATGAAGAAACTCTTCAATCCTTAGCTTTTTTCTCCCCAAGACTCCACCACAAGAAACTAACCCAAAATAAAATAAGCTCAACTCTTATTTTATTAACATAACATAACTTTTGAATTTCAAGAGTTTGAAATTTAAAAAGCCACACTTAACTCACTTAATTAATAACATAAGTTATTAATGTTTAAGTTATCAAGAGTTAATGGTGAGTTGAGGGGGGTTGAAGAATATGAAGGGGTGGGGTTCGTGTGGGCCCCACCACCCTCATAAACTCTCTTGGGAATTTGGGTAGTTACCCAACTTCAACCCAAAGACTTAAACCACTAAAAGAAAATAAAAATTGTAGTTAATTTATAAATTAAACTTCCACAATTTTTATCATCTTCTCTCGTGAAAACGCAACTCCAAAAATGGTGTTCCTAAGAAATTAACGGCGCTACGGTTCCATCGGTGCCCTCGGAATTCGATTCCGAGCACCAGTTCAAAATTTAGAAAAACCCACTCATCCGTTCACTGGACGTACCTGAGCCAAACTTCGGAAAAAATGATTCCGGGCACACCGGGCCTCGGAATCAGGCGCTGTCAGAAACTGCGTTCTTGTAAAATTCCAAAGAAAATTAAGAAAAAATTTTCCTTGAAATTTTCGGGTCTTTACATTACTCCCACCTCAGGTCTTTACATCCCCATAAAGCTTCAACACAAACTAAGGTTACAAAAGCGGTATTGAGCATGCATCTGAGCCTTCCGCTCTCATGTGCTTACCTGGAGATTCTGTACTTCCAAAGAAAGCGCACCCGAGGATTCAACCGTCCTCATAGGATCCGCTCAAGTCAATCCTCGGTCACTACTGGAACCTCCTTGGAAGTAACCCCATCCCCATCGTCCTTCTCCTCATGGTCGATGATATGAGAAGGTTCGAGCACGTATCTCCTCAGTTGAGATACCTGGAAAACATCGTGCACCTGGTGCAACTGAGGTGGATGGGTCAAGCGGTAAACCACCTCGCCTACCCAGCTGAGGACCTAGAAAGCTCCGTTGAACCTTGGAGATAACTTGCCGCCTTGGCCACATCCCCGTAAACCTCGTCGAGGTGAGACCCGTATAAGGACATGATCTTCATCCTCGAACTCTAGAGGTATCCAATTTCTGTTAGAACTGAAACTCAAATGACTGCTTCCACGAGGGTATGGTTGACTGACTCAAGAGTGATCGGTCGCACCCTCCTGTGAAAGAGTTTATCCTGTGTTGCATGGGGTTTCCTTTTCGCTGACCAAGGAAAACCCATCCCGACGTTTTCCTAAAACCGTCAATTTGAGTGTGAACAGTTATTGCTCATTCCATACTCAAACTAACGTCTTAAGGCCTCGACGCTAACACCAAGAGATTCCAACTGAAACTCTCGCCTCAAGGGTCTGACCACACCTTCAGCGTAAGTGTGATTATCGAGTCTCCTCCCAAGGTATCTCCAGACGTGAGGGTCAAGTCCACGGCTTCCGGAAACTCTAGGTCTGGAACAAGATTTGTGAATTCAAGGAATGGTTCATATCTACGTTTGTTACTACAACAGCTAGTAGTGGACACAGACTGTCCCTTGAATCATTTTTAGAGCCATTGGGTCACACTCCTTGACCGCATGCAGCCGCACTCTTCCTCCGCCCTCCAGCTCCCTGAGCCTGGTGGGGATAACTAAGGCGGGTGGTTGTAGTATGTTAAGATGTACACCACCTCATGCTGTTCTCCAAGCTCTGCCTCTACGTCTGCTGTTCCGTAGACTCATATATCCTTAAAGCTTCCTCTTCTTTAAACATTTAACACGCTCGAGTCTCTAAGACTGGAGCCGGTTTCCTGTTTCTTACTACACTGCGTAGTCTTCATCCGCTCCTGGATGATCTGTACCTTCTTTGCATATGATCTGAAAGAGCTGCTAAAAATATCTCCTTTGCCGAAAAGAGAAACTCGGTCTCATCCCCTGGATGAACCACACCCATTTCCTAATACAGTCAATCCTGACATGAATGACGCATTCATGCCATGGATGGCGTCGCAAGGCCTCGACGTAACTACTAAGAGATCCAACTGTCACTCTCGCCTCCAAGGGTCGAGTCACACTGTCAGCATCAGTGTGAGGTCACTGGGTCTCCTCTAGTAGAAATCTCGAAAGTGAGGGTCAAGTCAACAGTTTTAACCGGGACTACTCAGTATCAACCAAACAAAAGGACAGGAAAACAAACAAAGATAAGTGTCTTTTTATTATTGAAGCTCATAGTACAAAGACACGAATACAACAGAAACATGGAACTAGATGTACAAGAGACATATCCACTAGTTCTGCTCCTGTCTACCTGCTCCAAGATCTCTACTGCCTTGTCCACTGCTCGACTATTGCTCAAGCACCTACCACTGCTTCTGCCTCGGTGGCTCCTCTAAAGCCTGTGGATCAACTGTACGAGGAGTCGGACAGTCACGTGCCAGGTGACTCTTTCCACCGCATGAGTAACACTGTCTGTTTCTGGCATACCTAGCTCTGTCCCAGACCCGGGTGCCCCGCACCACTGATCCCAAAACCCGAGATCGCCCAACTGTTGGTCTGGTCCTCCTGGACCTCTGCATCATCTGTCTATAGCCCACAGATGACTCAGCTACTAATCGAAAAACCCGTGGAAAAGGTAGCAGCTCCTGAACACACTCGGGGTGTGGGGATACTGGAACAAACTCCACCTTGAAGAAGGTCTCAAATTCTTCCCATGTGAAGGTCATCCCATCTCAAAACTGGAACAAGTGGCTCCACCACCTGCCTGCTGCTGCCTGAAGAAGGCTGGTAGCAAAGATCACCATGAAGCTTGAAGGCATCCCCACTAGCCTGAAGACTCTCATCATAGCCTCTAGCCAAACCTCAGCCGCCTGCGGGTCCGTCTCTCCCTGGAACCTGGGTGGCCTCTGGTGCTGGAACTCGTGCAGTGCACTCAAGTGGCGTGCATTGCCTACTGCTAGGGCTGGTGGCATCGGTGGCCCAACGTATGGTAGTATCGCTGGTGCCTCCGCTTGTGCCTCCACTGCAAGAGGGCCCTGTACCGAAGCCTCATCGCTCGACAGGATGTCAGTACGCATATCCCTCTGGGCTCTAGCTAGCCATCCGAGAAAAGGCATCCTGAAAGAAACAACGTGACACGGTCAAACGATTATACCTGGTGAGCTGACCTGGTTTGAGCTGATATTTAAAAAAATCTTCTGGAAACACACATGCAATCAGTGTTTTCGTGCGCAAAGTCGGAATTCAGTTGTCAGGGTCCTGGTATATGGATACGTCAGCCGCCCGCACCAAAACTGGACTCCCTGAATTGAAGACCACACTTGGTACACTTAACACTATTGCTTTACAAAAAGAAAAATATCAGAGTTATAAGTTACGCGGTAGAACCGACTCCTCTGATACCAATTTTTGACGACCCGTCCTCGGGGCCCGTGCCGTTACTACCCCGAGCCTGCCTTCCATAGGCCAGGGCTTGCGACTAGCACCAAAGGCGTAAATCCTGAAAACTAGGAAGGAATTTCCTTTTTAAAAGTAAAAAAAACACCACAGAGTACAAGTGGAAGTAAAACACTAAGTACAAAAGAAAGTGCTGAAAGGTAAATGGGCCAGAAAACAAACCCAACTGAAAGTACAACTACAGCTGAAAAAAAGTACAACAGAAAAAGACAACATCTGGAAGGACGGAATCGACTCCTGGGTCGTCCTTCTCGGATCCTACCTGAAGGGTAGGTACATATGGCACAACTCCAGGATCGTCCACCCCAGATCCTACCTGAAGGGTAGGTACAGATAGCCTACACAACACTCTCGCCCGTCAACCTCCTCCGAGTGTCGTCTCTCCGTGAAGTCCACATTCGGATACTGACTCGTCGTGTAGTCCACCTACGGGCACTTACTCATCATGTAGTCCACCTCCGGGTTCCGTCTAGTCCTCGAACACTCGACCTCCATCAGCACTGCCCGTCGTCTGCAACCAACACAATGAGGTGTGGCCATAGCCTGTTCAGGGGTGATTATAAAGTTACTCAGTAGGGACCCCGAGACCCTCAAGGTCTCACTAAAGCCAACAAGGATAACCACAAAGAAGATCTCAACAGATAACCTCTACTTAGGTATATGCCCATACATATACATAAGTTATCAAGTAACCCATCTCAATCATGAGGAAACTCAAGGATTATGAAATCAACGGATAACCACTACCAGGTATATGCCCATACATATACCTAAGTTATCAAGTAACCCATCTCAATAAAGAGGTAAACACAAAGGTCAAAGATTCAGCTCAAACCAGTATTTTCATTATCGAAACTGTAACTGCTGAAGAGCTCTGTCTCTGGAGTGTACAGTGGTCATGTCATGACTCCGAGGTACTTCTCACTAACCTAAGACTGCTGAGGTACTCCTCCTGTTGAGTACCGCAGGTCTGCGGCCAACTACCGAGAGCTCCATCCGCTGTGGGTCTGTCTCCAAATACCGGGCGCTCCCCCTAATAGCCTACATAGGTACTCCTCCTATCGAGTACCGCGGGTCTGCAGCCAACTACCGGGCACTTCGACTGCCGTGGGTCAGTCTCCAAATACTGGGCGCTCCGTCCACTGGGCTAGTAGACTCACTCCAAGTCGATTTGGTCAAGTATTCGTCAGGTCTCAGTCGGCAACACGGTATCCGTACTCCGTACGCTCATCATTGGGGTCACAACGCAACAGACGACGCGTCAATCAGACGCCTGGTCTGTGAGTTATTAGTCTTTTAGTCCCAGGGGCCCGGTTGGTTTCGTGAGCGAACCAACCTGGCCTTATCTCAACTGTACCCCAAACTCTCATAGGGTATACTCATAAGATCCATTTCTCAACAAGATCACCAACGCCGCTGAGGGTTCGTCAAACGGACGTCGAGTCTGAAAGATATCAGCTTTTCCATTCCAGGGTCCCGGTTGGATTTTGGGTGCAATCCAACCCAGCCACTATCCAACTGCATCCAAAACTCAGACGAAGTATACCAAAAGTTCTGTCTCATTAAGAGGAAAACAACGAGACAGACGATGCGTCAATCGGACGCCCGGTCTGTGAGTTATTGGCTTTTTCGTTCCAGGGGCCCGGTTGGTTTCGTGAGTGAACCAACCCGACCACACTCCAACGGCATCCGAAACTCGAGCAGAGTAAGCCAAAAGATCCGAATCACTTAGAGGAATCCATAAAAGTAGACGGCACGTCAAACAGACGTCCGGAGTTCAAGTTATGAGCATTTCTGCTCCGAGGGCCCGGTTGGTTTCGTGCACGAACCAACCCGGCCGAACCTAAAGTTTTCTGAAACCTTGAGTGCGATATGTCAAAACGACTGTTTCGGTCCAAGGATCGCATCGCCGCTGATGGTGCGTCGATCAGAATTCTGTATCCCAAGTTATGGGTGTTCGATCGGAAACAAACCGATATGGGGGATCTGGGCCCGGCTCGTCCCGGCCCAATCCCCCCCTGGGTCGGCCCGGCCGGCTCGGTCCGGCCAGCCGCGGCTTGGCCAGCGTGGCCGAGCAGAAGCCGCGAAGTGGGGGGGGGGGGGGGGGCTGCGCGGTCCCCCTCGCCATTGATTTAATCCGGCGGCAGTCTGCGCCGCCTCCAATCCTCCAGGATCCAGCGCGGCCCCGGGATCCCCCATGCCACACCGCCGCGGCAAGCTGCGGCGGTTGATTTCTCCGGCGGCGCGCTCGAGCGCCGCCGCCTCCTGGCGGCCGGACAGCTCCGGCCGCCGCCCTCGGTCGCTGGCGGCACCGCGACGACGACCCGCGCCTCCTGGTTTTCCGCGGGCCACCGGAGTTGCTCCGTTGGTCCGTTTTCAAAACCGTCTATGCCGGCATTCATATCGGGTCTCTAACTTTACTAAGGAAGCTTCAAAATAACCTTGCGGCCCCGTTTGTCATCGCCCGTCAATCTTCACGTCAATCAACAAATCGCGCCGTCCTCGTGGTTCTCCGGCGCGACGTGATGGCGTCGCGCCCGTTCGCCATGGCCCGACTCCGTCCACGGATCTCTTCCGGTTTCTCCAACGCGGCAGGACGGCGTCGCGTCCTTGTTCGTTTTCATGGCGCGGCGTGACGACGCCACGCATTCCTTGCCGCCCGACTCCGCGCGATGCGATGGAACCACTTTATCACCGTTTCAGTCCACAAAAGAAACCAACATGGATAAGGAGGAGGGTCGGCCGTGTTTGTGCGGTCCGGCCCCCTCTCGTTAATTGATATCAATTGGTCATATTTCATGAAGAACGTCAAGGTAATAATCACGAACAAATTAAAAAAATAAACCCCTACAATTTTCCCGCAAACAAGAATTCCCAACCCGCATCATATTCTTCACGGATCAACTTGATGTTTAGTTGATCCGCGTTCTTTGATTTAGAAGGAAGTAACATGGGGTTCATTAATATTCACAAAACAATTCCCTACCTCGACATTGCTTGAACGAAGGTTTGTCGAATGAGGATTTGTTGCGGAAAGAGACGTCGCGAAAGAAGACGTCGTCGGCGTCACGGTAAGAGGCGTCGCGGAAGGAGACGTCGTGGAAGGAGACGTCGACCTCCGAGGAATCTGGCGTTCTTCACGTTCTTCAGGTTCTTCGTGTTCTTCGACGAAGGAGATGAAGAAACTCTTCAATCCTTATCCTTTTTCTCCCCAAGACTCCACCACAAGAAACTAACCCAAAATAAAATAAGCTCACCTCTTATTTTATTAACATAACATAACTTTTGAATTTCAAGAGTTTGAAATTTAAAAATCCACACTTAACTCACTTAATTAATAACATAAGTTATTAATGTTTAAGTTATCAAGAGTTAATGGTGATTTGAGGGGGGTTGAAGAATATGAAGGGGTGGGGTTAGTGTGGGCCCCACCACCCTCATAATCTCTCTTGGGATGTTGGGTAGTTACCCAACTTCCACCCAAAGCCTTAAACCACTAAATGAAAATAAAAATTGTAGCTAATTTATAAATTAAACTTCCACAATTTTTATCATCTTCTCTCGTGAAAACGCAACTCCGGAAATGACGTTCCTAAGCAATTATCGGCGCTACGGTTCCATCGGTGCCCTCGGAATTCGATTCCAAGCACCGTTTCAAAAGTTAGAAAAACCCGCTCGTCCGTTCAATGAACGTACCTGAGCCAAACTTCGGAAAAAATGATTCCGGGCACACCGGGCCTCGGAATCAGGCGCCGTCAGAAACTGCGTTCTTGTGAAATTCCAGAGAAAATTAAGAAAAAAATTTCCTTGAAATTTCCGGGTCTTTACATGAATAATTAACTAAAGTTAATTTCTAATTTCTTCAGAACCTTTTTGATTTTTATTATTCCTTTTATGTCACTTATGACCATGTTATAATCATTAAAGAATATTTTATGTTAATATCAGTCGTTTTGTCCATATTTAGTACTGGTGTCAAAAAATGAACTTTTTAAAATTACAAGTTTTCTATGTGTTAAAAAGTCCATTATCAATATAATGATATTCAATATTTAGATATCATATATATCATATATACCTAGTATATATATATATATGTATACATAATAGTAAATATGATTTGGAGATTAGAAATGAAATGCACCGTTATTGATACGGAAAGTGCAACGTACGCATGAATGCTACGTTCATTTCTATATCTTGTTTAATAGAATGAAAAGATAATGATACATAGTTATATTATAATTCCAGTATAATATTATATATAATTTTATAAAATTCATCCTTTATATGTTCCATGTATGGCACGAACGAGCCATATCACTTTGAGGGGGCGGTAGTCCGCACTTCCTCAAATGAAATTATCTTATGTACCCAATTATGGAAACCATCGAGGTACAATATAAATAAAAAATATAGAAGAATTGAGAAAATATAAATATAATATATATCACATATAAATACATTACCAACATAATGGCCACCATGTGAGGTGGTAAGAGATATTTGAACAATCATCGTTTCACGAGGTAGTAGTTAGTCATCCACAAAAACAGTATTTTTGTATTCATTAGATAGAGGTTTGTGTGATTTTAGTTCATTTAATACCCATAAATATATCCTAGTATATTGAGGATACTTTTGTTGTTATAAAAAAAGTAATAATGAGAGTTTAGGTGGTTGGATAAGTAAAATACACCAAAAGAACATGAGAGAAGACGATACCTTTAAATAAGGTATCGCCTTTGGGTTTGAAACAAATGGATTAATTGAATTTAATTATTCCCAAATAAAGTCTTTTAGGGAGAAGATATAGATGGTGGGAGCTTATTTGGGACGATTCTGGTTGAGCCAAGGGGCTTCATAGGTGTGAGTATTGGATTAGAGGTGGTGTTCTTTTATAAAAGGGAAGATGGGCTCTTTAAGAAATTTTGAATGTATCATTTTATAATAAAATTAAATTCAGTAAAAAATGGTCAAAAAATATTTAAATTATAGTATTATATTAATTTAAGTTGAAATAAAATTATCCAATCATAATTGAATAGGTCTTATAACTTTTTTAATCCTTATCTTTTTTATTTATCCCTTTGTTAACTTATTTATCTTTTACCATGTCTTTGTGTATATTTATACTATATGGTTAATATATATATTATAAAATTCTAAGAGTCCCAAAATAGATCATTAATGTCATTTTTAACCTCATATATGTCATTTTTATGAATCGTATTTTTTAGGAATATTTTATCCTTTAATAAAATATTAATTGATTTAAAAACTCATTTATGTCAATTTTTATACTATTCATATCATATATTTTTAAAAATCCATAAAATCTTGATCAATTAATAAAACATCCTTAATTTGAATATTAAAATTCATAGTCATTCATTAAATTCGTTGATGACATAAAATGTTTGACAATAAACTTATTTTAATATTTATAATCTCATTCATTTTAAAACATACATTAATGAGTTAATCATTACATCATCATTGTGTCATAAATAATTTTTTTATTAGATATATAAAAATTATAAATAATATAAAATTATGTTGGAAATTGTTTTATATTTCTAGTTAATATTTAAAGACAAAAATATCTCTTATATATACCTATATAAAATGTTTTACTAAAAGATATATGTTTATGTTAAATTTTCCATACCATTATATTAATTTTTATAATGTGTCATTTTCAATTACTTGTGACTCCACAGGGTCTCAAAATCGACCCATGGTTGACCATGATCAGACATGTATCGGTAAATAGGGTTAGTACAAATTTTATGGTAATTTAATATTATTATAATATTATTTTTTACCCTAATTTACCAGATGTACCCTTTAACCATGGTAAATAAAATATTTACTAAAGTGACTATTCATAATGTCTAAAAACTAATGTTACCTATTTACAAAATATGTACCTCCTAATTCAAAATATAGAATACATTTTTCAAAATTAAAAACACCGATGTTGCAGAAATTAATTTAAAATTAATTTTCTTTTTCAAAACCAAAAATCGTGTTTTAAAGAAATAATAACTATCAAAAAATTGACATGAGTTTATGTATAATTAAAAAGAAAAATTACTTCCAATAACAAAAAATGGATTAAATGGTAATAATATAATCCAATTACACTTTAAAACCAATTAAACGGACATTATAACTATATAAATAAATTAGATGAAAAGACAGTTTTGACTTAAAATGTAGTATTTTTCCCTATTCATTAAAAATGAACTTTATTAGATAAATAATAAAAATTTACCCAGTGTAAATTTTTATATCCAACTTATAATTAAGAATATCATTTTTTCAAATAAAACATATAAAAGTAAAAAAATCTACATTTAAAAATTGTTCTCAATCAAAAGGTGGTAAATCGACCTTTTAAAGAATATAAGAGTATTTCATTCATAAAGTCAGATTCATTCTCATTTAGAGCCTCTAAATTTTATTAGATAAATGATAAAACATTTAACACACATGTAGAATTATATTTTAGTTAGTTCTGTTTAATACTGACAATACAATGGTTATGCGTTAACTACCATTTAAAATAATATTATATTATTATTTTTCAGTATGACTCAGCCTTATGTGCAACATGAGATATCGGAGAAACCCATTATTGCGTGTCCAGAAGTACATCAAACATAGAATCCCCATTAATGTAAAATTAATATTTAATTCCAAAATATTAATAAATGAGAAAATATTATGTCATTTATTTACCTGGGATTTTATATCCTTCGCCCTTTTGGAAATTGAATCCTCATAATTTTTATTCACCTATAAAATAAGTGGGGGTATTTATCACTCATAGCATTCTCAGGTTGTCATGTTTCCTCTTCAACCTAATGGTTTTTCCACAAAACCACCACCTTCTAAATTATCTTATTCCGAAACACTGGCTCTCTTTGGTCAAGAATATAGTCTAGTTTTTCCTTATAAGAATGATTCTCTTTTAACTGAACTACCTCTGTACTCAAAACATGATATCGATCCAACATATATAATATCATCATTGAAACGTGGAAAATATTGTGTACTTGGGATAATCATGGAGTGAAATCCAATCTATTGGAAACTGATCCAACTTTCTCCATGATTTTATTAGGTCCAATGAACCTTAGACCCACCTCTCTATTCTTACCAAAACTCATCACACTTTTCCATAGAGAAACATTGAAAAAGTCATGATCACCTAACTCAAATGAAATATACTTTCTCCGGTTATCTTCATAAACTTTCTTCCTATACAGATATGTTCTCATGTGTTTCGGTATCAACTAAAGTTTCTCTACCATCTCTTCTACCAAATCTGGTCCCATCAACTTCCTTTCACCAACTTCATCCAAAAAAGCTGGAGTTCTACCCCACATTCCATATAATTCCTTAAATGGATCCATTTGTATATTGGAATGAAAACAGTTATTATTTTTAAATTCCTCCAAAGAAAGATGTTGGTCCCAAATTATCTCATAATACATTGAGCAAGCACGTAGAATATCTTCTGATGTTTGAATTGTTCTTTCTGACCATCCATATGATTGAGGATGAAAATCTATACTAAAATTCAATTCATAACCTAATGAATTCTGAAGGTCTTTCCAAAAGTTATAAGTAAACATGAGATCACAATCATTTACAATGGAGGGTGGAACTCCATGAAACCTGACTATCACTTTAACATACAACTAAAAAATTTGATATAGATATAGAGTATCTTGAATAGGAAGAAAATGAGCAGATTTAGTTGATTGATCAACAATAACCCAGATTTCACTGTTACCTTGATATGTCTTTCGTAATCGCACAACATAGTATAAGGATATATTTTCCCATTTCACCTCTGGTACTGATAAAGGATGAATAATCCCTTTCAGTAACTATCACTCTTCTTTAACCTTTTGACAATTCAATCAATTCAAAGTAAAGTCAAAAATATCCCTTTTCAATCTATCCCACCAATAATACATTTGAAGAGATCTGTAAATCATAGTACTTCCAGGATGAATTGAAAACAAAGAACAAAGAGCTTCACATAATAACTATTTCTTCAACTGTGAATAACAAGGCACACATAATCTCTTCCCAAATTTAAAAATACAATCATTATCAATGTTAAATTCAAGTAACATACACTTCTGATCCAACACGACGTTTTTCAGTAACTTACTATCTTCCTTATATGCTTTCTTAATTCTATCTGATAGAGATGATTTCTCTTACACCTGAAATAAAATAGAGGAATTTCTTTCCAAAACAATTCGATGCCAAACTTCATGAAATCATTAATCAAAGCATCTTGTTTCAAATATAACATGGTTAATGTATCATTACTTTTCCGACTCAAAGCATCAGCCACTTTATTTTCCTCTCCTAGATGGTAATGAATCATATAATAATAATCTTCGATTAATTCCTATCATCTCCTCTATCTCATGTTTTATTCTTTCAATGTGAATATATATTTCAAACTTGTGGGATAATTATATATTTCACACTTTAATCCATACAAATGAAGCCTCCAAATTTTTCAAGAAAAAACAACAACGACTAATTCCAAATTATGTGTAGGGTAAATTAAATCATGAGGTTTCAATTGATGTGAATCATAAGAAATTACCTGATCATTATACAATAGGAAACAACCAATTCATTTCAATAAATCATTTTTGTATATAAAAAATTCACTATATACAAAAGGTAATTCCAAAATTTGAGCTTTCACCAATATTCTTTGAAATTCTTAAAAACGATCATCACATTCTTTTTTCCAGATAAAAATAACACCTTTTTTATTTAACTTAGTCACTGGGATAGATAACCATGATAAATTCTCAAAACTAACCTCCTGTAATAGCCTACTAAACAAAAAAAACTTCGTATCTTAGTGATATTTGTAGGTACTTCCCATTCACCAACAAATTTGGTTTTAGCAAGATCAACAGTTATGCCATTTTTTGAAACAATGTTACCAAGGAATGAAATTGGTTGTAACCAAAACTCACACTTGCTGAATTTACCATATAGTTTCTTTTATTTTATGTTTCGAAATACAAACATTAAATAATTTTAATTTTCCTCTTGAATTAAAAAAACCAAAATGTCATCAATAAATAAAATCACCATTTATCACCTGAGTCAACTGATCCATCACTGAATCAAACTGTTCAATTCGGATTCAGACCATCTCATGATGATAATTTGGAAGGCCATTTCCCTCTGTATGCCTTCCCAGCATAGATTCTATGTTTACTTTATGAAAAAACATTACGAACAAAGAAATATCTTAGGAAATTCACTATGGTAATCATAAAATTCTATATCATTTCAATCTTACAGTAAATTAATTTAGGGGTACTAATTTAACAATATCCTAACACCTAAAATTGTCTAAAATGACCTCTGGTACCAACTGTAAGCCCTCATCCTTAGAAAATTACTTAAAATTGAGTTAAATAAAGAATTAAACTTGAGGATATTTTTAGGATTAGAGTTATAGATAATTAGGACGTAACTATTACATTACATCATGAATATTAAATGTAGAAACTTTTACTCAGTATCGATTTTTTTCATAAAATAAAAACACATAAAGGAAAAAAAGAGTTCTTTTCTTGATATAAATCTTCTTTAATTCTTCCTTTCTCTTACCCTTACTTATACCTTGTGAAAAAACATTTAGAAGACTTGGGATGTGCATAAAAAGCTCAGTAAGGGTTATAATAAAAAGAAATAAAACATTAGTCCATAAATACATATAAAACATAATCTCTTTAACATACCTCCTGAAATCATAAGATTTTTGATTGACACATAGTAATAAAAAATCAAAAAGGCAACTTGTGGAATCCATAACATTTTTACATTGTATCTTTCATAGCTACAAATGGATTTACGTTTGGAATAACCATCATAGTATATTCCCTAAATCTCATTGGAGAAACACTTACATTTATATATTTCATGTTACCCAATGAATTAGAGTGCTATCTCGGGCTCACCCACCCTAGGTTTTTCACGGATCCACCTGTATGCATAAATAATTTCCAATACCCATAACATAATCATAACACATGAACACACATAAAATAAGGATAACATCTCCACATTGAAATCACAATATAAAATTTCAATCTATTAACACAATCAATCCATTAAAAACCATTTTTAATACATAAATACCTAAAAAGAGTATATGGTTGTTATTTTTCTTTTTTAAAAAAATAATGGCATGTAAAAGAGGCCAAATATCAAATACTGATCGTGGCAGTGGAAAGGTCGTTGTCACCGCATACATTAAAAAGAAAAATTCTTTTTTTTCATTTAGTAAAAAGCTTCGTAGATAATTTATTCCATTTGAATAAAATTAAAAGTCAAAGTGTATTATAAACCTTATAAAGGAAAGTCATGTATAAATCAATGTATGCCTCAATTAAAGGATATTGAGATGAAGTCCCTTACTATAATTCAGAAGCCAAACAACATCACATACAAATTCAAAAAAAATTGATGGGAGAAAAAATGTTCTATCATCACATGGAATTAAAATGTATGAAAATAAAGATATATAAAAACACATCCCCACATTTAAAAATTAAAATTTAATCACATAAAAAATTATTTGACAAGAAGAGGAGATTAAAGGTTCACATACGTTGTGTTCGCCTTGACTCGTTCATTCTTTAATATCTGCATAATAAACTAAAGATAATCTCTTCTTGATTCATAACATTTATCAAGTTTATTATTCCTTTTATATTACATATTACCAATTTATAAACATTACATAATCATTTATGTAAATAATGGTCGTTTTGTCAATATTTGGTACTTGAGTCCAAAAAGAACTTATTATAATTAAAAGTTATCCATGTCGTAAAAATTCCATTATCTACAGAATGATATTAAGGATTTAGATTTCATATATATCATATGTATTTATATAAAGTATATATATGTGTATTTATAATAGTACATTACATTTGGAGATACAAAATGAAATGCACCGTTAATGGAAACTGTAACTGGTAAGTATGCGTGAACACTACTTTCATTTTTATATTATATTTAATTGAATGAAAAATTAATGATAAAGAGGTATATTATAATTCCAATATAATATCATATATAATTTCATTAACTCCATCTTTTTTATGTTCCACATATGGCATGAACGAGTCATATCACTTTGAGGGGGCGGTAGTCTGCACTTCCTCAAAATGAAATTATCATATTTCCCCATTATGGAAACCATAGTGGTATGATATAAATGGAAACTAAATAACAATAAAAACAATATAAATATAATATATATCAAATATATATATATTTCCATCATAATTTCCACCATTAGTGGTTTTGGGAGATATTTGAACAATCATCGTTTCGTGAGGCAGTAGTTCATTATCCACAGAAACAGAATGTCCGTGTCCATTAGATGGAGGGGGGTGTTGTTGTAGTTATAATCTTATCATAAAAACATCCTTGTATATTTAGGATATATTTGTGTTTTTTAAAATAATGTAATAAAGAAAGTATATGGGGTTGGAGAAGGAAAATAAAAGAAAAGAACATGAGAGAAGATGTTACCTTTAAATCTGGTAACTCCCTTTGGATTGAACTAAAAGTCATAATTGAATTTCCTTCTAACCAATGTAATTATTCTAAGTGGAAGAAAGAGATGTTTGGAGATTATTTAGGTAGAGTTTGGACAATCCAAGTGGCTTGAGAGGTGTGAGTAATGGGTAAGATGTAGTGTCCTTTTATAAGAGGGAGGTGGGGCTCTTTAGGAAGGTTTGAAAGTATTATTTTATTATAAAAGTATTTTAAGTTTCAAAAGTTCCAAAACAAATTAAATAATATCATAATATTAATATTAGTGTAAATAAAATCTTCCAATAATAATTGGATTGTTTTTAAAAAAATTTAATCCTAATAAGTTTTATTTAATCCTTTGTTAACTTATTTATCTTTTACAATGTCTTTTTGCATATTCATACAACATGGTTAATATATTTACTATAAAATTTCAAGATATATAATATAGATAATTAAATAAATTTGTGACATAATATATTTCATTTGGATGAATATCATATTTTTAGTAATATTTTATAATTTAATAAAATAATAATTGATTTAAAAAATCATTTATTTAATTTTCTAAAAAATTATATCATGACATTTTATAAATCCATAAACTCCTTATCAATCCAAAAAAACATCATTAATTAAAATATAACATGTCTTATTCATCCATAAAATTCTTGGATTGAATAAAATGTATAAAATAAATTTATTTTAATATTTATAATATCATTTATTTAAAACATTGATTAATGAGGTTATCAATACATCATCATTGTGTCATAAATAAATTTATTTATATTATGTCTATAAATATTAAATAAAATACCATGATTTTGGAAATAATTTTATATTTATAATGAATATTTATAGTAAAAAACATCACTTATATAACCATATATATATATTCTTTTCCTAAAAGATATATGTTTATGTTAAATTTTCCTTAACATTAAATTAATTTTTATAAACTGTCATATTCACTTACTAGTGGCTTCATGGGGTCCCAAAATCGACCCATGGATTTTCATGGTCGGACATGTATCATAAAATGTGCTTAGAACACATGTTAGGGTAATTTAATATTACTATAATATTATTTGTTTATTTTTATTTACCAGATTTACCCTTTAACCATGGTAAATAAAATATTTACTTAAGATAATATTAATAATTTCTAAAAATAAAAGTGACCAATTTACATAATTTGGACCACCCAATTCCAAATATAGAATAATTTTTTTCAAATTAAAAACACATATTTTGTAGAAATTAATTTAAAATTAATTCTCGTTGTTAAAACCAAAAATCCTATTTTTAAGAAATAATAACTATCAAAAGATTGACTAGTGTTTATATCTAATTAAAAAGTTAAATTACTTACAATGACAAAAATTAGATATAATGGTAAAAATATAATCCAATTACACTTTAAAACCAATTAAAATTACAATCTAACTATAGAAAAATTCAGATGAAAAGACAGTTTTGACTTCAAATGTAATATTTTTCACTATTCATTAAAAAAATGAACTTTATAAGAAAAATACCAAACATTTTCCCAAAGTAAATTTTTATATCCCAATTCTATATATTATGTTTATTTTGTTCAAATTTTAAATATAAAAGTCACAAAAACTAGATTTAAAAAGCGTACTCCATCAAAAGGCGGTAAAACGGCCTTTTAATGAATATTAGGGTATTTCATTCTTAAAATAAGATTCATTCTCATTTTTAACATATAAATTTTATTGGATAAATATAAAAAATTTAACAAATAAGAATAATAATATTTTAGTTTGTTCTTATCATTCTCGCCAATACAACGACTTGGTGTTAACAACCATAATAAATATTATTATATTAATATTTTTGAGTATGACTTAGCCTTATGTGCCACATGAGATTTCAGAGAAACTCGTTATTGCATGTAGGGTAATCCATATAACATAGCATCCCCTTTAAATTAAAATTAATATTTAACTCACAAATATTAATAAATAAGAAAATAACATATCCTCTATTTACCTGTGATGTTACACTATTGGTGATGGCCTACTAAGATATATATCTCACACCCTACTTGGGCTGCCTTTGGTACCCAGTAACATTATATTGTTTTAGTTACAAATAAGGGAAAATGGCTTGATACATGTTGTTGATATGATTTACCTTTAGATTTATCTTATGAGCAGAGTATTGGACATAGGCTCGGGATTCTAAGGGAGTAGTTTTTTCATTTTTATCTTTTTGGTATTACTGAATTTAATGCATGTATCTTCCTGTAAAATTTTAGTATTGCATCATACAAAGAATTCATGTAATAGACACAACCTTAGAGGATTTTGATTATATTGTACCTTGTTTATTTTATTATCTTCCACTTTATATTTTTTCATTTAGTAATTTACACTTCTAAATCTACTTAATTTTTAATTCTATTTGTTTATTTAATGATTTCACTATTATTTATTTTTGATTGTATCCACTATGAAAATTTTAAAATATGGTATACACTACTCATTGTACTACCTTTACACTATCCCTGATAGTTAGAATCCAATGGCATACAGGTAGGCACTCTTGAGTACATGTGACCCACTAGCTCGAGGTATGGTTTAAGTCAACACTAGGTCGGGACATTACACTACAAAAGGCTAGTTAGGTTTTAAGCTCCTCCCATGTAAAAATAATTGTAGGGTTAATCCCATTATAAATTCATTTGTTTTGATTAGTCTCTTGTAAAATAATCTATCATATCATAGTGGGTCCCATACTGCATCAGTTGGGGTGTAAAAAGGGAAAATGGTGAATTAGAAGGAACGAAAATAAAATTATTTGTTTTAATAACTATAAATTTTATCTCACGCACTTAACAAATCCATCATTATTATTCCTTTATGAATGAACTATGGAATAATTTTAAAACATGAAATTTCATAGTTAATTTTTAATAACATTTATATTTATAAAAAAATTGAAATTCACCACCACTTTTCTTTTTTCCATTAACTATTGGGACAAATAAATTGGTACTAGAGATCAACCATTTTGAACATTTATTAGATCATTTCATTAGTTTCATAATACCAATAATTGGTGTTAGGGGTTAACTGTGAAAGGATAATATTAAACACACACACACACATATGTATATATATATATATATCAATGAATTTATTTTGAGTTAACTTGAAACCTAGTCAGTATGATGATTAATAGAAATATCTATTCATATAATAGCTATAAATAATACGAAAACATTTAAAAAAATGTAACCAATCGGGGCTGCGATATAAAAAAATCTAATATAAAGCGGTATCTTGGTAAATTATGAAATATTATTCAATCAATTTAGGTTTGGGATTTTGAATATGCTAATTTTAATAATACAAATTTCTATGAGATGTATGAGAAGTATCATGAAATCCATTATAAAATGATGGGTTCACATATATCAATTGAATTAAAATATTGTTAAGTTGAATAAGAAGAAGTTAATTATCTTCAAATTTAATGATTATGAATTTATTATTTTGAAATACTAAACCATAAAATTAAATACATAAAATTATAGATTTTAATATAAAAAATGTGGTGGAGGGGAGGAAATTTATATTTGTGTTAGTTAAATTTTCCCAAGTTAATATAAATTGTTAAAATCTTATAGAAGAAATTTATTTATTGAGAAATTCAACTTATTTTAGAAATTATAATATTTTTAATACATTAAATTGAAATATGACATGTATAATATTATGAAAATATGATTTTAAAAAAAAATATACTGTTAGTTTACAAATATAATAATATTTGTTTTTTTAATTATATAAAGTTTCATTTTAAGGGGAATATTCATTATTCTTGGATTATTTGTTATAAATGTGATTTTTGTAAACATTATTCTAATAGTTTTACAACATAATTTAGAATATATTTTGGGAATACCAGTACCCATTTTTCATCATCCTAGATGATATCTAATATTCTAATAATTTATAATGTTTTTATACCTATAAGTAATATTTTCAAACCTATTAATCTGAACTATATTCCTAACCAGATAATTTTATTTTATAGTCAACATGATCATTCACATTGATTAATCATATGTTATGTTTCCATGTGCATTAAAATTTATTTTCATTTTTCTATTGATCATGTATACTTCATTTTAATATTTCTTTTAGTGGAATGCATTGTATTTTTTTTCTTAAAATAATTTTGTATCATTTAATTGTTTTATAATATATCTTTTATCATGGGTAATTTTATATTTTTTTTCAATGAAATTATTTAGGATGAGATAACTAATTTTAAAAATTACTTTTTATATTAGGGGTGTATCATTAGTATGTTTGATCTATTTTATTGAGGATGATAGTTTGTGTTTGGAATTTTGATTATTTTTACATATTTATATTAAAGGAGAATTTTTTTAATCTTTTAGATTAATTATTAAAGTGGAGTAAAAAATTCAATTGATATTTAATTTTTTAATAATAAAAAAGGGTGAGGTTTTTTGATTAGATCATTCTGAACACTATAATTATTTATTTTTTTATAATTACAATGATTATTATTTTTACTCAGAATAATAAAAATATAAAATCTATTTTTTATTTATTATTTAATCATTTATTTTTTCACAAATATTAACCAATAATTTTTTTTGGTTATTTTTTATGAAAAAATAAAACATTATGTTTGTTTTTTACCCTTATAATTGTTATGTTATTTATTCTTCCCCATTATGAAGTGTTTTAAAGCATGTTTTAACACTTAGGTGACTCCATGTTAGCCTAACATGTTTCCTATCATATCATTACACTGAGAGTTTAATGTTATGTGCACCCTTATGAAACATTCCATTTACCACAAAATGAACTCTATTTACCCTAATTTGAGCTATGGAATTTCATTTGTACTATTAAAAACACAATGTTTACACAAACATACTTTTTCTAATTTTTATCACGTGTTTAAATAATTCTTATACCAAGAATAGTTACCATTCTGAATGTCATGTAACATTTCTATTACAGTTATATAATATGTATTATTTAAATATTTTACATAAACATGTAATAAAAATACTGTTTTACCATTAAAATTTATTTTGAAATTATTTTTTACCTTTAGATGATCACTTTGATATTTTAACACATGTAATTTTTTACCTTCAGACACGAGCATTTTCACCATTATGGATTATTTTTCCTAACCTTTCACAGTATATGAAAATATTTTTTTCCATTATAAAATATTTTATAACCATATTATAAATTTTTTATGTATTAAAATGATCATTTGGTCGGTATAGTATTATTATTCTCCCTAGATTACTCAATTCATTAATTTGTTTGATATTATGATGTGATGGTTTTTTATTTTTATTGATGTAATTTGATTAAATTTTTTATAAATTGTTAGTAATTCTATAGAAATGATGAGATAAATTTCTATATTATTTTAAACATATTTTCATAATTCTCAAAGAATTTATTCTTTCATAATTAAATTTATAACATGAACATTAAATATTTCAAATTTTATATTGTAGTTTTTTTGATAGTTTTTTTCTAAATTCATATTAAAAATTATAAAACATAATAAAACATCTGTTATTTTTATAATGTTATATATTATGTGGATGATATTAGTTAATGATAAATATATAGAGAATATCGAAACTCATGTTTTTAATTTTATTGTTTCAATATGTGTGAGATTTTTTTATTATCCTTGAAATATTCATTTAAATGTTTTTTAAAAGATCCTTATATACATAATTTCAAATATGCTTGGAATTGTTAACATTTATTAAATTCAAACAAAAATATCACTTTCTCCTTGAAAATTATAGAATACTATTTTATTTATTAATAATATGAATTGCATATGGGATCAATCAACCTTGTTAATATTTTTATTTTTAATGGGTTTGAGGCCTACGTGGAATATTGAAACTATTGTTATGTTTTTTTAATACTTGTTTATAAAAGAGTTCATGTTTCAAAAATGATTCATCTATTGATAAACTCTCCTATAGTAATAAATCATCTTCATATACATATAACTTCAATTTAAAAAATATACCATTATTGGAATGGCATAAATTCCTTATTCAAATTAATTAAAATCGATTATATCATCTTTTTCTATTCCATCATTATTTCTAAAACTCTCCAATGGTTCTAAAATTAATGTATTCATTTATTGTGGTTTGGGTGGTGTTTTTTTATAGAGTAATCCATTCAAAAAATAGGATATAACATCTTTGAATTTCTTTATATAGTTTTTATACATAATAAAACCTAAATTTTTTGTCATTATCACCTAGAAAATGGATTTTTAGCTTTAGGAAACCCCATTAGAGAAAACCTGATGTTTTGTTTACACCTATAAAAGGATAGTTAGGTTTGAGTGTACTCCCATATAAAATCCTTGGTTTGGGATCAATCCCATTTTAAATGTTTGGGTTTCAATTTAATTCATGAAAATGTCTATCACATATATTAATGGACACTCTACGCCATATATTGTGGTTTGAATACTATACTATGTTGAGTATACTGAATAAAAAACATTCCTTCTCATTATCTCTTTAATTTTCTGAATAAACTCTTTATCAATCCACCATTATTATTAAATTATGAAACAATTTTTAGTCTTTATAAACCACCAAATTCCATATATAGTTTTCAATAAATTTGATATTATAATGAAAATACAATTCTCCCCTATTATCTATTGGAATCAAAATTCATGAACACAAATAAAAAAAATTATACATCCCATAAATAAATAATAAATTATTCAAGAGTATATAATTATTTTAAATTCATATAACCACATAAAATTTTATCTTTAATGAAAAATCATTGTCTAACATGATAGATCATCTATTATAGATTTCAATTTCATATAGAATCTCTTGATCATGATTCATGTAAAATGATTATCCATCAACAAATAGCAATAGCCATTCACGTATTGAATCTTTATAATCTATGTTTATAACAAATCCATTTTTATTTACATATATTTAGATACATTTTATATAGTTAAAAATATAACATAGTTTAGTAAAATTATTAGTATTTGAGTCCATTAATATATTTAATTCTTGATCACATCCCCCGTATATTTATTTAGGTTACCCAAAACTATTTGTTTCTTGTAATTTCATCTTAATCTATTATGTTTGTATATTCCTCACACAATTTTATTTTAAAAACCTTGAATAAATGAAAATTATTTTTCATAGATAAATATATTCTTACAATACACAACCACATTGTCTTCATAGATAAAATTACACTAGTAATAGTTTTAAAACATTCTAACATAACAATGGTTATGTGAAAAAATAAGTTATCATTAATTCTTAACATATTTTTTATATTCATTTCTCTCCTTTTTAGAAATAAATATTATTACTCATATTCTTAATTTGACATGGTTTTTTATTATAATTTTCCCTTTTTCTGTTTGACATGATTTTGATTTGTTTTTAATTATTTTAGAAACATGCTTATATTGTTTATATGATTTGTGAAAGAATCGTGATACTCCTTGGGTAATATGAACCTATGGTGTTGTATAATGCATAATGAATACCAAATCTTCCCTAATGAGAAAATATTTTATAGTATAGACACTCATATAACTTTTATTAATAAATATATAATTTATATATTTGAAATTACTCTCATTAACTTCAGTAATTTTTTTATCAAACATGAAAATAAAATTATTCAATTATTTTTTACTATAAAATAGTTAATTAAACATATATTATATCCTAATATTAATATAATGTTGTTGTATCACATTAACAAAATTTTAAAACTATTATTAATAATGAATTTGAGTATTTCAATCTTCATAATGAAAGTATATTTTCCATTATAAGATTTTAATTCAGCCTTTCTTTCTCAATTATTTTCAGAAGAAATTAATAACTATATTTAAACTTATATATCATTGTAAGGAAAATATTAATTTCCACCCATATATTATATAGATATTAAATTAATCCATAATATCATGCAAATTAATTATTCATATTAGTTTAATAATTATCTTCATTATTATAGTAGATATTAGTTTTCATATCATGAGAATTATGAACCATTATTCATCAGCATTTTAAAATATATTCTTCTACTCTATATTCATCTATATTTAAGACACTATTTTTATGATATGGCATGTTTTCACATTACTATTGAATATATATTCTATTTTATATTGATTATAAATTTTTATATCTATGTATTATTTCCCTAATTATTTTTCTGAAATGCATTCTTTGATATATCTATTATATCGATCATCTCATTAGATTTCAATGTATATTTTATAAGAACATTACTAATCCTTCTCTAGTTATAAAATTTCAATATATGTTTACCATTAAATATGAATTTACATATAAGAATGTTATTTGATAATACATGTGGATGTTCTTGATATAAATTAACATGAAATTCAACTTCAAAATTAGTCATAATATTGGACACTATTTTATTGTTTTTTCTACCATAGATATTTTTTAAATTTAACAAGCCTATTAACTACATATTTTTATTTCACTAAATATTATCCTTTTATAATGTTATATAGAACCAAAATGTTATCTGGTTCATCAATATTTAAATTTCTTATGTCTTAAAATACCTAATATAGAAATTCATATTAGAATTTATCAAGGATAAATATTATTAGTTTCATGAAAGTAGTTGGGAATGATAAATTTCCAATAAATACTATAAAATTAATCACAATCATTGGTATAAAATAAGAATCCTCTTATGACTCCAAAAAATGTAAATTAATAGGTACTTTTAAAAAACTATATAATAATATTCTTAATAGTAATATTGGGAATTCCATGAAGTAAGTCATGATATCTACAAATCAGCACAAACATCACATATAACTATTCATAATGAAACCCTAGGGATTTGAGAAGAGGAACCTACATCATGATAATATTATCCCAAGAGTGAATGAATTGTAACAAAACTATATGGATCATTTCTATGGGGTATTAAGTTTTCATAAAAATATATCATTCATAATGAATATAAAATCGATATGGTATCATCATATATATTTTTTAGGCTTACATAATTATTTTAAACTATGGACTTTGGAATCCATAACTAATATAGATCACATTTGTTTTCCTGAAAGCATTGAGAATACATCACAAAATGAATTCCATATAATAATCGAAGGTCATATTTTTAGGTCCATATAAAACTCTCTTCATGATATTTTATCCATTATGGTTATTCTACAAGACTAGAAATAGACTACGTGGTATTCTCATTTCAAGGATGTGGTTACCCCACAACACCTATATATTTCACATAGATATCTCAATCTTTACACCATAGGAATAATATAAAATGGATATGGAGAAAAAATTATATCTTTAATTTGTTCTAATGATATTTATATCTTCTTTTACTCATGAGTCCCCATGTAACCAGGGATCTGGAAAAATAAATAGTGGAAGAAATAACCCATGAGGCTTCTTCATAAAATTAGAATCCCCAGCATGTCCTTTTGTAAAAGTAGACCTTCTCATGGAGCCCTTGGCGAATAGGAAGTCCCTGTGAAAACATGGGGTCTTAAATAAATAATTACTCCCTCTATGAATGGTAGGACATGTGATGTGATTTCTATGAAAGACCCTAGATTCATTCCCTTTACAAAATCCTCATCCATGATTAAAAATAAACTTATTGAAGATTAAACAACTCTATAGTATTCAATTTTTATCCTACTTGTATCTGTATATTACATATCATCTTATCCTCCCATAGATTTTTTTAAAGAGGAATTTTTTTGGTATGTTGACAGACCATATATCCTTTCCTTCAACCATTTCTACTACTTATACATAATCAACCCAAATAGTCATAATGGAATCATTATAAGGTCAAAAACTTAAAAAATAATAGTCAATACCTTATCCAAAGCAACCAATCAAACATGATCATGTTTCTGGTAACATTAGAGTGCCCTAGAATCATGGATTTAGTTTATAAATGAAGCTTCAGAATTATTATCCTATATAGATAAAACCATGAATGTTATCAGAACTAGGTATCCCCTTCAAAATGAGGGTATCTTTTGAGAGGACACCAGATCCATCTCTTTTATGCTAGGTTATCCATATGGGATTTCAATGTGGTGGATTCTCCGACAAATTCCACTAAAAATTCTCAACAGTAATATCCCTCTTACTTGGTGTAATTCCCAACACATATCCTCAATGGGATATATTTTCTATGATATCCATAATAGAAGATTCCCTATATATAAGACCAATTCATGACTCTATTTTCAATTATTTCAAGGTAAAAATGTTATTACCATATGATCGTAAATTACACTATATATTCTTATCATATTATATTATGCAATTCAATCTATGTTGCCTCTAATTATTATTTTAGTAGGATATAAAATATTCCTCTATGATGTTTATTAAAAACATCACTATTTTGATCTCATTTGTAAGGAAAACATTCCCTATAAACCCATATTCATTGGTTTATATTCCAAATGAATTAAAGTGCGTCCATTCTAATTAGCTTATATTCCATTGTGATCAAGGACATCATTCTCCCTGGGATTCATTCCCTATAAGACAATTGCTTTCCTCACCTCGGGAAATACTAATTTTAAAGTAGCCTATAATGTTTACATATTCTAGGTGTAGCTATATAATTCAATTTGGTTAGTTCATCCTTGAGGTAATAAAACCTTATATAGAAATAGGGAAAAATTACATATACAGAAATCCCATACTCACTGTTAAATGTTCCCATTACATTCAACCATAATTACCAATTTCTTATAATTCCCACACTATCCACTACATGGAATATATTTCATAAAATATCACTCCACATGAATTTGAAATAATAATAAAAGGTCTCTCTAACATGAAAATAAACAGCACATCATTCCCATATATGTGGACATGAACAATGATGTCTTTGATTATATTTATACATATATTTAGTATCTATTCTAAGGGTCCCAATCCCAGTGTCATAAAAACATAATTCTCATGGATATTACAATATCAGTAATACCCTAAGTATATTTATATAATCCATAGTATTGATAATTAGTTAGATAGATATGGAAAATATTTTACAAATAAATTTGTTCATGATATTAGGGATTATATAATACATATATATAGTAACATAAAAAATTAAACTATGATATATAAATATTTCCACATCAAATAAATGGTTTCGAATAGATAACTACCATGATGGTAACTAGACTCACAATAGAATTTATAAAATATTTTAAAACATATACTAAATATATAAAATATTAATGATGTTTAAAATAATCCCCCATATGGTATTTGACGATTCTAATGTCACATCGAGTTGACTGATGTGAATTCCAAGGATTAACTACTCACATATGTGTTCCTTCCAAAATTTTGAATGTAGTTCCACAATGAGTTAAAATTAATATGGTAAAATGCGAATAGGAGTTTCTATGGAAAAAATAATAATGGTCCAATTGGGAATCCTTCCTACTTGAATGAAAATATCCCAATTTGATATTACCCTCAGTCTATATTGAAGGGGTTTATTATTTGACTTTTCAAATCAATAAATTATTTCGAGAAATACAGTACCCATCAATCAATAATAAATACAAACTTCAAAAAATTAAACATAAATTTCAATTTCCTCTATGTATATGGGACTTTATAAATGGTTATCATCTCTAATGAGACACCTTCAATGAATTTTGGATAATGATATGGTTAATGAGTTTCACCACAATTGATCTATCTCCACTATTGTGGTGTCTTGAGATAGCCTTTATACGATAAAAAAACATGAGTCTACATATAAAAAAAGAACCATGAAAATACTTTTGTACCCATCATTTAATAAAATTGATTCTAAATAATATACATGTATAATTAAAAACACATCATCCATTCCTCAAAGAGAGAGAGCATGAGGATGATCAAACCCTCATCACCAGTAAAAGGTCACCAAGGATAGATCCTACAATTTCTTTTTCTTCATCAACATCATGACTCACACCCCCTAAAGAGAGTGATAAGGATCCCTCTAAAGACATCTAAATCCAATAAATCATGAATATTACACACACTATGAGATCACACCATGGAATACTAAGCATTGTTGTTTTCTATTATTCTTAAATACCTTCCCATTCTGAGAATCCCATCAATATACATGAAAGTATTCAAAGATAATATATATATATATATATCATTTCCCCCACAAATCAGTCTTGTCAATGTGATCTAGAGGCATTGGGAAGAATATAGAAGTATATTTTTTAAATATTCCATGAGAAATATCATAGTCCTTTACCCACATATGATGCTTATTGGACTGTAAAAATGACCACCAAAATATTGGAGTGGGGTCATATCCCCACAACCATAGAGAATCTCACATAAATATATAATCCCATAGTGGAATCCCATTATAGTATAATGGATATGATTGAAGTTTTGGGTTATATGATTACTCAATATCTGTAGAAGAATTATTATATCCATGAAGAGGAATCGTAGAACAAACATTGACGTATCCCAATAACTAATAGGGGATAGATATGTGTTCTTACCCCATTCATAAAAGAAGACACTAATCATAATTTAGAGGTTATAATGAAGAGGAAACATAATTTATCTTTAAACATATATGGTCCTTAATGTTTCAAATAATATAATGGAAAATAGGATTTGATTGAAATATATGATTTGAGAAATGAAAACCTGTAGATCATAACAACCACTTTAGGTTAGAACTATCACCTAACTAATATCCTTGGATATCATATAATTATTTGAGTTTTCACTAAGTAGTTCTCATATATTCCTTATACTCTTAAATAAAATGGACAATATAATCATATCATATCAGTATCCAAGAGTAAAGAATATATTACTACATATTTATATGATACTCATCAATGTATTCTGGTGGTGATGAAAGATAAAGAACTTATCCATTTCCAGTTTCAAGAATTTAGATAACAAGTATTTATGATAATGAAATATTTTATTAGGAGGGAGTTAAACTTGTGAAGATCATTAAGCACAATCCATGAACCAGGCTCCCAAAAAATAATATCAAATAAGAAGGAACTCTGAGGGTAAAATATAATTGATGAATATGATTATATCTCTATGAAGATTTGGGATAGAGTTCACAAATCCATTTAATAGATATTAATAACGGTCCATGTATTTTATTAATTATTAACATAAAGTGAATAAAAATATATTTATGGAATGAATCATTAGAGTTTATTAATAATGTGATTTAGAGTCATTCCCCAATGTTTCCATCATAGAGGTCCTTTATATAGAATAATAATGATATATCAATGGGAATTTTCTCTGGATGATATCTATAAAAGTAATCATCATGCATTGAATATCAATTTTTATGAATTTATTAACCCTAAAAGAACCTCAAGAACTAGTCACATTGAGGATTTTTTCATAGGGATGATAGTTCATCTTTACTGAGGTCCTCCCTATTGCATATATTTCTAAGGTCCTTCCAATAGTTGATTATTATTCTACAATGAAATAAAACTTCATTATGGATAATATTATGATTACCATGAAGGTATTATCCATAGTATTCATTGAGAAGTTTCTCAATATAGTGGAATACTAACTTGTAAAAAATCCATCCTCTTGTCGTATCCACCTGGATAATTTCCTTATACTATGAGGTACATGAGAGAATGTTGTTTGATAGACCGTGTTTTTATATCTGAATGTAAATTTATCTAATCAGTCAATTTTTATTGAATTTAATTTGGCATATTATTTTCCTCTTTGTTTATAATATTCTATTTGATATAATGAAATAGATTTTAAATTGTCCTAATTTCATTAAAAAGGAATATGGGTAACAAGCACATTGGTTTGAACGAGTAGAAAAATCCCTCATTGAAGATAAGGAGAACAACATGGTGATAAGGAAATATCCAGTTGAAGACAATAGATTTTTTATTTTGTGGTTTTTAACCACCTCCCAGTATGATAATAATAAGATATTATAGGAGTAATTCATACATTAAAAATTCTTGAATCAATGGATAACTAATATTTTTGATAAGATAAATTAATTTATTTACGGGTGATATTATAATCTCATAAAGATGATAGTTAAACCCTACAACTAAATTGACATTTTTTCATATAAGTTGAATGAAATCAAAATTCATGAATGGGACATGATGATATCTAATATGTGTGCCTCAATTCATTCATTTCTATTCAACAGATGATTAATGATATCCCATTTGACATGTACATCATTGGTTGATATGAACATAGAGTGTATCCCTCCACATAGTTATAAGAGCCATCCAGAATTGGACTCATGAAATGTAATCACAATGGTACAAGCCATATGAATTTGTTTTATATATCATAATTATTATATCTAGTAAAATACCACAAATAGTTAATTAAAAAATTATTTACTAAATGAGAGAGACCTATTGAAAAACTCTCACACCAAATGACTAATAATTTTGAAGGATCCTACCTTATAAGTATATATAATCCATAAATTAATGGTAAACTATTAATTGAAAGTGTCACACACTCGAAAAAATATTTCATGAAATCTATTCATGTACCGAAAATGGAAAATAAAAAATCTTATAACATTATTTATAATATAATTATTTTCGAAGAATCCTATGGTCATATGAATGGAGAATTTATGACACAAACCCCACCTATGGTATCATTAAATCCTCCACGATTATATCTTATTATGGTATCATAAATTAGTAATCCTCAACCCAAATGTATGATAAATTTATATAAAAACCTCCTCCTCTCCTGGAAATAGATATTATTTATATTGGTAGGTGATTTATAAGAGATTACATCACAATTATTCCAACATTATGAGCCATCCTAGTCATTTGGGATATACTCCAAAAATACATTTTGGATTACCTTCACGATCACTTTTTATAAATAACTTTTTATAGATCTATATGAAGTATTGAAAGGACTTCACAAAGGATGAAAGGTAAAAAAAGTCCCTTATAGAAAGAAAATATAAAGGATAAATTTTGTTTTTCTCCTATTGAATACTACAATAGTTATCAAATATTCCTCACCTCATGATGATCTTCTGATTACTACAATATAGTACGCATCAGTTAATTTCATTAGTACTGTCAACAAATATTACTCTGAGCATAACCCTAGATCCTAAGAATATTATGTTGATGTAATTTCCCATGATATGTTCCACTATGAAATAATAAAGTAATATGATATTAACTAGTAATAGGGATATGTTTTAAATTATCATGTAAATCTAAACTTCCAACTCTCACATCATAGATTTTCATAGTCTAATGAAAAAGGAAGGGGTGCATCCACATCCCACCCCACTAAGTGAAGAAACCGTTGCCTACTACTATTGAGGAGAGGATTTCATGATATTAAGACAATGTGGAGGGAGTTGAATGTATCAATATTGATTTATATAGGGGAAATATTACGATATATTATAATATCTTTGGTGGAAACATCCATTCCTCATTTGGTTGATCATCCACATCAGGAATATGATTCCATACTAGGGGGTTAAATATTATCATATAACTGGTTCTAGGATAATGAAATGAATTTATCAGAACCATGTAAACCAATATTAGGGGTTCCCTCCACCACAGAGGTAACTAAATCCATGTTATGAGAGCTATTGTATATTGCTGCAAACAAGTTATTAATTTTATCATAGAAAATACAAACACATCATGAAAATTATCTACCAAAATAGTAATAAAAATAAAAATTATTAACTCTATGTAGTCCATGGTTTCTCAAGTGGAATGGATAGAAGTGAAATATGCGATATTTTATCTAGATAAATATTTATATCCTCAGTGGGTGGATATGACTCCTCCTATGCCTATCTTTAGAAACCAATAATTTTAATATTTAATTGTATTAAAAACCTAGAGATTCATTGGATGTACATTCTGTTTGGTGTGGCCCTATTATTGGAACACATAATTATTATGTGGAATCAATGATCATATTCTCCATGAATACATTGGATGAGACACTATTCATTTTTATAGAATACCACCACTTTTATCCATTATAGTTTGGGAAACATCCATCAATAATTTATATACAATTTTAGTTCCACAGTAACATTTTTTATGATACTAGATATATCTAATTGTAATTACTGATAAAATTAAATGTTAAAAATAATGATTTCAAAATAGAAGGTCAGGGCCTAAACCATGAATATTAAACTAACATAATAGAAGCATCATAAGATATGACACGAAAATGTCTATGATGAATTAAAAAAATGTCAATCCCTCTGAAATTATAGGACTATTCTAAGAGTTCAAAGTTGTTTTTAAATTATTGGAGGGTCTATCCAATAATCAAATACTAAAACATTAATAATAATAAGAATTAAATTAAAGATAATTTTCAACATGGAAAATATAATTTTTATATGAAACTATATCTGATAGTAGTTATAATTCCAACAGAAACAAAAAAAATCATGAATTTCCTCCCACTAAATGGAAGAAATTCCAACAATAAGTTTGGTAAATGGATAAGAGGTGTATTCCTTATGAAGATAAAAATAATAAAGAATATTATTTTTGAAAATATAATGTTTTTGTGTACATCATTATTTCCACATAAAATTTTCTAATTTATCCCAAGGTTATAAAACTCATTGAAATTAGACTCAACCATTACCCTAATTATATATCCTACACCAATGTACTAGATCATGAACTACTATTTCTTCAAATGTAACGAACGTGAATCCAATTACATGGAGCCACTATCTACTTCATTACATTAGAATATATATAAGTCATCAAATACCAAAGGTCCAATCATTCTTATTGTTTTGGAGAACAAAATACATACATGATACACATTTTACAAAGATATATAAAACAAATATCATAGAAATGAACAAAATATCAAATAATTTAAATTATTTCCTGAATTCCCCATCAAATAAAATGAAAATAAAAAACTAAAGGTTATGTCAAATGATCATCAATTTATATGTTTATTAATAGGTATCATAAATAATATGTAATAAGTAACATAAAAAGGTATATAACAGAACAAAATTTTCATTTAAATTACTTGAAAGTAATGATAATATAATGTGTAGCAAATAGGTAAAGAAAAAAAATGAATACCCATACCATTATATCGATGAAATGATAATTAAATCCATCGAGATATAATATCATTGTGAAAATCCAATTGATATTAATAATTATATTTTTAATGATCTAAATTCATAATCATTGGATGTCATGTTCTTAGACACATGATACCTCTATCATCAATACCATTCCTATGATGGGTTAAATATACCATTATTAACCGATTAAATTTAGCCAAATTATTTTTCTAATGAGACACACCAACGCATTGATGGGCCATATATTTGGGCTCCACCTATCAATATAGGTCCAAAAAATTCCATTCATATAAATTGATCAATTAAATTCATGAATCAATAATCATTTCCAAATAATATAAGTATTGATAAAAGGATACTGATTTAAAATTATATTCCCTATTAATCAAAAAACATTTAGTGTATACACTATATGAATGAATGGAATATTGTTTATACAATATGCATATCCATGGTAAAATGAATACGAATAAATTTGAATTGAAACATTAATCAGTTTGAATAAGTAGTTATTAATGTATAATATGTCAAAGGGGATTAATATATAAAACATAAAAGTGAATAGGTCTATATTAAAAAAATCTCTAAATAAAAAGGAAATTAAGATGAAATTCTTCACAATTATAAAAACATCAATGTGAGAAATTGTAAATTAATATAAAATGTATATAAAATCTGAATCCACATAAGAAAAGTGCAAATAAAATATAATTTATTCAAAATTCATTTATCAGATTGTTATAGAATACTATATTAAAAGTGAAATTGATATAACCCAATGAAAATAAATATTTATTAAATTAATTACAAAATTTAATTTTTGAGTCAAAACACAATAGATGAAATAATTTAAATGAAAACATAAAATACCAATAATTATTAAGGAATAATTATATTTTATGGAAATAGGGTAGTATATAAACCATATAATGGAAAACATGTTTGTAATATCACAGTATTCCGTAATGAAGAGAAATTGTGATGAAGTCCATTACCTTACACATTCCATTAGTTGAGCGTGATATAACTAGTTTTATAGTGATTTTATGCACTGTATAAATTTATATAAGAACATTATTAATAATTATAATATTATATATGATCATATTATGAAATTTTATGACTATTTTCTTTATAAGATTTCATTTTTTTGTTGCTTTAGGTGTTAATTTCTGTAGTTTTTCAATCTTTTTTTGTAATGAATGATTGGTTCTTGTGAATAATATATAATTATATAATATATATACCTAATATAAAGTTTTAATTATTATATTTACTCATTTTATACATTATAATAACAAATAATAAATTTTTGTCTTTTAAAATGAATCACATCGCTTCGTGGATAAGGTAGAGAATACGTATGCATGAGCAAATATATCATTCCCATAACAAGTGAAAAGGGTAATGAATTGAGTGATATATTAAATTTAAATAATGAATACAATTTAATAAATAACAAATATATAAATTAATTTTATTCTCATTACAATCAATTTTAATAATAAGTGAAAAATATTCAAATCGATTCTTGAGCCAGTAGTTCACTATACACATGAGGAAAGTTATCATGTTTTAAACGACACAAAAAGTAATAAGGTATATGTGATAGTATAATTACCAAAAAATATTAATATCATAAGTATTATATAAAAATATTAATTCCATTAAAATATATGGACTTTAATGAAGGTTGTGTTAATTGAATTAAATTGGTTCATGAGGTGGTAGTTTATCGTACACAAAATTGATAGTTTTGTTTCAAATTTGAAGGAAGGGGAGATGGATAAATGTTATTAGATTAACATAATAAAATCTATTTATATACTATATTTTCTTGTTTGTTTATAATTTATGTGTTATGTAATAATTTATGGGGTAAAATTGTAAATAAAATGTAATATATTCGTTAATAAAATTACCATATCAAAGAGAAACATCTATCAGATCTCCTCTCATAGACCATAATGACAGACTTTTGGGGGAACCAGTAGCTCTAGAATTTATCATAGGATTTTGGGGAGACAATTTTGGAGGGTTTTTTGAGCCAATATTATTTAGGGTTTGGATGGTGTTCGTTACACCCTGAGATTTTGTGAAATTATTATTTTTTGAATTATTTTAATTTTGATGAATTTGGCATTTCACGCAGAAACAAAAATAAATTTTTTAAATTAAATCACTAAGTAAAAAATTAATGTCAAAAAATTAGAATTTTAATATGTTTCATGGAATAGTTACATGGCACACATCACACATAGCATAGACTTTCAGGTGTTACAATGAACACATACTTAGTGTATGTTACATAGAACAGTGAGTTTCAATGCAACATCATTTTATTATTATAATTATTTAAAAAATATAAAAATAATGTAGATGTTAAAAATAGTGTATTAATATTAATAAATAATTTTAAAATAGTTTTTATAATAGTTTTATGTTAATAAAAAATATTTATAACATATGATATAATTTATGGTATACTATTTATATGATTAAAAAATACCATTTTCCCAAATGAACTGTTTTAATGTCCTTCTTTGAAAAACAATAAATAAAATATTATAAATAGATAGAAAATAAATTTTATAAAATATTCATAAATTTTGGGTTTATAATGTAGATATTATCATAGAGTAAATTTTTAGGATATTTCTAAGAAACCTCGTTTTTGGTTGAATAGTGAAAATACAAGATTTTAATTCAAAACTGACATTTCCAATAATATATTTATATTGATAAATTATATTTAAGTTTTTTTAAAAGTATAATTATATCATATTTTAAAATTTTAATCAAATTTTGGACATTGGAATCAATTTCCCATTGAAATTAGTTATAAAAATGTAGCAAATATTTGGTTGTTTTTACATTAAAAATAGCAGGATTGATTTTAAATTAAATTCATCCAATTATGTTCATATAATTTAGAAAAAAAAATATTCAACCTTATTAATAATTATAATTTATATTTTAAAATAAATATAACTTATTTTTTTGACCAAAAGGATGGGTGAATGTGATTAAAATTATTTACAACAGTCAAGAGAAAAATAAGGTTAATAATGGACTAAACCTTGAATTTAGGACCCAATGAGAACTTAAAAATTGTCTAAACCCATTTTATGAAATTTATTATTCCATTATCATTCTATTATTTAGTTTTTTCTGTTTCTTAATAATTTATTTATGTAAAAACCACAGTACAACTAACTTGTTTTTCAAAAATTACAACTTTGTCATTTCCCTTCCTTGTAAGAGGCCACCGCCTCTCCCTCTTCTTTACAACTACAAAACCACATTGTATCAGCCATTATATACAAAATACACATCTAAAAATAATTCCATTACTCATTTAGTCTTTAATTTTGGAATAAAGAAATCCATGTCATCTTTTTAACAGAAACCAAAAGGATTTACCCAATTAAGAGGTAACACCATCTCTGAACCTCCTTTTATTTATTTTCTCCATAATCTATACACTAATAATTCAATGGTTGTATAATTACAATAGTATATTCAATATTATATTATGTTTTAATTATATTTATTTGTCCTACACTAAAACACATGTCCATAAAATGGGTAAGAAACCTACTATTTATGTGTATGGAGAACTATATCCTCCCTGAATGATGATTATTAATTTTTCCATTAATATGTAACATGGTGGATATTATGATGGAAAATATATTTATATAAGTCATATGTTATTTTTATTATTTTTTTATTCTTCTTTATTACTTTTAAGACACATATATTTTTACATTCCATCTAGTTTAAGTACGTTAATTTCATTTGGGAAAGTGTGGATTATCGCTCCCTCAAAGAGATATGATTTGTTTAGACACTACATGGATGTATTATGTATGAGTTTGGTGAAATTATATGATATATATTATATAATAATTCTACTAGAATAATTATATATATACATATATAGATACTTATATTTTATTTTATTTCTTTCTTACAATACGATAATAAAAACGTAAACAACGTTCTTGCGTACATACGACATACCGTCACCTTGAATGATGTATTCCAATTTTTATCTATACATTATATATATTATTATAAAAAAGGTACTATATATAAATATATATATATAACTATTTATAGTTTGAAAATCAATATATAGTTATAATGACTAAGGATATTACTAATTAAGACACATCCGTAGAGAAAAGAGAATATTTCCCGAAGTGAATCCCTAACGTAGGATTGTTAAAAAGCGAGTAATATAAGGTATTAATAATAATATATATGACATTATACATAATAATATTATTCTATAAATTATTTATAATATATATATATTTATTATACATTAATATTGTACGAGTATGTATAGAGTCAAGACACAATGTAATAGATTTCATCTCACCTTTTATTATGTGAGATATATGATTTATTTGTAAAGACACAGAAATTTCAAGAAATTTTTTTTCGTAAATTCTTCGGAATTTTATGATTCTGCAGTTTCTGACGGCACCTGATTCCGAGGCCCGGTGTGCCCGGAATCAATTTCTGATGTTTTGTTCGGGTATGTTCAGTAAACGTACGTGTGGGTTTTTCTATCTTTTGAACCGGTGCTTGGAATTGAAATCTGAGGACACCGATGAACTCACAAAGCCGGTATTCTCCTAAGGGGACCTTTACCACAATTGTGTATGCACGGGAGTAGAAGTTAATTTTTTTGGATTTCTTTAAAATAAATAAAAATTATGTGTTATATAGTTTTTGTTAAGGGGGTGGTTAACTTCTCCAAAGAGGAGTTAGTGGTGGGGCCCACACCCCACATAACCTCCTATGAGAGGATAATGTATGTGGGGCCCACACGAACCCAAATTCTTCAACTCTCTTCAACTCCCATTAAACTCCCCTTTTGAATTAATGAGGCCACCACACCCCTCGTTTATTTTGGTGGAGTCTCTTCCTCTCCCTTCCCATCAATTGTGCAAACACATATAATTAATGCCTTCATTAATTAATTTGAATATTTGAATTGATTTGAATTGCATGGTATTATTAAATTGGGGAGAATTATTACAATATTTTCTTGGCAAATATTCTGTGGTGGATCCTTTGGAGAATTACAAGAGAGATTCATCCTTCCAATGAAGAACCACAGAAGAATGACAAAGCCGACTTCAATTTTCCTCCAAGCCACAAGAGGAGGAGCCACCTGCAAGGAACATCGGCTACGCTTCCTCCTCGGATGCTCCCCGACATCAACGGAATCAACATCCATCTTCCACGATGACCGACTTCCGCAATGATATTTTCCGTAGCTCATCGACGTGCAACGTACATTGAATCGAGGTTGGGGGTTTGTATAATTTTTAAATAAATAAAGTTATACTCTTGTTCTTGATATTGCTTCAGAATTGTCTTTGGCCTCTTGTTATCACCTAAGGTGGAGGGTGTGGGCTGAACAAACATGGTCTGACGACCTTCCGTTGATCCTTGTTTGTATTGGCGATGGAAGTGGTGTCGGAAAAAGACGACGGCGACTGGAAGTGACGGCAATCAGAGGCGGCGACCGTGTGGGGAAAACCATGGCACACATCTGCGGTCCGGTCGGGCTGAAGAACCGGCCAACCATAGCCGACCGGGCTGGTGAACCACAGCACCCGAATGTGCCGCGCGGAGGAGGTGGGGCCTGCAACCGCAGGCCGGTTGTCGAGCGGAGCCGGCCGGGCTGGGAAGACCACGACGCCCCTTGGCGCCGCGCTGCAGAAGAACCGCGGCCTGCATTGGATGGGGACCGCTTCGGCGGGCGAACCGGCCGACCACCTGCCAGTCGGGCTGAAGGGAGCTGGGGCGTCTAAGGGAGCCACATGCGGACAAATCATGGCCCGCAACCACAGGCCGCTCGTTCCGGGCAAACCGGACGGCTTCGGCTGGTCGGGCAGCATGGAGGGGGGGCGCCGCTCGGCGCCACCAGGCGAATAGGATCGGACCGCTCTTCGGGCTGGGTCCGCGGTTGGGTCGCGCCCCACCGGGCCGGGCCGACCTCCTAAACGAGTCGGACCCGCCGGGTCGGGTCCCTGGGTGGGCTGCACTCCATTGGGCCAGGCCGACCCCCCTCCGGGTCGGACCCTCCAAACCAGATCGACCCGACCCGCCAACCCACTAGGCTTGACGGGCTGAGCCCGTTTCTCTTAAACGCGAATAACTTCTAGACCGCGCGTCCGATCGACGCGTCATCTGTATCACTTGGATCCTCGCGACGAGGTGACCCTTTTTCGATACACTAAGTGTGTTTTGGAAAACTTTAGAAAACTGTCAGTTTTGGAAGTAGCGTAAATCCAACTGGGCCCCTGGAACCAAAAACCCAATAACTGTCAGACCGGGCCTCCAATTGACGTTTCGTCTGTCGCGTTGAGTTTCTTTTGATGAGACGGTTCATTTGGTATACCCCAAATGAGGTTTAGACTAGACCTGGGACTATTAATGACTCATTACCTTCTTGGGCCATATGTTTGGAACCGGACATCCATTTGACAAACAGTCAGCAGTGTCGGTATTTTTGGAGATTTGTCGTCCCTTTGAGATTTCCACATGGGAGTGCAGGGTATAGTTGAGATATGGTCAGGTTGGTTCATACAAGAAACCAACCGGGCCCCCGGGACTAAAATTCTAATAAATCACAGACCGGGCGTCTGATTGACGCGCCGGATATTGCATTGAGACCCCTTTGACGTGGCGTTCCTTTGAGATACTTCCACGTGAGACTTTGTGACACTTATAGTATCGAATAGTAGCTCTTGGAGAGGATCCTACCATATACAAGCATACAAAGTGCGGAGACCTAGTAGCTGTAGACCTGACGAATGTTTGAACGATTCGACTCAGAGTTATTCGACTAGCCCAGTGGACAGAGCGCCCAGTTTGGCGGCAGACTCATGGTGGACAGGGTGCCTGGTTGGGCAGAAAACTAGCATTACTCTACAGTAGGAGTACCTTTGATGGCTATTAGGGGGAGAGCCCGGTTTGGCAGCAAACCCACAGTAGACGGAGTGCCCAGTTTGGCAGCATACCCACAATACTCGACAGGATGAGTACCTCAGCAGTATAAGGTTAGTGAGTAGCGTCTCAGAGTCGAGACAGGGCCACTGTACTTGACATAGGAGTAGTTCTCCAGCAGCCATGGTTTCGATAATTAAAATCCTAGTTTGATCTGAGTCAATGTCCTTTTTGTTTTCCTCAATATTTATATGGGTTACTTGATAACTTAGGTATATGTATGGGCATATATCTATGTAATGGTTATCCGTTGAAATCAATATTTGTGGTTTATCCATGTTGAATTTTTTGAGACCCAGAGGGTCCCTACTAAGTATCGTTATACTCACCCCTACACGGGCTATGCCCGCACCTCGTTGTGTTGTATGTAGACGACAGACAGTGCTAATTGAGGCAGATTGTATGGGGACTAGACGGTACCTAGAGGTGGACCTCATGACGAGTCGGTACCCAGTGGAGTCAGATGGACGTGGAGAACAGAGGAGGCTATCTGTACCTACCCTTCAGGTAGGATCCGTGGTGGATGACCCAGGAGCTGCTAGACACCTTTCAGTTGTTTTTCTTTTTAGTTGTATCCATTTTTCCATTCCTTGTACTTTACTGATGGGCTTGTATTCTGGCCCCCTTTACTTTCAGTACACTTGTTTCCAGTTTTTACATAGTGTTTTATTCCTCTTGTACTCTTGTTGTGTGTGTTTACGATTTATAAAGGCAACACCTTCCCAGTTTTAGGGAATTACGCCTTTGGTGCTAGTCTCCAGCCCCTGGCCTCTGGAAGGTGGGCTTGGGGTAGTCACGATGCGGGCCATAGGGGATGGGTCGTGAAAAATTGGTATCAGAGGAGTCGGTTATACCGAAAAACATATAACTCTAATATTTCCTTTCTGTGAAGAAATATAGTTAAGGGTATCGAGTGTGGTTTTCAGTTCAGGGAGTCCAGTGTTAGTGCGGTGGCCGACGTAGAAACACACCAGGACCCTGACTATTGATTTCTGAATCAGTGCACGAAAACACTGATTGGTGTGTGTTTTAAAATTTTTTCCTTAAGTCAGCTCAGACTAGTTCATCTCACCAGTTATAGCCTTTTGACTGTGTCACATCTGTTTTGGATGCCTCCATGCAGACAGCCAGTTAGAGTTCCGAGAGAGTACACGATGATGTCCTACCGAGCGACGAGACTCCGGTGCAGGGCCCTCTTACTATCTTGGCACCTTTGGGTGGTGTAATAGCAACAGCACAACTAGTTAGTCAGTAGATACCATCAGCCGCACAAGTGGATAGTGCACACCGATTGAGTGCATTGCACGAGTCCCAGTTGCAAAGGCCTCTCAGGTTTCAAGGAGAGACAGATTCCCAGGTAATATAGGACTGGATGGAGGCGATTGCTAGATATTTCCACCTAGTTGAGACACTAGTAGAGCTTATAGTGATCTTAGCTACTAGCCTTTTTCAGTGAGTGACCATGATGATGTTCACCCAAGTGATAAGCCTTCAGTACGTGGACCGATGCCTGGGATAGTACCTTCGGGTAGTGTGTCAGCTATATCACTACCTGTTGATCAGTAGTTACGACCAACAGTAACGGTAGAGGAAATTTGTAGGCTTAGTGCCTTACATGTGTTTTAGCATCAGATACCCCTCAGGTTCCGTGGCGAGCCCAACTCATAGGTGACTGAGGATTGTCTTGAGGAGGTGGCTGAGAGTTCTCTAGAGCTTCTACAGCTTTGGAAGAATGACATATCGGTAGATGAGTATTCATCAAGGCGTACCGACCATTCCTGGTGCTCGATGAATACGATATGATCAGTGCTTCAGAGCTCAGACCTCTGAGAAAGGTGTGTTTATGGGCGTTCGAGCCAGCACTATTACTCTTTCCATTCCTACTTATGTTAGGATGCTGGAGAGAACCTTTGTGGTTGAATGTTCTTTGACTGAGCGAATACAGACAGTGAATATTACTAGTGGGAAAGAAGGAAACTTGTGCCATTCTCATAGAATTGAACGTGTAAAATGTTTCGGGAAGAGGATGTGACATGGACAGATAAATCTACAGGGCAGCAGACGTGGAAGCACAGCTAGGAGAGCAGAATGAGGTGGTGTACATTCCAACATGTTACAACCACCCACCTTTGTAGTCCCCCCCAAGCTCAGGGAGCTGGAGGGCAGGGGAAGAGAGTAGCTTCATGCGGTCTAGGAGTGCGACTGAAAGGCACTAGTGATGATTCGAGATACGGTCTATGTCTACTACTACCTACCGTATCAATAGACATAGGTACCAATCATTCCATCCTTCCATGAATCTTGTCCCAGACCTAGAGTTTCTGGTTAAACCATTTAATTAACCCCCACGTCTGGAGATACCTTTGGGAATAGACTCGATAATCAAACTTACACCGACGGTGTGATCTAACACTTGAGGCGAGAGTTTCGGTTGGAACCTCTTGGTAGTAGCGTCGAGGCCTTACGACGTTAGTTTGGGTATGGACTGGGAAACCATAGTTCATACACAAATTGACTGTATTAGGCAAAAAGGTTGAGGTTTAACTACAATTTTTGATTGAGGTTTTCCTTACTCGGTGAAAAAGGAAACCCAGGTAGCACAGGTTAAGCTCATGCATTGGAGGGTGCATCTGATCACTCTTGATTCGGCTAGGCTTACCATCGTGTTAGCAGGAGTATTGAGTTTTTAGGTCTAAACAGAAGATGGAGACCACTGGAGTTCGAGGATGGAGACCACGTCTTCTACAGGTCTCACCTCGACGAGGTCTATGGGGATTTGGCCAAGGAGGCAAGTTATCTATGAGATTCATAGAACCTTTCTAGGCCCTCAGCTGAGTAGGAGAGGTGGATTACCGCTTATCTCTTCCACCTCAACTGCATCGGGTGCACGATGTCTTCCACGTATCTCAGCTGGGGAGATACGTGCATGACCCTACACACATCATCGACCATAGAGAGCTAGACATTGATGACAGAGAGACTTTCACGGACTTCCTAGTGGAGATCGAGGATCGACAGTAGTGGGTCCTACATGGATATTAGATTCCTCTTGTGCACATTCACGGGCAGAACAAGAACCTCCAGGAGATCACATGAGAGCCGGAGGCTTAGATGCATGCTCAGTACCCCCATTTGTTTCCCTAGTCTATGTTGTAGCTTTATGGGGACGTAAATCACTGAGGTGGGGGTAATTTAATGACTCAGAAATTTAAAGGAATTTTTTTTCTTAAATTCTTTGGAATTTTATGAGCCCACTGTTTCTAACGACACCTGATTCCGAGGCCTGGTGTGCCAGGAATCAATTTGTGAAGTTTTTTTGGGTACGTTCCATAAACGTACGTGCAAGTTTTTCTATCTTTATAACCAATTCTCTGAATTAAAATCCGAGGACATCGATGAACTCACAGTGCTAGTATTCCTCTAAGGGGACCTTTACCGCAGTTGCGTATGCTCAGGAAGAGATGTTAATTTTTTGGGATTTCATTAAAAAAAATAAAAATTATGTGTTACATAATTTTTGTTAAGGGGGTGGTTAACTTCTCCAAAGAGGAGTTGGTGGTGGGGCCCACACCCCACATAACCTCCCATGAAAGGATAATGTGGGTGAGTCCCACACGAACCCTAACTCTTCAACTCCACTCAACTCCCATTAAACCCCCCTTTTGAATTAATGACGCCACCACACCCATCATTTATTTTGGTGCAGTCTCTTCCTCTCCCTTCCCATCAATTGTGCCAACACATATTATTAATGCCTTAATTAATTAATTTTAATGTTTGAATTGATTTGAAATGCATTGAATTATTAAATTGGGGAGCCTTATTACAATATTGGCATGGAAAATATTCTGTGGTGGAACCTTAAGAGAATTAGAGGAGAGCTTCATCCTTCCAATGAAGAACTGCCGAAGAACGATGAAGCAGACTTCAATTTTCATCCAAGCCACAAAAGGAGGACCCACCCGCAAGAAACATCAGCTACGCTTCCTCCTCAGATGCACCCTGACATCAACAGAATCGACATCCGTATTTCGCGACACCCGACATCTGCGACGCCGTTTTCCGTGGCTCGTCGACATGAAACGTACCTTGAATCGAGGTAGGGGGTTTGTATAATTTTTAAATGAATAAAGTTATACTCTTGTTCTTGATGTTGCTTCGGAATTCTCTTTGACCTCTTGTTATCGCTTAACACGGAGGGCGTGAGCTGAAAAAACACAGCCCGATGACCCTCCATTGATCCTTGTTTGTATTGGCGATGGAAGCAGTGTCAGAAAAAGGCGACGACGACCGGAAGCGATGACCACGCGCCGGCCACATGGAGAAAAACCATGGCCCGCATCCGCAGAATGCTCATTCTAATGAACCAACTGGTTGTAGCTGGCCGGGATGGTGAACCGCGGCACCCAAAGGTGCCACGCATAGGAGGTGCAGCCCGCAAAAGCGGGCCACTTGCCTCGCCAAATCTACTGGTCGTAGCCGGTTGGGCTAGGAACACCACGACGCCCCTTGGCGCCGCGCTGTGGAAAAATCGCGGCCCGCGCTGGGTGGGCCAATTCGGTTGGTGAACCAGCCATCCACCTGTTGGCTGGGCTGAAGGGAGCCGCAGCGCCTAAGGGCGCCTCGTCCGGACAAACCGCGGCCCGCAACCGTGGGCCGCTCGCGCCGGACAAATCGGCTTGCTTAGGTCGGCCGAGCATCAGGAAGGGGTGGTGCCATTCGGTACCACCGATGAACCGGACCAGACCACTTCTCGAGCTGGGTCCGTAGGTGGGTCGTGCACCACCGGGCCAGGCCAACCCCCTAAACGGGTCGGACCCGCCGGGCCGGTTTTGTGGGTGGGCCGCGTACCACCAGGCCGGGCTGACCCACTAAAAGGGTCGAACCCACCGGGCTGGGTCCCTGGGTGGGTCGTGCTCCCTTGGGCCGGGCCGACCCTCAGCCGGGTCAGACCTGCCAAACCGGATCGACCCGACCCACCAGCCCACTGGTCTTTACAGGCCAGGCCCGTTTCGCTTAAACGCGAATAACTTATAGACCGTGCATCTGATCGAAGTGCTATCTAAGGCACTAGGGTCCTCACAACGAGGCAGTCCTTTTGCGATACTCTAAGTGAGTTTTGAAAAACTTTGGAAAATGGCTGGGTTCAGAATGAGCGTAAATCCAACCGGGCTCTTGGAATGGAAAAGCCAATAATCGTCAGACTGGGCGTCTGATTGACACGCTGTCTGTTTCGTTGGGTTTCTTTTGAAGAGACAGTTCTTTTGGTATAACCCACATGAGGTTTAGACCGGACCTAAGCCCATTACTAACTCATTACCTTTTTGGGCCATATCTTTGGTACCAGATGTCCGTTTGACTAACCGTCAGTGGCGTCGGTACTCTTGGAGCTTTGTCATCCCTTTGAGATTGCCCCATGGGAGTTCGGGTTATAGTTGAGATACATTCAAGTTGGTTCGTACACAAAACCAACCAGGCCCCCGAGACTAAAATTCTAATAACTCACAGACTGGGGGTCCAATTAACATGTCGTCTATTGCGTTGGGACCCCTTTGATGTGGTGATCCTTTGAGATACATCCATGTGAGACTTCGTGACACTTGGAGTATCGCCAGTACCTCATGGAGTGGATCCTTCCAGAGATGAGAATACAGAGTGCAGAGACCTAGTAGCGGTAGACCTGACGACTGCTTGATCAATTCGACTCGGAGTGATTCGGCTAACTTAGTGGATGGAGCACCCAGTTTGGCAGTAGACCCATGGCGGATAGAGCGCCTAGTTTGGAAGTAGACCCGCAGTACTCGATAGGAGGAGTACCTTTGATGGCTATTAAGGGGTGCACCTGGTTTGGCGGTAGACCCATAACAGACAGAGCGCCTAGTTTGGTAGCAGACCAACGATACTCGACAGGAGGAGTAACTCAGCAGTCTAAGTTTAGTGAGTAGTGCCTCAGAGTCACGACAGGGCCACTGTACTCGACAGAGGAGGAGTTCTCCAGAAGCCGTGGTTTCGATAATGAAAATCCTGGTTTGAACTGAGTCAATGACCTTTGTGTTTTACTGATGATTTATATGGGATACTTGATAAATTAGGTATATGTATGGGCATATATCCAAGTAATGGTTATTAATTGAAAACATACTTTGTGGTTTATCCTTGTTGAATTTTGTGAGACCTTGAGGGTCTCAGGGTCCCTAGTAAGTATCGTTATACTAACCCATGCACGGGCTATGCCGTCACCTCGTTGTGTTGGAGGCAGACTGAGGATAGCACTGACCGAGGCAGAGTGTACGAGGACTAGACGGTACCCAGAGGTGGACCTCACAACGAGTCGATACCCGGAGGATTCGGACGGATGTAGAGCACTGAGGAGGCTATCTATACCTACCATTCAGGTAGGATCCATGGTGGATGACCTAGGAGTTGCTAGACACCTTTTATTTGTTTTTCTTTTTAGTTGTATTCGCTTGTCCTTTCCTTATACTTTACTGATGGGCTTGTATTCTGGCCCCCTTTACTTTCAGTACACTTGTTTTCAGTTTTTACTTAGTTTTTTCTTCCTCTTGTACTCTGGTTGTGTGTGTTTACGATTTATAAAGGAAATGGCTTCCCAGTTTTAGGGAATTATGCCTTTGGTTCTAGTCACCAGCCCCTGGCCTATGGAAGAGCGGGCTTGGGGAAGTCACAATGCGGGCCCCAGGGGACGGGTCGTGACATTATTCCCCAACCATTAATTTTTTGTGGTGTGTATAAAACACATGGATTTATTATATTATTATTAAAATTAAATTTATGGGTATTTACATATCCATTATATGCTCCTCATTTCATGGGTTTTATGTTTCCAAAGTTACCAAATAATTAACATAGTTTTGTCTCAATTTTTATTCATTGAGAAAAATGTTTTGTTATGCACCTAAATTATTTTTGATGGAATATATACTTCTATTTTACTTGTCACATAATGAATCTGATTATTTTCATGATATTTGTTTATTCATGTAATTTCCTTTTCATAAATCAAGAGTATAATATGATGTTTCCATGTAATAATATTCTATTAAAACAATATCATCAATTTTCAAAATTTTTAATTATTATTCATTTATGATGAACTATTATGATCCATATCTCAATAAAACTGTTGATTTTATTTCTAAAATATTTATTCAAGATATATTCTTGTATTTGTACCATTTTTTACTATTATTTATTTAAAATAATTAATAAAATAATTTTAAGAAAATTTTACATTATTTATCTCTTCAGTTGGGAATATGTTTTATTTCATAATCTATGTTTTAAAAAATGTTTTAAAATGATACCTGAAGACCATATTAAAAGAAAATATATTTTAACAATGTTTTAATTTTTTCAATTATTCCATTAAAATATTTTGAATATATTTTAATAGATAAAATGTTTTCAAAAAATTTTTGTTTATGAAAGGTTTTAAATATTTTAGAGAATTATTTATATGTTCTCAAAGAAAAAGGTTTACAAAATTATTTCAATGAAATATTTATAATTTTTAATGTTTACCTTAATAGAAATTATTTTCAAAAGGTTTTATGTTTTTAAAAGGAATTTTTAAAAAATAAGGGATAGTTTAAAAAATAATTGTTTTGAAAAGATATTTTTAAATTATATTCGATATTACATAAAATCCATTAATATTAATCATTCCTCACTTGGAAATAAATTAATGGTTACACTCTAATTAATTATTAAAATTGTTTATTCATTGATGTGATGATGTTTAGGGAAACTATTTATCTTCCACAAGTTATATTCATTTGAACCCCATTTATTTTCTTGAGTTACTCATTCATGATGTTTTTACGCAACCTATCTCTTTTCATAGTTTATGATTTGATGAAATGTTAATTATACCAATTTAATTTCACGGGTTATGATTTGATGTTAATAGAACCAATGTATTTTTATGTGTGTTGATATTATGAATGTTTTATTTCATAGAACATGTATTGATAATGTTATTATCAAATGTGTGGGACCTATATCTCCCTTAAATGCATTAGGTAATGATAGAGGATCCATGAGTATATAAGACATGTGTGAACCTAATTTCATATTAACACTATTATATGTGAACCTGATTATATGTTCCCAAAGTTATGCATTGAACTAGTCTCATGTATATTAGTTTCTGAATGAACCTCATTACAAGTTCATAATGGTATGAGTGAATCTTATTACATCATCCCAATATTATTCATGGAACTATTGTCATGTCCATATGTTTATGTGTGAACCCAATTAATTATTCACAATGCTATGCATGAACCTAATTACATGTTTATAATTTTATGTGTTGACCTAGTTTCATGTTCATAAGGTTGTGTGTGAGCCTGATTACACATTCAAAATGTTATTCATAGACTTGGTTTCATGTCCATAAGTTGATTTGGGGTATTTATTTCATTCCCTTAACATAATGAGTGATCCAATTTATACATATACATTCTCAAAACATTATAGAAAAATGTTATTTCCCCAAATTACATGGATTATTACTTTTTATTATTTCACAACTTATTCTCATAATTCCTTAATGATCCATGTATTATGAACTAACAATCTTTATAATGATCTCTATTGTGGAGAGATGATATTAAAATGTTATGATCAATTTCCACACCCTTTGTTTCATGTTATGATTATAAATTTCCTTTTTTTACCCTTAGTGAGCATCTAAAATCACACCTTTCTTAGGTTTCCTTTCCACAGGTTATGAAGAATGGGTTTATAAAAATTTAATTATGGTGTATATCTTTATAAGAGTTTTTATTATCTTTTATCTGAATAGAATGTTTTGTTTCTATGTTTCCAAAGACAATAAACAATTATGGTCCCTGGGCACCTATTTTTGTAATGAACTAAATATTCTTCTAAAACGATGTAAAATCCATATATGATAATACTTGGTCACTATAGTTGGTATCAAAAGAAAATTTTAGTCATCCATTTGAAATTAGGATTACAATGTTTTAGTGAGATAACATGGAATATTTCTATGGATATGTCTAGGGATGTCTCTAAGGATATGTATAAGGATGAGTTACCATTTATGAAAAATGTCTTGGCTATTTTGTAAAGGATAGAGTGAGTGGATTCCAAGTAATACATTCATATTTGGATACTACATGTTGATGTGGTTATGGAACATATGTACCTAGGAGTAACAAAACCAAAATGACATTTCAGGCTTCAATCAGGGTAGTTTCGTACATCATAATGTGCTTTGAAACTCCCAGGTTATATGCTTTGGGAATTGATGAACTCTTTAAGAACCACCATTAAGGATTTAAATATAAGTTTGAAATTAATGACTTAGGATAAACCTAAAATGTCATAGATTAAGGATGTTTTAAATATTTTGATAAACTATTAGTGAATTTTTATGATTATGAGGTTCCTAATTATGATAAGAATTTCTTACTCTATGGTTTTGGTTTTAGTCAACGATTGTAACCCAAGGGAAACACGTTAATGGTGATTCTGACGGAAAATTAAAGGATCTTTCTCTTAATGATCTTAATGTTAAGGGGATGCAATAAAAAACTCATTTTTATACTCTCACATATTTCTCATGCTTTGAATCAAGCTAACAATTCAAATGAGCATGAGAGGGAACCAAATTCTTTTGATTCCTTTATGAGGCAACCTACACCTTTTTCAACAGGACTTCTGATCTACTTGTTTTTTATCCAAGGAAAAAAACTATTGAAAAGATATTCTCTTTTATCAATTGTCCAGATAATAGGAATTTCATTATGGATATTCATCAATTATAATTTGAAGCATACTAGTGGTGGACTCAAATAAATAATATGAGGAAGCAAGATGAAATTGAAACCATGGATTGGGATTAGTTCAATATCTTATTATTTAATATGTACCCCCTTTATGTCTATCATGTGAATATGGAAAATTAATTCCATGAGTAGAATAAAAACGATAATGAATTTATCAATACTGAGAAGGCTAATTTCAAAATATTTGTGACGTATGGTTCTAGTATTATCATCTAACCAAAAATTAATGTTGATTGGTTATTCATTGGATCAAATCAGACTTGTAGAAGTTTTTGGAAATAAGATACTTTTTTAGATATGTAGAGATTATATTTTGTGAAATAAAACTCGATATGTATGTTATAATTGTGTTAAAATCAGAGGGGTTTAACAAGAAGATAGAGATGGGGTCTAAAGGTTAATCTAAACACCATGTAGAGAAGAAATATTTTCAAACTCATACATTCAAAAAATGTGGAAAAAAGCACATAGGAGAGTGCATGTAAGGAACAAGAAGGTGTGTCATGTGTGGAAAGCTAGGGAATAGAGATAAATAAAGTAAAATTGTTGATAATAGGATATTTTATGAAATGACTATAGAGAAACTTCAATATAATGAACCACCAACACTTTAGGGTTTCAAGTGCATTGTGTTTTGGAATTATTTGAATAACTTCCCAAATTGGAAAAATACTATGGATGATAATAAACTATAAACTCTTAGGAAATAGGACAATCAGAAATATTATTCAATCACAATGGATGATGTGAATAATGAAAATTAGAGGAAAACATATCCCCCCAAGTTGGGATGTTATGTTTTATTTTGTACAAATAATTTCTATGATAATATTATTCTTCATCCTTTACTAATATTTCATGTGAATGTATCCCTATACTTGAATTTTGGAGTTATATAATCACATTTAATGTTCTATAGGTGAACGGATGAACCCATGTATCAAATAAAAAATATTTTCAGAATGAGATAAAATCATATTTATGGAAAAAATGTTGAGTTACCTTTATTAAGGGTTATAAGGTTATCAATATATGGAAATTTTATATCAAACTTTGAGTAATGTTTTTGAGATGAATGTATTATCTCCCCACATGTGGAGTCATTCATATTTGAAGACTTTTTTGTGATTATGATAACTAAAGAAAAATTGGATGAATTATCATAGATCCCATGATCTTTTAGTAATTCATGAACGAAAAAAATTCTCAATCATTTCTATGGGTAAGAGATAAAGTTTAAATCTATCAAGGCACAACCAATGGGAAGGATTGTTCATATAAAAGGTAATAATATCAAGTGAATATAGATTCTCATAAAAATTATTCAACTATAAGGAATTAATCATGAAATAGATAATGTTATCATAGTTATGTATTTTCTAATGAATCAAATGGTCTATTAGATCATCATAGATTTTTGGCAATGTGATTGTTACCATTCTTCTAAAAATGTTCTATATCAATCTCCTATATAAAATAATTGTAATATTTATCTTCCACGTATAATATTTAGTTTCAACATATGCTCTCCTATGTATATTCCCATTGATATTTTACTTTGGGTGACTGTTATGGTCTCACCATTCCATTTTTAAGGGATGTTTTAGTATTCATTTTTTGGATGTAGGATTATAGGAAGGAAAATTTCACATATTAATCATTTGACAACCCAAATACTATTTTGATGGAGAAATTTTAAGGGGGTAGAATATAAAACCCTGAGATTTCGCAAGATATATTTTTTAAAAATAATTTAATAATTTGATATTTTTTATTTTAGGAAACACTGAAAATAGTTTTTTTTTCTATTTAATTAGTAATTCAAACATTCCTTTCATTGAAAAATTACTTGGAAAACATTACAAGGATTACTTAATTTTATTTCATTACATGAAATTTTGATTTAGAATATGATACACCGAACACTAAATTGGTTATCCTTACATGTAACACTGAGTTTCTACGAAACATCATTTTATTAATACAGTTATTTAAACAATATAATTATATCATAGCCATAAATATTAATAATATAAATAGTAATAAATACCTTTAAAATATTTTTATTATGGTTTTATATAAATAAAATATATTTTATAATGAAGGATAAAATTTATGGTAAAGTCCTTATATGTTTAAAAATATTATTCTTTCAAATGAATTTCTTTTTATGTCTTTCAATGAAAATAATTAAATTAATTATAGATAGATTTATAAAAATAATATTATAAAATAATGTTCATTTTTGGATTTATATTGTAGAAATTATCTTATGGATAATTTGGAGAATTTTCGGATTGACTTCATTTGTGGATGAATATTGAAAAATATCATATTTTAATTCAAAACTACATTTTCTATAATTTACTTATTATCTCAAATTACATTTTAATTTTTGTTTATAAGTTTATTTAGATCAAATTTTTCTCAATTAATAAAATATATGTTATTTTAATCAATTTGACTTTCAAATTGTGTATAAAAAAAGAAATATTTTGGACATTTTTAACTTAAAAACACATAATGTCACCCCATCTATATGATTAATATTATATTAATTTTTGACACTTATTTGATTATAATTTGGAAAAATCTATTCCATATTTTTAATAAGGATAATCTAAAATTTCTAATATGGTTTACATTTTTACCAAAATGATTATTTGAAGTGATTAAAATTAATTACAATGATTAAGGGAAAAAAGAAGGTCAATAAAGTATTAAACCATAAATTCAAGACCCAAAATGTCCTAGAAACTTCTACAACACCCATTTGATGGAAATTATTCTTCCATACAACTTTCATTATTTAATATTTTGTGTGTTTTTTATAAATATTTTTTGGTAAAAATGTGGGTACACCAATTGTTTTTATTTTCAGAAATGTTATGTGTGTCCTTTCCCTTCCCTATTAGAGGCCACAACCTCTAATTACTCTTTACACCTCCCAAACCACATATCATATAGAAAACATATTCCAATAAACATTACAACATAACAATATTCCACCATTAATTCACCAGTTTTTCTAAAATAATTCCAAGGATTCTTTTTGACATAAACCAAAAGGAGTTCCCCGATTAAGAGCTGTCACCTTCTCTCATGCTACTTCCTTTTACTGCCATTCTACAACCCCTCCATTGGCTTTAATACGTTATTTTATAATAAAAACATTACCTTAAATATACTTGGATGTTTTTATCTAATGATTCAATGATAAATTACAGACACATCCATCAAATTGGTAATAAAAACAATATTTTTGTGTATAAGGAACTACTGCCTCGCTAAACAATGATGGTTCATTTTATCCTTTTCCTCATCTCATGGTGGAAATTATGATGAACAATATATATATTTTTTCATATAGTATATTTATTATTTATTTGATATTATTTATTCCTTTTTCCAGATAAATATTTTTTACTTTCTATTTGGTGAAAATATAATAATTTCGTTTGAGGAAGTGTGGACTACCACCCCCTCAATGAAATGTTATTCATTCACACACTATATCGGAGGTATTAAATATGAATGTAGTAAAATATTGTGATATATATTATATAATAATTTCAATGGAGTAATTATATATATTTTTTATATAAATTCATAAGTCATTTTCTTTCATTCTTTCAATATAAAAATAAAAGCAGAAACAATGTTCATGCGTATGTACGACTTATCATCTCTAACAACAGTGTATTAAATTTCGTACATATATATTTTGTAAATTATTATAATAAATAGATACTTAATTAAAATTATATTTATATCATGGTTTATATTATGGAAATCATGATATATGTATGAGTACCAAATATATAACAAATTAACACATGTGTGAAGAACAAAGGGAATATTACCTAAAGTGAAACATTAACATATGATTTATAAAAAGATGGTAATATAAGGTCTTAATTAAACCAAATATGATATTATATAAAAAATATTATTTTTCAAAATAATTTTAAAAAAATAAATTTATTATAAATGAATATTGTATTATTATGATGAAATTCAAGACACAATTTAAGAGGATTTCATCTCATTTTTTTATTTTTGTGAGATACATTCTTTATTCACCACTAATTGTTTTTTTTTTGTGTGAATACTTCCCATGGATGTATTATAGGATAATTATAATTAAATTTATGGGTATTTACATATCAACTTTATATTATTTATTTTATAAGGATTATGTTTCATAACATACCAAATCAGTAAATTAGTTTTGCCTCAAATTTCATTCTTAGAAACTCATTTTAGCTATGCATCAAAATTCTTTTTCAAGGAGTATATACATCCATTTTACATGTGATATCATGAATCTATTTATTTTAATGATATTTTATTCTATTTTTAATTCCATTTTCTTACATAAAGAGTATTATCACATGTTACCAAGTGATAATATTTTATTTAAATAATCTCATCTCTTTTCCAGATTGTTAACGATTTTAATTTTTTGATGAAATCTACGATCTATATCCCATAAAAAATCATGATTTTATTTATCCTCTATTTAATCAGGATTTATCCCTATATTATTACCATTTTCTATTCTTTTGTACTCATTAAAGATAATAAAATGTTTTTATGAAAATTTTACCATACTTCTGTCTTCATCTTGAAATCTATTTTATTTCCAAAACCATGCTTTAAAATATGTTTTTGAAATGATCATTAAAGAAAATTTTGATGGAAAAATTATTTTAAAAATGTTTTATTGTTTTAAAAACATCCTTTAAAATATTTTAAAACAAATTTCAAATAAAAATGTTTTTAATAATGTTTACTATCCATGAAATATTTTATATGTTTTCAAGAATTCATTATAATTTTTTAAATAAAATGGATTCAAAAAGGATTTCAAAAAAAATCATTAAGAGTTTTAATGTTTATTTTAAAGGAAATGGTTTCAAAAAGATTTTATTTTTTAGAAAGTTATTTTTTAAAGGTGAAAGGACATTTTACCTATTAAATTTTTTCAAAAGTTATTTCAAAATTATTTCCCATATATGATGACATCTAAGGATGTTACTAATGACTTTCATGGAAATGATATAAAGGTTCCGTTAAAATTATTTCTATGAATGGTTAATTCATTGATTTCATGATATTTATGAAACTCTTTTCTCTTTAATGAGTTATATGCCTTTGAAACCCACTTCAATTAACAGGTTATGATTTCTTTAAGTGTTTAAAAAACTTATATCCTTTCATAGATTATTAGATGATGAAATTTTAATGACACCTATTTAATTTCATGGGTTATGATTTAATTTATATAAAACCTATCTTTTATTATGGTTCATGATATGATGAATTTTTTTATTTTTTATAACATGTTTGATTGTTGTTATTAAGATATGGTTGGGACCTATATCTCCCTCCAATGCATTGGGTAATTATGGGGGACTCATTAGTATTCCTATTATGTGTGAACCTTAATTCATGTTCACAATGTTATACGTGAACTAGATTACATGTTCGCAATGTTATTAATGGACATGGTTACATGTCCATAAGTTTATTTGTAAACCTAATAACATGTTAAAAATGTTATGCGTGAACCTTATTACAGTTTCCCAATATTTTACATGGAATTGGTTTCTTGTCCATAATGTTATGCGTGAACCCGACTAATTTTCATAATTTTGCTCATGGACACGGTTTCATGTCTATAAGGTTATGTGTGAACCTTATTACATGTCCCAATTGTAATTCATGGACCTAGTTGAATTTCCATAAGGTGATGTGGGGCCTGTTTTCATGGCCTAAACTTAATGATTAATTTTTTTTCTACTTATACACGTACACAACATTATAGAAAATTGGGCATTCCAAAATTTTAATGTCTTCTTCCTATGTTATGATTTCATGAATTATTATCTTAATTACATTATTATCTATGTATTTTTAAATACTGAAATTTACTATGATCTATAATATTTATGTTATAATCTTTAAATAATATCCCTAAGTTCTATACAATTATGTTCATCTTATTCATACACATTTAATTTATTTACCCTTACTAAGAACCTGAGCTCAAACATTTCTTATGTTTCCTTTTATAGGTTATATATAATGTTTTTCATTAGATTTACTAAGGGTGTACATATTTATGGGTGTTTTTGAATATCGTTCACGATGATAAATGATTTTGTATCCATGTTTCCAAAGACACTAAACTATTACGGTCCTCATGAATGTATTTTTTTTATTGTAATAAATATTAATCTAAAATGATTTAATATCTATTTATTCTAATAATAGGTCATTATAATGTGAGTTGAGGGTGTTCCCTTTTGTAAATGGGGAAAGGGAACCCTCTTGTAAATTACTTGAAATTTTCCCAAAATAATGAAAAATGATAAATAAATTGACATCACAAAATCTTCAAATTTATCATAGGTTAAATTTTTTGATAAGATAAGGTCGAAATATGGAATGAAAATAATATTTTTGAAAAATGATAAGTTAATTTAGGATTTATCTTCTTAGTTTAACCCTCAGTAATCAAATTTTTACCTTAAGTGTGGAAATTAATTTTTACAGTTTTTAGTGTAAAAATATGTCAAAAATTAAGTTAAACATAATAGATAGTATAAATAATGAACATTCCAAATAATGAATCCATTCATATGAATTAAATTTATATAATATGAAATACTCAAATTTAAATTATACCCATTGTATCGATAAAAATATGGGGACGTAATGAGAAAATTACCATATGTATTGTTAGTTTTAATATCAAAATTCAATGATAAATTGATTCCAAATACTGAAATTGGGTATATTTAATTAAAAATAACTATTTTCACCTTAAAATAAATTTATAATATAATTTATATTTGTATATAATTTAAACAAAAAAATTATTTTTATTCAAATCTGTATTTTTACTATTCATTGAAAATGAAACATTTTAGAAAAATAAACAACCAACATAGGATAGTTTTGATTTGTTGACATCAAAATTATGATCTTTCAAATAAATATTCCATATGTGATTAAAATTGTTTATAAATTATGTTTTCAAAGAGTGACTAAACCGCCTTTTAAAAAATACAGATTTTAAACATATATATTCTTTATATTTAAATTATTCATATTTTATTTATAATAAATATATACCAATTTTATTTAATTTATACATATTTAAGCCATATAATTTTAATTATTTTGGTATTGTAGTTAATAACAATAAATTTAATATCATGGCTATAATTTTCATGTTTAAATATTAATAAATTTTTTTCAATTATCATGTTTCATTTATTCATAGTGTTTTGTGAATCACAATATGTTTAAAATATATATTTTGTTTACAAATTTATATGTCCTAAATTATTGAGAATTTTAATCCTATTTTAATCATTATTTTGGGTGTCATACTTTATATCAAACAATACATACCTTTTTTAAAATCAATATGTTCAACATTATATCCCCTTAAATAAATTCAATCATCACAACTTAATATTTATATTGGTAATAATGGGTTTGATGTTCGATAATATTATTATTTAAAACCAATATCATCAGAAGAGTTTATTTAAGATCAGAATTTTTCTATACTGTATAGATAATTTATATTTCATTTTTAATCTTATGTTGTGCCCTTATAAAAGTACCTAATAATAAAATGAATGAATCATGGTCATCCTAGGATTTATCGGAGCTCAAAGATATGAGTTATAGTGGAAATGGGAGGGTGTAATGTCTGAACAAACCTTGCATATGATGCCACTTGGTTTCTAAAAACCATACCGGTTCTTATATGACTTTATATAGGGTATGTTGAATGTGCATGGATTTTTTAATCATGTGAAACTACCCATGTGGGGTGTTAACCCTAGGAAGAGGGGAAAATACATGTACAAAATGGTTTCAAAAAGCCTACTCCCCCAACAATGTGTTTCTCTGCTATTGGATAGTAGATGAAACATGGTTGGCACATGATTTGTCCAAGCATCCAACCAAACCATAATACCATTAATTTTTTTGAAAATTACCATTTTCCCAATATTGTTTTGAATAGAATCACCCATTTTTTTGATGGAATCCCTCCACTAAACACTCTTATGAATGGATAAATAACCCACAATACAATATATGATTTGATCATATTTATTCTACCTGTAACTGAATTATGATATGTTCATCTCATCAGATAGAAACATATGATTCATTTATTCATTACAATCATTTTTTTCTTTATATCTACAACATCCTAGGTGTTTATAGAATAAAACATTTTCATATATATTAATATTTATGAATAATATATTAATTTTATTTTTAAGGGGATTCTTTGTTCGATTGATTAATCAATATTCAACAATGGGTTTCTCCAAAATCTTACGTTGCACACAACACTGAGTTATAAAAATAAATAATACAATAATATTATTATTATTTTAAATGGTAGTGGAAGGTATTATATTTTTTGTTTATTAATTTTTAATGTTATACAAAATTATTTCAAGACCAAGAATGGAGACAACACGTCATTATAGGGCCCAGTGAGCCTGGAATAGTGGTTTGAAATTTTTTTAGTTAAGTGAGTCTGGGTGTGTGTGTAGTTGTGGCAGTTTCCAAATGTATTCCCAGATTAAAAATCAGAGGGAAATGTTGCGTCTGGGATTATGACATTACCTAATAACAGGCCTAACCTCGAACAACGTAGGTTGAGGTAAAAATTTAATTTTCATATGTATTAAGTAAATTAAAAAAAATAATATAAATTGAAATGTTTTTTTATTTTATTTGAAAATATTCACTGTAGCATAATGACTGGGTAGTTGTTTCGATAATGAATGACACAGTAACGCTGACTCATTAAAGACATAGCATAATGTAACACTTAAACAGATCCCCTCCTTTTTATTGGGTCAATAAAATATTCGTCATTGGTGAAACATTTAGAGAAACTCTTGAGGAATCATTGAGATTTGGATATACCACTCGATAAAGAATGAAGATGGATCAATGATTCAAATCATTGTGAAAACAGAGTTGGAGGATGTCATCTATGATGGAAGAAGGATCCCTTCATGATCGATTGATCCCTTCTCGAGGTAGGGTGTAGTACCCCCAATTACGGGTATATAGACCCTTTCCTCATGTCTTTATAATTGGTGTGGATATAATATATAGTTTCTATAAAATAGATAGTCTCTATAAAATATAGAGTTTTTATAAAATATAGAGTTTCCATAAAATAGAGAGTTTCCATAAAAGAGAGAGTTTCCATAAAATAAACAGATTCCATAATATATAGAGTTTTCATTAATTTGGGTGTTCCTATAATGTTGGTGTTTTCCATAATTTGGTTGTTTCAATAATGTGAGGTGTTCCCATGATGTGAGTTGTTTCCAAAAAGTGGGGTGTTTCTATAAAATAGGTTGTTTCCATAATGTGGGGTGTTTCCATAAAGTGATATGTTTCCATAAAAAAGTTTATTTCTAGAAAAAGGGTAAAGGTGAAGGATGGGAGAGTTAAGGGTATATAAAATTAGTGTTGGGTTGAAAAGGAAGGTCGCACGATCCATACACCGTTGTCCCAAACCGTGTGGTCAAACCTTGCGCATAGGTCAAATCTATATAATATTTTATAGAAGCTTACTAGTTTCTGTTCTATATATTTCATTTTGGATTCAAAACGCCCCTATTTCGAGATTAAACTCCTTAGAAGGCTGGAGAATACTCCCCACATGATTTGGTTCCATATCAGAGCCTTCCCTTGGTGATTTTGAGTTGGATTTTGGAGGTATGTCACCATTCTTAACGGATTTGTCATGTTTTCTTAGATCTACTTAGATCTACTTCTCTGATATTCATTCATTCAAATATCCAAACCTATAGTGGGTATATCTATGTTTTTGGATGGAAAATAATTCAATTTTGTGTCATGATCTTGCTAGGATATGAGAACAAAGGCCATTCTTGGAGAATCAACCCACTTTCTTGTGAATTCTTCATCAGTCATCAAAGATTCGATGTAGGTGACTTCTCTCTGGACTCCACTTTTTAGAATTGATTGGAATCAATTAAATTTGGTTTATTGATTGTGAAATTCATGGTAAAATATACATCTATTACGATTTATGTTTTTTGTTAAATTATGTAATTTTGGTTAATAGTTGTGCAAAAGGGGGTTTAATTTAAAATGATGATTTTAAATTATGGATTTTTTGGAATTTATAAATAGTTGATGAAAAACGGGTTCTCAGTAGATTTTTTTTCAATAAAAATAGAGTTTTATTTAAATGGTTTGGATTTGAAATGGTTTGACATTGAAATGATTTTGACGGAAATAGTTTTCAATAAAAAGGTTTTTTTATTGAAATGTTTATTTTGGATTGATTGTTGGTAATATGTGTTGTGTGTTCATATTGCATATACAAGGCTTCATTGAAATATGATCTCGTGCTCAGTGCCAAAGTTTTAATTTCACATAGGAATTGAATATACGGGGCTTGGTTGAAATATGACCTTGTTCTCGATGCCAAAGGATTAATGGCACATGAGAAACAATTACCTTGTGACGACTTGGTAGATCGACGAGAAACCACTCCTGATAATGGAAATTTCATGACATAGAATGCATGGTTGGTTGCTTGGGATTGAGTAATGGTTGGGTATAATGATAAAGGTATTCTCTGAAATGGTTCTAAATATTGTTTAGTTATTTTTCCGAAAAACTAACCTGATGGGAAAATTGGTTTCAATTTCACTTGTTTGCTTTTGGTAATGAATGATTTTGGAAACTTGTTTTTATTTTGTTATATACTATTTTTAAGAAGTTGTTTTATATAAACTGTTTTATATAATTTTTTCAAACTCTTTTATCCTAGTGGCATGAGTAAGGAATTCATTGGGGAAATCCGACTGAGTTTTATACTCACCCCAGCTTCGCCACATGGGTTCTTTTGTAGATGCTATCTTCTAGGAAAAGGTAAAAGGTAATGTTTCACATGTTTTTAGCACTACCTCATGATGTATGGGCTGTTTAGAAATTTTGGCTCTGGGAGATTATAAATCATGGAGTCTTGAGGTCTTTAGAGAGTCCCAGATGGTTTATCTACTGTGTACTTTGATTTGTGGTTATTCTTCTGTTGTTGCTTACATAGATGCAGTTGTGAGATACATGAAGTTATTGAGTTGTCTTCTATTTGTTCATGCATCATATAGTGAATGTTTGGTTAAGTTTGGTAGGTTTATTGGTTTATTTATTAAAGGTTAATTCATCCCCCATTTGTATTTTAAAACCTTTGATATTTATTGTCAGCCTTGGTAATCTTGGGGATGTTACTTAAGGCCTAGTAATGACTCATTGTATTCTCAAGCCAACGAGAATTGGATGGTCATTACAAATGGTATTAGCTTGTTCAGTCCTTGCCTAACAAGTAGTCATCAATGTTCTATGTTTTGGAAATGAAATTTCTTCTTGTCTATTCCTTGGGTGGGAAACTTAGAAAGGAGTAGGATTGTCATAACATGATATGTATATCATAAAATGACATAGCTAACCCTTTTTTGCTGAACTTCATTTTACCAGGGATTTGGGTAAATAATTTTTTGGGGACACTTCTAGAATTTTCGAATCTCATTGTCCTGGGTTTATCCAATCAGATGAGCATTACATGAATTTTTGAGGAATGACTTCCCACTAGTAGTGCATACATCATTTTGTGTAATGATTCATGTTGTGAAAAAAGTGTTAAATTTTGAAAAAAATGGATTTGGTTTTCAAATGAAAGATTTTAAAAAATATACTTTTTATCGTATTTTGAAAACTGTTTAATTTTAAAAAGTGTTTGATGCGTTTTAAAAAATGGTTGAACCTGGAAAAAATGTTGCTTTTGAAAACAATGTTGTGATAGTTTATGTGATATAATTTTAAATTCTAATCCAACACTTTATAAAGAGTGAATTTAACAGATATTTTTCTTAGGCTTAGAAAATGGAAACTAGTATGCGTTGTTGAAACCAACCAGAAAAAGTTGCAGAGAATGTGGTTTCACCTGAACCACATGTGAACCAAGAGATGCTTCATAGTATTGTCCAAGAATTTCATGTTGTGGACATAAGGAATTGGAGGAATGATCCATGACATGTGAATCATACCATTCAGTTCATGAATTAGAATCCACCTAATTTCTGAGGTGATTATGAACACGAGAATGCGGAGGTGTTGCTATGTAGGATATATCATATCTTTGACTTCATCAGCACATCAGTAGAGCTAATTGTCAAACTAGTGACATACATGCTCTAGGATCTTGCACGTCAGTGGTGGGATTTAGTGGTGCAGGCTAATTGGATGAAAGAATTACATGGGACGATTTTGAGGAATCGTTCAAAAAACAATTCTATCCTCGCACATTTATGATTTGTAAAATTACGAACTTCTTCAGTGTAAAACAAGTGAATTTCTCTTTCACAGAGTATGTGGCTATGTTCATGATCTTAGTACACTTTTCACCAGAAGTAGCTGAAAGTGCCTCCTTAAAGGCACACTTCTTCGAATCGGGGCTACGACAAGAGAATCAATAAAATATTATAGTACATTGTAATATAGATTATATAGAGACGTTGAACAGAGAAACTGTGGATGAATGTGATATCTCGGGATCTATGGGAGGAGGCATGATAATACCTAAAAGAAATGGTGGGAACTCAACTAATGGGAACAAGAGGAAAATAGACACCTATTTCCAAGGTGCAGGTGTAAATCATTACCAGATAGTTGGATCAGTAAACCTTCCTCCATGACCCCAGAGCAAATCAGGGTGTCTTCAATGTTGTTTACTTGACCACATAAAGAGAGATTATATGTAACAACCTAGATCATGTCATAATTGCAACAATATGGGACATCTTCAATGTTATTGTCACAGTGCAACAAGGTCAGGTGCTCGAGACACTTCTCAGGTGTCGCAGGAATAATATGCTTCGACTGGACGAGGATAACAGAATCAGTCTCATCATCAAAGCAGATCTAGCCATGTTTATTCTAGAAATACCATGACTCCTCAAATAGGGAAACCTAGGAAAGGATACAAGGAGAGTAGTGTAGTGAAGAAACAATTGTATCGAGATGAGCAGATGATTTTTGATGATCAGGCTAGACCATCTACAGTGAGAGGTATGATTCATTTGAATTATACCTTTGTGCAAGTGTTTTTTGACACTGGTGCATCCCATTCCTTAATTGCTTCTCGTGCTGTTGACTTGCTATGTTTAAAATAATAAATGACGCCTTCTGTTTTAAAACTGAAAACCCCTCCTGGTGAAAGAGAATGGCAATCCTTTGTGTGTATAGAATTTTCTATAACTATTAATGGAGATGAGCTAAAATGGGACTTCTCGATGTTAGATATGGATGTCTATGATGTAATCCTGGGTATGGATTGGCTGACAATGTTGAAGGCTCAAATCGACTATTATAGGAGAACAGTTAGTTTCATAACTGAGGACGGAATCAATTATCTATTTAGAGTATAGAGGATAGTAAATAAGGGTTCATAGAGTTTGTTGGCACCATTGGTGGGAAATATCTCTTAGGAATTGGTGGCGTTGACTTTGGAATCAATGGAAGAGATTAAGGAAAATATTTTTCCAGCTGTTGTGGATCAATTTCAAGATGTCTTTCCCTATATCTTTTTAGGGTTACCACCTCTAAGGGAAGTGGAGCTTATGACTGATCTCTTTTTGGGGACAAGTCTTATTTCCTTTCTGTCTTATAGGATGGCACCAACAGAATTACGAGGATTGAAAGTGTAGTTAGAGGAGCTAGAATGAAAGGGTTTCATTTGACCAAGTATGTCTCCATGGGAATCACTGATTTTGTTCATGAAGAAGGTATATGGAACTATCCAGATTTGTGTTGATTACCACAAGAATAACCATGTTATGATAATGAATAGATATCATATTACACGCATTGATGAACTGTTTGATCAATTAAGGGGAGCTCAATGGTTCTCCCAGATGGACTTGTGATCAGGATATTCCCAATTGAGTGTTCAGAAAGAGGATATTCCAAAGATATCTTTTAGAAGTAGAAATGTCCACTATTAATATATGGTAATTCCTTTTGGTCTAACAGATTCCCCAATGGTCTTCATGGTATTTATTAATTGGATATTTCAACAATATCTGGATTCTTTTATTGTTGTGTTTATGGATCACAAATTGGTCTACTAAAATAAAAAGGCTGATCATGAGGTGCACCTTGTAACAGTGTTACAAATCTTGATAGATCATCGTTTGTTTGAAAGATAATCAAATTTTACTTTTTAGATAAAAGAGGTACATTTTCTTGGCCATGAAATTTATTAGAAAGGTGTTTCTGTTGATCTTGAAAAGATAGAAGCCATTATCTCTTGGCAACCACCGAAGATTTTTTTTTGCGATACAAAGTTTTCTTCATCTAGATAGTTACTACTGACGCTTTGTGCATGATTTCTCACAACTTGATTCACCAATGACAGCCCCAAAAAAGAAGAATGCTCCATTCAAATGGATAGAGTAATATCAAAAATCGTTCCTGGAATAGTATTTTCACCTTACATCGGCACCTATATTGATATTTCCAGAATTAGGATAGGGGTATGTGGTGTATTGTGATGCTTCAGGACCAGGTTGGGGATGTGTTCTCATGCATAGAGATCATGTGTTGCTTATGGTCACGATAGTTGAGGGTGGATGATAATAATTACCCAATACATGATTTGGAGTTAGCTGCAGTTATCCATGCTTTGAAAACATAGAGACATTATCTCTTTGGTGAGAAATTTACTGTGTTTACAAATCACAAAATCTTGAAACACATTTTCTAACAGCGATATTTAAATATGATGAAAAGGGGATGGATGGAGTATCTCCAAATGTTTGAATTTGACTTGATGTACAAACCAGGTAATGTAAATTTGGTGGCTGATGAATTGAGTAGAATGTCATATGCTCAGTTATCGAAAGAAGCTTCAGATGAATGGAAGTTGATGTCAGTCTTAGCCGACATGCATGAGGAATATTAATATTGAGGTGATGTTCCAGTTTTCTTTTCAGCTGTGCTTGTTTTTTATTTAGTAAAAATGATCAAAGAGGCACAAACATATGATGCATAATGTCTGGTTATAAGTTCAAAACTCAATGGTGGGGAGATCATTGAGGGATGGATACTTGATGGGGGTTTAGTTTTGTGTTTCATAGATTGGATGGTTGTACCTATGGTTTGTCTAGAAAAAATTCTTCATTATTATGACTATTCAATATGGGTAGTACATCTAGGTACACAGAAGATGTATAAGGCATTGAAGAAGCAGTTTTAGTGAAGCGGCATGAAAAAAAGGTGGTCGAGTTCGTCTCGCCATGCTTAACTTGTCATCTTGTTAAAGTAGTGCATCAGAGACCAGCTGGTATGTTATAATATTTTCCCATCCCAATATTGAAATGGGATTTAACAACAATTTATTTTGCTATGAGTCTTCCAAGAATAGTCCAGAAAAATGATTCCATTTGGGTGATAGTGGATCATCTAGCCAAGTCAGCCCATTTCATCCTTATTCCTGAAACTCATACAGTGGAGTAACTTTCAAAAATCAATATCTAGGAAATGGTAAGGATGCATGGTGTACCAGTTTCAATAGCCTCATATAGAGATCTGAGGCTGACGTCTCATTTTGGGAAATCCTTACCGCAAGACTTGGGGACTCAGTTGACTATGAGCAGGGTGTATTATCCTCAGACGGATGGAAATCTAAGCAGACAATACAAATGTTGGAAAACATGTTTTGGGCTTGTGTAATGGATTTTGGTTGCTCATGGGAGGAGCATATACACTTAGTGGAGTTCTCATTCAATAACAACTCTCAAGCCTCAATACACATGGCACTGGTTGAAGCATAGTATGGGCGTCTTTGTTTTTCTCCACTATGCTGGGTGGAAATGGGTGAAACCTCATTAGTTAGGCCAAGCCTTGTATAAAAAACAACAAAGAAGATCTAGTTGGTTATAAAGTGGATTGAGATGGCTCAAGTTCATTAGAAATATTATGCAGATCACTGTCGAAGACCGTTGTCATTCACTGTGGTTGATCATTTCTTTTTAAGGATCTCTCCATGTCTTGGACATCGTCACTTCAAAAATAAGGGAAAGTTATCTCATAGATACGTTGGACCTTTTGAGATACAAGAATGGGTTGGAGAGGTGTTGTATCAGTTCTCATTACCACCATGGCTTAGTTCGGTGCATAATGTGTGGCATGTATCCCAGTTGAAAAAGTATCACCCTGATCCGGATCATGTGATTTGATGAAATCACGTTGAGCTAAAACCTGATTCATCACTAGTACATATCACAGTGTGGATCATGGATAGAAAAGATAATTTTTAGCATGGGAAAAGCATTGTCCTAGTGTAGGTTTTATGACAACATAGTCAGATTCAGAAAGAGACATGGGAATGTGAGAAGGAAATGAAAGAGTAGTGGCTGGAACTCTTTTTGGCCAGCGAGAATTTTCAACTTTCTAAGGATGGAAAGTCCAATGGTGGGGAGAATTTAGTACCCCTGATTTCATGTATATAACCAATTTTCTCACATATTTTTAATTGCTGTGCATAAAATATAGAGTTTCCATAAAATAGAGAGTTTCCATAAAATAGTGAGTTTCCATAAAATAGAGAGTTTCCATAAAATGTAGAGTTTCCATAAAATATAGAGTTTCTATAATATAGAGAGTTTCCATTATGTTGGGTGTTTCCATAATGTTGGTTTTCTCCATAATGTGTGTTGTTTTTATAATATGGTGTGTTTCCATAAAGTGGGTTGTTTCTATAAAGTGGGGTGTTTCCATAAAATGGGTTGTTTCCATAATGTGGGGTGTTTTTATAAAGTGGGATGATTCCATAAAAAATGTGTTTCTATAAAAATAGTAAAGGTGAATGATGAAAGGGGTTGGTGGTTTTATAAGGAGTGTTGGGTCCAAAAAAAAGGTCGTATGATCTATACATGGTTGGCCCAAACCGTGTGGCCAAACCTTGTAGAGAGGTCAAATAATGAACTTATTTTCTAGGAGATTACTCATTTTTTTCTCTATATATTTCTTTTTGGATTTATAATGCCCCTATTTCGATATTACTCTCCCTAGAAGGCTATAGAACCCTCCCCACAAGATTTGGAGCCGTACCAGAGCCTTCCCTTAGTGATTCCGAGTCTGATTCTTGAGGTATGTCACCATTCTTTCTGGATTTGTCATGTTTTCTTAGCTCTACTTAGATATACTTCTCTGGTATCCATTATTTCTTAGAATAAAACCTATAGTTACTAGATCTATGTTTTTTGGGTGCCAAATAATTCAATATTTAGTCGTGATCTTGCTCGGATAAGAGAACTAAATCCGTTCTTGGAGAATCGACCCACTTTCTTGTGCATTATTCATATGTTGCCAAAGAATCAAGGTAAGAGGCTTATCTCTAGACTCCTCTTACAAGAATTGATTTTATTAGATTCACATTGGTTTATTTATTGAGAAATTCATGAAAAAATATTCATTTGTGATGATTTATGGTTTTTGTGAAATTGGGTGATGTTGGTGAATAGTTTTGAAAAAGGGGGTTTAATTTAAAATGATGATTTTAAATTATGGATTTTTTTGGAATTTCTATATGTTTGATGAAGAATCGGTTTTCAATAGAAATTATTTTCAATAAAAATTGAGTTTTATAGAAATGGTTTGGAGTTGAATAGGTTTGGTATTGAAATGGTTTTGATGGAAATAATTTTCAACAAAATGGTGTTTTAATTAAAAAGTTTATTTTGGCTTGATCGTTGGGAATATGTGTTTTGTGTTCATATGGAATATACGGGGCTTTATTGAAATATATCCTTGTTCTCAGTTCCAAATGAATAATTTCACATGGGAATTTTATATATGTGGCTTTATTGAAATATGACCTTGTGCTCGGTGCCAAAGGATTAATGGCACATGGTAAACAATCACTTTGTGACAACATGGTAGATCAACGGGAATCCGCTCATGACTATGGAACTGTCATAACGTTGAACACATGGTTGATTTAATGTTTTTGAAGAATGGCTGGGTATGATGATAATGGTATATTGTGAAATGGTTGTAATGATTGTTGAGTTATTTTTCCGGAAAAATAACTTGTTGGGAAAATTGGTCTCAATTCCACTTGTATGCTTTAGGTAATGAATTGTTTTGGAAACTAATTTATATTTAGTTCTAAACTGTTTTTGAGAAGTTTTTTATATAAACTGTTTTATATAATTTTTTTTAACTCTTCTATCCTAGTGGCGTGAGTAGGGAAGTCATTGGGGGGAAACCTACTGAGTGTTATACTCACCCCTGCTTTGGAACTTTGTTGCTTTTTCATATACTATATTCTGGGACAAGGGAAATGGTAATGTTTCTCATGTCTTTAGCACAACCTCATGATGTATGGGATTTTTGGAGATTTTGGAGCCTATTGCTTGTGAATCATAGAGTCTTAAGTTCTTTGGAGAGTATTATGTGGTTTATCTGCTGTGTACTTTGATTTGTGGTTATTCTTCCATTGTTTCTTACTTGGATGTGGTTGTGAGATAAATTAAGCTGTTGATTTACCTCGCATTTGTTTATGCATCATATAGTGAATGTTTGTTATGGTTGGTATGTTTATTGGTTTATTTCTTAAAGGGTAAATCATCCCCCACTTGTATTTGAAACCATTCAGCATTTATTTCTAGCCTTGGGCATCTTGGTGACTTTTCGTAAGGCCTAGTAATGAATCGTTGTACTCTCAATACAATGATAATTGGTGGGTAATTACATAAGGGTTTTATTGCTTTTTTTTGTCCCCATTCATTGATTAAATTACAAACACAAATCTATCCACAAACAGGTTGATTATCAGATCTTGTGTTCTTCTAGGAGGGTTATTGTTTTTTGTTTCTTTCGAAGTTTGATTTGGTAAATTGATTGTGATAGTTGTTTGATTATTTTTTGATTCACCTTGTTTAATTTTTCCAATGCAAGACTATCAACACCATGACAAACGAATATGGTGGTTTGTTCCTCAATTTAGTTTATTGGATTTTTGGTCTGTTTTCCTCACATTCTTCATGTTCTTCGGGGGGGAATGAACTCCATATATTTTTGAGTCTATTTCACAATGAAATGATTCAAAATTGGAGATAAAACATCATGACAACCCAGTGGATCTATGATGAAAATGGTGGTTGACGAATTGGCTTGGATCGAGGAGGATCTTTCTTTGAGGGTTCTTCGTACACTTGGATCGAAACTTGTTTTTGAGGCTGATCGGAAGCCCAAAAATAACAGAAACAACTTTGTGGCATTTGGGAAAAATAGAATCTGGAGTTTCCTGGAAAATGAATTATCGGAATGAATATCAGAGCATAACCGAGGTACGGTAAAGCAATTTTTCGATTCTAGAAAATTATGGAACACACAATGTGTATCCCGAAGAACACACCATGTAGGACTGATGACAGCGACTAGGGATTGCACGCAACACACGATAAAGTATATGGTGTGCCTCCAGGGATACACGGTGTGTCGACCCCACCCTGCAGCAGCTGCTGTTTTGGGTGACCACAAGAACTAACACTATGTGTTCTCCGAATAACACGGTATGTAGGTCCATACATGGGACTCAATGTGTGTCTCAGAAGATACACAGACACACAGTGGAGTACACGGCTGTGTACTCCACCACACAGCCAGACCAGATCAGTTATGTGGTTTACTCCATGTACCTGTTACATGGGATGTCCCACATGGGTTGAATCCATTTAGGGGCAGATGATCGTGTACACAGAAGCAACCCCGGTTAGCCAAACATGGAGTGTTGCCTTTTCTACACACAATGTACTTAGCTTTCAACATGACATGTTCCTTATGACACTATTCGTTTCACACAAGTTGTACTCGATGTCAGGATACAAGGTGTGTGACCAATTTTAAAAGAATTGTATATTCTCGAACATGGATTGGTTTCCTTTTTCATCGTTATTGGGACATGTTTTTTTGGGTTAGTTCCCCTTTTCCTTATTCCCTTGAAGTTCAGCTATCATTTCCATCTAGTTGAGTATGATCCCTTCGGCCGGAGTTTCTGAGATAGAGATAAGTATCCCTCTAAGTGGCCCATGGAGAGATCCTCTATCCATTCATGACCCTAGGTATAGTCATGTATCGATGTGATTATTCTTTTAAGATGTTGATCCTCTACATAGTAGGTGAATACCGATGAGTTGATGTATATGCCAATTCCCTAGAAGTTATCCTCATCTATGTATAGTGATCTTTCCCCACTCAGGAGTGTGTCTTCCCAGAATTACAGTATCTACCCCTCATGGATTTTCATGACAAACAATACCTCTCAGATGGATGTCATCAGAACCATCAAACTCGTGTATTTAGTTCTCAAATATTAGGGATTTTTGGAACCTTCAAACTAAATCATTAACAACAGTATGCAATTGTGTGACTTGTCTCTAGACTACGGGTCTGGGTTTTGGGTATTTCTAGATTGTGTTACTCTAGCTATATTTTTAGTAGACATATAATGTGTATAGATGATTGTACCTTTACTTTGAGTATTGAATTTTGGTTTTCGGGGCCCTTAACTGAGTATTGTTTAACTCACCCATGTCGAAGACTTTTCCACACGTGTTGTGTCTTGTGAAGAAGAGAACCCTTTTGAAAGATTCTAGGGGGGCCAGGACTGTACCAAGCATTCTTAGTTATTTATAGGATTAGGTGTTCCTACGGATGTGATCAGTGATTCCAATACCTCTTTGTACATACAGGTTAGACTTTTCAGTTTTCAGACACTTGTTTTTGTGGGCTTGTATTATGGACTTGTTTTACATTATGCAATTTACATCCATTGAACTCTCTTGGTTGTGTTTAGTTGTATTCAAGATTTTTGTTTTTTAGTGGTTTTTTTTCATTTCAGAATTTGTGGGCTTGGAGATGTGTTTGTGTGTATGGGAACTTAGACAATGCATTTATTGTTATTGGTAGGCATACTCGGTGCTAGTCACCAGCTTCTGGCCTATTGAAGGAAGGCATGGGGAGTCGCAACATGAGCCCCACTAGGATGGGCCATGATAGAGTGGTATATGAGGTGGTCGGTTCTACCTTAAGACCACGAGTCTGTGAGTTAGGTTTGGAGAAATAATGTTAAGTGTTTTGATCTCGGCTTTCGGGCCAGAGACTCCAGTGTTGGTTCGGGCAGCCGAGGTATCCATACACCAAGACTCTAATAAGCTGCTTTTCAACTTTGTACAAGAAAAAACTAGTTTCTGAGAAATAAAAAAATGGTACATGCATCATATAAGAATTGGTTGTGTTTTCCATGTTTTTTGTGTCATCTCCACAAATATACATGTTGACCATAGTGCATCTTATTTCCTTATAGGATGCCACTGTGATGCATACCTGCTAGGATTCAGTGGCTCGATCACGAGGATGGCCCCCTCAGTGAAGTGTCTTCGATACACGGACCAGTTCCCCAAGAGTTAACTCATGGTGGTGCACCTTCTATACCACCACCAGTGGAGCAGCCCGTGGTACCTGAAGTACCAACAGACGAGGGGCATAGACTGAGCTTTCTCCATGAGTTCTAGAGAAATAAACCCCTTGTGGTTCTGAGGTGAGCTCGAACCACAAGAGGCTGAGGAATGGATTGAGGTGGTGAATATTTTTTTCCATCTAGTGAGGACACCAGTTGACTGGATGTTGATCCTAGGAGAGATCCTCTTTCAGGGTTCCATGGGACGATGGTGGAGTCTGACCACAAAGACTCGCGATGAGGAGAATCTTTCATGACTGGAGTCTGAACGACACTTTATGGAAGAGTTCTCTCTAGTTACACAGAGAGCCGTGTGTATCCATGAGCTTCTTCAGCTCCCAAAGGTCAGGTTTATGGTGGATGAATATTAATATATGTTTAGAAACCATACTAGGTACTCATTGGATATGGTAAGGGATTAGTACTTCAGAGCTCGAACCTTCAAGTGAGGTCTATGATGGGACCTCTAAGCTAGTTTTGTGACCATTAGATTTTAAACATATGATGGAGTACTCAAGAAGGCCTTGGTGGTCGAGATCTTCATTGAAAGAAAGATACATCCAATGATAGTTGGTATTATACAGACAGGTTTCAAGACCTCGATAGCAGGGAGTCAATTCCAGGAATAGGGATCAAGATGTGGGAGACGTCACAGGAGGGCCCAGGACAGGGGATTAGTAGTTCAGGGCTCTCAGGTTGGATCTAGTCAGCCTAGGGAGAGGAAATGCTACTCATTCAATGGTACGGGACATATCACTAGATATTTTCTAACCCGTTGAGCCGCTGAAAGAGAGGCAGTGGATGGAACATCGAGCCATATGCAGCGAGTGGATATGACATACCCATGGGGTGGTAGATGTTGTAGAGGTGTAAGGAGAGCTGCAGGTGCTTTCAAAATCTTTTGATCTACTTCTACCACAACCCCTAGGAGGTCCGCACTAGGCTCAGAGAGATGGGGATAGGGGTAGAGACGTATGGTTATAGTCAAGGCATATGACCCATGGACTCCTAGGATGATCTAAGGTACAATCTGTGTCTTTTCTACCATAGCTATTGTACTTATAGACACAGGTTCCATCCATTCCTTCCTCACCACATGTCTTATGTGGAACCTAGATATTCTGGTAGAGTTGTTGACTCGACCCTTACACTTGGATACACCTACGATAGTATACTCGATAATCACACATCTTTGTAGAAAGTGTTATCCTTCCCTCGAAGGCGAGAGTTTTAGTCAGAACCTCTTTGTGGTAATGTTGAGCCCTAACGTCATCATTCACGGTATGGATTGGATATCTTCAGTTCATTCCTATATTGACTGCTTTAGGCAAAGAGTGTGTTGTTTCCACAGTGATGGGACGTGGTTTTCCATTGTTAGTGAAAAGGAGACCCAAACATCATAGGATGGGATAATTCATAAGATTATGCAACCAATCACTTATGATTTGGAAATCCTTGCCCTCAGAGTAGTAAATACTGTGATCTTCCAGTTCCTATTAATTTTTGTGTAGTATGAGGATGTCTTTCCCAAAGATGTATCAGGAATACCTACCTATCAAGAGATCGAGTTCTATATTGAATTATCACCAGGGAAGACATCTATATCCTCACCATCATATCGAATGGATATCATAGAGCTGTGTGACATGAGGGTAGAGATAGAAGATTTGCAGAAGAAGGGGTTCGTGAGACCAAGGGTTTCACCCTGGGTGGCACTAGTTTTTTTTCAATAAGGAAGATGAGGGTTTGTGGTTGTGTGGGGATTACTGGTTTTGGAACTAGGTTCCGGTGATGAACAAGTATCCACAACTGAGGATCGAAAAACTTTTCAATCAACTAAGAGTGGAACAATGGTTCTTGAAGGATGAACTTCGGTCAGGTTTCCACTAGTTACAAGTACGAGACGAGAATATACCGAACATGACATTCAGATGTTGCTACAGTCACTATGTGTACTTGTTCATGACTTTAATGGTGACGAAATCCCCTACAGTGTTCATGGGACTTATTAACTAGAACTTCCAACAGTTTGGAGACCGGTTCAAAGTAGTCTTCATCAACGACATCCTTGTCTACTTAGCATCAGAGGATTATTACACGAGACACCTACAGATGGTTCTTGATGTACTCCAAAAGAACTAGATTTATGGGATGATATTTATGTGCTAGTTTGGGATTAGTGAGGTCTACCTTATAGGAAATTTTATATCAGTAGATGAAGTAGTTGTGGACCCAATTAAGGTGGAGGTAGCGTTATCATGGGGTCCACCTCAGAGCGTAACAGAGGTGTGGAGATTCCTTGGTTTGGAAGGATATTACTAGAGATTCATTAATTATTTTTCCCAGATATCAGTACTGATGATATCCTTGACCAAGAAGGGGAATCCCTTCAGGAGGACAGAAAATTTCCAGGAGGCTTTCGAGCGGTTGAGACAGAGTTTGACAAGCACCCCTAGCATGAGACTGTCAAAGGAGGGTGTCTAATACATATTTTTATTTGATTCATTAGGGACTGGGATTAGCTTCCTCCTAATGTTGATACAGGAATTGATTTCTTATGGTTCAATCTAGTTAAGATGACATGAAAAGAACTATGAAACCCATGATCTTGAGTTGGCAGTGGTAGTCTTTGCATTTAAGACGTGGAGACACTACCTTTTGGGCTAGCGGTTTATCATCTAATCTGACCACAAGAGCCTCAAATATATATTATAATATAAGGATCTGAGTATAAGACAAAGGCATTGGATATAGTTCTCATAGACTATGCTTTTGAGATCATCTATAATCCTGGGATGGGGAACAATGTTCCAGATGCTCTTAGAAGAAGGTCAAGGTCGTAACTATTGAATGAGATGATGGAGTAGTTTACCTCGAAACAGTTATCCTTCATGGACAGAGAGGGTAAAAATTACATTTAGTTGATGGTTGTCTCCCCTAAAATATTATAGTGACATAGGGAGGCACATCTTGGGGATGTCGACTATGAGGCTTTACATGTTCAGTTATCAACAAGACATGTTCCTTATAGATATTCACAAGGTGGGGAGCACACTGTTATTTATAGAGAATGCATTGTTGTACTAGTGGAATTACTGGAGGAGGTCCTAAGGTAGTTTCATACATCCCCCTTGGCATTACACCCTAGAGTGGAGAAGATGTAATAGGATCTTTGAAGATAGTTCTGGTGTTCAGGCATGGAGAAGTTAGTAGCAGAGTTCGTTTCTTGATTCCTTACATGCTAGAAAATGATGGTTGAGCACCAGGTTATAGAAGGATTAGATCACCTTGTGGAGGTACCTAAGGGGAAGTGGGATCCGATATCAATGGACTTCATGATGATCATTCCATGGATGTCCAAATGAAATAATATCATGAGTGTGATCATTGATCGACTCACAAAGTCGGCCCACTTCCTAGAAATTAGATAGTAGAGTTCCATAGAGATCTTGGGATGCCTCTATGTGAAAGAGATTGTTCAGCATCATGAAATCCCATTGACTATAGTATCAGATTGTCAAGATCATTTCACATCCCATTTGTGGATGGGACTGCGGGATGTGTTTGGGACTCAGCTACGTTGGTGTATGGTGTTTCATCCCCATACCAATGGTCAGTCGGAGAAAGCCATTCCGGTTTTGGAGGATATATGGTGGGAATATATCTTGGACCTTGGTCATTTTTTGGAGGGACACATACCACTGGTGGAGTTTTCATAAAAAAAATAGATACCACTCCACCACTGTTAAGGAATTGTTCATGGCCTTATACGGGTGACCCTGCTAGTCACAACGTTTTTGGACCGACCCCGGAGAGTCATCTCTCATGGGTCTAGATTTGGTGAAAGCTACCACTAAGAAGGTGTAGATAATCCAAGAGCTGATGAATACTGCACAAATCTAGAAGAATTCATATGCTAGAAAGATACAGAGACCTATAGAGTTAGAGGAGGGAGACCATGTATTCTGTTAGGTCTCACCTCAATTAGGGTTATAGATATTTGACTGGGGTGACTACCTATATTCGAGGTTCCTTGAACCATTCTAGATACTGTGCATAGTTGATGAGGTGGAGTACCGCCTAGATCTATAGCCACAGTACTACCGGGTACATGATCTCATTAATGTGTCCTAGATGAGGAGGTATGTGCAAGACCCATTGAACATCATCGATTGGGGCGAGCTGGACATCATGGATAGAGAAACTATTTGTTGAGTACCCTGTGGTGATCGAAGATTGGTAGGAGAGGATCCTTCTTCAGCGATTGATTCCCTTGGTGTGGGTTTGGTGGTAGCTCGTGAATCATTCAGAGAGCACGTGGGAGTGGGAGGCTCATACTTGTTCCCAGTACCCACATCTTTTTGAGTATCCCTTGTTTTTGATTTTCGGGGACACAAATCCCCAAGGTGGGGTGAATTTAATGTATCATAATTTTTGTGTATTAATTTTAAATATTATATGGAATTATTTCAAGACCAAGAGAGTAGAAGAAACTTCATTCTGAGGCCAAGTGATCCCGGAATGGTGGTTTGAACTTTTCTAATTTAAGTGAATCGGCTTGTGTGCGCGGTTGTGGTTGTTTCCAAATGGATGCCCGAATTAAAACTCTGATGGAACCGTTGCGTCCGAGATGACAACTTTAACAAATAACAGGACAATACCCAACCAAAACATATTGAGATAAAAAGTGAATTTTCTAACATTTTAAGTAAAATAAAATAAAATAAAATAAATTGAAAAGATTATTTTATTTTATTTGATAATGATCGATTCATTGCAACGATGGGGAATCTGTTTTGATTATTAATGACACAACAACACTGAATCATTAATGTCACAGCATAATAGAACACTGAAACACATCCCCTCCTTTTTATTGGGTTAATTTGAATGATTTTATTTGGTTAAATATTTATAGAAACTATGGAGGAATTGTGGAGATTTGGAGAAAACCCTCGAAAAAAAATGACAAATCAAAGGTGTGTATCGTTGTGCCAACTGAGTTGAAGGATCTCAGCAATGAAGGCAGTATGACCCCTTCTCCAGCAATTGATCCCTTCATAAGCTAAGAGTTTTGTTTCTTTTTATTGTTTCTCCATTATTTGATTAAATTAATAATGCAGATCGACCCATGAATTGGTTGATCCGCTAATCGTGCATTCTTGTGGGAGGGTTATTATTTTCCATTTCATTTGAGGTTTGATTCAGGAAATTGATTGTGATAGTTGTTTGATTATCGTTTCATTCACCCTTTTTAATCCTTATAACGTGAGTGGATCAACGTCGTGAAGAACGACGTGAAAGGTTCATTCCTCAATTTGGTTTATTTGATTTCTTACTTTTTCTTTTCTTTCTTCGCAATCTTCACAGGGTGATGAACAGCAGATCATTGCAAGTTTTTTTCGCAACACAGTGATCTGAAATCGGAGATCGAACATCGTAATGACCCAATGGAGGTATGACGGTGATGGCAGAAAATGAATTGGATTCGATCGAGGTGTATCAATCTTCTGGAGTTCTTCGTATGGTTGGATTGAAAATTTCTTTTAGGGAGGATCGAAAGCCCGAAAAAAATAGAAACAACTTTGCAGAATTGGGGAAACCATGTATATGGAGTTTTTTGGAAAACAGATCTTCAGAATAAATATTAGTGCTTCCCCAAGGTTCAGAGAAGATTTTTTGAGATTCTAGAAAATTCCATAACACATGACGTGCATCCCCAACAACACACTGTGTGGGACTAGCGGTGATGGCTTAGGTTTTCATGATACAAGAGATAAAGAACATTGCATTCCTCTAGGGAGACAGGGGTGTGGGCCCCACCTATAAGCTGCTGCAGTTTTGGGTGATGGGAAGCACTAACACAACATGTTCTCTGAAGAACATGAAGTGTGGTTCCTAACATGAGACTCTGTGTGTATCTCAGAAAATACACAGACATTGGTTGGAGTACTTGGTCGTGCACTCCACCACACTGCCAGACCAGGCTGGTTACGTGGGTTACCCCTTGTACCGGTTACACAGGATGGACCACACGAGTTGAAGCCATTTATGGGAATATTTCCGCATACATGGAGGGAACCCTGGTTACCTAGAAATGGTTTGTGGTCTATCCTGCATGATGTGTACTTGTCTTTCGACATGACATGTTCCTTATGACACATGCCATTTCACACGGGCAGTACCTCAAGTAACAAGACACGACGTGTGACACATTCTACAAGCTGTGTATATTCTCAATCATGTGTTGGTTCCCATATTCACCATTCCTTGGACATGTTTTTTTGTGTTAGTTCCCCTTTTTATTATTCCCCTAAAGGCCTTGTATCATTTCCATTCACAAGAGTGTGATCCCTTCCTCCTAACCTTCCGAGATAGAGTCAGGTATCCCTCTGAGTTTCCGGGGGTGAGATCCTATATAATTCATGACCATAGATTGAGTTAGTTATCAATGTGACTATTACTACAGGGAACCAATCCTCTACATAGTTGGTGAATTTAGTTGAGTCATGGAATCCGCCAAGGCCCTAGCAGTGATCCCCATCTGTGTATCGTGATCTTTCACTACTGAAGAGGGTGTTCTCCTTGCATGAGTGTATCTAACTCTCATGGATTTTCCCAAAGAACAATACTTCTTGGATGGACATCTTTAGAACCATCAGACATGTCGAGTGTGTTCTCCTAGACGAGTGCTTCGTAGAACCTTCAAACTAAATCTCTTGCGGTGGTATGCAGTTTTGTGACTTGTCTCTAGACAACGGGTCTGGGTTTTGAGTATCATTGGATTTTATTTCTCTTACTATATGTTTAGTAGACATATATTGTGAAGATATGATTGTACCTTTACTTTGAGTATATATTTTTGGTTTTCAGGGTCTTCTACTATGTATTGTTTTACTCACCCCTGCATGGGACTTTCCATCACATGTCATGTCTTATGCAGACGAATGCCCTTTTGATGGAGTCCAAGTCGGACCAGGACCGGACTGATCATTCTCAATTCCCTACAGGCTAAGGAGTTCTTATAGATATGAGTAACAGTCCCATCACCTATTTATACATACAGGTTGGAATTTGCAATTTTCAAAATCTTGTTTTTTTTGGGCCCTTATTCTAGCCTTATTTTACTTTCTGCTCCTTACTTTTATTGTACTCTGTTGGTTGGGTTTAGTTGTATGCCTGCATTTTTGTTCCTTAGTGGGTTTTGTTTTTCATTTCAGAATTTGTGGGCTTGGATATTTGTGTGTATGTACATGTACATAGGAAATTCCTCCCATGTTATTGATATAACTACATGGTGCTAGTAACCTACCCCTGGCCTATTGGTGGTGGGCTTGGGGGGTCACGTCATGGGCCCCACTGGGACGGGTTGTGACCTGTAGATAATTCCTAGCTATTGTATTAGTGTGAATGAACATAAATAAATAAATTATGATTACATATGTTTGTTAAGTATTTTTACACTTATCAAATAAATTTTAGTGTCTTAAAATGAGAATGAATTCAATTTTAAACTTAAAATACTCTAATATTTTTAAGATGTCGTTTTACTTCCATTTGATAGAGAACCATTTTTAATATATTTTTTCCTGTTTTAAATGTTCTATTTTAAAATTTATACTTATTCATTAGAAACTGGATATAAAAATATAATTTGAATTATATTTTATTTTATTTTGTTAAAATTCAATTTATAATGAATAGTGAAAAATACTGCATTTTTTTATCAAAACTCTCATATCATCTAATTTATTTTTATTGATATTTTATTGTTTAAATTTGTTTTAAATTATATTTATATTATTTTGTTTTAGTTTAATCTAATTTTTTTCATTATAAGTAATTTCACATTTAAATTATACATAAACACTTTTTAATTTTTCGATAGTTTTTACTTTTGGAAACCCCACTTTCTAGTTTTGACAACATAAATTAATTTTAAATTAATTAATGAAACATATGTGTTTTGAATTTTTAAAAATGGATTTAATATTTAGAATTATATATTACAAATTATTTTAATTGGTTCCTTCTATTTGTAGACATTATGAATTGAAACTTCAATAATAATTTTTATTCATTATAATTAAATGGTAAATTAGATAAATAAATGTAACAATAATATTATAATAATGAAAGCTACCCTAAAATGTGTCCTAATATAATTTTATGAGTAATGGGAGACCAAAAAAACCATAGTCTGAACTTTTGGAATTTGGGAACCACTTGGGTGTTATAATGACATGTTATAACAATTAATCTAATGTAAAGAGAAATATAACATAAACATGTATATTTTGACAAAAACAATTTTAATAATGGGTAATATAATTGATAGATTTTAATATAAATTATAATTATAAATTTGGAAAATATTTCCTACATCATGGTATTTCATTTATTATTCACAGATATTATATAGATAAATATATTTATGATAAAATGATGATGCAGTGATTACCTTATTAATGAATGACTCAAATAAATGACATTATAAATATTAAAATAAATATAATATGAATTTTCTGAAGACCTCAACAAATTTTATGTATGATTATAAAATTTCATATTTGAGTTAATATTGTTTTTTCTAATTAATAATGTTTTAATTAATTTAATAAAAATAATTTAATAAATAATGTAAAATTGGAAAAAATGAGTATTTAAAACAAGTACTATTTTATTCAATGATATAACAATCATGTAGACCTATGATTTTTTCAACTAACTTGGAAAGTGTTTAATATATCATTAATTATCCACTTGTGGTTCTCTTTTCATTTAATAGTAACTAATTTAACCATATAGTGTGAAAATACAAGAAGGCATGGTAAAATTTAATTTATTTAACAAAGGGTTAAATCAAATATATAAGGTTAAATTTTTGACCTAAGCTTTTCAAAAAAACCAATTTGTTGAGATTATTTCAACCAATGATCATCTTCTAATTTAAATATATCAATTTGATATATTATAATTTGAAAATACATTTATATTAAAATAATATTTCAGGACATTCCAAAAGTGCCCCTCCTTCCTCTTATAAAAGGCCACCAGATATACCAACTTACTCACACCTCTCAACCCCCCCCCCCCCCGTATCTTCAAACTTATTCTCAAGTAATCATCCAACACCACCAATTTTCTCTTAGAATCCTTACCTTGGGATGAAGGCAATTAAATAAAACATTTTGGCTCAATTCAAAAAGTGTTACCTTATTAAGATGTAATGACTCCTCTCAAGATCATTTCCTTTATTTTCCTTCTCCACACCCTATAGTTTTCTTATTCTATTATTACATAAAAAAAGTATCCTTAATATAATATTATGTTTTTAGGATAAGGGTTTTACCTAAATATAAAAGAACCTTCGTCTAATGGATATAGAACATATTGTTTCTATGTATGGTTAACTACTAACTCATGAAAGATGATTGTTCAATTTTCTTCTACCACCTTTCATTGTATAAATTATGATAAAACTGTATTTATATACGATATTTATGATATTTATATTTTCTCTATTATTATTTATTTTTTATTATACTATAGAATTATGTTTTTTATAATGTGTAAATACGATAATTTCATTTGAGGAATTGTGGACTACCGCCCCTCAATGTGATACGAATCATTAATTTCACACATGGAACATATAAAGGATGGACTTAATGAACATAGGAAACATATATAACATATTTATTATACATTAATTTTTATATACCTATGTATAAATTAGTTTTTATTCCATTAATATGTCAATGAAATGAATGTTGTGTTCATGAATACGTACAACCTACAGTCTCCCGGAATGGTGCACTTCGTTTATTATCTCCAAATATTATGGATATTATAAACAAATGTAAACTATATATATACGGTATAGAAATAATGAATAATATATTGGATATGGAATTTTTACCACATGTAAAATTTATATAAAAATAATTTCAACCATTTTATTTTCGACGCGAGTGCTGAATATTGACAAAACGTTCTATATGAACATAAATAATTATTTAATTTTATAAACATCTAAATAAGTTATACAGAAAAGAATAATAAACATGAAAAATGTTGTCAAAAAATATAAATTAACCTATGTTAAATATTAAGGAACATAAGGATGGTACATGATGAGTCAATCTCAACGTAAGGGATATCATAACTCACTCCCCATTTATTGAGTTAAATTTCAATTTCATTGGTTTTCTTTTAACAATAATATGTGGTATTGATCTATGATTTTTTAACACTAAATATTCACTTATACTGGGTGTATTTATATTTTTTCACACATAATTATGTCATTTATTTATCCTTAATCTAATGATACGATATTTATAATGGGTTTCATCTCAATATCCTTTCATTGAGGCATATTTTAATTTATAAATGAACTTCTTTATATGGTGTATAATAAACCCATTTGAATTTTAATTTCATTCAAATTGATTATTTTTTCTATGAGTCATTTTACAAAATGGAAAAAAATGTGTTTAATGTATGCGGTGACAATGACTCCTACACCTATGTAACTATAATTTGGTTTTTGTATTCCTCTGTAAGTAATAATGTTTTTAAAAGGAAAAGAGGTCCCTTATTCCCTTTTATGGTTTTTTGTTATTGAAAATATTTTTGAATGTGGATTTACGATTTCAATATCCTGAAATGATTTCTTGTGAAATGTTTCATGTGAAAGGTAGAAAATTTCAATATTTATGTGTTATGATTATATAATGGTACATGAACATTTTACAGGTGTCTATGTGATAAACCAAATATGGGTGGTTACGCGATAAAAAAAAAGATGGGTGGTTATGTGATAAACCAAATAATGGTGGTTCCGTAATTAATCAATGATGGGTGGCTACGTTATAACCTTCAATGCATTGGGTATGAATGTCAGCTGTATTGTTGTTCCATTTAGTGATATTTGTGGAAGTCGACTGTATGGTTATTCTATTTATGAATGATTCTGTCCCAACTCTCCTTTATATGTTTAATGCTTCTATCTATAGGGTTTGTGGTTATATTTTGTATAAAAAAACTGTATGAAATGACTTTATATTCGGTGATGAGTATTTACTGCTTCACAAGAGTGAAAAGTTTTACTTCAGGATAATATATTTATTGATTACATGTTATCATAAGCCTAACAGTTTTTCCTTATTTGTGTATCCCTTACTAATATTTTTATACTAATCCAAAGTGTTGATTTTTTTCCATAGGATTTTATAGTAGAATAGAGTCATGAATAGGATCAAGGGAATGTTATTAGGCTTAAAAATGAAACAAGCCCATGTTTCCTCTAATAGTTTTTATTTTATACAAAAATGGATAGCATGTAGACTTGTATACTTTGTAACATTAGAGATTTTATGTAATAGTTATGGCCTAATTGTTTAATTATATAAACCTAAAAATATCATCAATGTTAATTATAGATTTAACTCAAGCTTATATAATGTTTAAGGTTTGGACTTATAATTGGTATTAGGGTAGGGTTATTATAATATTATAGGATATGGTGTTATTTAAGCATAACTGAAAAGTTGTATATAACCAAATTAGATTTTATATTTGAAAATTCCATTCTTATTTTGGATAAGTTGAATGATTTTAAGATAATCTGAATATGTATATCATAGTGTCTACTCACCTCATATGATTATATATGATGGTTTTAGTGATATACTAACACTAACCTTTGTCGTTTTAGAAAATGGATAGATCTAGAAGGAACCGAAGTAACAATGGATATGATAGAAACATTTGTGGTTGAATATGAAAAATATAAAATGAGATCCCTAATTATAAATCATGTGGTAATTTTAAACCAAGTACGTAGAGTCATGATTTACCATATTAACATTGGTTATTTTTATATGGAATTATATATGTGAGAAATTAATCTCTAAGGAAGTTCAGTTATTAATAAAAAAGGTAAGTATATTCAACATTCTATGTGTCAATGATATATAAAGAAACACATAGGAAAATGTTTCAAAGGGATGGGAAGATTTTATAGACTTTGTAATGAATGTCATAAAGCAATAACCTACCATGGAATAAGGAAGCATCTGATCGACTCCATGAAAGGGAATGAAGTTCTTTCTGGAGTATCAATTGAATGTTTTAAATATTAGGAAAATATTCATTAAAAAAATATATGTCCTAAAAATAATTTTCATTAATGGGAATAGAGGGACCATAAAAAATATATGTTAATTAATACCTAATTCCATTTCAATTGAAGATGAGAAAAAATGAAAATGACATATGAACGATATGGATTATTTCATAGCATATGATTTGAAATTATTGAATATTAGAATATGATTCATATTTGTATTATAGGAAATAATAATTAAATAATAATACAGAAAATAATGGTTAAATTATAATAAAAGATAATAAATGATTATAAGGGAATTAAATAGCTATGCTAGATTATATGATGATGAAATATTTATGAGTATCAATTCACTTTTGATAATGGGATTACATTTTAAGAACATTCATATTATGATTAACCCTTGATTTTCTTATTCTAAAAATGTTATTTGAGGAAGGTTAATCTTATCTTTTATATACATTATTATAAAGAACCTTTTAGGTTTATATGATCATGGATTTTGATGTCATTATGGGTTATTACATTTTAGGAAGCAAAGTAAATGGAATACGGTAAACCTATGATAAAAATATGTTATGGTTTTTTTAAAAAAAATTATCTCATTATGGGAATAAAAAATAAATTATATAGTTTTATAAAAAGAAAAACCCAAAGTATGTGTGACAACCTATCACGTTTCAAAATGAAATGGGAATCGAACTGACAATGGAAGGGAGATAAGGGCACGTCGCTTACCATTGTACAATGTGAATGCCCTAGTTAGTATGACTTCATATTTTAGTTAAAAGAGGAAATATAATAAGTATAAATTTATTTCAGTAACTTCGGTTTTATCAAATGGATATCCATGGTTTTGGAAAATGATTTGGGGATTAAGTGATAAATGTTGTTTTAGATGAAGTTCACTATTTTGGAATCTTTATATGATTAGGGTAAATAGAATACTATGGTATTTCAATTAAGGAGTAATAGTGTAATTATATGTGGGAATAATATATGATTTTTATTGAGGACTTATAGAGAAATTTTGTTATTTATTGAATTGATTAACCTATCATAAAGAATTTTTGATTATGTTAATTTCTTTTCAGTATGAGACTTTAAGAGTGGTTGATGTTATTTGAAGGTAAATTTTAAGATTTTTCATGGAAGACAATGTAATCAAATCATTCTGAATTTTGGGTTTTATTATTAGTTTAGATTAATTTTTGGAATTCCATGTACAATTATTTATTCAACAATTTATGTTGAACTTTGGGTATTAATGTTGAATTTTAGAGATTAAAAGTATTCATTCTCCTTATAATGGATTATTATTTTTGGGGTATTATTGATCTTGTACTAACCATATTTGTTTTGGTTAATGATTCAAGATATGATAAATAAAAAGTTATGATTTTTTGGATTAATAATTTGACTCATCCAAAATTATAATCGTTTGGAGAAAAATATGATTTTGTGGTCGAGTTGATTAAAGTATAAAACTCTATTGTTGAAGCAAATATATATCCTAATGTTCTAATTCTATGTAGTAAAATAATTCCTAAATTTTATTAAAATTATCGTAAAAAAAATTTGAATTTACTTTTCCGACAATGAAATCGATGAACATTTAACCCATGCCAACGAGCCTGTACCCAAGTGGTACAGGCTCTTGCTTGGCATCCAAAAGACCCGGGTTCAAATCCGGGCAGGGATGAATTTCCGGGTACTGTAGCGGGGGCACTGTAGCAGTGGTGGAACTATAGCGGCGACAATACTATAGCAGCAGAGGAACTATTTGCAGGATACTGTAGCGGCGGTGGGTACTGTAGCTGGTACTGTAGCTGCGCAGGCTACTGTAGCAGTACTATTCATAGAGGGTCCTTTGGGCCAAAAAATGGGCTTTCAAACCTTGTATTCAGGCCACTTGGCCTTGGGCCTTTGGGATATGTATTGGGTCTCCCTCTACCCTCTAAGAGGTCTTTGCTTTAATAATAAATTGAAGCTTTGGCCCCAACCTTTACTATATATATATATATATATTATTTAAAAATGAACATTTAACCAATCACATGTTTGTGGTTTTTTTATGGTTAACATTCTATTGATCATTTTTCTATCACTCTCCATCAAAACATAATGGTTAGTTTATTCTTACATATCCATGTTTTCCAACATGGAACTCTAGTATGTTCTATCTCAGGTGAAATCTATAATTCAATTTGTATCATTTAATGTGGATGTTTTATAAACCCTTTTTTATGTGGTTTTTGAATAAAGTTATTTGGAAAATTCATACCCTAGTTACCGAGCCCAAATATTAAAATTGTGAGGACACAATTTACAAAAGGGATGAAGGAAGTAACATCCAAGGTATTTATAGAAAAATTAATTTTCATATCTATTAATATTTATGTATAAGATATTGATTTTATATTAAAGAATAAAATTTGTCTAATTTCATACTCGATATACAACCATGGGTTTCCCCAAAATCTTATGTTTCACATGGCACATAGTTATAACAAAAATTAATACAACATTATTATTATTATTTTCAATGGTAGTTAACTCAGAATCATTGATTTTATGGGAATGAATAATAATAACTACAATATAATTAAAACTTTTACTTAAATTTTTTTATACTTATCCAATAAATTTTAGAGGCTTAAAATGTGAATGAATCTAATTTTAAGAATAAAATATTCTAATATTTTCAAAAGGTTGTTTAACTATCTTTTAATGGAGATCCATTTTTAAATATTGATTTTTCAACTTTAATATGTTCTATTTGACAAAATAAACTTCTTCTTTAGAAACATGACAACAAAATTTATATTGGTTTAGATTTTGGAATTTTTTTGATAAAATTCGTATTTTAATGAATAGTGAGAAAACAACAATTTTTATCCCGAAAAGAATTTTTTGTTTTATTTCATTGTAATTATATAAAATATATTGAATAGGTTTTAAATTATATTTAGATTATGTTTTTATTATTTAATCCATTTTTTTCATTGGATGAAATTTCACTTTTAAATTGGACATAAACACATGTCAACCTTTTGACAATTTTCACTTCTTGGAAACCCACTTTCTGGTTTTAACAATGGAAATTAATTTTAAATTAATTTATTCAAATAAAATGTTTTTAATTTAAAAAAATGGATATCATATTTAGAATAATATGGTCTAAATTATGTATGTAGGTACCTTTTATTTTTGGACATCATGAATAGTAACTTCATTAATTGTTTTTATTTACCATGGTTAAAGTGTAAATTAGGTAAATAATGGAAAAAATACTATTATAATAATACAAAACTACCTTAACACATCTCCTAATTTTATTTTTTGAGTCATGGTCGACCAAAAAATCCATAGGGTGAACATTTGGAATTTGGGAGCCGCTTGTGTCTGATAATGACATGTTATAATAATTACTTTAAAGTAAAGAGAAATATAACATAAAAATTTATCTTTTAAAAAAAATATTAATATAGGATTAATAATTGATCTACATGACTATATATATTAATTATAAATAAAAAATATATCTTAAATCAGGGTATTTTATTTATTTCTTTTAGGCATTAAATAAATAATTTTATTTGTGACATAATGAAGTTGAAGTCATTACCTTATAAATAAACAATTCAAAAACATTATATTATAAATATTAAAATAAATTTAATTTATAATTTTTATTCCATAAACTAATTTTATTAATGATTATAACATTTTATATTTGAGTTAATCATGTTTTTTTGAATGAATCAAGTTTTTATGACTTTAAAAAAATAAATTACTGAATAGTGTCAAACTTGAAATAAACAAGTTTTTAAAGAAAATTTTTTCTATTAAATGATATAATAATAATAAAAATATAATATTTGAAAAAAATGAGCTATATTGTTTTAAAAATTTCATTAATGATACATTTGAGGTTATTTTGGGATTTTATAATAATTTATTAACCATATAGTGTAGAAATATTGGAAGACATGGTAAAAGTTAATTTATTTAACTAAGGGTTAAATCCAAAAGAAAAGGTTAATGTGTGACATAAACTTCACTAAATACAATTTTTTGTGAGGATTTAAGCCCATACTCATCTTATCATCCATATATATCTCTATAGTTCTATTATAATTCGAAATTTAATTTATAATAAAATAATATTACAAGACTTTCCTAAAGTGCTCCTCCTCCCTCTTATAAATGGCCACCACCACCTCTACCCACTTACTAACACCTATCAAGCCCCTTGGATAATCAAAATACTTCTCAAATAATCCCCCAATATCCCTAAATTCCTTATATATTCCTTACCTTGGGAATAAGGAAATTAAATAAATATTTCTTTCTCAAATCAAAAAGAGCTACCCGATTTAGAGGTAACATCTTCTCTCAAACTCCATCCCTTTTTTTAATTCTCCACTCCCTATGATCTAATAATTATATAATTAAATAAAAACACTAGTATACTCAATATACTATTATTTTTTTAGTCTAAGGTATTGACATAAACTTAAACACACCTCCATCTAATGGATATAGAACATACAATTTCTGTGTTAGGCGAACTACTACCTCACGAAATGATAATTGTTCAATTTTGACTACCATCTCTCATGGTGGACATTATGATGGAACTGTATTTATAAATTATAATTTTTATAATTTTTATTTTCTATATTCTAATTTAATTTTTATTATAACATAAATTTATGCTTTCAATAATGTGTAAATATGATAATTTCATTAGAGGAAGTGTGGACTACAACCCCTAAAATTGATATGACTCATTCCTACAATAAATGAACCATATAAATTATGGTGTTAAAGAATATATGTTACATATATAACATATATATTATACTATAATTATAATATACATATTTATCATTTTATTTTCATTATTTAATATTACAAATAAATTTAAGTAGCATCCATGCATAAGTGCGGCCTACCATTTCCATGAGTAGTTAATTTCAATTCATATCTCCAAATATTATGGATATTCTATATAAAATTATAGTGGATATATATGGTATTTAAATCATGAATAATATTATGTAAATGGAATTTTTACCATAATCAAAATATACATCAAAGAAGTTGAACATGTTAATTTTCCTCTCATGTAATGAATATCAAAAAAACATATGACACGAACATAAATAATTATGTAATTTTTATAACATAGTAATAATTATTATAAAAGGAATAATAATGATGAAAAATTATTTCAGGAATATTTAAATGAACCTAGTTCTAATATTTATGAACACGTCAATTTTTTGTGATGAGTCAGACTCAATGTAAGAGAAATAGTAACACAATATCCATTCATTGAGTTAAATATCCATGACATTGGTTTTGTTTTTCCAAGAAAATGTGTGAATGTCCTTTTATTTTCTTACACTGAATATCAACATATATTGGGTGTATTTATATTTTTCACACATAATTTTGTCATTGATTTATAATTAATCAAAATATATAGTCTTTGTAAGAGACTTCATCTCAATCTTATATCATTGATTCATATTTAAATTTATACAGAGCTATTTTATACGAACAATAATAAACACCATTGAATTTCAATTACATTCAAAATAGATATTTTAATCTATGAATAATTTTAATAAACAACAAAAATAAATGTTTTTACCATATAAAACGACAATGACTCCTCCGCCTCCATAACCATTATTTGATATTTTGCTTCCTCGATAGAACATAATGTTTATAAATTTAAAATAAATACCTTATTCACTTTTTGTGGTTGTTGGTATTGAAAATGGTTTTTAAAGTGGATTTACTATTTCAATATAATGAAATTATATCTTGTCAAATGTTAAGACTGAAATGTTGATGATTATAATTATTTTGTGTTATGATTATATAATGGTAATCAGACATATGAAAGGTGGTTACAAGATAAAACAAATAGAGGTGGTTACATGATAAACCAAAGATGGGTGGTTAAGTGATAAAACCAAGACGGATGGTTCTATGATAATCAATGGATGGGAGGTTATGTTATGACCTCCAATGAATTGGATATGGATGTTCGATGTATGGATATTAAATTTAGTGATATGTGTAGAAGTCGACAATATGGTTATTAAATTTATATATGATTAGGTACCTAGTTAGATTTTTATGTTATATGATTATTTCTAGGAGTTTTCTTTGGTAATATTCTGGTTACAAAAAGGTTAATAAATGAGCATATATTCAGTTATGAGTATTTACAACTTCATAATGGTGTAATGTTTTACTTAATGATAATGTATTAATGGTTTATCTATTTTTAAAAGGCTATCCGTTTTTTATTCTTTGTGTATCCCTTAATGATATTTTTATGATCATCCCAAGTTGAGAATTTTTTTTCACATGATTTTAAAGGAGAATAGTGTCATGTATGGGATCAAGTAAAAGTTTTTATGTTTAAACATAAAAATAAGCATGTTTCTATTAATTGTTTTTATTTAATGAAAAAAATGGATAGAATGTAGACTTGTCAAATTTGTATTATTTGAGGTGATATGTTATAGTTGTGGCCTAATTCTGAGTCTATATAAACCTGAAAAGATCCTTTTTTTGGATTCTTGATTTCACTTATGATTTTCTAATTTTTAAGGTTGAGGCAGTATACTATATATGAATCTATTTTTGTGCAAGATCATATTTCCTATTTCTAGGGATTTCATCTATAATTCTATTTTCATTTGATTTGGGTCTAATCAATTGATGATACATATTGTGTTTCCTTATATGGGAATAATGGTATTTTTTTATAAAATTCATCTCAATGTCTTGTTTTTTATACCATAGTGTAGTTGTGTGTGACAAGTGACATTTCAAGAGTTTCATCCAATATTTTTTAAAACATGAATCAAATGTTAAATTCATGTTTATATCAATTCATGGAACATTTTTATATGGTTGGAGATTTTTTTAACTCAAATTGAAATTCCCATGGGGTGTGTTCCTTCCTTTGAGTATGAATATTTCTCATTTGGTTTGGGTTGGGGTCTCTTTACATTATTTGGAATTGAATATGGTAATAAAATGGATTTTTAAGGGTGTAAACACTTTATAGAACCTTTTCAATTGTATATTAATGATATTAAATATATAATCCTATAGAGGTATTATTGTTAGAGGGATATTAGTGAAATGGATAATGAAATGGTTTAAGAAATAATGGATGACTTGGTTATAATGGTAACTGGATTTGTGATATTGTACTAATGAACTACTACGATGTGTTGAAAATTTATACTAATTGGACCTGATGTCCTATTTGGAAGCCTTGAACATTTCTCCACCATCACTCTAATCCACTATAATCCCATTGAAATTAAAACTCCTTGTATCTAGTTTAATTTACTTACATGGATTCTTTGGTAATTTATACTCCTTGTATCAGATGACCGATTTAAATGCCAGGGACATTTATACTCATTGGATAAAACCCACAAAGATTGCATTGAAATATACACTCCTTGTATCCATATTACTTTACTTAATTGAATGAATTTTAAATTTATACTCATTTGATTCAATGACCAATTATAATTCCTTAAACATCTTTACTCCTTGGATCTAACCCACAAGGATTTCTTGAAAATTTCTACTCCTTTGATCTAGGTATATGTAGGTTTGATACATTTTTAATTAGTCCAGGACATTGATGATGAGTGTCATTATTTACTATCATACATTATGATTTCGTTTATTGATCATAGTGAGCCTCGATATCCTGAACAATAATTTTCATACTTTTATTTCTTACTCCTTTCATATTTTTTTAATTCATATGTTTATATACACAGAAATAGATTTCTATAGTAAAACATTATGGTGGCCTACTGAGTGATATCTCGTACTCAATTTAGTTCTTTGTTTGGTACATGTACATACATCATGGATGTGGGAATGGACAGGGTGAAACACATACTTGGTGGTGGTAGATTTATTTTTTCATTGGATCAGGAGAGCATATGATCAATCTATAGTTTATGATGCTACCAATAAATCATTTAATCTTGGTATTTTTTATACTCATAAAACATTTATAGTTTGGGATTCATGTTTCCATATATTTCCAATCTTAGGTATATCCCCATGACATGATCATCGTTCTTTATATGACACTTCCTTTGACATTGATTATTATTATTATTTTCAAGATGATTTATCTTTTATTGTTAGTTGATATTATAATTATACCTTTTATTCAATTTTATACAGTTATGTTACACTGATTATGATGGTCTTTTCTCCCCCCATAAAATCACAGACTGTCGATGCTTGTCATATACCTCTAGTGTATGAGGAGGCATAACAAACTTCATGTGAACCACTAGCTCACATCTCTATTTAGGGGATCCTGGTTTAGGAAAACACATAGTGGTATCAAAGGGTTTATTTTCTTTTTTATATAATTATGGAATATTAGATACGAGAATAGAAATTTTTCTGATTTTGCTCACGCACTATTCATGGGAGTAGCTAACCTAAGTACATAGATAATTCAAATAACCTAGGGTAAGATATGTTGTTTTATTTTATTCATATGATAATTTATTTGGGTTAAAAATTGGCTAACATAATTGATGTTTTATTTATTTAATGATTATAGATTTTTACTGATGTCAAAGTATGGTAACAAAATATTTCATTATGCATCATCATATGCACTTAAACATTTATATGTCTCATATTATAGCTTTCAATGTTTACATATCGCATGCATTTCTTGTAGCATGATTTTTTACTTTATTGATAAGTCTGTGAAAATGTTGTAGTATTTCACACAATTACATGATATATAATGGGTTTTGATTAAATGTACCCAAAATATCAATTTATAAGGTTTTTGGGCCCTTATTATTGGTATTATTGATCCTTATGGTTCATCATTTTGAATATAATTTAAATAATAAAAATATTTTGAATGTAAAATAAATGGGGATACCAATTAAAAATTAAAGGTATAGGTCCTCTATAAATTTCAATTGAAATTATATATACCACGAATGCTGACTTATATAAGCGAACCAAAACCAAACCTCACTATAATGGTGGATAGTAAGAAGAATCTCTTAATTATATTTTGATCTATACATTTACCAAAACTAGAATTAAGAGTAGATAGAGGGGTGTGAATTCAATATAGGATGTTTTTTGAAGTCTTGTTCATATATATATGATCTTGTAATTACAAAATCATGTTTATGGTGTGCTTATAGAATTTCTTGAAATATTCAACAATGAAAGACTCTTGTAGTGCTCGAAGTGAGTGTCGATCACTGCACATAGGTGGTGATGTGACCTGGGCCACCAATAAAACCGCACATAGTTACACTTGTGGAACTACCTTCTATGCCTGAAATTTGTGCAGAAGCCTAGTGACAACAATGTTTTCTGCACATTATATTGACATTTTAGTGGGCCACATGACCTTCCCTAACAAGGGAATAGTTGACATGTGAGTTGAACAATAGCATGCACTCATTTTATTATAGGATCTTATACCACAAGGTGTAGATTCATGGATAGAGTTCATGATATCAATTTTCATGTATCATGAGATACTTAATAAGAGGATAGGGAATGACATTACATATATGTTATGAGATTACAAACTGATATAGAGGGATGTTATTAATCATAAAGATCATTATCATGTTATTTAATTGAGGGATTTTAATTTATCATTCTATGATTATTTTCATCCCATGTTTTTTAAGGATAAGAGAGCCTAAGAGTTTATTCTCTTGGAGTAGGGTTTGTTATTAATTGAGCACTATTATCCACATTTCATTTAGCTCTAGTTTTCCACACCTATTCTATTAGGTGACGAGTTATTGAAATCTAGGTGGTTTGAAGATGGTCTTAGTTATGAAATTTCATCGTAGGTGAATGTTTTTTCTTATACTAGAATAACCTAAATAATAATTCAGGTTATTATTACTTCGTATTACCTGAGGAATTATGGGAGCACATAGTAGGGTAGTTAATCTTCTTAACCATGTGGAACCATTTCAGGTGGTAGGAAGTGACACTTCTAGGTTTCTCATTAGTGGAGTACATGATAGAGCATGTCTATTGGTAGTTCATTTTTCTATCATCAGTGTGGGAGGACAGAAAAAATGAGTATAGACTATGATATAAACCTAGTTGATTTCCAAAATAGTGAAAATATGGTCCATATTTAGTGTTTTTTTAGTTCATATACTGCACCAACCTGTGATATTGGGTTTGTACCAACTTCACATTCAATAATGTTTTTTTATCTTGTCATCAAGAAGGGAGCTAGATTACAACTGACTGATTAGGATGAGGTCAGGGTTGTGGATGAGGAGGCTAGACACCAAGAGTGTAGTGATAGTAAAGTAGACCAGCTTAGGTTATAAAGGATATATTTAAGGTTTTCAGATCAGGTTTAATGCATATAGTAAAATAGATTCCCGATGATTAGAGTTCCCAACCTTCAATAGTGAGATGTATTATTTTGGTTTTATCTACAATAGTATCTTATCTTCTTGATATAGGTACATATCTTTCCTTCATATCAAAAACAATTTTTGGAGATCCTTTGGATCAATGTTAATTTTTCAGGTGGTGTGATGAAACTTAATGTTCTTTTGGGGATTCAATGGGAGACTGTATACTAGTGTAGTGAGTACCCACATCATACTGGGGGGGAGACACTTTGTATGGGATATCTTATCCTAGAGATGATGGGTTTTGAAAACATTGTTGAGATGGATTGGATGATTCAATATCATGATTGTGTTGAATGTTTTCACCAATGGATGACATTCACATCACTAAATAGAAGGTTTTTTTTCACAATGGTGAATGTGATATCTATGAGAGTCGAGAAAGACCCGAGCATCGTGGGCTTGTTGGGGTCATAACCTAGACATTTAGATTATATCTGGATGATCAGGGAATTCATTAGACTGATTTACCTTCAGTGGTAGATCATTTCAGGGATGTATTCCTAGATGAATTTTCCATATTGCCTCTTGAGAGAGAGGTAGGGTTTTTCATCAACCTTGTTCCAAGATCTACCCTAGTTTACATTACTCTATATAATACATATTCTACTATGTATTAGGATCTCAAGATAATTCTAGATGACTTATAATAAAAGGGTTTTATAACACCATGTACTTTTTAAAGAGGTTCTCTGGCCCTTTTCCCACAAATATGTATAGAACTCTTCAGTTATGTGTAGATTACAAGAAATTGAAAAAAATTAAAATGTAAGAACCTGTATCATTTTCCTCTGATATATGATTTATTTTACCATCTTCAAGGATGTAGGGTGTTCTCATAGATTTATATGAGATTGTTTTATAATATGGTCCATGTTATACAATCATATACACAAAATATAGTTCTTTTATTAGATCATTCTTGTATAAATTTTTGGTCATGTCATTAGGTGTCACAAATTCACTAACGTTTTTCATTTTCCTGATGAACTATGTATTCCATTCATATTTATATTCCTTTCTAGTGGTATTCATGGGATACATCATGGTGTATTTTTACACTTGAAACAACTAAGAAAAACAAAATGAGATCATATTATATATATTGGCAAATAATATTTTCTTTTATAATCTCACAAATTTGTTATTTTTGATGTCTAATATTCACATTATGGGTTATATTATCTATTAGAAAAGAGTATCAGTTATCCCATATATGGTGAGAGATGTAGCTTCCTAGGAGAACCCCATAAAATTAATTTATATGAAGATTTTCTTAGGGATTGACATTAATTATTGGTACTTCATTTAGGACTTCCCATACCTAGAATCACATCATTCTTGTTGAACTAGAAGGTTGTAAATATATTATGGTTTGATGCCTTTGATAAATGCTTTCAGGAGATGAAAGTGAGACTAACTTTATCTCTTAGGCTGATTCTCCCACAACCAGATAGAATATATACAATTTATTTTGATGTATCAGGTATTGGGAAAGGTGCAGTGATGATGTAGGAGGAGAAATTCATGTCATATGACTCTCTTCTTTTTTGGAAACTAGATAAGAACTACATAAAGAATGATATCAAGATAGTTGTAATTCTACATTCTTTGCATTGTTGGATATATTATTTATTGGTAGAGTGTTTTGTGGTGTATATGAACCAAAAAAGAATCAGCGTCATATTTAAATAGTGTGACTTGAATCCTAGGTGATGATGGTGTGTTTTAACATACATTATTTTGACATTTAAATTTTCTATATTCCTAGAGAGGGAAATGTTGTTGTTGGTTCTATGACTATAAGGGATCTCATATATGTATATTAGGAGTCTAATATATAGTGTTAGATTATGGATTGATTTTCTAAGATTCCTTTAGCAGTTCTGAACCATAAGGGAAAATCTATACTAGCATCATTATTAGTGAACTCATCACTTTTGGGGAGAGTCAAGATGAAAATTATTTTAGATTTTAAGGGTTTGGATATATGGGAGAGTGTTGTAGGGGATGACCCACTACATGGTTGGGTCATTTATGGTAATGAGATATTATGAATACAATAAAACATATGTGTTCCTATATACACCTGAATGGAGTTGATGCAAGATTTTCATTGCTCTATATAGCCTATGCATCTTAGTTGTACCATGATATATCTTGAATAACATCGTATATAATATTGGAAAGGGTTCAAAATAAATATATCTTGTGTTTTTAACTCAGTGTTACCCTTGTAAATAGTTGAATGCAGAGATCCAATGACAAGCGAGGAGCTAACAACCATATCATATTCTAGAGTTGAAATGGTAATCCATCACAATGGATATTGTGAAATGATTTTGTAGATCACCATAGTGTAGTGACATCCTATAAGTGATCATCGGATCAAGATAAATATCTTCCATTTATTTCCTATTAGGGAGAAACTATTAATTGGTGAGATTTGGGGGATATACATTCATGATATCAAATTCCTCCTTGGTGTTCCCTAAACTATCATATTATAGAAAAACACTTGATTCACATCACAATTCAAGAAGGGGTTGCAGAAGTTAGTGGTCCACCAGCACTGTTGAGTATATCCTTTCACCCATAGATTGATGGTCTGTTTGGGAGTACGATAAATTTTTTTGTGGTAAATCATCAAGTATGAATAGTTTAATTCTCAATTTCATGGTACAAACACTTAATCATCATCGAGTTTTACTACATTAACATCTTCCAAGAAACCATACCGATGGATACTTCTAAGTTCATTTATGGTAGGTCATGGAATTCTCCCCTATAATGGTTAGATGTAGGATAGGAAGTGCGACTAGGTTCTATTTTCATTTAGGAGACTTCAATGTAGGTTCAACTTATTAAGAAGATGATGTCAATAGCTCGGTCTCTAGAAAATATATACACTATTTTTCTTCATACGCAGCTATAGTTTGAGGATGGGAGTCATGTTTTCATACATGGTTCACCATGACTAGGGAATTTGTAGACTTGTAAACAATGAATGTTATAACATATTAACATCAGCCACTTTAAGATTCTAAAGAAAGTTAGTATGGTAGCCTATCAGTATCAATTTTCTTAGAGGTACAAAAACATTCACAATTTTATCCACATATACCATCTTTATTGATATCAATATGATCAATCACATATTCTTCATCCTGATGAGGATGAGTTTCATGTAGATCCTTCCTTTGAGTATCATCCTATCTATATTTTGGATAGAAGTAGAATGGTTCTTTTTGTAATTTCAGTTTCTCTGGTACATGTTCTTTGGATGAACAACCATTTATAATATGAGTCTGTAAAGTGAGAAGCCAATGTACGTCCCTTGAAGAAATATTTTTTCATAGAATATTATTTAAAAATATTGGAAGGGAAATTATGGGATGCACTAATTTATGTGGAAGGATATTGTAATATCCTAGGTTTTTAAATGGTATGAATCATTTATATTTTAGTTTGAACCCCCTGATTTATATATATATATATACATTTCTAATCACCCAATGTAAGAAACATGTGTGTTTGTATCTTCTTTAGTGCCTAAATCTCCATATCATGGAGGAATATGGTAGGTGTATGGTCTAGAAAAACATTGTGGGTCTTATAGGGCTCAACAATGGGGAGTGCGTAGGCTATGGACGGTTTTTATGACAATTAATTGTATCCAATGTGGGGTGTACAACATCAGAAGCTGGTTTCTCATGGATAGAACATGGTTTCCAAAACCATGTTCTCACAACCATATAGTTCACTTCACTTGGACTCTGCTAGGAGAAAATATGGAAAATGTTTATTCCATCCAATCATCCAAACCATGCACCCATTATAGAAGTAGTTAATTTATATATATACCATGGATATTTTAAATCAGAAAACCAATTCTTCCCATGAAAATTATCTATTATTGTAATGGCCCAGACCCTCCTAGTCAATTACTTTCCCAAAATTCTAAGTGTTGGGGTGTCCTAGACTCATCAATCAGTCTCACCCATCAGCTCAATAGATCAGCTCCACCCATCAGCTCTACAGATCAACTTCACTGATTAGCTCCACTGATTAGCTTTAATAATCATCTACACTGATCAGCTTCACTGATCAGCTCCACTAATAAGCTTCACTGCTCAGCTCCACTGATCAGCTTCACTGACTAGCTTCACTGACTAGCTTCACTGATCATCTTCACTGATCATCTTCACTGACCAGCTTCACAAATAAGCTTCATAGATCAGTTTCATAGATTGGTTTCACCAAATCGGTTTCACAGATCGATTTCACCAAATTGGTTTCACAGATAGTTTTCACCAAATAGGTTTCACATATCGGTTTCACCAAATCAGTTTCAAAGATCGGTTTCACCAAATCGGTTTCACATATCAGGTTCACCAAATCGGTTTCATAGATCTGTTTCACAAAATTGGTTTCACAGATCGGTTTCACCAAATCGGTTTCACATATCGGTTTCACAAAATCTATTTCATAGATCGGTTTCACCAAATCGGTTTCAGAGATCAGTTTCACCAAATCAGTTTCACAAATCGATTTTAGATATCAGTTTCACCAAATTGGTTTCACAGATCAGTTTCACCAAATCTGTTTCAGAGATCGGTTTCACAAAATCGGTTTCACAGATCGGTTTCACAAAATTGGTCTCACAGATTGGTTTCACCAATCAGCTTCATAGGATCAGCTTCTCCAAATTGGCTTCATGGGATCATCTTCACCCGATCATCTCCACCGATTGGTTTCAACTATTAATCTCACCAATCGGCCACAGAGGGGTGTCGGGATTTTCCATCCCCAATTTTTCCCATAATGCTACTTTTAAGTCTTTTAACCCTTTTAATGTGATTCGAAGAAATTTTTTAGCACCATAAACAAAGTTTCAAATCCACTAGGAGTGGGGAGACCCTCAATGGACCTACTTTCCTCTCTTAAATGAAATCATATAATGAACAACTGTTTTGGCCACCCCTCTGTTGAGAATTACTAAATAAACAATTAATTCCATCGTGTGTAACCGTCTAACCGCGAGGTGAAACCACAATCAACCTTTAAATCCGCTCAATATCCTCATATCTCGTAACTCCATGATCTCACCTTTTTATCGCACAGAAATTCTTTCTTCCTGGATGATCTTTTTGGCTTCTTCTCTTTGATTCCTTTGGAGTCCCCCTTCACGAGGCGAGTGGTGCACCTGTGCTGAAGCCTTTCCTACTCATTCTTAGAGTCTTCTGAGTACTTAACCTATAAGTCGTGCATCCCTAGTTTTTGGCACCATGAGAAAAATGTCAATCTTTGATATTTCAAGTAGGGATTTTCCTTTGTCTCTCCTTAGTGTGTATCATGTGGGGTGGGTATGCTATTGTTTCTATGTGGATGGATGAAACCAAACCTTAATGAAGATAATAAACAGAATTTTCAAAGAATGAAGGGGTGCGCTCGATATTTCTTTTTTACTCCTTATCCTTGATTATGTGTTGTGAATTGTATAGACTTATGCCCACTCAAAATCATGGTCATTGGTGGTCTTTTCTTGTGTACTAGTGAACCTCTATTTTTTTGGATATTTATATGATTGAATGATTATAAAATGGAAATTGGTTAATCACGTAAACTCTATTGATTTAATGGATGCCCAGTGAATAAGAGTCCTTGTGTGATCACCTCGGTTAACCAAACAGAAATACGAAACTGAATGAATGAAATATTCAAATTTGAAAACTCTCTTTCTCTATTATGGTGATGTTGATGTTTGATGCTTGGGAAGCGACGTGGATGGGGATGTGATCCTCTGTTGTGGTGCATTTTTTGGATTTTGTATCTGAGGCCATGTGGGTCTGTATGGTGGGGCTTGGTTTGGTTTCAATACTTCAACGGTTCTCACAGATCCCTTTTGTTGTTGTGACTTTACAATAGAACAGGGTTTGAATGCCAAATTTGTTGTTTGGATGTTTTCCTTTCCATGGCTTCTGGTTATTCATGTTAGGTTCCCAGCAGTGTAGAATTTAGTTAAATGGAATTAATTGAATATGAAAACATTAATGGGTTCAATAGAGAATTGTTTTCCAGGAATGAGTTGTGATAGCATCGTGGTTGTTATGATTCTTATGATTGAATAGTAACGAGGGTGCTTGTGTATGTACTGGTTTGGGAAACCCTATATAGGGATGAGTTCTTGTTACCTATATATATAATTGTAGTACTTATGATTATTTTTCATGCCCCACCCATGTTAAGCACTTCGTTCCGAACACCCACATTTCATGGGGGAGGGTGTTTTCCCCAACACTCCTATGAGTGGCTGGTTATTAGCTCCTTTTCTGCTCCCTTTCCCAAGTATCCCAAGAACCTTCAGGCAGGCTATGATGGCCTGAGGTCCATTATAGCCCTAGATTCATTGGGCAGGGTACGTGGTGGTGGTTAGACCAGGTGTGTGCGGGCATGTTGTTTCCCAAGTGTCCTTGGGATGATCCCCAGGTGTCTTCGGGCATGGCATAAGTTGTTCAGAAATATGTGTGTGTGGGATGTGTGTTATTGATAGACCATGTGTTTGTGGGAGGGATTAGTGGTTGTGGTAGCCCAGGTGTGTGTGGGGGGGGGGGGTAGTGGGACTGCTGTGAGGATGGCGAAAGAGGTTTGACGCATAGGATGTCCTCAATAACCATTGGGAAAGTGGAACAGGGTACCCAAATATCAATGTGCTATTACTATTACATTACATGACTTGTGTTATTTGGGGAGTGTTCCATGGTAAGGTTTGGGTGGATAATTTCTTTTCTAGGTTCTCTGGTTATCTCCTTTTCTCACAGGGCATTAGAATGCCTCCCCACTTGTGCATAAGAGGCTTGGGTTTTCCCTTCTGAGTATACCTATATACTCACCCTTTGTATATAAACTACTTTCAGGTTTCCAGGAGGACATCAAGGATCGTACTGGACCATACTAGCTTAGACGCTGGGATTGTTTTTGTTTCTATTTTTCTTTTTCTGGTACTTTCCTTTGGGTTTTCCTTATAGTTTTTTAGAATCTACTTTTGACATGCATATGAGAATAGTTTGCTTTAGTCTTTACTTTTACCTTCAATTTTGATGTTGTAGGGATTTACTATATTATCTATCAATCTTAGAAAAGGGGAAATGCCTTCCATTTTGTGTGTGATTCTATACCTTTTGTTCTAGTCACCACTCTGAGACCTTTTGAAGGTAGGTCTCAAGGGTCATTATCTCTCCTTCAACTAGAAGAAGGAAGGGTCTGGAAATCTACTATCCCCTATCTCATCTTGGTGAAGGCGGGTCGTGAAAAAATGGTATCAGAGGTGAGATTGAGAGATAGGATGGAGCTCGGGGTTAGGAACAGTGAGTATTTCATGGGATGGTAGGCAATAGTGCTAAGAAATCTTGGTGTGTGAAATAGGCCAGGGAAGACCGGCTAGGACACAATATTTTAGGCCCCCCTTGATCCGATGCAAGGACTCTAGGCCTACCGAACGACCAAGTGTGGCTACACTGATTTCAGGGCAGAGACCATAGGAAAGGTACATTCATTATAATGACTTGTTTACTTGTGTGTCTGGTGTATTTTGAGGATTTAAAATGAATAATAAGTCTAAGAAAAATTTAAAAGAAATCATCTACACTACTCGAGCTTGGTAATTCCTTGTTTGCCTTGCAGCAATGGAACCTAGATGATGACCACAAGTAGTGCGGGTGATCGAGGGCCAGGAGGTTGACTTGGCTAATCAGCAGAGGGCTGACCGAAAGGAGGACGGTTAGTGGAAAAGGATGCTTCGTGCCCTTCAGCCGTAGACCGTTAGGAAATACGAGGGTAGAACCATGAACATGGAGACCGAGAGCTGGCTAGAGGAGCTGGTGATAGCTTTCAGCTTGATCCGGGCTTCGACGGTGTACTGGGTTTCTTAGGATGTAAGTCAGATGTGGGGACTATCTCATCAATGGTGGACTCTATATATTGGGTAGAATATGTAGGATGAAGTTTTGTGTACCTAATTTGAGAGGGAATTATGGGCGGAATTCCACTATTCCATGATGAAGGCATAGAAGAGGCAGGAGAGACTCTCCCTTCAGCAGGGGATCATGTTAGTGAGGGAGTTTGGGATCAAGTTCAAGGATATACTTTATTTTTCTTCAGAACTTTTTCCGGATGAGGAGTCTCGGGTGATACATTTAGAGGAGGCTCTCTGACCTTCTCTTCAGTATGTTGTTACTCCATTCACCCTACCGATGTACATGGTGTTCCAAAAGAAGGATGAAGTGGTGGAAAGGATGCACACACTGGGTGGTGTGACACGATAGGGGAGATAGTGGAGTTTTTCAAAGGGGAAGATCATCAGCAGCAGGCCTCCAGCGTCAGGGCCTTCTAGGTTTCAACCAATGGGGAGCAGGCCCCAACCATTCCATTTCTGATCTCCTGGTCATTTCCCTTTCCTCGTGAGCCTAGGAAAAGGGTGCTTCATCTATGGAAGTCATGGGAACAATCAAAATCAGTGCCTGAACAGAGTGCAATACAGTGGGGGTGGGTAGGTTCAGTTTCTACCTCTGCAGCAGTAGTTTCTAGCAAAACCATTTTAGCAGCAGCAACAGGGACAGCAAGCTCCCACTCTTCCAAGAGTATACATGGAAGGAGGAGGCCGACCCCATATATCTCCTCAAGGACCTCAACTAGGGCATGGTTGGGGAGGCAGCAGACAATAGAGAGGAAGAGAAGCTGGGCGTGGGCAGTTGCACGCCGCAGAGGCAGCAGTTCCAGCACGGCCAAAAGTCGTTCGAGGTACGATCAGCTTGTTTATCACTCTTTCTTGCACATTATTTGATTCCAGAGCATCACAATCCTTTGTTACACCTGGTCTAACCCATTCCTTGAGCCTAGACATAGAGAGACTCTCCATTCCCCTGGTGTGGAGTATGCCAGTTGGGGGTCATACTAATCTGTTTGATGTTTGTCGAAAATGTAGATTGATGTTGGGTCCACATCAATCTAGTGGGGACCTTATTCTGCTACAAATTCAGCCATATGATGTCATCCTAGGCATCTACTGGCTATTTTTTGTGCATGTTGTTATCGAATACTTTTAGAGAAGAGTTATGTTCTCTGATGGGGATGTCTAGTGTGTGTCTTTTGATGGTGAGCAGAGTTGTCAGGTGGGGAGACAGCGTGTGGAGCCTCTTCTTTCTATGTTGGCCAAGATTTCAACAAAATTAGTGGATGATGAGATGATGGATGTTCCGAGAGTTGTTAGAGAGTTCCTAGACGTTTTTCCCGAGGAGGTTGTGACTCTAACCCATCGATGTGATGTTGAGTTCAGGATAGACTTACAACCAGGTGCCCATCTGATTTCCATGGCTCTTTATCAAATGGAACCTTCTGATATGCGGGAGTTGCGGATCTAGATTAAATATTTGATGAAGAAGGGTTTTGTCTAACCCAGCGTGCCACCATGGGGTGCTCTAGTCTTGTTCACAAATAAGTCAGATGGTGGTCTCAGGCTGTGCATAGACTACTGAAAACTGAATCAAGTAACGGTCAAGAACCATTACACACTTCTGAGGATAGATGATATCTTTGACCAGGTGAGGGGGGCAGGTTGGTTCTTTAAGATCAATCTATGGTTTGGGTATCACAAGGTAAGGGTTAAAGGTAGTGATATTCCAAATACTGCTTTCAGGTGTAGTTATGGGATCTTTGAGTTCGTAGTCATGTCGTTCAGTGTTACGAATGCAACTTCCATGTTCATGGGCCTCATGAACTCTGTTTTCTATGAGTTTCTGGACCGTTTCATCATAGTGTTCCTTGATGACATTTTTATCTACTCGAGATCATATGAGGAACATACTAAGCACCTCAAGATGGTCTTGGAAATCTTTCGACATCACCATCTCAATGGGAAATTTTCCAAGTGTATGTTCATGACCCAAGAAGTGAATTTCCTTGGACACTTAGTGTCTCAACAAGGGGTAGCAGTTGATCTGTCAAAGGTGGAAGCGATTGTTTCTTGGGAAGCACCCATGAATGTGATGAAGGTTCACAGTTTTCTTGGTCTGATAGGCTATTCTTGGAGGTTTGTACCCGACTTCTCTCGAGTTGCAGTTCTCTTGAAAGAATTGACCAGAAAGGGCCAGGCCTTCGTGTGGAGTGAGTAGTGCTAGGAAGCCCTCAATTATCTAAAAGAGGAGTTGGTTAGTTCCCCAGTGCTGAGGTTACTAGAGGAAGGGTTGTTGTTTGTGGTGTTTTGTGGTGCTTCTGGACTTGGACTAGGGTGTGTGTTGATGCAGCAATGGGGAGTGATATCTTATGGGTCTAGGCAGTTACGTCCCCATGATCGTAACTATGCCACCCATGACCTAGATCTTGTAGCAGTAGTGTTCGCATTGAAGTTGTGGCAGCATTACCTTATCGGGGAGAACTTTGTGGTATTCACAGATCACAATAGTTTGAGGAAAATCTTTACCCAGCGGGACCTGAACTTGCGACAATGAAGGTGGGAGGAGTTTCTACAGGACTAAAACTTCGAGATCTCATACACAGAAGGTAAGGGGAACATTGTGGCTGATGACTTGAGCAGGAAGTCACGGATGGAAGCTATTCTGGAATCTGTGGATGCTTGGAAGTCAATGGAGGAGTTGGCTTCCCTACACTTGGATGTAAGGGAGGATGGAAGTAGAGGTTATCTGTTTCAGACGACAGTTCATTTCTCTCTACTATGGTAGGTGGAGGAGTATCAGTGGGGAGACATAAAGAGTGAAGTGATGTGTGATCGGGATAACCAAGGCAATGATCTGGAAGGGTTGTCGGAGGATGGTCAGAATTATATTCTTTTCAAAGGGAAGTTGTTTTTCCTAGAGATGATGTGTCAGGGTGTTCTCTGTGAGTTCCATAACTCACTCATAGCGGTACACCAGGGAGTTTCAAAGATTTTCCGAGGCCCGAGGGAACAATTTTGGTGGTTTGGTGTGAAACGGGAAGTGGCGGAGTTTGCGGCAAGGTGCTTGGTATGTTAGCAAGTGAAGTCTGAACACCATGTCCCAAGAGGTTTGTTGTAGCCTTTAGATATCCCCGAGTGGAAGTGGTATGGCATATCGATGGATTTTGTCACAGGACTACCCAGGGTTCCAGGAGGCTGCAATTCTATCTGGGTAGTGGTAGACCGGCTGACGAAATCAACTCACTTTCGGGTGATCAGGGAGTCAAGTGCGGTGGATTCCTTAGCATGGAGATATGCGTATGAGGTGTTGCGGTTGCATGGAGTTCCAAAGTCCATAGTCTTGGAATGGGATTCACGGTATACCTCATGAGTCTGGAGGGGATTACAGTATGATTTTGGCACCCAGCTACGTCTTAGCACTGTTTTCCTCCCCCAAACAGATGGGAAGACAGATCGAACCATCCAGACATTGAACAATATTCTACGGTCATGTGTTTTGGAATTTGGGGGATCATGGGAATGACATTTGACCTCAGTAGAGTTTTCCTACAATAACAGTTATCACTCTACTATTGGCATGGTACCATTTGAAGGATTGTATGGGAGGTCGTGTCGTTCACCCGTGTGCTGCACCGAGGTTGGGGAGACAAGTGTTCTTAGCCTAGAGGTGGTGCAGATCACAACAGAGAAGGTTCATCTTGTGCTTGAGAGGATGAAGGAAGCCCAAGACTGGCAGAAGTCGTATGTCGATCGTAGGAGGAGGCCCTTGGAGTTCGAGGTTGGAGACCATGTGTTCTTAAAGGTTTCCCCTCGATGTGGGTAGCGAAGGTTCGGCAAGGGGAGAAAGCTCTATCCTAGGTTCATCGAGCCCTTTGAAGTGTTGGGGTGAGTGAGTGAGGTGGAATATCAGCTGGTGTTTCCACCTAAGTTGGAAAGGATCCACGATGTTTTCCACATCTCTCAGCTTTTTCGATATCTACATAATGATTCCCATGTCATTGACTACGGAGAATTGGATATAAGGGATGACTCTAAATTCGTGGAGCGACCAGGGAGGATCAAGGATCAAAATAAGAAAGTACTTCATGGAAGAACCATCTATTTGGTTTGTGTGTTGTGGAGGCACAGTAGCCTCGAGGAGACTACTTGGGAGCGAGAAGCTCAGATGCACGCCCAGTACCCAAAACTGTTTTGAGTTAATGTTCTGAGCCTTCCTTGTTGTTATTGTTTTTGTAACCAATTGTGATGTAATGCTGACCTTGTAAGTTTATGAGTTGTTTTTTCCCTTACCATGTAAATGTTTATGAAATGTCCTGATATGTGGGGAATGGAGGACCTGATCCCTAATCAGGACTCATTAAGTTGGATGCGATTAAACTTGTGCGGGTGAGTCAGTGACACCCAAAGAAGATAGTATCTTGACATGGAGGAAAGAAATCCCCAATCTGTGTGTCGGGACAATGTGATCCTTGGGATTCGTATGGCTATTTGGGGTGGTTTTTCCCAAGATGTATCTTCTAGAGGGGTTCTTTGTGGTACTCTTATACTCTTGAGGGTGAGAATAATTTTGAGAGGATTCTGATGTAATGGCCCAGACCCTCCTGGTCAATTAATTTTCCAAAATTCTAAGTGTTGGGGTGTCTTGGACTCATCAATCAGTCCCACCCATCAGCTATATAGATCAGCTCCACCCATCAACTGCACAAATCAGCTTCACTGATCAACTACACTAATCAGCTTCACTGATCAGCTTCACTGATCAGCTTCACTGATCATCTTCACAGATCACCTTCACAGATTAGTTTCACAGATCAGTTTCACCAAATCAGTTTCACAGATCGGTTTCACCAAATCGGTTTCAGAGATCGGTTTCAAGAAATCAGTTTCACAGATTGGTTTCAACAAATCGGTTTCACAGATCGGTTTCACCAAATCGGTTTCACATATTGGTTTCACCAAATCGGTTTCACAGATAAATTTTAGTAAATCGGTTTCAAAGATCATTTTCACATATTGGTTTCACCAAATCGGGTTTACAGATTGGCTTCACAGGATCAGCTTCACAGATCGGTTTCACCAAATCTGTTTCATAGATCAGTATCACCAAATCGGTTTCACAGATCTGTTTCACCAAATTGGTTACATAGATCAGTTTCACCAATTCGGTGCCACAGATCGGTTTAACCAAACGAGTTTCACAGATCAGTTTCACCAAATCAGTTTCAAAGATCAGTTTCACCAAACTGGTTTCACATATCGGTTTCACCAATCAGCTTCACAAGATCAGCTTCATAGGATCAGCTTCACAAGATCAGATTCATAGGATAAGCTTCTCCCAATCATCTTCATGGGATCAGCTTCACCCGATCATCTCCAACGATCGGTGTCAACTATCAGTCTCTCCAATCGGCCACAGAGGGTTGTCAGGATTTTCCTTCCCCAATTTTCCCGTAATACTACTTTTAAGTGTTTTTACATTTTTAATGTAGTTCAATTCCATTTTTAGTGCCATAAAAAACATTGGGGAGACCCTCAATGGACCCATTTTCCTCTCTTAAATAAAATACTTTAACGCACAACTGTTTTGGCCACCCCTCCAATGAGAATTATTAAATAAACAATTAATTACATTGTGTGTAACTGTCTAACCGTGAGGTTAAACTATGATCCACGTTTAAAGCCACTCAAGACCCTCATATCCCGTAACACCAGGATCTCACCTTTTTATTGCACGAGAATTCTTTCTTCCCGGATGATCTATTTTCCTTCTCCTCCTTGGTGCGTTTGGATTCCCCCTTCCTGAGGCGTGTGGTGCGCCTATGCTGGTGCCTTTCCTGCTCATTCTTAGAGTCTTCAGAGTTTTTACTCTACAAGTTGCACATCCCTAGTTGTTGGAACAAGGAGAAAAACATCGATCCTTAATCATTCAAGTAGGTATTTTCCTTCATCTCTTCTTAGTGTGTATCATGTGGGGTGGGTATGCTATTGTTTCTATGGGGATGGATGAAACCAAACCTTAATAATGAAAATAAATGGAATTTTTACAGAATTAACGGGGTGTGCTCAATGATTCTGTTGTACTCCTTATCCTTGAATATGTGTTGTGAATTTTATAGACTTATTCCCACTAAAAATCATGGTTGTTGGTGGTCTTTTCTTGTGCACTAATGAACCTATATTTTTTTTGGATATTTATGTGATTAAATAAGTGTAACATGAAAAATAGTTAATCACATAAACTCGGTTGATTAAATGGATTCCCAGTGAATAAGAGTCCTTGTGTAATCACCCCGGTTAACCGAATAGAAATATAGAACTAAATGAATGGAATATTCAAATTTAAAAACCCCCTTGCTCTGTTCTGGTGATGTTGATGGTTGATGATTGGTAAGCGACGTGGATGGGGATGGGATCCTCTATTGTGGTGCAGTTGTTGGATTTTGGATCTGAGGCCATGTGGAACTATATGGTGGGGCTTGGTTTGGTTCCAATACTTCAAGGGATCTCACAGATCCCTTTTGTTGTTCTGACTTTACAAGATAACCAGGTGTGAATGCTAAATTTGTTGTTTGGCTGTTTTCCTTTCCTTGGCTTGTTGTTATGCATGTTAGTTTCTGAGTAGTGTAGAATTTACTTAAATGTAATTACATGAATATGAAAACATGAATGGTTTCAATGGGGAATTGTTTTCCGAGAGTGAGTTGTGATAGGGTTGTGGCTGTTATGCTTCTTATGAATGAATAGTAATGAGGGTTCTTGTATATGTGCTGGTTTTGGAAACCCTAGTTTGGGATGAGTGCTTGTTACCTATATATATAATTTTAGTTATTATGTTTCTTATTTTTACCCCACCCATGTTAAGCACTTCATGCCGAAAACCCACATTTCATGGGGGAGGGTGTTTTTCATAACACTCCTATGAGTGGCTGGTTATTAGCTCCTTTTTTAATCCCTTTCCCGAGTATCCCAAGATCTTTCAAGCAGGCTGTGACATTCGGAGATCCATTATAGCCCTATATTCTTTAGGAAGGGTACATGGTGGTGGTTGGCCCAGTTGTGTGTGGGCAGGTTGTTTCCCAAGTGTCTTCGAGATGAGGCCCAGGTGTCCTTAGGCATGGTAGTAGTTGTTTGGACCTATGTGTGTGAGGGATGTGTGGTAGTGATAGGCCAGGTGTTTGAGGGAAGGATGTGTGGTTGTGGTAGCCCAAGTGTGTGTGGGTGGGGGGGGATGGCAGTGGGACTGTTGTAAGGATGGCGGGAGAGGTTTGATGAATATTATTTCCTTAATAACCTGACTTGCATTATTTTGGGAGTGTTCCTTGGTAAGGTTTGGGTGGATAGTTTCATTGCTAGGTGCTTTGGTTATCTCATTTTCTCACGGGGAATTTGAATGCATCCCCACTAGTGCACAAGAGGCTTGGGTTTTCCCTACTGAGTATACTTGTATACTCACCCTAAGTATATAAATTTCTTTCAGGTTTCCAAGAGGACATCAGGGAACATGCGGGATCATACTAGCTTGGATATTGGGACTGTTGATGTTTCTATTTTTCTTTTTCTGGTACATTCCTATGGGGTTTCCTGGTACTTTTATAGAATCTACTTTTGACATGCATATGAGAATGGTTTTCTTTTGGCTTTACTTTTACCTTCAGTTTTGCTGTTGTTGGGATTTACTATATTATCTATCGATCATAAAAAAGGAATGGGTAATTCCTTCCATTTTTGTGTGTGATTCCATACCCTTGGTTGTAGTCGCCACTCTGGGACCTATTGAAGGTGGGTCTCGGGGGTCATTATCTGTCCTTCAACTAGAAGAAGGAATGGTTTGGCAATCTTATGTCCATTCTCTCATCTTGGTGAAGGTGGATCATGAAAATTATCCCCTCTTATGCATGGAGAGAACCCCCACCCCCATATGATTTTATCCCTTTTGATCCTTAGTTTTCCAAATTATGATACAATCTTCTCTTTGATATCCTCTAATGTGGTATTGTTTTCCTTGAATCCTTCCACCATTTTATATTCTATTTGTGATATTATTTTCGGATGATATCATATTCCATATTTTAGGTGTTTCATCCATTATTACATTTTATTTAGATCTATAAAGAATCAAATGTTAAGTCTAGACAAGTGTTCTTATACGAGCATCAGGTATGTGTTTTATCCCTTTTCCATCAATATATGGTTGGTTATATGATGTTTCTATTATGCCACACATCATAATTTTTGGGTATTGAATCATAAATTAATAAACGCTTCAGGTAAATTTCAAATATATGTTTAAGACATTATGTGGAAACTCTAAATAATGCGGGAGGTTATTGACCTAAACATGATCCAACCTTGGGGTTGGTTCATTTTTAACATGAATATACAACACTTGGGGTTGGTTGAGTTTCATTACATTTTTTTATTTTAATATTGTAATAATGTGTCATTGATATATTACCGGTATGAAATAGTTAATCTCTTGGAATTTATGTCATTATAGATGGATTAATGAATTTATTAATGAAATGTATTATGAAATGGTTGATGAATTGGTTATGATGATAATCTGGGTTTTCATAGGGATCTTATGACTAAATATGTTGCCTCAAAAATATATACTCCTGGGATATAATGACATATTAAAATTCATCAAAATTATGTACTCCTTTGATATGACCCAGTATGATGTGTTCTACATTTCTAGTCCTTTGATCTGGATTACATGACTTCCATAGATACCTTTTATATTTATACTCCTTCTATCTGATGACCTATTAGGATTCCATATACATTTATACACCTTGGATCATACTATATAGGATCCCTTGGACATTTATACTCCTTTGACCATGATTATTTTAATTACTAGGATTCAATGGATATTTCTATTAATTTGATCTCGAACCATGAAGGTATGACATTTGATTACATGGAATCGTCCATTGATGATTCTTACCATGATTTATTATTATCCATTATGATTTATTTGATAGATCATAGAGTTTTTTGATATATTTTACAAAATCACTTCTACATTTATTTCTTTATCTAGTTATATCTACACACTACATTATTTTATATGCACAAATTCAACATTTTATTGAAACCATTGGTGGTGTCCAATCAAGTTTTATCTCAAACCCTTTTCGAACGTCTGTTGGGTACCCCAAAGATGTCATGGATTCATGTACAAATAATGGAAAATTCACTCTTGTGGATACTTAATTGACTATTTTATTATATAATGAGAGGACATGACTTATAAATGGATAATTATGCTATCTGGAGAGGGTATCTTCTTGGTATTTTTGTTCTTTCAAAAAATGAATTATAATTTATCCTTTATTCCATGTATTTCCTAAATTATTTGTAGCTTAATGACATGCCCATCATTCCTTATATGATACTTCCTTTGGATGTAGTTATAATAATAATTATTTCCTAGATAATTTATATTTTATTGTTGGTGGATATTATTGTTTCTCCTTGTATTCATTTATGATACCCTTATGATAGTTTAATTATCATGGTATATTCTCCCAAACATACAATCACAAGTCCACTATTATTATGAGAGTGATACGGTGTCTGTCGAGGTGTGCCTATGTCCATGTAACCCACAAGATCAGGGCATCACTTACTATCTCCTGGGTCGGGATGTTACTGGTAATAGGACATCACCTTGATATGAATGGTTGGGGAGTAAAAAGTCCATCTAGAATAATTACATAACTATGTTTCCATTTTAGTGTATATATGAGGTAATTGAAATAAGGGAAATGTAAGATAATTTTAACACCCAATGATTAATAGAAATTTATAATGATCATTTATCATATGAAAGTGGGTGATCCAATAATGGTTAATTATTTGAAAACAATTAATATGTGATGTGGTATGAAACCATTTGATTCATCAGAAATGATATATACCGAGAACATATTTAAAAACACATACATGGTATATTTTTACTATATATTAATAATTTTATCTTTTTGTTGTGATTCAGTCGTTTTCCATTATATTTCGTACTACATGAAATGAATATCCATGTTGATGTTTTTTATCCTGATGCAATACAATTAACTTTTAACATATCTTATGATACATAAAATTGAAAAATCATATTCCACATATTGTTACTAAAACTAAAGTCTCTAGAAACAATTTTAAATAACACCCAACAATTATCTTAATCAATTCCATAAATGAGTTACTATAATTCATTTATAAAATATGTTTGACCAAATCTAGAAAGAAGGATCCTATATCAATATTAAATTCCTTAGAAAATATTATGTGTCTCTCAATGTCACATTAAAATTATGTGAATACCTTTATAAAAATAAAAAGTACATAAAATATGTATTCTTCCAAATATAAAATCTCATTTCATTGAATATATTTCATAAGTCCACAAATCAACACTTGTTGTAAACTTTGGAGAAGGAGATATAAACCATCATTCATCTAATAAATTTCATTAATAACGACATGATACCTAAATAATAGTATTAATATCTCAACATCATGAACATATTAAGGTTTATCCTCCATCAATAATGTGTTTTCCAAGAGGTTCAATATGTCACAAAATCCCCGTTCATGGTGATTGGTACCATTCAACATCTACTACCAAATTTTTAATAAAATATTACAACAATAAAATCCTTGTATATTTCATAATTATTATTACCATATTATCTTTGATAATATAATAATATAAGGTAATTTTTGAATGAAACTCAATAACATCGATCATTCAACTTCATTTGTTTTAATAACATACTCCTGATTATCATTCCTTAGCTTCTTTTGAGAAATAATCATATGATGCTTCATGAATTCATTTGTTCAATACCCAATATCCCATTTTGGAATAATTTCATATTAATATATCATTAATTCCATTAAAATAATGAGCATTATGTTATTTTTACCCACAATTATAGTAAAATATTTTTCTTTTGATGCATATACCTAGGTTTTTCCTTCTACAAGTATCACATGTTAGAAAATCCTTCTATCCCTTTTACCTTTATAAAATTTTCAATTGTCATCAACTTATTAACTATATTTCCTTAATATATTGAAAGCATATATATTTATTTTACATCTTTTATATCACATGACAATGTATATTTTAATGATTAGAATAAATGAGGAAATAGTTCTCATTTAAAGATTGATAGAATCCCATAAAATAGTTATTCTTACACATTGGATTAAGTGGATGACATTGTTTCCATTATTTTAATAGGGTTACATTTCTTGAAAATTGAATACCTTGTATTATATCATAACATTATCAGACATTACGTATAATCATAATAGAAGTGAATCTTGAAAAATGAACTGAAAAATTAAAGCAAAACAAATCTCATAATCAGATACACGGTTTAGTTAAGAATATTTTCAAAAAATAAAATTATTTTCAAACACTTTGTTATGTTTTGTAAAGTGTATGTTAATTATCATTATAAAATCCTACAATAGTGTCAAACTCAATGCATACGAAGGCCTGATTTTCTTTACTAGGGTATGATCGGGTTAAACCCAATGCTCTATTTTAATAGTTATTACCCATAGTTACATTTGGTCTAGAACCATTCCCACTAGTAGTATACATGTGGGGATGTATTTTCTATTGGAAACCACATCATATCTTCCTTATAAAAACTATATCATGTTATTCTATACATATCCCCAAATTTAATCTTATGTTTAGGTTCCCTAGTTTATGTTTTACTAAATAAAGATCCTTGGTTTCTACAAAACATTTCTAGATACAAAATATAATTACATCAATGATAATAACACAATGATGGTTCCTAATTTATTTAATTGGAATAGATACAAGACATAAAATCCTAAAGGATTGACCAGTTTAATTGTTTTCGAGATCCTAATGCCTAACTGATTCCCATTTTACAAATTCATATAATATAAATAGAATATAAATTGAAAAAAAAAATTCATGGATGAGATTATTACAATAATTCATTATTATTTTATAGGTAAATGAAATAAAATAAAAGTGATATGAAATTATTGGTATGAGTTATGTATAGGGTAAGATATCATGAATAAAGAATCAGAATAAAAATGGAAAGTAAAATAATTAAATGCTCATGATGTTTAAATAAAATTACTATCATGATAAGTGTATGACCCAAGATCACCCTGAGAGGGGATGGGAGAATCATGGTGTCATATTTTTATTTGAAATATACGGATAATTTCTCTATGATGGTAGGATCCTGTTAAACCTATATGAAAGAAACATATAATTTTCAAGCACCCATTTCATAATGGGAAACATAACATATCATCTATTTTACATGGTTCACAATAAAGGGCTAGTCTAAGGAGCATATGAAAACAGTTCTCCCATCATACTTGAATACACTAAGTATCACTAGTTTGTATGGATTACAAATGTTTAGAAATGGTCATGATATTATAGGACCTCTTCCTTTATAAGAATTTTGGGAAAACAATATTCCTCCCTCAGATCACTTCCATCAACTCTCCCATTCACATTTCCTTGTGAGAATACTTAATATGGTATCAAATAGATGTTTTATTTAATATATTAGGATATATATTAGTAACTGATTAAAAAAATACTCTTCTTCCGACACTTTCCGAAATTAGTTTACTTTTTTCCCTTGATCAATCAGATAAGATGTTAAAAAATATTCCTCAGGAAACCCTTGAACTTGCATGAAACATTTTCATTTTAATGAATATTTTCATCATTCATACCAATTTTTAATCTACACACCCCTTTTGAATATGCTCACCAATCTTTTGAATGAATGCATATTTTCCACTTGCATTCAAATTTTCACATGTAAGTAACTTTTGAACATGAATCTGACTCGTCAGTTATATTATTTCCACAACTCAAGTTCATGAAACAATGATGTTTGGAACTATGTTGTGATAAGATCTACTACACACAACTCATTTCTTATATAGAGGTTCTATATCATTGTTGAGAGTCATGTTGTAGACTAGTGGTACCCACATATTTATAAACACTACATACCCTTCGTGCATCAGTCATTCACATTATCCCATTCAAGAAAGACTTCCTAGTTTAAAAAAATACATGTTTTTATATCACGTTTTGTGATGAATTATACTTTTATTTCATAGGTGGATGAAACTATAATGATTTTGAAAATTGATATCTAAAATGAAATTTTTTTATTATCGTAATTTTAATGATTTCGTCCTGGATATTATATTGGATGAAACTATTTAAACCTAATTTATCCTTTCACACCAGTAGTATATTTCTGTGTAACTCTATTGTTCATGAAACGTAAAATCTTATGTTTAAAACTTTCCATAGATAATGATTTATGTGATTGACCTGAATATTATTTTTCTCACAAATGCTTTACTACACCCCCTTACCCTTTCAAACACTTTTTATATATCCGAAAAATATTTCCTTTCCAAAAACAAATTCTCCATCCTTTAAATTTTGGATGAACAATTATTTGAAAACACTGGAAAACTATTCCTCCTTGAACACTTAATCCACATTCATTGTAAGATCATTTGTCTTGTGATCTAATTTGAAAAACCAAATGAGGGTTGAAAAATGATACAATCCTTTTACAGCTATAAAAATACATGGTTAAAATTCACTCATCTATTGGGTTTGTTGGGAATCTATAGATCAATTAAATAAATCACCATCCTTGATAAAAAATAGATATGAAAAATCTGATCTATCACTATAAGTCTATATCATCATAGTTCTGTTCAAGAATTAAGAGTGTTAAATTTTAATTTTATTCCTTAATAGACATCCAATAAAACTTGAAAACCAATATTTTTTGGAATTTTAGGTATCTCTCCCTTTGAAAATAAACTCAAAAAACTATATTTTTTCTTTTAGTGTAACAAAATATTCCCCATTGATCATATCTCTCCCAAATACCTACATCAAATCCAAAAAAAGAGTAAAATACCTAACAAAATATGGGAGATGGATCCATCCAGAACCTCCTATTCTAATGGGATGTTGATGAACAACAATGTTAAACATAGGTTTCATAAACATTAGCACTAACAATGGATCAATAAGAATGTTATCAAATTGATCATTAGTAAACACATAATCCTCATTAATCACACCTTTTTCAAATTATTCTTTGATGAAGTGATATCTGATCTCAATATACTTGGTATGGGAGTGAAGACAAGATTTTATGTAAGAACAAACATTCTTATTTTCATGTAGTGTATCACAATCAATTGTTTCACATTTTCTACAAAATAGTTTTTTGGAAACATCATCCAAAATAATTGATGGGTGCATTTATCACATATATACACTCTCCATCTATGGTACTAAGAGATTTATTTCATGTTTCATTCTCAACCATCCAAATTTTTTTTCTAATGTAGAATGTAAAACTAATTTTGGAATTTCTATCTACCACATATCAATCCCAATTCGCATCAGAAAACGTCAAAAATTTAATATGTCTTCCAACTGAATAATAGAAGCCAATTTTGTGAGTACCGTAAATATACATGATTATTATTTCAACTAATGAAAAATGTTCTTGTAATGGATTACATTGAAATAGAGAAGGTAAATATGATGTAAATAAAATATATACCCTTATCGTAGTAAAATATTATAAGATTATATGATACTACTGTACAAGGAGGGATCTATATATTTCTCATCCCCATGCTTTACAAGTTTTTTCCAAACTTAAATCGTATTTCTCATTGGTTTAGAGTCATGAATATTGAATTTATTTAGAATATAATGTGTATACCAATCCAATGAAAGGACTGTTTATTCCTTATTTTGAATAATTTGTATCTCTCAAAATTATGCGACTTCACCAATCATGGAAATTTCAAATTATAATTTCATGTTATTAGTTCATTCTTCCACTAAGCCCTACCTGATGCCAAAAAATATATAACCATTTTCATACAAAAGAACCATAAATTGATTTCCTTGAGAATTTTTAATATAGTTAATAATTTTAACACCAACTATTATAAATTCCATATCCTTCAGATATTGATCTTGAATAGTATACCCTGATTTTAGTGTATTTTGTTTCATTATTTCCATCCAGAAATTCCAACTGTTATTAAATTTATATTTCGTTAAGAACACCATATAATAATTTTATTGTGACATCTATATAATAGATGATACACCCAATTTGAGTTTCTATTGAATGTTAGAAACTAATTACAAATAGTTAATCTAATATAACAAATGTTTCTTCATCATCAATGTCATCAATCTATGCCTAGCCTTTACACACGATGTGATCCTTGTTTATAATAAAATTTATAGGCTCATCAAATTTATTTTTAATGATCCTAATTATTTGAATACCAATGTGATTTTTTGGTATCTTAACAATAATCCAATTCCAGTTTTTATCAATATAATCAAATTATTAATTTAGGGTCATAGCCCATAATTTATCCTTTTCTACTTCTTCAAATGAAGTTAGTTACACAATTGATATGATGGAATAACGTCCTTCATTCCTCAATCACTTTTTTCATAATAGGTGAGGTTTATTCCTTAATGATGTTGTATTGATAATATTCTAATCTTTTATTTATCTGGTGTTGTTCTAGTATAGTTTCATCAACTATGGTATCCTCTTCTAATTTTACATTGAAATCATCATCTTTTTATGATCCCTGAATGTTGTTAAATCCTACCACATTTACTGTATTAAAATTTATCACTTTACCAATTTCATATTCATATTCAGTCACATAAAAATGTGGGCTCTTAATTTAATCATAGTATTATCTTCAATGATTTGGAAGTCATTTATTTCAAAAAATCTTCCAAAATTATTTCTTTAGAAATTTTATTATTTTATCTTTTTTGTTTGTCAAAAAATCATTCCCCCATTTTCAACATCACCAAACTATCCTAAATTATCTTCCTTATTTTTATTGAAATATTAATATCCCAAAATACCAAAACAATTTAGGGATGGATATATTACAGGACATATCTCATATGGTTTCATGTGCTCTCCTTTAAAAATCCCTGTTCAGTTTTGAGTTTGTACCATGATTTGAATATCCTTATTCTAGTAATGAAGGGAAATAAAACTATCAATTAGTATAGTTCTAGAAATATTATAAATATATAAATTTCTCCATTAAAATACTCAATTTTGTTGAGCTGTTATCATTGAAGACACCTCAATATTTATCCAATGTTTTTAATGTAATTTCTAAATTAATGGGATGTGTATTCTACTATACTTCCATTTCATAATATATTTATTGTGAGTCTAGATTCATTCTCAAATATTTAATGTTATATCATCAATAAAGTATGGAATTATAGTTTATTCTACACAAACACCACAAAATCTATGATAACATAATAATCAAGAAAAATAATGGAGTACCTTTCTCTATCATTTCTTGGTACATTTTTTAGACCACAAAATTATGTATGGATTAGATTAGGAAATTTTAATCCCATTTTTTTCTCTGGATGGTATGTAATTCTGGCCATCATTCCCCTCATGCACGCATCATATGTATTTTCTCAATCACAATTTTGAATGGGAATATTGAAAATAGACTTTATCATTAATATATGTTAAATTATATGTTGATTAGTGTGACCTATTCTCTGATACGAGAAGTGGTTTTATTCTTTGATTTTTATGTAATAATTGTTTTCATTACCATCTACCTGGTATAGATTTCAATTTTCCTTAATCCATTCGATAAAAAATTACATTTCATTCCACTTATAGTGCACCCATTCTAATTAAATGACTCTACCAGTACTGATTCATAAATTTGACCCACATGCAAGTTCGTTTGACACCAAACTTCTAATTATTGAACTAAAATTTTCATTAGAACATCATTTTAAAATTCTATATTTCCAATACTTTTGATAATTAAGGCACCATCATTCCAAAATAACACTATTATATCGCCCATTTTCATTAAAATTATCAACATTTTATCATTTCTTATCAAGTGGGATGAGAAAATGATATCAAGAATCTAGGTGATACTTTTCTTTTATACTTTGAGAGAAATTTCTATAATGTTCAATTTATCAATATTATTCATTTCATTCCATGAGATACCAGATTCAGCATATTCTGAGGAAAACCTCTCCAATCTCTTTTCGATATGCATGTGCTTATCATACTCATATTATTTATACTTAGAATATGAAATATTTTCAATGAAAATGATTCATGATTTACTAGTATTGAATTTTATTTGAGTCCCATTGTTATTATTCCCACCAATTCTATGCATATAATGAATATCCTTATGACCAATGTTAAAACAATGATAAATTATCTATAGAAGTAATTTTTTTCTATTGCTAAAATTTACGGTCTCTTTCACATTTATTTACATCTAGATGATTCCTCATTTAGATAGCTAGTTTCCTCTTTACAGTAATACGTGGTATATCCCATAATGCCACATATGTGAAATTTCATTATGGGAAATATTTTCTCACTTCAATTCATCCACATGTCTCCTTCTTTATTTATTTTATTTGACCGATTATCCACAATGAATACTTGAAAATTATTTACATCTCTTTTCTCCATTTTGTTTTGAAACTATCTATGTTAAGAAATTAGGTACCTTTTTGATATATCCAACATTCTTATTTCATTTGGATTGAATCATACCATTTAAAACCATTAATATTTTCATATCAATTATCATAACTAGGTTAAATACCTAGATGGGGGGTGAATTGGAGTATCACATATTTGGACAACTATGAATTTTCATCTTATTTCATTTTCAAACAAAACGCATTATTATCTACATATTTTTGTATAGAATAATAAAAAAATGAAAACATGCATAGGAAAAAAAATTACTTGGTACACCCTCACTAGAATATGTACAAGGATAATATAATAGTGATGTTCCAATTTATAAAATACAACAATGACAACTTATAATACAATATTTAGGGTGAACTAACAATCCCTCTTGGTTTACAAACAATCACAATTTAAAATCTCACTACTCTCTTAATTTAAGTGTGATAATGAACTATTTATAGGAAAATTTAATTTCGTGACATCACCTATGAATTTTATTACAAGTATTTTAGGTTTACATGAAGTCATTTTTTCGTTCAGAAGATGAAATAAAATTCACCGGATGGTAATTTCCTTGTGGAGAGTCCTTTTGAGAATTGACTTTTCCATCCATGGAAACCACTTCAATGAACCACTTGGTTCTTGAACCACCTTGGAAAAAATAGTGTGAGTGCTCCTCATAATATTATTATTCAGATACTTCCTTAACATCATGAATGAATGATTGTTTATGAACTCTTTTCTTTTTCAAGAATAGGTTACTCACAAAAAACAACTTCAAGATGTATTCATAAACATTATCCTTCTCAGAATTATTCCCTTGTAAACAATTTTAGACATAAGTGATATTATCTATTGAAATTATATCCCTTAATTATTTTATTATAGTTTTTTTATATAGGGAAATAAATCCCACAAAATCCACTAATGAAAATTATAATAAAATTCTTTTTAATTCATCTATCATTGTGAATTGTAAAATGAGGTTCTCATAACATGTTATTCATTCACGAAATACATTAAATCACAATATTCTTCTAAAAATAATGATCCCTTTATGTTTTCCTTGATTAAACAAATTCTCTATTCAAACTAAAATATCCCCAAGAATTTATCTTTTTATGAAGTTCTCATAGTGAATAACCTCAGACGGCATAATTAATTTACCACCGTCATCAAAAGAAGGTTGATCCACCTTTATTGTTCACATAATATAATTTATATGTTGAATTCATGATATTATGGATTTTAATTTATGATTCTGTATACTCTCTATAATTATCTCCATTTATGATATGTAGAAATAATTTCATTTCCATAAAACAAAATCAATATTTTGAGGCCCAATAATATGAAAATAAAAAGAAATGACACCAACATTTTCTCACAATATTTTATACAACCTATATAGCATTTATTATTTTTTAAAAGATCATTTTCAACATTCCTTTTCCCCATGATCTATGAAATTCTATAATTATCATAGGAAACAAACTTTTTTAAAAAATAAAATCAACCAAATATCGCTAAAAAGTTGCCATGGGGTATATTTTCTGAATAGTATCACAGGTAATTCTATATTTTACAATAAATTGAGTTTATTTATCATTAAATTACTTATCGACTCCATCTTAACAACAATTTTATCATTCCTAAACCTATTCATTTTATTTTTTACAGAACTATGATTTATTGTTCATTTCACTTCATTTTGATATGGTTTTCAGTTTAATACTTACCATAATTACATCTCCTTCATGGATCTAAACCATCTTAGCCACTTCATCTAACCTTGAGGTAGGATCATCAATGATTTTCTAATTTTCTCCAATATAGAGCATAAAATCCAAAGCCAAATCCAATCATTTATTAGTTTTTATGTTCTATTTTCCCACTTCTTCAAGTCGATTAATCAATGCTTAATGCTAATCTAGATATATTGATTATTCTTTCTATAATTATTTAATATTTGTTATATTCTTTTTTTTAATTTCAATCACATATGGAGAACCATTATTTTCAACCTTGAGTTCAACAACACCATTAAAATTATTGTCTTATTATTTTTTAGGTTTTTATTTTTCAACTATATTGCCCATGGATACTTCAGTAGTAGATTTAAAATATAGTTCTATATCTTCCAAAAAGTAAGTATTATCATGTTTATCTTTATAGATGAATCCATTTATTTTTAATTTTTTTCTATACTGTATATGTTCAATTTATGGGAACCTCTTATGAGGCTTCAATATGAATTCCAATTCACTTTATTCATTTGAAATATCAATGGGAATTAAGAAATAATTCACCCTAATTTACAACACTGAAATAAATCCAATGGATTCTTACCTTTAAACATCTAATTTCCTCTACTTATTTTTAAGTAACAATAGAGATAAATTAATTATCCAAATAATCTCAATAAACCCTATCACTGGCAATGTCACATTTTCCATGGATTTTAATTTCATTTACTTTCATTCTTTAACATTCGTATCTTTTGGATTCTCATTGATTTTATAAGTCACTAGACTACTCAGTAGATCTTCAAGAGATCATAGAAGATTACATTATACAAGGGATGACACATTAATATTGCACATTGTTGTATGTATTATAATACTTTTATTTAAATTATAAATATCTATAATTTATTCACTATGTCATGATATTAATACAAAAACATCAATAATTTAGTCCAAAATCTATATTTATTTTTATCTAGATGCATTTTCAAATCATGAATATTATTTTTCAAAACACAGAGTTTCAATTCTATAATTTTTTATCACCATCATATATATATTGTAGTTTCACCCACATGGAATTGGTTATATTTAAACTAACCAACATCAGATATATTTGATTAGATAGAGATGTAGTAAAGTAATTTCAAGGTTTTTCATTTTCATGTAGAATTTTACTATCTATTCCATTCATATAATGACCTATTATATTATGCATTTAAATCCCATGAACTATGGAAAAGATAAATACAATCCTAATTTATTGTATATGAGATATTATATTCAACAAAATGTGTATGTGTCTTCCATAAAAGAGGGTATCTCAATTAACATTCACTAAAATATCTATGAAAACAACATAAGATGAAATATTTAACATCTAAAATTTATGAGATTAAATATCTCTTATAGGACCCTAGAACACAATAAAAAGGGAGGGATAATCAAGGTGTCAATTTTTTTTAAAATATGGATCTTATCCCCAAATTGGTAGGAAGTTATTAAACTAATCTGATGGATACCTGAAATTATCAAATAATGTTATAAAGAACGTGACACACAACAAATCATTTTTTTCATGGTTAACCACCAAGGGATATTCTAAGGAGCATACAATGATATCTATTCATTCGTACCATAATACACTAAGAATAATTGGTGTTGGGAAAAAATCCCTCAAGGTATCATTGAAGAATTTTTGAGGTGATTGTGTTTGTTGAAAAAGTGGACATCTGAGTTGTGTTTGTTGACAAAGAAAACCATGACAAACAAATTTGTTGACAAAGGGGATTTCATGGTGGAATGTTGAGTTCAAGAGATGTGGTTAACGATCAATGTTTGATTCAAGAACATCGACAAAGGAATGGATGATCTGGAGGCGGTACAAAAAGAACAGATATAAGGTGGTGTCGTTTTCTAGTTTTTGCCAAATTTTTTAGCCTGAAAATCGACAAATGATGACAAGTGGTTTTTGGAAAAGGTACTTCCGCACCGTGTACTTGAAGGCTTAGAAACTTACAGGCCATATGTTTTTCAATATCAAATCATCAAAATATGGAAAAGGGATAAGGGTCGCGCAAGTATTGGGTTGGTCTCCCAGGTGACTTACGCACCGAGAACGAACATGTGCGTCAGTGCCTATAAAGGGTGCCCAAGTTTAGAAGTGGGTCATGCAAGTGACTTTCAGTGGAAGAGACCTACGTGATGTGACTTGCACGCCGAGGGTATACTTGTGCATCATCACATAGGGTGTCCAAATGCCTATAAATACAGGACAACCCCACCTCATTTTTTAGCGAGTTCAACACTTAGAAAAATTAGAGCTCTCGTCGCGCAGGTGTGGTGGTCGCGCAAGTGGTGTGTGGTCACGTAGGTGGACTTGCGCGCCAGTGTTTGAAGTTTCACGCTAATTAGTAGTTTCACGCCAATATTGGTTTGGGTGTAAAATGGGTTGAGTCATGTAGGTTTGGATTTGAAAAAGATTATTCCGCGCAAGCGGTTGAGGTAGACTTGTGTGCTAGTTGTGACTTGCGCACCAACACTTGCATGTTGGTCTAGACTTGTGTGCCAAGTAAGGTTGATTCATGTCGGTTATTCAGGGCTATGTGAAAGATGGAAGATTTCCCGATACCTTCGGTACAAAGTGAGATTCATCTATGGGTGAAAGTTGGACTTTAACATAGAATCTAAAAATATAGGAAGATGCATTCCTTCATGAAAATGAAGAGACCTATAGGTCTATAAACTGTGAGTGGATCCTTTCCAGAGTAGTGAGAAATGGAAGAGGAAGATGGTGATCCTCTCCACCTGTAGTGATCCAAAGAGAGAGAAACAGGGAGTGACCCTTGGGAAAGCCGTGAGCTGACCCAAAACCTTTCAAAGGAAGTGAGCCTGGGCATAGAAGTGATCTACCCCGAACCTTGTAAACAATGGTGTGCTTTAGTGAATTTGGTACAGCAGCACATCACCGTTGTATGCTCCTTGGACGTAGCCCAGTGAGGGTGAACCAAGTAAAAATTGTTGTGTGTTGTGCATTCTTTACTTTCTTCTTATATTATGCAACGAGAAGAGAGAGAAAAGTGTTTTGTTTAACAGTGAAACAAGATCAGAACGGGATATAATTTTTAATTAGTTATACCCTGATTCACCTCCCCCTCTCAGGGTATTCAGCCTTGTGGACCTAACAATTGGTATCAGAGAAAAGGATGATATTATTTATTCTCTCAATGGAGGTCACCAATCATAAAGGGATTCCGATCATCGACATGAACAACTTTCAGCTATGGAAGAATCGGATGCAACACTACATCCGATCTTTGGGAAGGGATTTATTCACAGCAGCAATGCATGGCATAAGAGATGATATTAATAGTGGTGCATTATCAGAAGCTGAATGTAGAGAGTTGGATACAGATTCCAAAGAAATTAATGCTTTAGGGGGAGCTCTATCCAATCCTATCTATACAAAGGTGATGTCATGCAAAACATCACATGCCATGTGGGAAAAGCTATTGAATATGTATGAAGGATATACAAAGGTCAGAGAGGCAATGCTACAAGTGTTGTTTAATAAGTATGAAGATCTAATGATGACCCTGAATGAGTCTGTTGATGCATTCTTTGACAGGATAAATATTGTTGTGGAAGATATACGAGGACTTGGTGAAGTCAGTGAAGACATAAAGATCGTAAAGTGCATCTTGAGGAAGCTTCCACCTTAGTTCAATCTGAAATTTTCAGTACTAGAAGATAAATATCCCAAAGAGCTGACACTAGACAATTTGCACAACACCTTGGTTCCATATGAGATGAGGAATAATGATAACGAGGCTGTGGAAAAGGGGAAATCCAAAGAGATGGCATTTAAGTCCATGAAGAAGCTCACCATTGAAGATTATCAGGAAGAAGAAGAGATAGATAAGGTTATGTCATTCCTTTCCTCAAATATTCAAAGAATAAATGGAACGTTCAAAGGGAAACTTCCACTTTCTTGCTTTAGATGTGGAAAAGTTGGTCTTCTTGCTGCAAGATGCCCCAAAAAGTTTCAGGAAGAAAATTATAAAGATGAAGTTGAAAATCCCAAGAAGAAATCTTCAGCCTATGTGAAAGGGAATAAGTAGTTCAAGAGAAATTTCATCAAGAAGAAGAATCTTCTTTCACAAGAAATAGAGAGTTCATATGAGTCTGAGGGTGAAGATATTGAGGAGTTTGAAAATTGTAAAGATCGTGGAAAACTGAAATGGCGGTTGTTGTCGGTAGTGCTCATGAAAAGGAAGAAAATAGCACTGATGAAGAAGAAGAATAAATTGAAGGTAGAGTTTACATGGAAGTTTAATTAGAAGAAACTCTTGAAAAGATAGATATTTGGAGAGCAAAAACCAAGAAAGCCAACAAGGTGGTACATGACGCCAAACTCTACATGCAACAGCAGGAAGAAGAGAAGTCTGAGCTAGTGAAAGAAATAGAAAACCTTAAGTCTTCGATGCTAGAGACCACAACAAAGGTTGATGAGCAAAAGATCAAGATTGAAGAACAGAAAAGGGAGATTGATGGCTTGAATGGAAAATTGAAAGATCACGTCAAGAGTATCGAAGAGCTTGAAGAGGAAGTTGTCGGTCTACGGAGAAAAGTCAAAGACCAGGAAAAACCTTTGATTCCTAACACATTCTTGGGAAAGCAGATTATTATGAAGACTAAAAAGATGAAATAGGAGCCTAGTAGTTCAGCAGGGAAGAAGCAACAATGGAGCTCAGACATTAAGGCTATTTCAGGGCTTAATCAGCAAGAAAAATATGTGAAAATTAAAGTCAGACTGCAAGCACCAGTCCAAAGATTAAAAGTTGATTAAGGCACAAAGCAGAATCAGAATATTCAAATATCCCATGAGGAAACTCATAGTGCTGAAGTACCATGAAGGAATGCACCATATATCAGGTGTTATTATTGCGAGAAGATGGGACATTCACAGTATGTGTGTTCCATATCCAAGAGATATCAAACAGAACAAGAACAAATGAGGCATTCAAATAGAGAATAGTTCTCCAGAACATATTTCGAAGGACACTATTTTTGCTGCGGAGGATTTGGATTCATGGCAAGGTACTACACTTTAACCATACAGAGGAATGTTCCAAAGCAAAATCAAAATGTTCTCAAGCAGCAGATCAATAAACCAATAGGTGAGTTAAAAGTGAAAAATAGATTTGCAGCGTTGCAAGATGAAGTTGGTTCATCACACTATAAGGAATATCAAATTCTCCAAACCACACCGAGTGTGAATTCAAAGAAATGGATAAAAAAATAATGAAAAGGCAGAAGTTACGGAAATTACCCTTAAATATTCAGATCATTCAAGAGTATGTATCCTTGACAATGGTTGCACATCCCACATGACAGGGAACAAGGATCTCATTATAGGCATAAAATATTACAAAGAAAGAGTTTTCAAGTTTGTGAATGATGAAGGGCTGAAGATTATTGGTTTCGGAAAGGCAAAATTTGGAGAAAAAGAAATGAGACATGCTGATGTCTTGGTAGTAGAGGGTCTTAGTCAAAACATACTCAGTGTCAGTCAACTATGTGATTCTGGGCACTCTATCCGATTTACCAAGAATATGTGTGTTGTGAAAGGAAAATATGGAGCAGCTGTTCTACAAGGAAAAAGGAAAAAGGGAAATCTTAACCTTATAAGTGGGGAAGAAGATATGTTCCTTTTATCCAGAGAGGAAGAAAACCAGCTGTGGAATAAGCGACTTGGTCATCTATGCCAACCATCAATGGAAGATATGGTAAAGTTTGATGCTGCTAGAGACCTTCCCAAACTATCACGTGATCGTACTCATACATGCTATGCTTTTCAACAAGGGAAGATCATCAGAAAGACATATAGGCCAAAATAATAGAAATCAACCAGACTGCTTGAATTGGTGCATACTGATGTATGTAGACCTATCTCAACACGAGCCATAAATGGGAAAATGTACTATGTAATTTTCATTGAAGATTATAGTATAATGGCTTGGGTATTTGTCCTTACCCATAAGACAGAAGTGTTCAGTTGTATCAATAAGTATAGTAGGGAATCAGAAAGTATTCTTGGGTAGAAAATTTTGAATTTTTGTATACATAACGGTATAGAATTCACAAACAGTCAAGTGGAAGACTATCACAAGAAAAATGGGATAAGGAATCAAGTTTCATCAATTGGAACTCCCCAACAGAATGGAGATGTTGAAAGGAGAAATCAAATCATCAAAAAATGGAAAAAACAATGCTTATTGAAAAGGACCTACTAGAGAAATTTTGGAAGGAAGTAGTTTTGACATCGGTCTATATTTTGAACAGGTCTCTATTGTGTCCGAAGCAAGGGAAGACTTTGTATGAAATGTGGTATGTAGAGAATACAACGTTGAAATACTTTCGAATCTTTGGAAGTAAGTGTTCCATTCTCAACAAAGAAAATCACAACAAGTTTGAGTCCTGAGGAGATGAGAGAATATTCCTTGGCTACTCAGGAAAAAGAAAAGAATATAAATGCTTCAACAAAAGGCAGGGAAAATTGTTGAGAGAAATGATGTCACTATAGTTTAAAATGAACAGAATACTCAACGACCTAGTGACCAGTTTCCGAATGAATGTGATGAGCAGGTAAGAAACACAGGGGGAGTAGAAGTGGTAGAATATGACTCAGAAGAAGATACAGATGATGAGCAAGAGGAAACAAAATCTGTGTCTTCAAGGAAGCCAAAGAGTCGAGCTGAAATTGATAAGAAGAATATCATTTGTGATCAGATAGATCCAGCTCAGGCAAGAAGAATAAATTCACTGTAGTAGACATCTTTACTATCTCAGATAGAGCCAAAATGTTTTGTTGATGTAGCTAAAGATGAAAAATGGGTTCAAGAAATGAATGAAGAGCTTCATCAGATTGAGAATAACAAGATGTGGGAGATTTTTTCGAGACCATAAGATAAGAATGTCATCGAGACTAAATGGGTCTATCGCAAAAAGATGAATCAAGATGGTGCAGTGGTTCGAAATAAAGCACAACTAGTGTGCAAAGGATACTCCCATATATATGGAATTGATGTTGATGAGACATTTTCACCAATTACAAGGCTGGAGACAATCCGATTATTTATATCCATAGCAGTGCAAATAAAGTTAAAGTTCTCCAGATGGATGTCAAATCTGCATTATTGAATGGGGTTCTAGAGGAGAAAGTTTATATTGAGCAGCTCGATGGTTTTCTCATTCATGAGGATAAGAACAAGGTTTGGAGACTAAAGAATGCATTTTATGGGTTGAAACAAGCACCAATGGCATGGTACTCAAGGCTTGATCAGTACTTGAAGAATCTTGGTTTCCAGCGTGATGGATTTGATTACAATCTCTATTTCAGAAATGACAGTAATCAAAGGATGATGGTGTTGGTTTATGTTGATGAAATAATTTTTGGCGGATCAGATGAAGCTCAGCGCAGACGGTTTTCCGAATTCATGAAAAATGAGTTTGAAATGTCATGGATTGGAGGGATAACGTTTTTCCCTGGTCTTCAGGTGACATAAGGAAGGAATAGAACATTCATTTCTCAATAAAAATATTCTAAGGATGTTATAATAAGGTTTGGAATGGAGAATTACAAGGAGATGAAGACTCCAATTGCTACCCAGATGAAATTATCAAAATATGTGGATGGAGAGGCAATTAATATCACAGAATACAGGAAAATTATTGTTAGCTTTCTATACTTGACTGCAACAAGGCCTAACATTGTTTTCGCCACATGCCAAGCAGCGAGATATCAGAGTAATCCCAAGGAAATTGACATGCTTGCAGTGAAAATAACACTTCGGTATATCAAAGGCACCAAGGATTTCGGTCTGATGTATAATGACAAATATCAATCAGTGTTATTGGGTTACACTGATGTAGATTGGTCCGGATCAGTAGGTGGTAGAAAATCAATGTCAGGAGGTGCATTCTATCTTGGTGGATTGTGTATTTCTTGGCTAAGCAAGAAGCAAGATTGTATTTCATTGAGGACCATAGAAGCTGAGTATATTATGGCCACTCAAGCATGCACACAGTTATTGTGGATGAAGCAGCAGCTTGAAGATATGGGAGTTGAAGTGAAGTCTCCGATCGGAATCCAGTGCGATAACTCAAGTTCTATCAATCTCAGCAAAAATAATTTCCATCACTCAAGAACAAATCACGTTGAGATAAAGTATCATTTTATCATGGAGGAAGTTGAGTAGGGAATCTTGAAGTTGGAGTATGTGCCTACAGAGCTACAGGTTGCTGACATTCTGACAAAGGCCTTACCCAAGGAAGATTTTGAGAGGCATAGACTGTTTCTGGGAGTTTAGTCGACTCCCCGCACTTGAAAGAGTGTGTATGTGTAACCCCCCCTCTCCCCAAGGTATGATGTGTTTTTCTCTAATGTGCTGATATGTGTTCAATACTCTGTTACAGAGTGCAAAGGAGTACCCTTTAGGTTCATTGACAAAGGGGGAGAAAATATTGATTGTTCAAGTGGGAGACATTGTGGATATTTGAGAAATCATGAAAGATATGGGGAGAAGTCGACAGGTGGAGTAACAAGATAGGGGGATCAATGAGAAAGGGGGAGCATATTAAATCTGACGACGCTAGAAGTGATCGATCAAAGAATAGATATCACGACATTTGAGGATTGTGATGAAAGAAGAAGAGAGGTGTTGTGATACGATAAGAATATTTCCAAATATTGGTACCCGTTTGGTGTCAACAGTGGGTGTCAGATATGAAGTGATTCATTGATAAAATTTTCATTTACTCTTGTTTATCACGCCGAGCATTGCTCATGTGTGCTTAGAGTATGTGTTGAGTAAACCCTTGATCTCTTTTAGAATCGTAATAGGCGAATGGGGGTTGAATAATTAACGATGTATCTTTTTATGGAAGAGTTGTCAAAAAACCCAAATGGGGAGATTGTAGGGAAAAATTCTTCGAGGTATCATTGAAGCGTTTTAGAGGTGGTTGTGTTTGTTGAAAAAGTGGACATCTGAGTTGTGTTTGTTGACAAAGGAAACCATGACATACAAATTTGTTGAAAAAGGGGATTTCATGGTGGCATGTCGAGTTCAAGAGCTGTGGTTAAAGATCAATGTTTAATTCAAGAACTTTGAAAAAGGAATGGATGATCTAGAGGCAGTACAAAAAAGAACAGATACAAGGTGGTGCTGTTTTCCAGTGTTTGACAAATTTTTGAGCCTAAAAATCGACAAATGAAGAAAAGTGGTTTTTCGAAAAGGGACTTCCTCTCCGTGTACTTGAAGGCCTGGAAAATTGAACGCCATATGTTTTTCAATATCATATCATCAAAATATGGCAAAGGGATAAGGGTCGTGCAAGTATTGGGTTGTTTGCACAGGTTACTTGCACGCCGAGAAAGGACTTGCGCGCCGGTGCCTATGAAGGGCGCCCAAGTTTTGAAGTGGGTCATGCAAGTGACTTGTAGGGTAAGAGACATGCGCACTGAGACTTGCGCGCAGAGGGTAGACTTGTGCATCGTCATACAGCGTGTCCAAATTCCTACAAATACAGGACCACCCCTCCTAATGTTTTAGCATGTTCAACACTTAGAAAAATCAGAGCTCTCGTCAGGCATGTATGGTGGTCACGCAAGTGGTGTGTGGTCACGCAGGTGGACTTGCGCGCCAGGGTTTGAAGTTGCGCGCCAGTTGGTAGTTGTGCACCAATATTGGTTTGGGCGTAAAAGGGGTTGAGTCACGCAGGTTTGGAGTTGCATAATATTGTGCCGCGCAAGTGGTTGAGGTAGACTTGCGCACCAGTTGTGACTTGCATGCCAATAATTGTGCATCGGGTTAGACTTGCACGCCAATTAATGTTGATTCACAGTGGTTATTCAGGGCTGTGTGAAAGCTGGAAGATTTCCCAATACCATCAGTTCAAAGTGTGATTCATCTACGGGTGAAAGTTAGACTTTAAAAGAGAATCTACATACAGAGGAAGATGCATTCCTTCATGCAAATGAAGAGACCTACAGGTCTATAAACTGTGAGTGGATCCTTTCCGGAGCAGTGAGCAAAGGAAGAGGAATAAGGTGATCCTCTCCACCCACAGTGATATAGAGAGAGATAAATAGGGAGTGACCCTTGGGAAAGTAGTGACCTGACCCTAAAAATTGTAAAGGTAGTGAGCTTGGGCATAGAAGTGATCTAGCCTGAACCTTGAAAAAAAAACAGTGTGCTTTAGTGAATTTGGTACAATGGCACATCACTATTTTATGCTCCTTGGAAGTAGCCCTGTGAGGGTGAACCAAGTAAAAATTGTTGTGTCCTTTGCATGCTTTACTTTCTACTTATATTGTGCAATGAGAAGAGAGAGAAGAGTGTTTTGTTTAATAGTGAAACAAGATCAGAACAGGCTATAATTTTTAATTAGTCATACCCTGATTCTCCCCCCCCCCTCATGGTATTCAGCTTTGTGGACCTAACAATTGGTTATTGTTTATTAAAATTGATTATACATGGGTCTCTCTATGACATGAAACTACCTTTACAAGAATTTTAGGGATTAAATACATCCTTAAATGAATTACTTTTATTGAATCACCCTTTCACACTTCCTTGAGAGATGTATTTCCTAGTTTATAGACTTAAAGGTCAATTCATTAGATTGGGAACATATGTATTCGTTCCTGATGAGAAATTGACTATTCATTCACTATATTTTTGAATTGATGCACTTGTATACACTAATCATTCAAACTAGATGTTCAAAAACGTCTTTTCTCCCATCCCATACTGAGATTGAATCTTTATCACCTTTGTGTAAATTTTTTCACGTTTTTGTAACTTTTGAATTTTCACAATACCTTTTCACATGAACACAAAATTTTCAATTTCTAGAAAAATTTCAATTGCATGAAACTTTTTCACTTTTGAAAAACACATTATTTATATTTTTTTAGAACTCCAATTTATGAAACTATGATGAACATAACTCTGGTGTGAGAAACACTTCTGTGCACAACTGATTCATGGATTATAGGTTCATGATATTTTCTATGATTCATGTTGTATACTAAAGGAGCCGACCTATTTTTTATGTTTTTTTGCCTATGTGAGAAACTCTTTCACACTATACCCCTTGCATTTAACTTCCATGTTTGTTGAACTTGAAATTTTTTAACACTGGATTTTTCATGCTACTCTATCATTATTTTCTGAGTATATACAACTATGATGCTCCAGAAACAAAATATCTTATATGAAACACTTTCCATAGAATAATATTAATGTGATGGACCTGAATCATCTATTTGGAAAAACCCTATAAGCCTCATTTGATATTTATTGAAACTATTGAATTTGTACACAACCTTGATGTTCTCACAACTTCATATATTTCAATCAACACATTATTTATCATAATTTTGATGTGATGGACCTGAATATTATCTTGCATGTAATTGTCTAATTCTCATTTACCCTTGTACAAAACTATTTTATTTTCTAAAAATATTTTCTTTTCCAAAAAAAAATTATCCATTATATAAATTTTGGGCCCTTTTTTTTAAAACGACAGAAAATTGTACCTCCTTGATCATCGAAGCCACCTACACCGTATGGTCACTTGTCTTGTGAATAACTTTGATAAACCTTTTGAGGATTGAAAACAAACACACTATACAAGACTTTTCCAACAATGAAAAAATTTCATTCAATTAATAAGATAATGAATAGTTAATATTTCAATGTAAATAGCTGAACACTCATTACATTTAATCAATTAACAGGGAAAGAATTTAATCCAGAGATAATATCATTGTAATAACTCATACATAATTATTAATGAATTATTAATGAAAGAAATTCATAACTAGGGTATGTCATATTCTCATATACATGATACAAATATCATCAATAAATTACCTAAAAAGTATAAAAATTGTTGGTATAAACCCTTTTAACTTTAGAAAAATATGTGTATCATGAGACCTATGAATGGGTCAAGGGGATATATTCTTCTTTTCCCCCCATCAATACAGTTCCAAAAAATTACTCACAGATATAATGATAAATATAATTTAGGAATCAATATATATTTCTATAGATTAAGACATCCATATTTATAAATATTTCCCAGTTAATAAAGTAATAATCAAAGTAAGCATCATTTATAAGAAAGAAATATGGTTTAGTAAATATTTTAATCCATGATACAATGAATATGAATAAACTTGAATCAAAATAGTAACCATAATGAATAAATATGTATTACTGTTAAATATATCAATGGGGTAGTATATATTTAAGAACCCAGATCTACTTTTCAGGTACGTTTTTTCCTTTTTCCGGAGTTTTTGAGAAAAATGAATTTTCTGGAAATTTTCGAAGTACACGCCGTGTACTTTCTGACTACACGCCGTGTACTTTTTTCCAGCTTGAAGCTGTGTGCTGGCCATGTCGGGCCACACACACGGTGTGTAAGGCTGAGGTGGAGGCCGGTTAATTCAAAGTACGAAAAATTGAAGTACACACCGTGTACTCAAAAAGTACACATCGTGTACTCTCTTTTTTTCATTAAACGGACCGGGGTCATGACTGACCCCCAAAATCATCTTCTTCTCCATATTTTGTCCACCCAGAAGTGACCGTACGACCAATCTTCTCCGAGTTTCCGCCTTGTCGTCCGTTCTCTGATTTGAGCATGGTCGATTGAATTGGAATCACAGCGGTGAGTTCTTCCTTCTGTTTTAGCCTAGTTTCTTGATTCCTCCTCATTTCCAAGATATCGTGGGATGAAAATTTTGTGAATTTTCTCAGATCTACATTGTTCTAAGAGGAATATGTCGTCGTGGTTCACATATATCGATATCCTCGGATCAATGTAGGTGGTTTCTTCCTTTTTGTAGAAAGTTGATGAATATTATGTGCACATTCCACCAATACCCATGAATGGGGTATTGTGTGTTTCCTGTTTTTCCCCTACTATTTTCCTGCTTTGCTTGTTTTCTTTTGTAGAGGTTATTTCTTGTGAGTAGAGTAATTTATTTTGTGCTCAGATTGCTTTTCCATGCTTGTTTTTCCTGTTGGGAGTTTTTCTAGTTGCCATTCCTAGTTGTAGGATAGCATAACTATTGTATTTTTATTGATGTTGAGCCGTAGAATGATGGAAAAGTAGTTATTGAGGTTCACTTGGACGATATACACGTGTTGAGCATGTTTAGTTATACCCAGTACTGTGAGAACCTAGAGTAGTAGACCAAAGGGAGAATTGACGGAAGGGCTTCTCTAGAGTGTCATTTAATTATGATGCGAGACTATAGGGTTAATTGACATTGATTGCTTCCCCAGAGAGTCTGTGGATCCTTGACGTGAGCCACAGGGGGAATTGACATTGAGTGCTTCCCTAGAGAGCCTTTAGCACGATACGAGACTATAGGGGGAATTGACGGTGAGTGCTTCCCTAGAGAGTCTGCTTAATTACATAGCAGAACTAGAGGGGTGAGACTGTGTGTGCCTCACAGAGGGTTTCTAGTACTATAGGTTGAACTATAGGGTTTAGGCTGTGAGAGCTACCCAGAGGGTTACCTATTTTCTTCTTGTTGCTGACTACTTACTTGTGTGCTTTACATGTTAGAACTGTGGATTGTAGATGCTTGTGCTTTCCTGTTTACTTCTTCTTGTTTATTTACTGCCATGTATTCATTTGAATGTAAGGCACAAATATCTGGGTGATTTACTACTAGGATTGTATCTCACAGCCTATTTGGGCCATGATTTTGGGCCCAATAAGACTATGTTACTGCAGGTATAGACAAGGGCAAGCGCCCTTCTACTTCAGGATGTTGATTGCATACGGATCTGTGGAGCATGGGACCGAGACGTGTCTCGCGATGCTGAGGAGATTACTTTGTTTTTATTTTTCACTTGGTTTCAGTTTTATTTTAGCATGTTGTTGTGTTTGTTGTTTTCCTTAGATACTTGTACCTGCTGCATCATTGTCATCATAGTTATATATCTACATTTCTTCTGCTGTTTGGTTTCTGTTGTTATGCATGTTGTTTACTACTTCCGCTGTTTATTGTCATTTTTCATACCTTTTATACCTTACCGAATGAGGGCATAGTTTCCCCACCGACTCACCAAGACCCTAGCTGCTAGTTGGCAGCCTCTGGCATTCAGTGAAATTCGCTTGAGGTCATGTGGCGAACTGGGTACGGGGCACCAGTGGAGGGGCTCCGGACTCAGGTCATTACAAAGTGGTATTAGAGGGTGTTCTATTCTCTTGCTTTACTGTTTGGGGACCTTAGCTAGGGATAGGACGGATTCGGTACTAGTTATTAGGTTGTGCTCGGGAGTAGCTAACCCGTGTATAGGGAAAAGCCATACTACCTCGTTAATTGTAGTTGCTGGTCATGAGGTTTTATAGTTGATCTGATTTCACCTAGATTGATTCACATGGCTTGTGCTATTACTGTTTTGATATTTCAGTTCTATTTCTGCCGCAACCCGATGAGATTAGGGTATGTTGTCTCATGCATCATATAGACACTTGTAAGAATCACATGTCATGCATTCTTGCCATGCCATCTAGGGTGCATTAGCGATTTCATGCTGTTGTGATAGGCTCTGTGTAGATTATGCATGCTGTTGTGATAGATGTTTGATAGATTCTCTTCTGTTGTGTTAAAAAAACTGTTCTTTTGTTCCTTGCATAAAATGAACGCGAAATTTTGGTTTTTGAGGTGTTATGGACCCTACCAGATCGGAATTTGGCATCATTTCCCTTGTTTTTAGGGTTTCTGGAATTCTGCGCAGTTTCTGAGAAACTGCCCAGAAAAACCCAGAATACACGGCGTGTACTTTTCAAGAACACGCCGTGTAGATTTCAGGTTGTGTCACTGACCGTGTGAGCAGAACACGGTGTCGTGGGAGTAACTTCGGGAACAAGTCGTGTACCATTGGTACACGCCGTGTGAGTTCGGAGCCATGTACTCAGCCATGTCACTAACAACACGGGCTGGGGTTGCTCGGGTAGAACACGCCGTGTCCATAGGGAAGATGCCATGTAATCCTATCCAGGTACCTGGCCGTGTCACGAACAACACAGGACGACATTACCTTCCTTTCCACACGTCGTGTTTGCTCGGAACACGCCGTGTAGTCTTTCCAGGTACCCGTCCGTGTCACGAACAACACGGGACGGTGTCGCCTTCGCCTATGCATGCTGTGCTTGTTTAGAGCATGCCGTGTAAGGTCCATCCATGTAGACGGCTGTGTACTCAACAACATTGGCCGCCAAATCTTTTTCTAGTGAACTCCGTGTTTGTTTCGAACACTACATGTAGTCTCGGGTTAAGTCAGACAGTGTGGGTTAGCCGTGTAAGGAGACTCGGGCAGGGGAACAGTTTTCAAGTACACGCTGTGTGTGGGTGCAACATGTCGTGTAGTTGAGGTGTTACACAACTTGTAGGGTGAGAGTACACGCCCATGTTACTGTTTTAAGAAGACACACCATGTAGTTTTATACACGTCTTGTAGTTGTGTTTTGCAATCTTGTGTGTTTTCTTCCCATATTTCTATTTAGTACTCTTGTGTTCTCTGTCCTTGTTTTCTTGATCTAAGGTGTGCTTTTGATCTTTCAGAGATATGCCTCCAAGACTTCCCCCGGTGGTATTTCTGTCGTCAGGCAGTGATCAGACGCTAGATAGGGCTGATCGGGGACTTCCTGTCGATCCCCCAGCCAAGCCAGCCTTAGCACCGGTTGATGTACCAGTTGCGGGAGCTGATGCACAGTTCAGGGAGGGTTTCATGATGATGATGTAGTCCTTCCAAGGAGCACCACCTCCTGCCTCGTCTATGGAAAACTTGATGTGGGTTTTTCAGCCACAGCAGCATCCCACGTTCTCGGGGGAGGGAGGACCTCAGGCTGTAGAGTCATGGCTGGAAGCCATGATGACTATCTTCGAGCATCTGGAGACGCCTCCAGAGAGGTGGGTCAAGCTCGCCACCTACATACTCTGAGAGTCTGCCAAGAGGTGGTGGGACGTGGTCTCACAGGCGGGTCAACATCAGGATATGACTTGGGAGGAGTTCCAGCACGTGTTCTATGACTACTTATACCCAGATACCCTGAGGGAAGATCGAGCCCAGGAGTTCATGAGCTTAGAGCATGGTACTCTATCTATCATGGAGTATTCGTCTCGTTTCACTAAGCTGCAGCGTTTTACACCCCTTCGGGATGGGAGTGGGGTTTTCTTGGAGAGGATTTTTGAGGATGGACTCAGGTGGAAGATCTACTCACAGGTGAACATCTTCCAGCTGACTTCCATTACATCCATCTTCAATCAGGCATTGATTACAGAGCGCAATCTGAGAGATTCTAGAGCTGTGAGCTAGGGAAGTTCTGCTTCCAGAGTTATCCATCCTCCAGATGATAGTAAGAAGTGTCGTAGGGATCCTATGCCCGGTGATTCAAGGAAGCGAGACGCATCATCAGGCATCCAGGTGACATGCTACCAGTGTGGCCGGACAGGGCACATGAGGCCGTAGTTCCAGAGAGACCCCATGGAGTGCCGATCTTGTGGAAAGATGGGTCACCATCAGTGTTTCTTTCAGGTTTTATCACCAGCAGCTGGTGAACAGGGTTCTTCCATGACTCCTCTTTCAAGAGCAGCCCCACTAGTCTCTCACCAGTTGGGAAACTGGAGTTCGTACGGCTGTTTGGGCCGAGGTGGAGGTCGAGGCCGTGGTATTCAGCCACCAGTTCCTCAGCACCAGTAGGGAGGTTCAGCTCAGAGTGGTTAGCCAGGGGCGCAGGGCCACGGTACAGGCCAGTCTTTCGCCATGGAGTAGACTTATCAGGAGCAGGAACCCGACCCTTCTACCGTTCAAGGTACGATTTTAGTAGCCTCAGTTTTATCTTAATCTTTTTTCGATACTGGTGCTACGCATAGATTTATCTTTGTTGCTGTTGTGGAGAGGCTTGGACTCTTCATCTTTTCTTCTACTGACTCGTTGACACTAGACACTCTTTTGGGAATGAGGACATCTGGTCTACGCTAGTGTAGAGAGTGCCCTCTCGAGGTGGCAGGGTATCACTTCTTATGGGATCTCTTTGTCCTAGAGATGACAGGCTATGATATAATTCTCGGCATAGACTGTTTGATTCCCTTCTAGGAAGTCGTTGACTGTTATAGCCATAGAGTCAGTTTCATCTAGAGGATGAATCTTTTCTTCATAGAGGTGAATGGGATGTTCGGGCGAGTCGGGCGGGACTCGAGCATCTCGGGCTAGGAGAAGTGACGACCCAGATTTCTATCCTTTACCTAGATGATCAGGAGATTCCACAGTTGTAATTTCCTCCAGTGGTGGATCGCTTCAGGGATGTCTTTCCAGAGGACTTTTTGGGTTTGCCTCCGGAGCATGAGGTAGACTTTTCTATTGAGCTCGTGCCAGGAGAGGCACTGTTGTCCATTCCTCCCTATAAGATTTCCACACCTGAGTTGCAGGAGCTCAAGAAGAAATTAGAGGAGCTACAGGCTATGGGTTTCATCTGACCCAGTACTTCTCCTTGGGGTTTGCCTATCCTCTTTGCGAAGAAGTCAGACGGTACCCTTCGACTTTGTGTGGATTATTGGAATCTGAACCAGTTGACGGACAAGAACTGATACCCCTTGCCGAGGATTGATGACCTCTTTGATCAGCTTCGAGGAGTCCGGGTGTTCTTGAAGATCGAATTGAGATCCGGTTATCATAAGTTGTCTGTTAGACCATCAGATATACCTCTGACAGCCTTCAGGTGCAAGTACTGTCTTTACGAGTATACAATCATGCCTTTCGGACTCACGAATGCACCTGCAGTTTTCATGGCACTGATGAACCGAGTGTTCCATCCTTACTTGGATTCCTTTGTCGTGGTCTTCGTGGACAATATCTTGGTGTACTATCACACTCGACACGACCATTCCACTTATATTGAGATCATTCTGAGTACACTAAGAGAGCATTGGATTTATGCTAAACTCTCGAAGTTCCATTTATGGATAGATCAGATTCACTTCTTGGATCACGTCATCTCAGAGGCAGGAGTTTCAGTGGACCCAGAGAAAGTGAGAGCTGTAGTTTCCTGGGAGTAGCCGAAGAACGTATTTGAGGTATAGAGCTTCCTAGGGCTGGCTGGATACTACAGACGCTTCATTCGGGACTTTTCTCGTCTATCAGTACCCTTGAAAGGTCTGACCAAGAAGGGGGCGAAGTTATTATGGTCATATTCTTTTGAGTCAGCCATTCAGGAGCTGAAAGGGAGGTTGATGTCAGCACCAATACTAGTCTTGCCAGAGCCAGGAAAGAGCTACACTGTTTATTGTGATGCTTCAGGTGTCGGTCTAGGAGCTGTTCTTATGCAGGGAGATGGAGTCGTTGCGTACGGGTCTCGGCAGTTGAGGCCATATGAGAGGAACAACCCTACGCATGATCTGGATTTGGCAGCTATTGTTCATGCCTTGGACTGCTGGAGACACTATCCTTTGGGAGAGCTCTTTGTGGTCTTCACTGATCACAAGAGTCTCAAATATATCTTCACTTAGCATGATCTTAATCTGAGGCAGCGTAGGTGGGTTGAGTATCTTCAGTCTTTTGACATTGAGCTTGCCTATATGCCAGGAAAGGGCAATGTCGTGGCAGATGCGTTGAGCAAGAGAACTCAGATTCAGGAAGTTCAGGAGGCTAGTAGTGAGTGGCAGCGGATGGGTCTGTTCTCTGAGATGCATCTGGAGGTGCATGATAGACGGGGACAAACTTTTCTATCTTCTGTAGCTGTTACCTCCATACTACTTGATCGGGTATGGATGAGGAAGTTATCAGACTCAGAAGGCTTAGTCCTGCAGGAGAGTGTGTCAGGAGAGGACCCTCTTTTTGGATAGACAGTGGGTGAGGATGAGATCTTTCATTTCCAAGGACGCGTATAGGTGCCAACAGACATACGCGAGGAGATGATGCGAGATTTCCATTCCTCAGTTTGGGCAGTTCATCCTAGTGTCACCAAGATGTATCGGGATCTTCATCTCCAGTATGGGTGGCTAGATATGAAGAAGGATGTTGCTGGTTTTTTCATGAGATTTTCTACTTTTTATCATGTGAAAGCAGAGCATCAGCGACCAGTGGGGATCTTACAGCAGTTACTCATTCATAAGTGGAAGTGGAACGATGTTAAGATGGACTTCGTGACAGGGTTTCCGAGATCGCCTTGGGGAAACTATGCTGTTTGGGTTGTCGTCGATAGGATTATGAAGGTTTCTCACTTCCTGCCGATCAAAGAGAACTTCAGTGTCGATGATCTGGGATGACTTTACATTAGGGATATTGGCATCTACATGGAGTTCCACACTCCATTGTTTCAGATAGAGATACGCGCTTTACCTCTCGGTTCTGGCAGGGACTTCAGAAGGCCTTGGGTACACAGGTACTTTTGAGTACAGCATACCATCCCCAGACTGATGGCCAGTCCGAGCGCACGATCCCGGTGCTTGAGGATATGCTCCGAGCTTTCATTCTAGACTTTGGCAGTTCTTGGGAGAAGCATATTCCTCTGGTGGAGTTCTCCTACAACAACATTTTCCAGGAAACCATTCAAATGGCACCGTACAAGGCTTTGTACGGTAGGCCATTCCGATCACCCTTATGCTGGCTGGAGGTAGGAGAGGCATATTTCCTAAAACCACGTCTTGTTCAGGAGACTTCAGCGCAGATAGAGCTGATTCATAAGAGAATGGATACAGTACAGTCTCGATAGAAGTCTTATGCTGATCAGCGGAGACAACCTCTAGAGTTCGAGGTTGGTGATCAGGTTTTCCTGTGTGTTGCACCGAGGTTGGGATACAAGAGGATTCAGAGATAGGGTAAGCTTTCACCACAGTACGTCGGGCCGTTTGAGGTCTTAGAGAGAGTTGGGCCGGTCGTCTATTGGTTTCAGCTACCTCAGAGGTATCAGGCCATGAACAACGTCTTCCACGTCTCTCATCTTTGACGTTACTTTTCAGACTCGTCTCACATATTTCAGCCCAAGGAAGTAGATCTTGAAGTGGATGCATCGTTCAAGGAGCATCCTATCAGGATTGTCGATCACAGTACGAAGGTTCTCCGAGGGCGGTCTGTTCCTCTGGTACGGGTGCTATGGCAGCACGGGCGAGTACAGGATGAGACCTGGGAGAGGGAGGACGATGTATGATCTCAATGGCCGGTGTTGTTCAGGGTTGCTTCTTGTCCATCTCGATAGGGAAATTTGGGGAAAATTTTCATTAAGGGGGAAGTTTCTAAGAACACATATCTTCTTTTCATGTACATTTTTCATTTTTCTGGAGTTTTTGATAAAAATGAATTTTCTGGAAATTTTCGAAGTACACGCTGTGTACTTTCTGAGTACACGCCATGTAGTTTTTCCCAGCTTGAAGCTGTGTGCTGGCCATGCCAGACCACAAACACGGTGTGTAAGGCTGAGGTGGAGGCCGGTTAATTCGGAGTACAGAAAATTGAAGTACATGCCGTGTACTCAAGAAGTACACACCGTGTACTTTTTTTCATTAAATGGATAGGGGTCGTGCCTAACCCCCAAAATCATCTTCTTCTCTAGATTTCATCCGCCTGGAAGCGACCATATGGCTGAATCTTCTCTGAGCTTCCGCCTCACCATCCGTTCTTTGATTTGAGCATGGTCGATTGTGTTGGAATCGCAGCGTTGAGTTCTTCCTTCTGCTTTATCCTTGTTTCTTGATTCCTCCTCGTTTCCAAGTTATCGTGGGATGAACATTTATTGATTTTTATCAGATCTACGTTGTTCTAAGAGGAACCTGTCGTCTTGGTTCACATATATTGATCTCCTTGGATTGAGGTAGGTGGTTTGTGCCTTTCTGTAGAAAGTTGATGAATATTATGTGCAAATTCCACAAATACCCGTGAATGGGGTATTGTGTGTTTCTTTTTTTTCCCCTGCTGTTTTCCTGGTTTTCTTATTTTCTTTAGTATAGGTTATTGCTTGTGAGTAGAGTAATTTATTTTGTGCTCAGATTGCTTTGCCATGATTTTTTTGCCTATTGGGCGTTTTTCCAGTTGCCATGCATAGTTATAGGATAGCAGAACTGTTTTTTTTGTTATTTCTGTTGACCCATAGAATGGTAGACAAGTAGTTCTTGAGGTTTACTTCGATGATATACACGCGCAGAGCATGTTTAGTTATAATCAGGACTGTGAGAACCTAGAGTAGTATACCAAAGAGAGAATTGACGGAAGGGATTCTCTACAGTGTCTTTTAATTACGATGCGAGACTATAGGGGGAATTGATTTTGAGTGCTTCCCCAGAGAGTCTGTAGAACCTCAACACAGGCCATAGGGGGAATTGACGTTGAGTGATTCCCCAGAGATCCTTTAGCACGATACGAGACTATAGGGGGAATTGATGGTGAGTGCTTCCCCAGAGAGTCTGCTTAATTACATAGCTGAACCGGAGGGGTGAGACTGTGTGTGCCTCCTAGAGGGTTGTTGTACTATAGGATGAACCATAGGGGTTAGGCTGTGAGAGCTTCCCAGAGGGTTACCTATTTTATTCTTGTTGCTGACTGCTTACTTGTGTGCTTTACTTGTTAGAACTGTGGATTGTAGCTGCTTGTGCTTTCCTATTTACTGCTTCTTGTTTATTTACTACCATGTATTCATTTGATTGTAAGGCACAATTCTTTGGGTGATTGCCTATTGGGATTGTATCTCACACCCTGTTTGGGCCATGCTTTTGGCCCCAAGCAGACTATGTTGTTGTAGGTATAGACAAGGGAAAGCGCCCTTCTACTTTAGGATCTTGATTGCACCAGGAGCTGGGGAGCATGGGACCAAGCCGTGGCTCACGATGCTGAGGAGCTTACTTTGTTTTTCTTTTTCACTTGGTTTCAGTTGTATTTCATCACGTTGTTGTCTTTTCTATTTTCCTTAGATACTTGTACCTTCTGCATCATTGTCATAATAGTTATATATCTACATTTCTTCCGCTGTTTGGTTTCTATTGTTATGCATGTTGTTTACTGCTTCCTCTGTTTATTGTCATTTTTCTTACCTTGTATACCTTACCGAATTAGGGCATAGTTTCCCCACCGACTCACTGAGGCCCTCGCTACTAATCGGCAACCTCTGGCGTTCGGGGAAATGCGCTTGAGGACATGTGGCAAACCAGGTACGGGGCACCAGTGGAGGGACTCTAGACTCGGGTCGTTACAATATACACCACATAAAATTGATTTTTTTATATTAATAAATATATATTAATGAATATGAAATTTATATGAAATTTCTTACAATGATTAAATCATTGATGTGAGAATTAATCAATTAATCAACTACATGTATAAAATTTAAATGACCATAATAAAAATGTACATAAAACATAATATTCTCAAAATACATAACACACATAATATTATAATATCAATTAGAATGGAAAATTAATATAACCCAATGAATATAAATTGATTAATTAAGGTTATAACGACATGATAATTAAAAATTCAAATATCCTTAGATGAAATATTAAAAAATAAAAAAAATATACAATTAATTATTAATAATTCACTATATAAAATGTTAAATGTGTATTATATATACCATATAAAATTAATTAGGAGAATAACATTACAATATCCAACAACGAATAAAAATTGATATGATGTGCCTTAACTACACTTTCCCTTAGTGGAATCATGTTTAACCCCCTGTATAAGGATTTTATAGATGTTATTAATTTATACTGGAACCATATTAATATTCCAAATATCATATATTTTTTATTTATTACATTTTAATACCCATTGTGTAGTAATATGTCATTGTTTTCTTGGTTTCAAGTGTTAATTTCATTGTATTCTCTTGCATGTTTTGTAATAAAAGTCATTGATATTGAACATATGATATAATTAAATCATCTACATAATGATAATAATGTTATAAAATTTATATTTACTAAGTATAAACATTATTATAACCACTTTAAAATTTTTCGTAATGGAAAATGAATCACATCGCTTTTTGGAAAAGGTAGGCCACACATACGCATGAGGGATAATATCATTCCATTAATGAATGAAACGGTATAAAATATGGTTCTATATTAAATTTAATGAATAAATATCATGTCATATGTATAACATATATTGATTAATTTTATCCTAATTACATTAAATGTATAGTGTATGTAAATAATGATTCACATCATACAGTGAGGTGATAGTCCGCTGTACACATGAGAAACCTAATCATATTTTAGACGACATATAGAGTAAGAAGGTATATATGATAGTATTATTATAGAATAATATTTTTATCATAAATATTATTTATAAACATTAATTCCATAATCATATGAAATATTTAATGGTGATGATAGAAAACTAATTTAGTTTATTCGTGAGGTGGTAATCCATTGTATACACAATTGATGATTTTTTCCCATTTCAATGAAGTGAAGACGGATAAATATTATTCCATAAAAAATATCTTATCAATATAATAGAGATAATGGTGTTATTATATAATATATTTTAAATAATATTTTATTATGTAGAAACAATAACGAAAATGAATCATCTTTGTTAAGACAACTACACTCTCAAAGTGAAACCCCCTTCTGAATCTCCTATTAAGGACCGTAGGGGTGGTCGTTGGGAAGAAAAAATGTATTTAATGTGAATAAGTATGTTAATGGATTAATTTTTAACTATTTTTTTCATCCAATGGATTGAGGGGGGGGGGGGGTTGATGATGTGAGGGGAGTTTGTGCCCTTTTATATGCGGGAAAAGGTAACCATCAAAGAAATTACATGGAAAGTTTCCAAAAAAATAAACGATGGAAAAGAAATTCACATGAAAACAATGCAATAAATACAGTTGGGATTGATTTTAGTATAGAATAAGTGGTAATTATTTCCATACAATAATAATTTGACAACTTAGTAGCTCATTTTGACCCTTCCATTCTTAGTTTAACCCATGATAAATATATTTTTTCATTAACAATGGTAATTAGTTTTTAATATTTTCACTACTAATTTTGGAAAAAAAGTATGTTTCACTTATTATATAGTATAAATTACATATATTCAAAATAATGAATCCTTTCTTCTGAATTCAATGCACTGATGTGATAGAATTAAATTTAGAATTTTACTTCCAAAGAAGAATAAAAATAGGGGTTTCACTGAGAAAATTCTTAAAGGAATAGAAGGTTTTAATTTTAATATTTAATATGATATTGATTAAAAATGAAATAAATTAGATAGATATTAATATAATTTAGGTTATTTTATTGTTAATATAATATATAAAAATTTAATTTTTAAATAATTTAAACTAAAAGGTATTTTTTAGAAAAATAAATATATTTTTTATCCATCAATAAATGAATCATCTCTGAAAAATACAAAAAGGGAATGTTTAGATAATTTTGATATGATGGTTTAAAATGATGTTAATTTTTACAAAAAAAATTTCATAATGTGTTAAAAAACAATTATAAATTAGGTGAAAAAATCACAACTAATCATCCTTTTATAAAAAATAATTTTTTCAACAAACAATTCCATTCCTTTCAAATGTTTTTTATTTTATTTATCAACTATATATATAAATTTCATTTATTTGATACATCTATAAACTAGATAATTTTAAAATTTTATTTATTCTTATTTGTACACTCGAATTTAAATGAATTTTTACAATTGAAATGTTTAAATAGTAATATTTTAATAGGTTATAATGTCTCATTTTTAGCCAGTGTTTTGTGAATAACATGATAATGAAGGGATTGAGTTTCTATAAATTGATATATATAATAAATAATAAATAAGTTATATTATATAATATTTTTGGTTTAGAGTTTCATATATTCTATCAAATATGATGTTTCAATTTTAAAATCACAGGGTGTTACACCAAGGAAATCTTCAAGAAGATGGTTAATTCTAGGTTGGTGAAATTAGAAAATACCCATACAAAGGTAACTTATGTCTCCCCCATCATATAAGAGGATAAATGCGGATATAAGGAAGTCCATATAAAGGGAACACAAGGTTTTGATGATAGGATAGACAAGTAATTAGACAATTATGCACATGACATACATAGTTAACAACTAAATCAACAAATTATTACCATCAATTCATTCAGAATTAATTGATTCATCTCCATAAACATAAAATTCCCTTAAAATATGGTCTTACATGATCTAGGATAACTATAGAATTAAAAAAAGAATGAAGAGGATGAACTATAGAAATGCCTAAGGAAGATTAAAAACCACATGATTTCAGTCATCCATCATTATATAGTTGGGAACCATCCTATAAAATGATTAAATGGATACATAGAGAACAAATTTTTTTTGATATCATTTTTATAATCATGATAAAGTTATATATATATATATATATATATAATTCACCTAATGGATCTCATCCCCATTGAAAAATATTCACAGAGGATCGAGTTCCCCACCCCTAATTGGGGAATATGAGGAATGGTTAACTGAGCATAAGGAAGGTGAGTTTGAAATCAACCTAAACATTTAAAAAATGTTACTAATGAAGCTATATATATTGAAGATTCTTGGACATAGAATATTCAACATGATCAATAGGATAACCAGTATACTTTTTGATCTCTCAAGGCCTATCAATAACAAAATATGTTAAATTATCAACATGAAATTGTTCACATTTCTATTAATATTCAGAATATGAGAAGCGTAGTTTAGAAAAATCCACATATATTTAAAACATACCTCCATTATTCCCATAGGAAGGTTCCACCATCATATATATCTCCTTTATCCATGACATAGGCCAGAGTGTAGCCTCTTGGTGTAAATGTTCGTACCTATCCAAAAAATTAAGCATCCTAAAATATATCGATGTTATTATTTCCAAATTATAAATCCTTGATTCATAACATCTTCTAAAAAATCACCACAATGTTCTCATTATGTATTTTTTATACACATAAGATTTCATTTCATTGGTTACTATATATGAAGTGAGATGTGCAGTGAATGACAAAATGTGATATTTGGTAATTTTAACCATAGATTATATTAAGAAGTATCTATAAATTGAAGTAACCTTATTATATACATATCTTGAAAACTCCATGATGTTGAGGTTAAATGATCTATAAACTATGAAAAATTAAAAATGTCATATTGGTCTACAATTCTCAATGTTTTTTCAAGAGTGAATCCAAATTGTTTACCTCCACTACATAAAACACTAGGTATTTTATGAGAGAAATAAATCCACTTTAGGAAATAAATAACTGATCACAATTTAGAGATCATATATTCGATTGTATGTTATAGTTTTAATTAATACATGTGTTTCAAGGACGTTTTGTGAAGTACATGGTTCTAAAATAATATGAAACTAAATCAAATATACAATCACTATCTCATGTACTTCGTTAAAAGAAATAGTATAGTAATATATAATGATAAATTCCATTTTTTGAAAGCCCTTATACATGGAGACATGTTTCTACAATTGGGAGAAACTTTCTAAATTTATAGATGATTCCATATTTATCATAAAACTCTATGGTTTTGAAATAGATCATTTTAAACCATTTAGTGAACACATTCAAGAATTTCATTTTCTCATCTGTAAAATTGTTTTAATAAAACATGATTTATAACTTGATTTGGGGAATGAAAATCTCATATTAATGGAAATATAATCGGTCTAACTTCTTATCATATGAATTCTGATATAATTTACATCTATAATAATCATCATGGAGAATAAAAAAGTTATCCACACCTCTTATGTATAATGAACATGATCTTGAGAACCTTTACCTAACAGATGTTCTAAAAAATGTTCATAACACATTTTCGATAACATTTGATAATATGTATATTTAAACTATAGTAAGGGTAAGTGAATATTATTGGGTACATTTTCCCCAATAATCATGATATTGGTCACATTAGCTGAACTCATCCATAATAGAGAAGGATGTGTTCCCATCAATGATAATATGTTACTAAGAAAACAATCACCTTCTTTGAACCAAAAAATAATAAATACCTTCACATTTTTCATGATCAAGTGATACATCAATATCATTATAAGAAACTGAAAATACCCCCATATCATATCAAAATCTCAAGACACCGAAAATGCATTTTTCACATGATGGTAGTGATGGGGAAGGATATTTAATTGATGATTTCTTGGATAATGATTCTAATTAATCATCACCCTCAAATTCTAGAGATTATTATTTATCATTCAATGGGGGTGAAAACTCTCTCATTCCATGATCTAGATGAATGAATGACCTCTATTTCCCACCCTATGATAGTTTCAGTGCCCAAGAATGGGAAAAAGATTATATACATTTATCTAAAATAATTTGTGATGGTATATCAACCACCACTGATGAACTGAGATAATAATAAATAGTTATATAGGATGGTGAACATCTTGGAGTGGTTAAAATATCTAATTTTTTTTAAAAGAACAATATTTTTATATTTTCTTAATAATGAAATTATTTTATACCATATTTTTGAGAAAAAATTAAATTAATAGAGATTATATTGGTCGGTCTACAAATTATTTGCTCTACTAGATGGTTACTCAAGAATCAAACAAGAATCCATGGGAATGAATCATACATAGACAAATAATTTCAATGATTATTTTAAAACATTATTAAATTAATCATAATTATATATGCATACCAACCAACATAGCTAATCCACAACACCCCATTCAAAATATAGAATAGATCAATCCTTATTTTCATTCAATTAAGTGATGTTAACTATAACTTTAAAAAAGTCGATTTAACATTCCTGATATGAAAATTTCTAGTTTATGTAACCATAATATTTCATAGTAACTCTATATAAGATAATTTATGTATTATGAATATATAAAATTTGATATTGGATATAAGGCAACCACCACATGCATAGAATATTATGGGGTACACTATTATCATGTAATTTCTTTTATCTTCACTAAATGTAGTTCCATATATCATCACACAATTAAAAATATATTGTTGCATTTCCTAGGTAAAAATAGGGAAGTCTATATTTATAATATGGTTTTAAATTAAAAACATTATTGTAATCATCTCAAAAATATTGAAATATATTTCAACAAACCCTTGTAAAATAGCCTATATAAGAATCATCTAATTAATAATATCATTGTGGATTCATAGAAATTATTTAACTTTCTAGTACACCATCGAATAATTTATTTCATTCCCAAGAATACCAAGGAAATCCTTAACATTATAACTAAAAAAACCTTAATGATTTTAGAGGTCAATTGGGATGTCTTTCTTTGGTCACATTCATCGTATATAACCATAATGGATTGTTTTTACCTTGAGAAATATTTATAAAAAGGGGTCCACCTATTAGTGGGGATAATATATTCAATGTTCCATTTATTATGTCAATAAATTCATCCAAATCACAAAGGTATTAATACCATCAATAGTAGGAAGGCAATTCATTTTTATATGCATATCTTAGAGTGAACTCTCAGTGACCTTATTGCATAGATGAATAATATAGGGGATGAATCTATTCAATAACTTATTATAATTAAACTTTTGTATGTTGATACTTGATAATCTAACACTATAATGATTTTCTAGAATTAATAATCATATTTCATAATCTGAGGCACTACCTGATGCGCCAAAAGCCCTATATAATATATTATATTAACCAGATCTAATAAATATTCAGTATGATGATGAAGATAATATTTTTTAATTTTATGAGGTCATCCAAAAAAGTATTTGGAATTTGGTTTGTGTCACAATAATAATTTAAACGGTCTGAATTAGATGATATTCTGGTAGAAAAACACATCATAGAATGATTGCCATGAAATCTAGAACATCTCAATGAAGGAATTTTCATTATTCATGAAACATATTTAAATTGGGATATAAATTAAAATGGTTCATTAATAATTATAAAAGGATAAAAAAAGAATAATTGAAATTCAAAACAATTTTCCTAGGAATGTTTCTCATATATCCACTAAAATTTGTTCTTTTATATTCCTTTATGTTGATACTAGTGCATAATTGAGTATCAATAGAAACTCAATATTAGTTTCCATGTATATTAATGGTTAATTTGTGATTAGGAATAAATAATTGATCAACATACTTGATTATTTTTATGGTTTTGTGGTATAATTACCCTTTCAATTAACACTATATCATATCCTGAATTTGTAAAATTCCCATGTCTATATATTGGATAATGCACCCATAGCCTTGGAGGATTCCCAAAAAGATGAAATAATCCACCTCATGTATCACCATATGGTAGTATTTTTATTCATTGGTAATGAAATTGAAAATTTTAATAAGACCAACACCATTACATAAAAGAATGTCAATTTTACTTTCTATTATATAATATTACTTCATTGGAATTGCTTATAATGGGATACTTAAACAGTGGAATTTTTCCTTCTGAATTATCCCAGAGAGTATAGATATTATGGTCAATAATAGATGTCTCCTATTATGACACCTTTAATTCCCATTATCTCTAATATAATTGAGGCTTTCATAGAGTCCTAATAGTTGTATTAATTGATGCCAACCCCCCAATATTATAATAGAATTCCAAGAATGATCCTTCAAGAAATATATTTTAAGAGGAAAGATCACCCATTAGTTCAATTGACATGAAAAAATCAAGATGATATTGATGCTATACTATTTGGAACTCACTAGGAAATAAAATTTCGTTCAAATACATGATAATTACATCCATCATGGACATAATTTTTTGTTTACTTAAAAATAATATTATCAGCATGCAATCTGGGAAAGAGATTTTATATACCTGTATCCCTTAACTACAACTAGGTACTTCAAGTATATCATTTATGCCACTTATATTTCATACTATTGGTAAAAATATATACCTCTTAGGATGTTTTTGTAAAGGTCTTCACTAGTTTCATGAAGTCCAATTTCATTAATAGATATAGTTTTTGTTCCAAAATATCAATAGAAAACGACTGAAACATCATTTTTATTGAAAAAGATATTTTATATTGTCAGTAATATATTTCGAACAACAAACCATCCTACAAAAATAACTCATTGAATAGAAATATAAAATCATTCAATAAGATTGTTTCTAATTTAATCATTACAATGGATGATAGAGATCAAATAACATGGATTTAAAAACTCATCCTTTTTTAATGGGATAATTTCACAAAAACCCATGTTTCCATGAAAGTGAACATGAATTAAATTATGTATTTGAAATAGGCATTCCTAAAAATTATAGTCAAAATAACCACTTTTAAAATCATAATCAACAATCTATTATTTAAATATGAATAAAATTTGAAATCACATTGATGATTTGGAGATGATTTATTAGAAAATGTTACACAAAATTCATAACCAAGAATTTCATATTCATATAATAATTTCAAATTAATGTTCATCTCTACACATTATTATATTGAGAAATTTATCTATAACATATAATTGAATGGAAACTAGTGAAATATTCATGTTTTTTTCAAAATTAGAGGGTCCTTACACCATACACAAGATCTAATCTAATAGAGCCTATTATTTAATCATAATGGATGTGTAAAATATCACTCCCACTACTAACACATTATTTATCAAGATATAAGTTTTCTAATTTTACTTTTAATTAACTTCATTTAAATATTAATTTCAATAAAAAACATAGCATAAAATTCTAGTCACATGTGGATAAATAATATAAAGAAATACCTCACAATATGAAATTAAACTATATATATATAGTCCACTATATAAAACTATAAATATCATTGATCATAAAAACATGTATGATGATGTACAACTATATGATTTCTATTATAAACACCTCTAACGTTCTCTTTAGTGTGGCATAATTGGTCATCCAATTTCTTCATATTTCTTACACTGGGCATGAATCATTTTATTATAGAGGTCCTCGATGTTTTCTATAATTATAATGATCGTGATCCACAATGTATTAAATTATTTAAAATAGTTCTATTTACATTATAAAAACATCATTACATAATTTTTTCCATATCCTTAATGACTATTTGGTAGGGCCTGTGTGGAATATTTTATATATAACAGTGCAAGACCAATGTTTTAATTTTTAGTATGTATGACATTCATTCATTTATTTTACACCACTAAAAAATTCAATTTCTTAGAACAATGTTTATATTGACTATTTTTTATTTCTGAATATGTAGGGACACTCGAAATCCAAACCCATTTTCAAATTCAATTTCAATAGTTCCCCTTATATTTTGTCATTTTTATAAACATATATTAATGTAGAGAGACTTTTCCTTTCTCAGTAATAAGAAAAAATGACACTAATTTACAATATATATTTGAACATCATATAACACGATGTTATAGTTGGTGACCCAGAACCATTGGGTTTTTCTTTTATTATATGAATATTTGATTTATTAAATATTAAATTAGACATCTTATTAGATGTTGTTCATTTTTATGCTTTTCCATTTTATAATAATGTCCTAGATTATTTGTTTCACTGTTAAGGATAAATTAGTTCCCTTCTACGATGTGATCCCAGATATTATGTGCCAATATTCTCAATATAGTTCTGTGTTTGGATAGCATACTATTATGGGACACATAGTGTATAGAACATCATGTGTGAGTACTCGTAAGAAAATGAGACTTATTCTCATGATTTTTTTCACTTGGTAATCTCCAAGATAGGATATTATGATAAAAAACCCACCACTAGTAATTCTTCATTTGTTGGTGTTATATAATATTCCAATATATGAGTGTGTGTAATGGTCCTTAGACATTAATATTATCATTAATTCATTTTGCGACTCACACACATATATTTAGTGACAAAAAATATCATTCCATATGTTGGAAGGAAGTAGGGTGCATTCTGTGCATCATGAATGACATGTTATTAATGGATAAGTAAATAAATTATTTTTCTATTCCATATTTATAGAATTTTATATCTTATCGCTTTAATTAAAATAGAATCGTCACCCGAAATTCAATGGCCATAGTGTAATGAAAAGATTATATAAGATATTGAAACAATGATTTATCAAACATATAGGTTGATGACACCATTTTGTAACATGATTAACAAGATTACATGAAAAGGGAATACATTACATAATGAGGATTTTTAGTGGTTTTTTACATTGAGAATTGTTCTTTCTCTTGGGTTTCTTGACCCATTTCTTGAAAACAATCTTGAACATTAAGTAATACAACTTAATGCCAATGATAAATAATCCTAGAGGGTCAAAAACTAAGTGTTTCTTGTTGTCATGATTAAATTATATTGTAATTTAATTAATTGAATATATATTATTCTAAAGATTAAGGAGTAATTTTATTGATGTTATATTAATCACAAAAATTAAATAATATTTATTCACTAGATTGTGAATAAAATATATTTATTGATTTTATTGAATATTTAATAATTCTTTATTTACTAGTTTGTGAATGAAATATTTACTAATGTTAATAAAATATTTATATCAGGTTTCAATTTGTACAAGGGGAGTTCTAATGTACCATGACTATTTATGGTAATTAAATAATTTTTACGAGTCGATAAATGTTATTTATCTATTTTAAAAAAGTTGTATGAACACAAAATAATAATATTGTTATAATTATTACTATAAGGAATGGGATTTCAATAATGGTTATAATTATATTTAATGGATTTTACGAAATTAAAATTTGTAACTTAAATATCATTTCTATAAATATATTGATACATCTATTTTGTAATTGATTTGAAACCAATTACATGCTTGGGAGTAAATAATTATTGTGAAAATTGAATTCTCTTTTAAATCCCCCTCCCATCTCCCTCTCAATAATGAGAAATCCATTTAATAATTTTATCAAGGAAATAAAAGGAGAGATGATGAATGAAAAATTCAAGACATTTGATTTTCCATGATAGCACCCATAGAACAAGTGGCATTACTTAAGAACCATTGAAGAAGTTGTGGATCACTATAAGAGTAATTCTACCATTTGATCCTCACTAGAAAAATGATTGTAATCTGAAAGGACCTTCTTTGAAGATCAAAAATCATCATCAATGAATGTTCCTAAGACCTGGTATTTACATCTTCATATATTAAAAAATAAATTATAATTTTTTCATTAATTATACTCACTCTAGGTTTTGGGAAATGAATATTAAAATATGTTTTAATATATCACCCAGTAATGCATGCATCTACTGCACCTGGAACCAACAAGTGGAATGAGAGGCACAAAATTTAATTTTATATTTAATTATTTGATTGTTTATATATGTACAATTTTTTTCAGACTTTATTTCATGAAATTTCTTCTTTAATAAGATTTGAATTAATGGGTTGTCTAAATTTTAATCATGTTCGTTCAGTGTTTCGTTTTCTTAAAGGTTTACGAACAAATGAAGAATGAAAAGAGATTCCATTGGAAAGTGACAAATCAGTGCCTATCAAAACTGGTTTATATAGCATGTGTCTGGTGAACACAATGTATACCAATGAACAATGTTACTAGATTTAGTGAGTAATTAATAACACACAATGCTTTTATTACACCTCGCATGTTCACCAGGCCAACCTGGAAAATGGAAATCAGATACAGGGTTTTTCATTGGCATGTACACACAATATAGTGACTGAATCCATAAGGGTGTGACATGGATATACAATAAACTAGGTACAATACATGTAGATATATGTACATTCTATGTAATCACCCATTACTGGAAAAAATTTAAATTACATTAAACTTTATATTGCATCATTAAAACCTTATTTTATTTATTTTCACACATTTTTCTATTTGGAAATATAATAATGGTTTTAAATAATTTTAAAAGATCAACTAATTTATTGAAATAAATATTCATTATTGGTTATTCTATTTATTTTCCATGAATAAATTTAGTTATGGGTATCTCTAATGTATAAATTATTATAATTAAGATGAAATATAATTAATTAATACAAGTTCATGTATGTTAATTAATAAAAAAAATGAATTCTAATTGTTTACTTTTGTGTATTTGTTTCATGTGTGACTATACATGAGCTTGACCAAGACCAATGTATATGTTAGAATTTATTTTAAAAAATTTATTGAATGAATTTTCAATTATTTAACATTAAATTAAAAGATGGCATGTGATTCATTCCTCCTTCCATTATTAAGTATGATCTACATGTCCAAGCATATTTTTGTACTTCCCTTTAAAAAATACTTTGGTTACCCTATCCAATGTGTGAGTGTTAAATTTTTTTAATTAATGTAGCATCCCAAGGCACATGGGTATAGTTCAAGGGATAAAAATAATTACACCTACTCGGTGATAAATATGTGGATACATGAAATGATGTAGCTCAAGAGAAACCTAACATACATAGTTGTTTTCCCTTGGTCATAGGTTTATTTAATGTCTTCTCATTAATTACACCTTTAGATAAGATCATGATTGGGTCATACAATTATTATTAATTTCTATCTAATACATTAATATTATATTTATTAATGAATGTCCATGATGACCTAAATTGATAAATTAATATGCATAGACTAAATTTAAATAAAATTGATTATTTGTAAATGTTTTACCAAAACTTGGTTAATTAATTACGTAAAATCCATATAAATATTAATAATAAACATAAAGGATAATAAAAGATAAATATTTATTCCTAATAAAATAAAATACCTCAATCTAATTTTTTGTCAGAATAATCCTTCCATTTCATGATTAGTAACAAAACACAAAATTACTATGTGTTTGACAAACCCTTTTTGGGACACATAATCTTACAAGAGGATTTATTTAGAATTTTTTTGTGTAGAAAAAAATATTTTAATTGAAGAGGATTTCCCCTTTTTAATTATGTGAAATTTGGAGGCATTTGTTGAGAAAATCCATGTTAGGATTTCTATATCAGTGAGTCCACTCAACAGATCAATTATCTAAAATCCCACTATTGAAATAGTCTTTCCTACCTAAATACCATCAAAATAGCTTGGCCAACCCTTGTCAGGGTTATATGAAGGGGAATATAGATCCTTGACACTTAAATGTACTAGTAACTAGACATTCCATGTTAAATGGTGAGGGATATTGGGACTAGATAAAATAGTGGGAGATTTAAAAAAATCTTATAATTATTTCTCCTCAAATCTTTAATCAATAAATGCAATAATATTATTCTATTTTAATTGTAGAATAAAATGAAAAGATCACTATACCGAAGATCAATATTTGGTAAAGACTATCTCTTCACTATTAGTAACTTCCATGAGTGGTCTATATGCCTTCAAGTTGTTCTACATCATGAATGGATATATTATGTGCTAGATTCGTCAATGATTAATCCACCTACTAAATAGGTGAGTGATGATTAGTTCCTACTCTGAAAAAACATATAAATGACCCAATTGGTGCACAATTCCTGGTAATTTAATCTATGTCTAGTGAACTCATGATAACCCATGAAAAAATGGATTTTTATTTCATGCTCGACCACCTATGTGGTTTTTTACAGGGAGATAGATATACATGAATGGTTTGATATTTCCATGGAACTATTTCAATGTATTCTTGGAGAGGATTCCCAAGATGGGCCTCAAATAGTCATTCTCATTGTCTATGTTGAGAACATAGAGGTTCTAGGGTTTAAACTCTCCAATGAACTATGAACAAATCTCATTATGGAATAACTCTATCAAAGCTTCCTAAAATGATTTATAAATTTTAATATGAACAACCTTAATAAGTTTCTACCTATAAGGACCCAGACTTAAACATTACATAATCTTTAATTATTTCAAGAATTCACATTGAGGATATTTTCTGGTTCAGATTTTTAGAGAATTAAGACCTAACTATTACATATCAACTTGGATATTACAAAGTAGACAATTCTACTATAACTATTTTTTTGCAACAATAAAATTCATTAAATAAAATAAGAGTTATTTTCTTGATATAAATCTTGTTGAATACTTCCTTTATTTTACCCTTATATATAACCAGTGAAAACTTTTCGAAAACTTGGGATGAGATTAAAAATATCTGTAAGGATTATAAAATAAGGAAAGGAAACATTAACCCATCAATAAATAAAAATCAATAAAACCATAATTTTCAATCATAACGTACATTCTGAAATCATAATATTCATGAATAACAAATAGTAATCATAAATCATAAAGGTAACTTGAGGCAACCATATCATAGTTACATTGTAGCTATCACAGCTACAGTGGGAGTCACATTTGGAATGCCCATCAAATTATATTAACTAAATCTATTAGGATAAACATTCATGTTTACCTCTGTCATGTTACCCAATGCATTGGAGAGCTATCTCAGTCTCACCCGCCCTAGTTTTATCACAAAACCACCCATATATGTAAAAAACTCCCAATAAACATAACATATTCCTAACACATAACACAAGAATAAAAGAAATATAACATTTCCACATTCCAATCATAATATATCAAATCAAGATATTTAAATAAAAAATTATTTATCAAATCATTTTCAAAACCATATAAAATATTTAATAAATAGATTTTTGATTCAAAGTGTACAATACCACTTAGATATTTTTAAATGAATTATCATTTGAAAACATTTATGTCCATATAAATAAATAAATCGTAAAAACCATTTTGAAAACATGGACATAAATTAGAAATATTTAGAATAATAAATCTTTAAAACATTTTAAATGGTATTTTAGGTAAAGAGTTTTTAACAAAATGAGAGACACTTGAATACAAATAATTGAGAAATAACATTTAATAATAACTTTATTTTCTAAAGAGAATAAATGGATTTATGATATAATATACCAAAGGATAGAATATACACCTTATAAGAGTGAATTAGTGCAAAAAAACAATTAAGTCTCAACGGAATGTAAATTGAGACTCAATTCCTTATAAAAATGTTATCCTTAGATTAATGATAAATAAATTAAATAATAATGTGTGACAAATATAAATAAAATAAAATTTATTGGATATTCAGTATAAATAAATCAGAGGAAATTCACACATTTTCATTTTAAGACAAAACCAATGACTTGGATCTTTAACTCAATGAATGGAAATTGAGTTAAAATTACTCGTAACAAGTTTATATCGATGACTTGAGAAATTATATGTAGAGTGATTATGTGTATAAAAATTATATCCACACAAAGAGGAGTGTAAATTAATACAGAAGTAAATAAATAGTGATTTCACTCATAATATTGGATTAATGTAATCAAAGAAGTATGCGTAAAGCCCAATGAGTGGAAATTGAAATTTGAAATTCACTTACCGATTTGGTAACATATGAAACATACACCCCATGAAATAAGAATCATACAATGAAGATGTAAATAACCATTGATTAAAGTAAATTAAACAAAGAATACAATCAGGGGCAGTAGGTACACCACACAAAAGGAAATACTGGAAATATTGCATGAATCTCACGTGAATACAAGTGAGATGAAAACACCTTACCACATTTTAATCAATCGAGTCGTAAGACCAAAAGTTAATAACCACCAAATAAATCACAGAATACCATTTATATAAAGGGATTCAGGATAATATATATCAAATATAAGTAACCAATACACCACATGCAATAAATAAGTGGCGAAAATGGAAATCTTACGGAATTGAATGTGAGATATGTAATCTCTTACCTCGTGTCTGTCTTGACTTGTTTGTTCCTTGTTATTCCTAAATAATAATCTTCAGTTAATTTATACTTGATTAAGAAAATTTTTCTTATTTATTATTACTTTTATATCACTTATAACCATATAAAAAACATTATGTAATCATTTAAGTTAATAATGGTCATTCTGTTGATATTTGGTACTAGAGTCTAAAAGAACACCTTATAATTACATGTTTTCTATGTGGTCAAGAGTCCATTATCTCCCGAATGATATTAATTATTTAGATATCATATATATCATATATATCTAGTATATATATTTATTTATAATATTACATAACATTTATAGGTATGAAATGAAATGCACCGTTCATGGAGACAGTAAGCCGTATGTACGCATGAACGCTACTTTCATTTCAATTTCATATTTCATAGAATGAAAACATAGTGACACATAAGAATATTATAATTACAGTATAATATAATATATAATTTCATTTAATCCATCCTTTATACCTCTCATGTATGGAATGGACGAGTCATATCACTTTGAGGGGTGGTAGTGCGCACTTTCTCAAATGAAATTATCGCGTTTACCCATAATAGAAACCATAAAGGTATGATATAAATGAAAAAAATACAAAATAATAAATATAACATAAAAATAATATATATATCATATATAAATACAGTTCCATCATAATTTCCACTATGATAGGCGGTAAGAGATATTTGAACAATCATTATTTCATGAGGCAGTAGTTCGTTGTCCACAGAAACAGTATATTCTTTACCCATTAGATAGAGGTGTGTGTAAGTTTAGTTTTAATACTTATTATAAAAACATCCTAGTATATTTAGGATATTGGTCTTTTATAAAAGAATTTAATAAAAAGATTTTAGGGGTTGTAGAAGTAAAATAAAAGAAAAGGATATAAGAGAAACTATTACCATTAATTCAGGTAACTCCCTTTGGTTTGAACTAAAAAAACTTTTTGAAGTGACTTCTGCCTAATTTAAGGCTTATAAGTGGAATAGAGGGATAATGAGAGATTATTTGGGCAGGTTTTGGACTATCTAAGTGTCTTGAGAGGTGTTAGGAATGAGTTATAAGTGAGGTATTTTTATAAGGGGGAGGAGGGGCTCTTTAGGAAAGTGTGAAACTATTATTTTATTATATAATGTTATTCTGTTTCTAAAGGTCCAAAACTATTTAAAGTCTAAGATAAGATTATTAATGGTTGAAATAAAATAATCCAATACAAATTGGACAAGTTTTGGATATTTGGTAAATATTTATAATCTTATTTATTTAAATCATTATTTAATGAGGTAAATACTAAATCATCATTCTGTCATAAATAAATTAATTTATATGATGTCTAAAAATTATAAAACAAATACCATGATGTAGGAAATCATTTTATATTTACAATTAATATTTATAGTTGAAAATAGGGCATATATAACCCCATGTAAAAATTAATTTACAAAAAGATATTTTTTTTATGTCATTTTTTCCTTTACTTTGAGTTAATTAAAATAAAGTGTCGTTATCACTCCCAAGTGGCCCCATGGGGTCCCAAAATTGACCCAAGGATGATCATGGTTGGAGGTTTATCAACAAATAGGACTAGGTAACCTGTTAGGGTAATGTTAAATTATTATAGTAATATTTATTACCCTTAATTACCAGATTTACCCTTTAATCATGGTAAATAAAATATTTACTGAAGTAAATATTCATAATTTATAAAAATTAATGTTACATATTTACACAATTTGGACCTATTGAGTCGTAATATAGAATCTATTTTTTTTAAATTCAAATCCCAGAAGTGGCGGAAATTAATTTAAAATTAATTCCCCTTGTGAAAATAAAAGGCGTGTTTTTAAGAAATAATATCTATCAAAAGATTGATAGTTGTTTATGTCCAATTTCAAAGTGAAATTAATTAAAATGACCACAATTGGATTAAATGGTAAAAATAAAATCTCATTACACTTTAAAAACAATTAAAAATATATTCTAACTATATAAATAAATTATATTAAAAGGTATTTTTGAATTAAAATACATTATTTTTCACTATTCATTAAAAAATGAACTTTATCAGAAAAATACCAAAAATTTACCCAAAGTAAATTTTGATGTCCTGATTCTAAAAAAAGAATTTTATTTTTTCAAATAGAATATATAAAAGTGACCATAACTATATTTAAATAGGTTTTTCCATTAAAAGATGGTAAATCAACCTTTTAAAAGAATATTAGAGTATTTGCGCTAAAAATAAGATTCATTAACATTTTATGCCTCTAAAATTTATTAGATAAATGTAAAAATATTAAACAAACATGTATAATTATATAGTAGTTAGTTCTATTCATTCCCAATAATGATACGGCTAGGTGTTAAATACCATTTAAAAAAATAATATATTTTTATTTTTTAGTATAATTCAACATTGTGTGCAGCATAAGACTTCGGAGAAACCCATTATTGCATGTCATGTATGCCGTTGAATATAAAATACCCTTTAAAATTAAAATTTCATTAAAAAAATATTAATAAATATGAAAATTTCATATTCTTTATTTTCTTGGGATGTTACATCCTTCCCCCCTTTTGGAAATTGTGTCCTCACAATTTTAAATTTGGGCTTGGAAACATCATTGAAAGTCCCACATTGGAAAAACAGTAAATAAAACTATAACTTTAAAATAAGGAAAGATAATTAAAAAGGTCGCCTGAGATAACCCATACTAGGATTCCATGTATAAAAAAATCGATATGGAAGAGAAAACAAACTGTCAAATTTTGATGGAGAGTAATAGAAAACATGATTTGGAGAAAGTAACCCCCATTAAATCACAAACTTATGATGTGTTAAACGGTCATTGATTACCCAATAGGAAATGTAATCTAACAAATTTTTTATTTTATGTTCCTTTTCTTAATTTTGAGGAATTCATTTACTACGTAGAATAAGAACACAAAGATATATACTTGCCTTCAAGTAGAGTATCATCCTATAATAAGTTTATATCAGAAAATAATATTTTCTCCAAACAATGAGCATTCAAAAAGACTTTGTCACATCAAAAGAACAACAATCATCTTCTAGAGAATCACATAATCCACAAAAGTAAAACTATATATTTCCCTTGTCTTTATTCATCAACTAAAACCAAAATGGTTAGTACGAGATCATATAATCCCAAAAAATGGTAGTCCTTTATAAAAATAAATACTATTATTAATCACCAAAATTCAACAAAAGTACCCAAAGTTCAAGAAATAAAATTCACTACACAATTGTCTTTAAAATTCTTTAAAATAATCCAAACTAAGATTTAAACCCAAAACTGGGAAAGATTTAATCATATAGTATTCTATAGTAAATCATAACATTTAACTCCAAAAACATAGAAAACTCTTAAAGTCTCATACTGGAGCATAATTAACAAAATCACATATTCTCTATGGTAGGTTAATCATTTCCATAATTAACCCAAATTGCTATATTTCCCCAATAAAAATAGATATTCTTACAAAATAGAATTTCACCCATTACTCCAAAAATTTAATCCCATAATATTCTATTTTTATAAAGTATACAATGTTCCCAAAATAGAGAACATCTTCCAAGTTCAATTTTATCACATAATCACCAAATCATTTTCATATACTAAGGATATAAATTTGATAAAACATAAGATCCCAAATCATATTATTCATGATCAATAAAATCATTTAACTAAAAAGAATAAGTCATACTAACCTGGGACTTCACGTAGTCTAGTGGTAGGAGGTAAATCTAAATGTCACATTGTTTGTGGTTTCAATTCCCGCTGTTGTGTTCAATGC